>JAJTWQ010000006.1:11200000-11923793 GCA_029007595.1 Solanum commersonii
CCCATGACATATTTCGTTAATAGGTCCATTTGGGTCATCATTTTGGCCATGTTTTCATCTCGCTCTTGGTTCTTTTCCATTTGTTACTTCGTCATCCCAAAGTTCAAAGGAGACACTTGATCTTCTCTAGTGTACCAAAGTGTGATTGTTTTTTGTCATCTCATTAAGTAGGGTAGATGCTATGTCAAATGATTGTTGCATGATTCCTCCTTGAATGAGCTGGTCTGCCAAACCTTTATTGTAACAACGCATTTTTCGGTAGTCCGTGAGTTAGACATTGGAGCAGCAACTTCTGGAACCTCAACCATGTCTCATGAATAGGTTCGCCATCCACTCTCTTGAAGTTCTGAATATTATCCCCCAACTTCACCATCTTCGAGGGAGGGAAAAACCTTACATAAAACACATCAGTGAGCTCCTCCCAAGAAGTGATTGATTCCCTAGGTAAATCGGCCAACCACTTCGTTGCTTCGCCTACTAGATAAAAGGGAAACAAATGAAGTTGGACCGACTCTTGAGTGATGGTTTGAAAGAGAATGGCCCACACACATCCACAAAGTTCTGGATGTGGTCATGAGAGTCCTCATAAGTAAGTCCTCCAAAGAGACCCTTCATTTGCAATCGATGCAACATAGTGCTAGTCACATGGAACACCACATTGTCCACAGTTGGAGGCAATCAGATTGCACTTGCACTTCCCAACTGATCTTCATGATGTCATCATTGTTCCCAAGTTGGCTGGCTTTGCTCCCATTGGCACTCATCTCTTAACATGTTTAATAGCAGCCAACAAAGAACATAAATAAGATAATTCAACTACAACATAGTCAATTCACGACTAAACTTTAATAAAAAAACTCTAAACACCACTCTTCGGCAGTGGCACCATTTTTTATAACGCTCAACTATACTTCATCTGATTCTAAGTGTAAGCGGTCGTTAATAAGTATCAACCCAACTAAGAGTTGGTGTCGATCCCACATGGAGTGATACAGTAAAGAATTCGATTAAGAATTAAAATGGTGTTCTAATCATTTATAGATGTAGACATTTTCACAACAATAAAGTAAATGACAAGGTTTGACAATTAATGTCAAATGAGGGGATTTGGGTAACCAAATTACGACTACTAAAAATCGGAAGTAAAAAAATAGAGAAGGTTTCTCGAGAGTATGATAAATTGAATGTTAATTTCGCATAATGGGTGATTATTATTTACTAAAAGTCGTTGAATCTCAGTGGATAAGCTAGGTTTTGGGTGCAATAGTCATTTCTCAATCAACTATTGCGAATCAAGTGAGTTCTTTAGAACCTCAACAAGCACAACACAAATTAACAACTCATTACCTTAATCAATCTATTTTTTCAAGCTAGATTTGTAAAATTGCATTCAAACCCACTTTCTCAAGTTAAATTCATAACAACACAATCAATACGATCATCAACTAATAATTTAACTCTAACACTTCTTTCTCAAGCAAGTATAGAGTACTAATCTAAAATTGCATTTGCAACTACAATTCCTCAATTAAAACACAAACTATTAATTGAACCCACTTCAAATCAACAATAAAATCAGTAAATAACAACACTCATTAACTAATTAATGCATTCAACTACATAATCACACCCCCATGAATGGGGGTTTTAGCCAAACATAATAAAGAACAAGAAATCGTTCCCAATGAAGTTTTCCATCTAGTTGGGCTGTAATCCACAAGTCTCCAAATGCTCAAATTGAAGCTAAAAATCTCACAAACCCTAAATCTCTACTCAAAAATGTAAAAACAATATTTTAGAATGTTCAAGATCAAAAACCCAGGAGTGGACAATGTGGGAACTCCTTTTCTTCTTTTCAAAATTGAATTTATACGTTCCTAGAATTTCAGCACGGAGTCCACTGGGTGAAATTAGTCAAGCTCACCGAACTGATTAGAGATGCATTGAGTGCTCCTCTTTCTCACTTTTTTGGTGTGCCTTTTTCAGCAAAATCATTTTGTAACATTAAGCGATTAAAATCGGCCTCGCTGATCTGTTTGGTGCGTCGCCGAACCACCAGTTTGCTCGTCAAGTTGGTCTTGGGCTGGCACTCTGGAACTTTGGGTGAGCTGAGGATCCACTTGGCGAGTCGTCAAGTGGCTTTGGCGAGTACCAGCCTTGCTTTCCTTCAACATTTTCAGCTTTTTTCGCTCATTTTTGCCTTATAATGTCCTTTCCTTACTCTTTTGCCTTCGTTCCTGCAAATTAACATTTTATCATCAATTATAAGCATAAAATAGGCATTGAGGACACTAATTCCTTAAATATTAAACCCTAAATGAGTCAAAATCTTCGGCTCATCAAACCACAAAGATTCCGGACGTCCACAACTTTAAATCACCTCAATTAGAGCTTCCCAGCTTGAGTATCGCACTTTGAAAATGAGGGCTGAAGCTAAAAATTTGGGATATAAATATCCAAAAATGGTCGTTAAAAGTTGAATACAGTCACTAAAGGCCTAAATTTTGGTGGCTAAAAGTATGCACCAGGTATCAACACTTCAACTAGTTTGCTTAAAACTCCAAATTCTCCAACAGGGTGCCCATAATTCGTTCGGATGCCCATGCGTGCAAACGAAATATGCTAACCCAACAAATTTGACATTTCGGACTCAACGAAACCATCGAAACTTTCATATGAGGTCATTTTGATGAAAAGTGGGTCCACACCCAAGTTTTATTTTAAGCTGAAATTCACACGAAGGCTCAAAATGAGTCAAGAAGCCTTAGGAATCGCACAAAATGTCGTTCTCGACCAAACTCGATATTTCAGAGCTAACCGCATTGACAAAATTCACATTTGGAGACGTTTATCAAAAATGTTGACCGAAGTCAAAGATTGGCTTAAGTTTCAAAGTTGAAACGTCTAACAACACAAACTCACACTAGAAGTCTTAAGCCACGAACCAACCATGCCCCTATCGTAAAATGGCCCTTTCAAAGCTATTGAAATGGTCAGAATTGCATTCTAAGGCCATCTTCCTAAACTTTTGACCGAAGTCAATCATTTAAGTTTCAAAGGCTTCAAAATAGAAAAACTTGTACAAAACTCAAACGAATGACCTGGTGATCGAGCTATTCGTCACAACAAGTAATTTCTATAGAAAAGTTCTAAACACTTAAAAAATCTAAACACGAAGAAAATGATCTGGAGGGTCATTCCATTAACATTTTGTTATTTATGGTAACCTCTAATAGTTTAGTAGAAGATTTTCCTTAATTTTTTTTATCTTTTACAGACTTTGTACTTCATTATTTATACATTGATTCATTCTTTATCTTCATAGAATTTGGTAATTTATAGAAAATTTGACATGTTTTGCTTGAAAGCTAAATTGTCATTTTTACTTGTTCTAAATTTGATAACATTGATTTGGTCTTATCTTTATTAATTTGATTACTTTACTTATTATGTTTAGGGTAAATCTGGTCTGATTTCATCTTAATTGTTTCTCCTCATCTAATTAAGGACAAGTCTTTATTTGATTTATATTGTTCCTCCATTACTTCTATGATTGACTCTAATACCTTTCTCCTATATAGGCATAAGTCCTTCTCATTATTTTACTCATTTTTTACCACTAAAATAAAGAGAACTGCCTACGCTTTTCTTTTAGATCAAAAAGATCAGACCTTACATCTTCTTGCTCGAATACTTTTTTTTCTACATTCAATACTCAACACTTTTGGTCTATTTTTGAATTTTGCCTCTCTCAATTACTAGCCAACTTCGATATAAAACATCCTTCTTGACACAAGCACTATTTTGAATTCTTGAGGTTCTTGTGAACTTGACGTGTCAATGATTGGGTGTTGATTTCACAAACTTGAATCACTATTTGTCGTTGCTACTTAACCTTCTGGATTACTCATTATTAATCGGCACTTAATTGGTTAGTTCTCTTAAACAACACATTTAATAATCTATGTGATAGTTATGTGTACCTTATAATTTTGTATTGTTTAAATATTTGGAAAGCTCGAATGCCTTAAACATTCTGTGGAAAGCGTCCAGGTCATTCATGGCCTCTCTCTTCGTGTGTTATTCAATACTTGTCAAACTTGTAATTAATATTGCCTTATCTGTCTGTTATAATTGCATACTCAAATGACCATTGTATAACTGGTGTTCTTGGCAAATGGTTATGTTTCTTTGGTTTAGCAGAGATTCGAACTTGGTTTCGAGACATGAAGAGTTAGTTGGGAATAGGTATATTTCATAGATAGAATCATTATTTAATATTATTTTTATTATTTTAGTCATTGTAGATTTATTTATTTTTGAGTTTGTAATAACTTTGTACCAAACATTGCTCCATTTATGAGATAATTGGGGACTGTCTAAAGGGTAGGGAATTATGTGTTACTTGAGTTATTATTATTTATCATATTTATTTGTTTAATGTTATAACTCGTGCTTGTAGGAATTAATTGCCTTGAAATATTTTAGTGTTTCTCTTTAAGTCCATTTAAAGTAAATTGGTTAACAGTAACATATTTCTCATCCATCAGACAACTTGCCAAAGAAATTTATTACTCTCAATTTTTTTGCACTTTATTATATTAATTAATCAACTGTTAACATTCTTTCAGAACAACTTCCCTAATGTCTATCACATTATTTTTTGCAGCATGCTAACTTAAGTCAATCTTTTAAAAATCTTATATATAGCTACTATGTAATAAAATTAGCATGATATGTCATATCGAAATCATGTCTATAGTAATTATCATGCTCGTATCTTTAGGTATGCTGCTCATAGGTCCTTATTAAATACTTTTCAGCATGCTATCTGAGTTAGATATCATATTTAGGACTTAACAAATATTTTGGCATTTTCTTTTATATAGAAATCATGTTTGTATTTACTAATAAATTTTTATGTTTTGTAGGTACACAAAGCATTACTACTTATAATTCTATATTAGAGGTTTTGAATGAAGGGAGAGCTTTAATAAGCATGGATAAAAATCAATTGTCAAATCTACATCTCACAAAATGTCAAAATAGGAATTTCATGGTACAATAAACATGAGGCTATACACGCATATTGAGTACTAGAGTATATGAATTTGAGATACAAGAGCACACTCAAATAACAAATATCAGATTTTTACGGGAAGGGAGAAAGCTACTAACCTGAAATCTGCAATCAAATTTGGAAATATACCTGATATTTATATTTGCTCTCTAGCAGTGGTATTAGCTCCTTGTGAGCTCACCTTATGAGAAAAAAAATAAAAAAATTAGAAAATTTTCAACTTAAAATCGTTTAATAGTAGCAAGAAAGGGGAGGTGGTTTGAATCTGCGTGTTGGTGGCTGAAAATCGTATGGTGAAGTTGAAGAAGTCTTCTCTTGGAATGAATTTCATGGCATTTGTGAGACTTGGGGAATGTCGAAGGTGAAATTATTCAACCTTTACCCTCTCAAATTTTGGCTTTGCAAATACAAGGATACACTTCATTTGATTTTGCTCGCATCCGAATGTGGAGGTCGGATCGTGAAGAACAAGAATGAATCGTTGACACAGAAGCCATTTCAACTATTGATCTTTTGTTTCCAAGTTTGAAGGTTGAATTTCACCTTCATTTTCTTGAAGAAATTGGAAGAATAGCATTGAAAGATATGGATTTTTCTCTGTGATTTCTTTGGTTTCATTCTCTTTCCTATTTTGCATTTCTTTTTATTTTGTTTTGCTTCATTAATTTGGGATATGCCACTTTGGGATGTCTTTTGTACAAATGCTTTATTTCAAATAAATTGGCCCAATGGGGTCTTTAATTTTTTTTAAAAAAAAACATGTATGTAGGTTTTATGTAATAATCTCAGCATGCTAATCAATTAGATTTTATATTCATAGACTTTTATTAAACAATTTTCAGCATATTAATTCATACAAATATCATGCCTATAATTTTAATGTGTTATGAAAGCCAGCATAGTGATAACTAAAATTGTCATAAATGTCTTTCTTTTATTACAACTAGCTTAGTAATTAAAATGTCCTCATATGTCTAATAATGAAGTTTTGCCTCTATGTTAATCAAGAGTTGCATTACGACTTATATGTCTAATTGTGTATGCACACACCTATTTTGTTATGACATTCACAATGTATATGTGTTTTCAAGCACGCCAATAACTAAATTAGAGGTCAACATGACACATTTACTTACTAATTGTTTGGCCTATTTGTTATGTTTGACGTTTAGTGTCTAATTAGACAACTTGAGATTTTTTTTTTAATCTAACTTGCCATATTAGTAAGTCCAATGCCTCTTGGACATTAAGTTGGGACGTTAGACATCTTTTAGGACGTTGGAGTTTATTTCTTTTAGTTCGCTTTTAGGCTCTAATAATAAATGAACTTAGATGGGGTAGAGATATATAGGTCTTTCAGAAATGATGTAAGTTAACCCGAGTAGAAAATGACAAACTATGATTTATCTTCCGATTAATAAGTCGGGCGCTAATCCGAGAAGGATAATTTAGTTTAAGTTTAATTTGTCTCTTTTCATTTTTTCTTATATATTGTTGTATGTATTATTTGGGGTAGTATAGTTAATGAAAATTTATTCTTTCGTATATCATTTGTGAAATTCTATCTCTATTCTTACTTATATGTCCTTTTTTTTATGTGTTTGTATCTAATTGTTTTGTATTAAATTTGTTTCATACCCACTTAGACTTGGTTCATCTTTAATTAATTAAAATAAACTAATCTTATTTTTCATATTTTAACCACCCGCATAATTTTATATGAGATCCGGCAGGGACACACATTTATGGACCTCGAAAGGTGTTTAACACCCTCCCTTCGAGGTAATTTGGAATCCTTACCCGATTACTGATTTCGTTGATATTTTAATTTAATTTAGTGTTAATTAGTTTAGAATGGTGCTCTAACGCGCCTTTAAATAGTCAGGTGACGACTCTTCTCTTTTAAAATCCTAAAAGAGGTGTCACGTCATTGCATAATCTGTTTTGTGAAAAATGAGGCGCGACAGATCCAAACCATCGTGAGTGACACCCATACTAATCCTCGTGTGAAAGAACCAACTACCAACCTAAATCTTAACTCAAAACTATTTTCTAAAGTCAAGTCATAAGGTAACATATTAGGAAAATAGTTCACGAACAACTAAATGATTGAGTTTCCATAAACTCAATATGTAGTCAAAACAATAATGGAAAAATAACCCCTAGAAATAGAAAGTCGTTGTGTTAAAACTCTATTTAGTCAACAATGGGGATGCAATCCCAAAAACTTAGAAAACATGAACTAATAGTCCAACATCTTTGACTGAAAAGATGGACAAGAAGATGTAAAGGAACCTATAGCAACCTGGAAGATTAGCTCACCTTAGATTCGAAGTCAAGTGTCCTTTAACCAAGATCTCGTATCAATAGTTGGATGATGCTATGTACTTAACAAGAAAAGAGCAAGTGCAATATCACTACATAATCAAAATATTTTAGTAGGATCACATAACCAGTTCCAAATTAAAAATGTAAACAGATAATCAACGGTAAACACATGTCAACACATATAACAATAATCACAAACACAAGACTCCCAATCACAATATCATGTATTAGTTCATGCATGAAACACGTCTCACATGATCACAAATGCATATACCTGATCTTTTTATCGGACCACACAGAGTTTGTTAGTGTATCGACACAATATTTGAGCCAACTAGTGTTAGTAATTATACTAGACATGATATTCTAGTCAACCAACAATCACATCAACATGCACAATCATGATCACAATGAACAAAAACATTTGAAACCATAAGTGAAGTAAACAAGTGCATTGCATGATATTATCAACATGATATCATTTCATATGCTTCCCTATGTATTCACAACATGCATTGTACAAGTGATACTGTAAAGCACTAGATATGCGTACATATATGAATTGGAAAATATACAACTATCACCTACATCGAATCAAGTCTCTTGGAAACTCTAAAGAACCCGAGATTTCTCCTTGTTCAATGTCTTGGCTTATTCTTGGTTTAAGACAATAAATGCACACAACAATACAATCAAAAGTGACCTAATTATTCCCAGATTATAACCAAATTCTACACCCATGTCAATTCTTGATCATTCTATCAAAGCCAGGATTTTTCCCACCATTAAATCAAGTCAAAACCCTCCCCCAAGAATAATATCCTAGATTCTAAAGCTTAAGAATCACATTACAAGATAAGAGAGTAATGAACTTACATTTACCGATGAATTTGATGGAAAATTGAGTAGGAACTTCCCTGATTCACTCATCTCAAACCCAAGGAGGAAGATGCAAAAAAAGGAGGTTTTGAGACTTTTTCTACATAAAGTTCTGACTTACCTCGCTATAGCGGATTAGCCCGCTATAACACCTACACACTCCCGCTATAACGACATATCACCCTTTATAGTGGATTGCATGAACTTTAGAGACTCATAAATTTCTAAAAGTCCATTTCTTAACATACCTTCTTCCCTTGACGTCCCGAACTATCCCCTTCACGCTAAAGTTTAATTCGAAAGATTTACTCACTCAAATTTAATTTTATAAAGCCCTATGAGTTCCTTAATGTCTTGGCTAATAGAAAATATTATTTAATCATAGACATTTCATCCCATCTATTTCCGAATATTCATATACCTTACCTTATCCAGATTCCATCTGGAACTAGCTTAGCCTAAAAATTTTATGTCACTATCCAAAAAAAATTATGGCCCAATTTCTTTCACCATTGGTCTAATCATAACGATCGGGATGGATCATACACTAATACAAAACAGTAGCTGAAAAACTACCTAATACATAAAAATGAATAATCAAAACACTTATTTTATCATTATTGCCCAATAATTATATCTTCATCACATTATCATTATGTCGCGATTACTCCATTAATTAACACAAATTCTAATAGTATAAATAAATAATTTCACCTATAATAAATGGTCTTAGTTGACATTTATTTGGGCACATATCATTATTAGTAAAATACTTGTATAAATGTAGCATCTCACATATCTAACGTCAAAGATAAAATCAAAAATCTCCTCTTTGAACCTTAGTTAATGTTGTGACTTGCGTCCCAACTGCTCTTTATTTGGAACTTTTAAATTCATCTTTTAACATGTTAAACCCTTCTCACTTAAATTTATCTTTGTATATGAATCACGTGGCATAAAGATATTAAATGAGTTATGAACTTGGTTCATTAATCATCAATTAAGCTGGCTGTCTAAAATAATTAAAACTTCAAGTATATCCATATGATCTGTTTGGAATCTTGCGAAAATAAATTGAATATATAAATTGTTAAAAAAATACGTTTTAGACCTATTGAAAATATCAAACACTGATTCAAGGTCATCTTGATCGAAAATTGATCACGGTCAAACTTTTTTTTTCTTAAAACTCAAGAACCCAATCAATGACCCAAATCGCTAATTTCTAACACCCCAAGATTTGTACTATCAATCTCTACAAGTTATAATCACATATAAAAACTATTAAAAGGTCAAAATAGAAAAACACACATCAAATTTATAAAATGACTAGAAGGATCTTTATAGTCATCTACCCTAATATTTATAAAAATAAATTTCACATATTTATAAAAAAGTAATTGTACTTTCTTCTTGATTTATTTGATGTGATTATTTTGATTATTTAAAACTGTGGTCATGTCGCTGACATGTTAATGATTAAGTTTTCATAAAGTTCTTACAATAGTTTTTACAAAATGTCACTTTAGATCAATAGAATAAAAAGAGTAGCTATGAAATTGTCAGTACATCATAATTAGTGAAACATTGTCATTCCTCTAATGAAATTGTTGCCTATTTTGTCTCTTTGCATCTTTCTTTCTCATTCTCAACGAGAGGAACATAATGACCCTCTAACTTTCAACCCGTCAGAAAATTAATGAAACTGAAAATAACTGATATTGATATATGAAATTTTCATTAGACAATCGTAACAATCACTGATTCTCTTTCCTTTTTATATGATCACCACTATCATATTTCAATGAAGAGATATAATTTTTATACCATTTTATTACATGTAAATTCGTATTAATGTCAAAAGTTTAAATGCCTCACAACTCTTTACTCCAATAGACAATAACTGAGAATTTTCTTGTGCATAATAATTGACAATTAATGCTAGAGAAAAGTAACTATAGTCATCGACAATAAATAATTTAAATAATTCATTTACCTTTTGAATTTAATGTTTTATCATTGGAGTAAAAGTCAATCATTGTAGAATTGGTGTATTTCTATTCTGTGGCAGTTTGTGATTGACAGAAATATCATTACTTGAGTGCCTTCAAATTATATAAATACTATTTGAGTATGCCGTATCTTCTTCATAACACCAATCTCTTTAAGATTGTTAGAAAAATAAGAAAAGCACAATAAAAGAGGAATGACTTTGAAGCATGAAAAAATCAACTTTTCATAAAGAAATATTGTATGTATACAAATTGAAGAAACTACAAGTAATTCCCTTCAAAATACAGTAACATCCATCTTTTTACCTTTAATTTTTTTTATGCTAAACTCCAAAGATGACTTTTTAGAATGGTCATATTCTTTCACGAACAAATGTATTTGTTCAGTTTAAGATCTCTATATATTACAAATTATCTAAATCATTATTTATCATGTCACATGATGCGTGGAGCTTTCACCATCTGCATTAGTGACGTAACATGCATTAATTTTTTTCGATACAAATTCAAATTATTTAGCACTAAAAATATGTTCTTTGAAACAACAAAAAATAGTAATTCTAGTAGTCTAATTTGGACTCAAAATATCTTCTAGGTTTGGCGTTATGATTTAGGGTTAAATCATTTAATCCATCCCTAACACCGTTGTCTGTATTCAAAACGAAAAACTCCTATTTATGCTTATATATTTATATAAATGCCATCGCACTAGGTATAACCAGTTTGCTGCTCTCCTCACTAGTTAGAGTTCGCCAATTCACTTGTACTATTGGGCGACCCTTGATAAACCCTATAATTTTCTGATAAAGGTTTGAACATTCATTTTGAACGGTGAATAATCGCACCAACACCAAGTAGGTAATCTTCAATATTATAATAGAAGACATTCAAAGTTAGGGCAATATTTTTTTAAGTTTAATTATTTAATAATCTAATTCATTTGAACTTGAAAATTTTAATAAAACATACTTCAAAGAATTAAAGACAATTTTACGAAATCAATTTAATTATTTACAATTTTTAATTATAATTACACAAATAATTAAAATTTTAAAATATGTCCATAATAGTATGAGATTAGACCTATAAATACATAATTTTTTTTTTATATTCATTCTACTTAGGTTTTCCAAGTGTGCTGGTGCTTCTCACAAGTAAAATAACATTTTACACCGCCTTCATCAGATCTGGTTCTCTTTTATGTATGTATTTCCTTCATTTTCTTTTGGTTCTTCGTTTAATCTTTGTCTCTTGCTAGAATTTACTTCTATGTTTGTACAGGTAAGCTTTTGTATTCAAGTGAACTGATTTAGGGTTTATTTTAGGTTCTTCGTTTAATCTTGCCTCTTGGTCGATTTTGTTTCTTTTTTGTACAAGTATGTTTTCGTATTAGAGTGAACTGAATTTAGGGTTTCTTTTGGTTCTTCGTTTAATCTTGCCTCTTGGTCGATTTTTTTTTTTTTGTTGTACAGGTATGTTTTCGTATTAGAGTGAACTGAATTTAGGTTTTTTTTTTTGGGTTATTTGGAGGCCCTTATTTTTTGACTTAGGGTTGAGCCGCCCTTGGGTTTATGATAACTTCTGTCTGAACTCTACTAATCTTGATGTGCTCGAATTCCGCCCCTCCTCCCACTTCCAGTGAATGATTCAATGTTTATTTGTTAACTTTTGTGTTTCTGTCACTGTGCACAATTTTTTTCCCAATTCAAAACTGATGTTGAGGATTGTAATTTCTTGCAGGATAAATTGAGAGTAAATTAGTGTGTAGTTCAAAGGATTAACTAGCTCAAAGTTTGTGTTAGTTTGAGTGGGGAAAAAGAATCCTTTTCAAGTTTTGAAATTGATTAGCTTATGATGGTGGTGGCTATTTGTGCTCGAATTCAATCTTTATTTGTTAACTTTTGTGTTTATGTCACTGTTGCTATTATTCCCAATTTTAAACTGATGTTGAGGAGTGTAAATTATTGTAGGATAGATTGAGAATAAATTTGGTTGAATTGATAAATGAGTGCGGTGTAGTTGTATAGTTCAAAGAATTAACAAGGTCAAGGTTTACTGAATAGTTAGGAATTTGAATTACTGGAATTTCCTTTGCGCTTGCTTGTTTGTGTATACGTACCCTTTTCTATTACTGGAAATGTTAACCAAAAACCTTTATTGTTTTAATAATCACATCCTCGTAAGACATAGTTCTGTTTTACTTTCTTTCTTGTTTTAAAAATCATTCTGAACGTGTATTCAGCATATACAAAGTGTTAGGGCATGGCACATAAGTGCGTGCATTTGTGGCTTTTTAAGTTTTGACATTTTCCTTAATTGTTGTCTTTGTTACCTGAATGTGTATTTCATTTATTGTCGTGTTTCTAATTGTAGTTATTTTGATGAGCTTTGCAGTTTGCACATCAAGAGCAGCTTTCATCTACCAGAAGCATAATTGCATTGATGTGTTGTGGAAACTGACTTCGTACTCCTGAGTTGATATGGGTTTTGATATTGAATGCATAATCGACATCCATACCTATCCTGGAGAGTATTTCTGTCCTGTGTGTCGCACACTCGTATTTCCTAATGAAGCCGTCCAATCACAGTGCACTCATCTCTACTGCAAACCTTGTCTGGCACATGTTGCCAATGGGAGCCGAGCCTGTCCTTATGATGGATACTTGGTGACTGAAGCAGACTCTAAAGTGAGATCCCTGTAGTATATTGTCCTTTAGATAACTGCTGATGCTTTTGCTACTCGTGATATTTTGAATGTGTTGCATTTACTTTTCCTCACAGGCCCTTATCGAGTCGGACAAGACACTTGCTGAAAGCATAGGCAGAGTTAAAGTGCATTGTCTCTATCACAGAAGTGGATGCACATGGGAAGGTTCCTTCTCTGATTGCACTTCCCATTGTTCTGGCTGTTCCTTCGGCAATTCCCCAGTTGTATGCAATAGATGTGGAGTCCAGATTGTGCATCGACAAGTGCATGAGCATGCCCTGAGTTGTCCTGTGAGTACTTTTCATACATATGTAATACTCATCTTTCTTGTAGTGGATGGTTTCTTAGTAGATGTTCTATCCCCAGGGTGTATATCCTGCACAGCAGACAACTAATGGTGCCCAAGATAATCCTAGCTCTGGTGCAGCCACCACTGCTGCTGGTACCGACTCGAATCGAACTACGGCTCATTCAGGAACTCCAGCATCACAGACACCAAACCCTCAAACCACAACTGCTTCTCTGCTTCCTGGACAAGATCCCAATCAGCAAACAAATGCCAGCTCTCAGGCTCTTGCTACTGCTTCAGCTGGTGTGCCTACTTCAGGGCAGTGGTATCAGCAATATTATCAGCAATATGCTGGATATGAGCCTTATCAACAGCAAACTTATCAACAATACTATCCTTATCAGCAACAACCCCTCCAACAATATCAGCAACAACCTCACATTTACATGCAGCCACCAGCACAACCCCAGACCCCGGTCCCAGCCCAGCCCCAGTGCCAGCCCCAACCCCAACCCCAGCCCCAGCCCCAACCCCAACCCCAGCCCCAGCCCCAGCCGCAACCACTTAATCCTCAATCTCAACAACAACCTCATACTCAAATGCAAGCTCTACCTAAAGGGCCAACTCAACCACAGGTTCAACCTCTGGCACAACAGCATCAAAACCAAGTCAACCCAGTGCAGCAGCTCCCACCTACTATGCAACCTCATGCCCAAATTCCATCACAAATATATCCAGCTTCTGTTGCTCATCCACCATATTCACAGACCTATCCAATGCAGCCTCATTCACAACAATATGTGCAAGTGCCACAGTATCAGCAGCCTCCCGCCCAGGTTCATCCCCCTCCATCTTCTCAAGCCCAACCACATCCTCCTGTGCAACCACAACCTCATTCACAACTCCAGCCGCAAATAAATGTGCAACATCATCCACAATCTCATGGCCAATTGCGGCCTCCTCAGGTCAGCCAGCCTACTCATGCACTGGGTCAGACCCTCCCTTCAACAGCCAATGCAGTTTCAGGTTTCCATTCCTATCCACAAACCCAGCTCACGCAGCAAGTGGCTATAGGGATGTCACAGCAACCTCCAATGTATCCACATCCTACTAGTGGGTCTATGCCTCTGGTTCAAACTCATGGTCAGGTTCCTCAACCTCCCTTAATGCGCCCACCTCTGGGTCTAATCGGCAATCAGCAACCAGGGCTGGTACCTACTCAAGGTCAAGTTCCTGTGCAATCTCAACTTTATGCTACTGCTCAACAAGCAGGACACTCAATTCAGCAACATCCTGTTCGGCCTAATCAACAGCCAATTTCTCAACAGTACAGTCAACATCATACATTTCCTGTTCCATTTCCGAGCCAGTCACACCAGCAAGGTCATTTTACTCACCAGCAGCCGTTGCAGTCTCAATTTCGCCCTCAAGGTCTTCCTAATGTGGTGCCTCAAAGTTTGCATGCGTATATTCAGCCACAGCAAAATGCCACCTTACCACCTCCCCCACAACCTCAACAATCTCAAACATATATAGGAAGGCCTGGGATGCAAAATCATGTCCAGTCGATTTCACAGGCTCATGGTGGATATAATTCTACAGCCCAGGTTAGACCTGTCCAGCCTGCTTTAAGCCAGCCACAAATAAATCCAAGTTATGGGAGCTACACGAGCAATCAGCACGAGTCAATGGATCAGAAGAAACGGTTAGCCCTAGAGAGTAAAGGTGATCTGATACCTGACAAAACTTCAGGAAGGCCAGAAGTGGGAGTTCCTTCCCAGGACAATGCTCAAAAGGATCTAAATTCTCTTCCAGCCAAATCAATTGATGACGAGTATAGACAGAGGGCCAGCAGTGATATAGATGTTCATAAGGGTGATTCAGATGAGCTTATGGACAAAAGAACTGTTAAGGAAGAGGAAAATGAGAATTTTTTGAAGCCTAAATCTGCTGCCAAATCAGCTGATGCAACAGTTAAGCCAGACAAAGATGCCTGTGATGATGCTCCAAAAGAACTGGACCAGACTTTGGAAAAGCATGAATCTTCTGATGCTGCTGATGGTTCGATTAAGAATCTGAACTCTGGAAGAAATTCACATGACTCTACCATTGACAGAGGGGTTTTTCAGCAGTATGGGCATGGGATGCCACCACCGAAATATGGACCGTCTGCGCAGCAAAGGCCCGTTGGTCCTATGATAATATCACCAGTGCAACCTGCAGGCAATGCTTCTCATGCCCAACTCCCTGGATATCCCCCCACTGCAATGATGCCTTCAGGGGATGTGTCTCAGGCTGGTCAGCCATTGAATTCTCTTGATCATAATCCACAATTCCTGAAGCAGCCTAGTAGTGCCCCCCTTGGTGGTATCCCTGGTCCAGGGTCTATAACAACCTTTGCTAGGGGGCATGGTCATTTTCTTCCACCAGGTGAATTCCCAGAGGGGATAACGGGAGTAGGAAGAGCACCATTAAGTGGTGCTGAAATTCCTAGTGGAACACAACACTCAGTTAATCCAGCAGAGGCTGAAATGTTTCAAAACCAAAGGGTGAATCGGTTTGAAGGAAATCAACCAAACCCATTTTCCTCTGGGTCTTTTGAGAAGGTTCCATTTGGCCAACCTAGAAGTATGGAATCAGCTAGGGATAAAAGGTTGAAGGCGCCTATGGGGGAGCATTTAAGTCCTTTGCCAGTGCCTCGCGATCAAGGTGAGTTGGACTTTGATATTCAATTATTTCCTAAATAATTTATCAAGAAGAGTTAAAATCAATGTCCTAATTAATTACACTAAATAATGAACTTTGTTGTTGCAGGATCATGGCCACATGACAAACCTCCTTGCGGATTAGGATATGATTCTGGATCAAAATTTGAGGCCAGTACCGGGGTTCCTTCTAACAGATTATTGCCTCCACATCATCCTCCTGGTTCGATGCATTTCAAGGATAGTGGAGAAAGAGAAGAACCATTTGGTCCTCATGACGATGATAGAAAAAGGGGAGGATCTGGATTTGGTGTGCATCATATGGATTATTTGTCTGCCAGAAACCCTGATGGGGAGTTATTTAACATTCCACCACGTGGATTTGTAAGTCACTCAGGTTTTGATGATCTTGGTGGCAGAGAGCCCCGTCAATTTATTGAAGGGCCTGGACATTTCAATTTACCTTCCAATCTAGCTGGCGGTTTATACTCTAATGGTAGGTTCCAAGCTTTGCCTGGCCATCCACATGGAGTAGAGACTGATGGTCTTGGGGATTTGAGAGGTGGTGAGCATACTACCTTTGGTCGTCCTTACAAACATGTCCAGAGTGGTGTTCTGTTTGGAAAAGACATGCCGAGTCATTTGCATCATGATGAGTCTTTGGATCCTCCGAAATTACCAAGTCATTTACGTTTTGATAAACCTGCTGGCTTTGGTTCCTTCGCTGGCCGTGCTTATATGGGGGAGTTGTCTGGGTTTGGAGATATTCCTGGTTTTGGTGAATCAATTGGACGTAACAAACCTGGTATGCCACGGTTTGGGGAGCCTGGCTTCAGGAGCAGGTATCCTGTCCCAGGATATCCGAATCACGGACTTTATGCAGTAAGTTTTGCCTTATGAACCCTGTAATTATCTTGTTCATTTTCCTTTGTTAGTATGTTATTTCTTGGAAATAGAGCTTTATTGCATTGTTATCACGTGATTGACATAATGTGCATGAAATTAGAATATCCTCTTATTAATTTTTTGTGAACTCGCAACTTCTCAGGGTGATGTGAACTCCTTTGATAGACCAAGAAAGAGGAAGCCCACGAGCATGGTATGGTGCCGCATTTGCAAGGTTGATTGTGAAACCGTTGAGGGCCTAGATATGCATTCACAGACAAGAGAGCACCAGGATATGGCTATGGATATGGTCAGGTCTATCAAGGAGCAAAACCGAAAGAAACAGAAGTGAGTGTTCGATAGATTTTGTAACACCAACAAATTCGACAGCATAAATTCTAATTCCTTTTGCTACCATTTTGTAGGACTTTTAGTGATCGTGCTTCAGTTGAAGAGAAAGGGAGGACTAGAAAGGCAGTGTTCGAGAGCCGTGGTAGAAAGACTTGAGCTTGGGATAGTAGATAGGAAGTGAAAGGCTGTGTTTGATGGTTGTAACTAAGCCTTCAGTCAAGCATTTGCACCGCAATGTAGGTGATTAGCTTTACAATCTTTCTTCTTCTTCTGGGGGTTTTTATCCTAGCTTTGTCATTTCAGGTTGCTGCCCTGTTGTTGGAAGATGGTTTGGATTGGAAGTTTCTGTGGCAGTTAAGTTGTTTTGCCCATGGTTTTGAAAACTTATTTTTCCTGTATTAGGACAATTATGTCAACTTAGTCCTGGTGGATCTGTAGCTATATTCTGCACTTTCTTGCTTATGCAACCTAGTTCAGGGAACGTTTCTGCTAATTAAATGTTGCTATGCGTTAGTTTCAGTTCTTATGCGAGAGTTCCTATAATATGTATGCTGTGATCTTACCTCTGTCTTCTAGTGCTCGTTCATGCTTCGGGAATGAAATAGTAACTAATTGTGATGCTTCATTGGATATGGGATAGTGAAGACCTGATCCTTAAATAATAACCATGGAAATCATACCTTTTTTTGTTATTCCTTAATTTTTGTTGGTCAACAGAAGATTACTTTTCCATAAAGAATTGGTATAGAAGTTCTTCTGTCTGCTTCCTAACCAAAACGCTACCTTCTCTATTTTGAAAAAAGAAAAAAAAAGCAAAACTGTATGTGAAGATCAGTTTTGGCCCTGACAGTGCACAGTTTGCTGTGCAGCATCTTAAGTAAAAAGGGGTATTGCCACATTGGAATGTCCCCTTCACTTTTCTTAACTAAATATTCACTTTGCGTAAGAGGGATTCTTATGGCCACTTTTGGGCTGCAGTGATACATAAAGCAGAGACGCACACAGTTATCCAGAAAGACAAAAACTGCTGAGACACAAAGACAGAGCCTGTGATCCATGAACGTACTATACAGTTAGCAACTGGAGTTAAAATATAACTTCCGCTTTACAATTTACCATCCTAGTTTTTAGAATATGTAGAGAACTTGAAGTTTCTAGAAGTCTAAATTACATAAAAAAACTTGAATGGAACTGGTTCTAGTGGAACTAAATCATATTGATGGTCCATATAGCTGACCTCAGCTGGCTTGGGATTGAGGCGTAGCACTTGGTGAGACATTCTTTTCATTGCTTGGAGATGCTTTTCTGGTCTTAACATTGAAGTTCAGTTAGGGCGTCTTTTTTTGTTTTTCTATGGTGTCTCCATGGTTACTAAAATTGACCAGTGTATGAGCTGCGGAGTTATGTACCATAGCAACCATTAGATTGGTTTATCAATACAACTGTACAATAATTATTATAAAAAATTAAAATTGGTGGCTCTCGGTTAACAGACTATCAATATTAGATTGCTGTTTTTCTTGATTGAAGGGAGGGGGTTTGCATTACTTAATGGCCAACCAAAAAAAAGACTATGAAAAGACACATTTATACTCACAAGACTGAAATCTCCTAGTTCAGATGACATGTAAAATTGGCCGGTGTATGAGCTGCGGAGTTATGTACGATAGCAACCATTAGATTGGTATATCAATACAACTGTACAATAATTATTATGAAACTTTAAAATTGGTGGCTCTCGGTTAACAGACTATCGATATTAGATTGCTGTTTTTCTTGATTGAAGGGAGGGGGCTTGTATTATTTAATGGCCAACCAAAAAAAAAGACTATGAAAAGACACATTTATACTCATAAGACTGAAATCCCCTTAGTTCAGATGACATGTAAATGGGGGGTTTGGTCGAAGGAGATCAGTTAGTGAAGATAATTAAAGCTTGTTCTTCATAATACACAATCCTTTGAACTTTGAATATAAAATGCATAACTTCTGTGTTGGGGGTTGGAAGAAGCTTCTCCTGGCCATTGTCTTCTGCCACACAGCAGTTTTAAAATTTGTTTTGACTATAGGGCTCTTTTGTTGTGTATCTCTTTTAGTACTTGCCTGCAGTTTTATTTTGTGATGTTCTCTCATGCCTTGAGGATGCATCATAATTTTCATGGTTCTTTACTTGTTAATATTGGAATTCCTGACTCCCTCTGGCCTAGGTTTGTTAAGCTAATTTGTCTATTGCACAAGGTTATTTCACTAAGCTAGGTTGCTAATGTTTCGAGCTCTCCATTCTTGGGACTGGTTACCTGACAGATGTAACTTAGTTGTAAAGACTAGGTTTAATGATGGAAAATATTCTTGAAGTTGATCTGGTATTTTTAAGATATTGAACCTCTTTTTGAGAAACGTCTACGAAATTCTCTGGTCATCATAATTTGAATACTTTGCAGGATGTTGACCATGTATTTAGGTTATTCTTTATTAAGACTTTGATTCGTTCTATATCATCAAAGTGGAATTTAGCCATAAGACCATACAGATTGCTGAAACAAAATTGATGGGACATACAATGTCAGTGTACTAACATAAAGGAAAGCCAGCGAACAGAAAGTAATAAAGACGGTCTGTGACAGTCCATACTATAACAAAATTGATGGACAAACAATTCAACATCATCGTAATTAACATCAAGAAAGAACAGGGTACAAAAAGGAGGCTATGATCCTTCACGGCAACACTAGTGTAAAGAACTGTGAACAAAAAGGAACCAGGATATCTGTTGGAGACATGGATTTTCACATATTTAATAATCTCAGTTGTTGTCTATGATGGAGGGTTGATGTTGATATGGAGAGCTGGAGACCACGACTAAGATTCCTGAATATATGATTAAGAGGTCATAAAAAGTGTTTTCTGTTGCAGTTTTTTTGTTAAATATATATGAGCCATTTTTATTTTAGTTTTTGATCAAAAGGGGTGTATGAGCCATTTTTGATAAATAAGAAGTGTTCCCAAATCGTTGTTGTTAATGATGCCTGTAGTTTTGGCAACAATTGCTTGATATAGGTTAAACCATGGAGCTTCATAAACTTTAGTCCCAGAGACACGATGCAGAGTTTATAGATTGAGGTGCTTTCTTAGTATGTGTTACAGGAGCATAGCAAGGTTACATCTAACCATCTAAAAGGATAAGGGAGCCTTTTGTATTCTGTGTTAATCTGACTAGGAACTTGTATGTATGAGCTTTTAGTCAGGTTATGGAATCCAGGTCTTTGCCTTGGAACACATGCATGTACTGCTTTTGAAGTGTTTTTGTTAATACTGTGTTATGCAGAAAGCCAGAAACTGGGATATCTGACGAGCCAAAACATTACTGAATTTTGCATATACTAACTTGCTTTCTTTCCTTTCTCGATTTCGGGGGGAAGCCTAGGTGAATGTTAAGTAAAAAGGGCAAACTGCAGTTGCTGTACAGCATATTATGTAGTAAACATGCAAAATAAGCAATGGTAGTTCATATTGCTGAAAAATAGTTTAGCAATGTTGCAAGCAGGAACTCCAGTTCCACATGGGAAAATTAGTCTAGCTAAGTGCAGTACCACTATATTCTGCTGGACTAATGTTGACAGGATGAACCCAATGTAAGATCTTCTCAATTGCACGACGAAGCATCTAGACATCCCTGAGGATCACCTTTGTCATTAATTAGGTATATGTTTTTCCATTGCTAGTTGATATTTACATGTATTCAAGTTGAACCTATTGAATGATGAGGTTCTTCTGTTACCAGGAGTGGTGTCACATTTCAACTTCCATTGCAGGCTGTTTATAGAAGTACAACCATCAGGAAGAATGTTGTAGTATTTGTTTGTAAAATAAAAAGGGGATCCTCAATGTAGGCAGTGCTTTTATTTTTCTACCTTTGTTCTTTGATAAACAAACTCTTTAATCTTTCCCGTCATTTTGATTTTAGAGCTGGAAGAGTAAATACAGCTCTAAGTTAATTTCACCCTGTAAAGGCTGTTGTGGGATGTATTAGTTACAGCAAGTAAAGATGATTGACGTGAATCTATGTACACTTTTCTTCAAGTTAAAGCAAATGATTTGTAAATGTAGGCAGTGCCTTTTTTTTCTTCCCATTTGTTGATAAGTGTTTCTATCTCTTTTATTTTCATTTTGGTATTTAGAGAGGATAAGTATAGACAGCTCGTAAGTTAATTTCACCTGTAAATGCTGTTTATTAATTGCTGGGTGAAAGTGATTATTGAGGTGAAGAAAAATAGGGCCCTTGGAGTCCAGCTTGGGGGCAGTTGTTGAGTATAAATTGGACAGAAGCTGGATGAAGTAAAAATATTACTGCTCTGAAGCATGTTTTATTCCAACCCAATGGTGAGTTTGTTTTGACGGAAAGTATTTTTGATATATGTATTTTTTTTGTAATGTTACTTTTTTTTTATGGTGGTTGTAACAAAATAAGTTGTAAAGAAAACCCTTTCTTAGTGAGTGCGTTTAGGTAGAAAGAAAAATGTATTTTGATTTGACGTATTATTCTCTTCAAATTTAAAGAAAATGAAGAAAGAAAAATGTATTTTGAGTAGACTTATTATTCTCCTCAAATTTAAAGAAAATGATTTCATTTCATGATATAAGGAAAATATTTTTAAAAATCTCCTGATCAGTCGCCTATTCAATTCTCAATCTGGATTTTGGTTAGGGTTGAGACTTGGTTCAGTGTTGAGGTTGTGAGTTGAGTCTTGAGTTGGGATTGAAGTTTGGTTTTTGATGACTTGGGGTCAGGTTTGGAAGTCTGGTTGAAGTTGGATTCCAACCATAGGTCTCGATCAAGGTTGAGAGGTTGAGTATCGAGTCGGGGTACATAATCAAGTTTCTTGTTTGGTCGAGATTTTGGATCTGATTTGGTGTCATAGTATTTGTCTAGATTATATCTAAATGATGTTGGGATAATACTTTCTATATACTAACCAAATACCCGAACAAGTAAGGAAGTCACTTATTTTTCAAAAAAATATTTTTAGTGGAAAACATTTTCTTTTGTACCAAACAAAAGGAAATATATATAAAGTTATTTATATATTAGTTTTTGCCAAAGAATGGGTAGTAAAAGAAAAATGTTAAATGAGACTAGAATATGTAAATACTAGACAGAGGTGTCCGTGCCAGCACGGGTTCAACACCATAAATGTTTAGTATATGAGTAAGATTATGAACTATTAGTGTATAATTTGATATTGATATTGATATTGGTTGAGTGACTCGATTAATGAGTGTGTGCTATAGCGTTTGAAGAGTAATTATAGTAAGATGTACATGAAGGAAATCATAAATATACTAAAAAAATTGGAAAGATAGAACTTTATAAGATAGTTATGTACATTTTTTTTTTTTACATGATAAAGAACATTTTTGAAAGTTAGCTAAGGTGTATTCTTAATTTTCCATTAAAACCTGTTACATAAGGCACAAAAGATAATGTATTAGCATTCATACATTTGGAAGAAGGTATGCAATTTGCAAGGAAACCAAATAACACAAAAAATGAAATATTCAACAAAAGTAGTTAAGGAAACATATTTTAAAAGAGAATTGTGCAAATATAGTAGAAAGAAATTTGTTCTATGGTAGAATGAAATAAGAAGAATAACAAAAGCATATATAAAAATATAGAGCGGGTAACTGAAAAATACGTCATAACAATTTAGATAGCGAATAAAAATAAAGATTTTCAAAATGTCAATATTTTACATTTAATAGGACACCTTAGCTACACTTTCAATATTTATTAAAAATGTCAATATTTTAGTTTGTTATATTGCTAATTTATGTATTTTTTTTATTCAACTTAATAAAATACAACTAAGCAAATAACAAATTAAAGAAATTCAGGGGAGATAATCTTTCAAATTAAGTAAATAGTGCTGAAAATATATTATTACTTACTTTACAGATTAGGAGACTAAAATAGGCACAAATTCTCTCGTCTTCCTCATCATCCATTAACGGTTTTCAATTCTCCATTGGTGATCCTCCTTCTTCGTAGAAGGCAAGACAAGATTTTTGCCGAGAAAAAGGTGATCGATACAAATTAAGAGACTAAAATAGGCAACAAATTGTCACGTCCCAAGTCCCATTGAGACGGACAGACACCTGATCCCCTAAAGGTTCGAGAGAACCATCTTATGTATTGTTCTTATTGTACATGCAACTATGATAACTATAAATCTTTGATGAGTATAGGTCAAGTACCTTGATAAAAGACCAACATAGATAGGCTCAAAATAAATGTACATGCTAGGCCGTTGAAGTCTTAATTACTAGAAACAAGACATAATCACGCTTTACTTTGACATTTGATCTACACAGCCTCTAAAAGATAGACACTTAGCTTATAACAGGACAAGATCCCATCATACCCCTTAACTAATATATAATCTCAAAAATATACTAGAGACTCAGCAAAGCCTTGAAGCAACCTGGAGCTCACCAAAGATCGTTGAGTATCCTATGCGTATATTGAGAGATTTTATTAGCTTGAGTATCCTATGCTTACATTCACCTTTGCTTATACTTGTGGAATCATGTACATTACATTCTTTGGTTATACTTGGGGAATCATGTACATTACATTCTTAGCTTTAAGTTTATCTTTTCTTTATAGACTTTGTAGCATGTGACACAATGACCAGGTGATCAGTGGTAGGAGGGGATGACCCATGCTTGGTATTTTAACCCCTGGGATGCGGTCCTCATAAATATACAAATCGAGATCGATCCATACTAGGCTTTTAGCCTCTGGGCTGCCACCCATAATAATATAGATTGGGATCGGTCCATGCTAGGTATTACCACCCTCGAGGTGCCACCCTTAAGCATAAGAATTAGGATATGCCCATGCTAGGTATTTTAACCCCTGAGCTGCCACCCATAATTATATAGATTGGGATCAGTCCATGCTAGGTATTACCACCCCTAAGCTGCCACCCTTAAGCACAAGAATTAGGATTGGCCCATGCTAGGTATTTTAACCCTTGAACTGCCACCCATAATTATGTAGATTCACTTTACATTGTCTCTTTAATCTTTGAAATTGTTCTTTTGATGTTAATGACTCTTTTGAGATTATGGACATGTGGATAAATTAATTGAGGCAGAAAACAATAATACATGAAGAAAATGTAACTTTGATGTGCTACTTAAGAACTTATATGACTCGTGAACTTCATTTGGGCACAAAGAACATATATAGGTGATCCACGAAGGTGTGTGGCAACTACCTTACATGTAGTAAATGATTCATTAAGATGTATAGCAATTGAGCAAGTAATTCTTCTTACAAGATGCTTCTTTTAAAACACGTTTGGACATTTCACATGGAGGCATACGATAGCTTAACACTTAGTAGAAACTGTAATTTCTCAAATGTAGAGACAAGGAATATATAAGATGATATGATAACTAAACACTTAGTATACGATATCAAATGAAAGAGTGCAAAAACATCCAAACTAATGAAGCCCATGACAGAACCCAAATAAGGGTTGTACATTCCATGTAAGGGGACATAAAATGAACAATGGACATAATATGCATCTAACATATAAAAATCTATAACATGTATAATGTAGGATCTAATTGACTCAATGAACTTCATTTGACTTGGTGGATAACTCATGAAACTTAATGTTTAAAGTACATTTGTCAACTAGTACTTGGAAGAATAAACACACCAATATTGGACAATGAACACGTATAGAAGTAGTCTGACATATTTTGAGAACTTGGATTGTATAAGGAAGACCATTAGCTACATTGGAAATTGTACACCCTCACATTGTATCTTTTACCATGAGGATCACTTAGAGATCTCAATTTGTTGGTACACATAATATAGGACTTCATGCCAAATACATACCTCAATTCCCAATTCATATAGCTTACGCAATCTCAACCTGTCTTTTAACATCATAATCTTCATCTTGGTGATCTTAATTTGTTATTCTCCTTCAATTATTTTTGTAACCTTCTCTTAATCTTTGGAAGAGAGGGGCAGAACATTGGCTGCTAACACATATAGCTATTTTTATTTCACTCCCCTTGAAGAACTATCCAATATACTTGAAGCAATAGAGGAGAAAAGGTGATCTTGTGGGTGCTTTGGAGAAACAAGATGAAAATTACTTAGAACCCTAGTGGGAATATTGGTTGGCTGTTTCATCTTGAGAGAGAGAAATATATGAACTTGAGAGCTTAAAATTTGGATAAAAGGAAAATGAGATATTTGTATCAGAGTTTTGCCACCTTTCTTGTACTTCATTTGCAATCACCATGTGTCTTTAATTTAGGCCACACATTTAAGTAGGTGATGCACCTACTTTTTCATTAAAATTATTTCTTGTGGGCTTGGAAAGATTGAGTCTTGGACTGCCATTCTTTTTACTTTCCCCCCCCCCCCCTTTTCTTGGACATATTTGGCCTCAAATTGACGCTTAATTTAGGCCTCCATATGACCCATAAGTCAAAGCAGGTGATGCACCTACTTGGTTCATATACCTTAAGTATGTGATGCACCTACTTGTCACCTAGTATCTTAATTTAGTCAAGCAAGCACCTCACCTATTTTACACCACTTTTCATATCTTAGTTTCTTTACAAGATCTTAACATTAATACAAACTTGTCCAGTTATGACTTTAATATCAAATATCACCTTTTACTATCTTGAGTTCAAATGTTTTTTCACGTTCACTCAATTGTATAAATATTGGAAGTTATGGGGTATTACATCATCCCCCCTTAGATCATTCGTCCTCGAATGAGAGGTTTTGCTCAAAACAAGGTCAACTGTGCATATTTTTCAGAACTTTTGCCAGAGTTCCCTTTGTAAATCAAACTGTCCAAAACATATTAGCTGACCAAAACCACGTATGGGCATAGGGTGTTGCAGCAGATGTAGCATATGTAATACTCAAATGAAAAGTAAGTCTCCTATTAGCCATATATAATTAAGTAACAATTTTGTACACCACAATTTATTATTATCTCCCTTTTATAAACCAGGCTAACAAATACTTGGAATACGAGAATTGTAAATACTAGAACAAGTTAGCTAATGTGAAACAAACCTATGAAAAAGTTGATAGATGCAAATGTTATAAATGTTTAGGAAAGACACATAATATAGGAAAATGAAAACTTTCCCTATCCATTTTCTACATATAAGAGCTATACTAAAATTTACTAGGTCCCCAATCTTCTCTGGCAAAATCCTTTATTCATCTCGATATGAGGAAACTTTATCCCAAGGTTTTCAATACTTAAGTAAATAAGAGTAGAGGGGTTATAACATATTAATGCATAAGCAACATAAGCCTATGACGCATAAAAAAGCGGGCATGTGTGAATAATGAGCCATAAATCAGTACTTTAACATACTAACAAGTGTACATAAGAGACATATGATACATAGATTGATTTATATGGACATATGCTGTAAAAGTCAGTAATATATAAGCAAGTGAGCTAGATATCATTAATTGTAAGACATTTAGCACATGAGAAGATGTATTACAAAAAGATTATTACATAAGAATGTGGACTATGATATATGCTGTTATAAATCACATGATCACGTGAACTATCACATAAATAAATATACTTCATGAAATATGAGCAAGTGTGTGAGACATGGACAAATAAACTTTGGGGCATACATAGTGGAAATAATACAATCTTTTGAGGAAGAATACAATATTCTAAAAAAAATACAAATTGGTTGTGAAAGAAATATGATACATCAATGCTTGAGAAATTCAAATCCATTCCGCATACTTATTGAAATGACTACAAACTAGAAAAAAAAATACCATGTTCTTAATAAAAATACAAATGTTGAGTAAGAGAAAAATAATTGACAAACAAAAATTAATATGAATACACACTCTCTCTTTCTTCTTCTTCGTGTGCTTTGTTCCTTTTTCTAATTTTTTGTTCACCAAATCAAAATCTTAATCCGTATTCACTCGGGTATTAGTAAAACTCTATCTCGTCATCCAAAAAAATTATAATTATCCAAAAAATTTAAAAATATTTCATGTCCAAACTTCCAAATAAATTAATGATTCAACAGTTAACGAATACTTGATTCTCATATAATGACCGAAACATGTTTTATCACAAAACAAACTATACTGCACACAAAATACATACAACATATATAACATAATTAATACAAAACCATCAAATAATACAACGTGAGTACAATCTAAAATAGCATTACTATTTCTTTAAAAATGAATACAACTACATATAAATATGTATCTTTAATTGACTGGATACAAACAACACTCTTACAATGTCCACAACTAGAAAAGGATACATAAATATGAAGTCCAAGTATATGGGTGTATTATCAAAACTAACAGCATGTCCACAAATACAAAATAAAAAATAAAAAATTAAGGAATACAATATCTATACTAACAAACCCACAATATCCATAGACAGTGACAATACTATTTTATATCAATACACATACTTGATGAATTTTGAATACAAAAGAAAATTGTTATAGATACTCGAGACTAATAAAAAATCATGATTTTTATTATTTTAACAACTTCAATTGAACATGCAAATATTGTAATGGCAATATAATCGCTAGAAAATTGTTGATTTAGTTGGATACCTCTTGTAATCCTCTTAGATTCGGCCATTAGAGAATGATTTTGGGGTTTTCAAGCCCTAAACGAAATTGATCAATTTCTAAGACTTAAACAAAAATAAAATCAGTAAACAAACCTAAAAATCGGATAAAGATGCATACCTTAATCCAAGGAATTGTTGTGAATATCTTTAGAGATATATTTTTCAATTTTTGAAAAAAAAAACTCTAAAAAATGGAAGAGAGAGAAGCAAGAGTTGAAAGATGAAGAATTGGAAGAGGAAAATCAGTGAGAGAGAAAATACTTTTTTTTAAAAAAACATATGAGAGAGAATGAGTTGGAAAACTTTAATTATGGTGAGGTAAAACAAGTATAAATTAGGATACTCAATGTTTTTTAAAATATTGACCTTTTGACATTTTTACTAATATTTATAAACTATAGATGTTTTTAATAATTATGTTTGGATTTTTGACTAGTTTACTAATTTTCCCAAAAAATAATACTCCCTCTGTCCCAATTTATGTGACTTACTTTCCTTTTTAATCAGTCCCAAAAAAATGACATATTTATATATTAAGTAACAATTTAACTATAAAATATCTATTTTACTCTTAATGAAATGATTTACAGCTACACAAATTTTTATCATTCATTTTGAACCACAAGTTTTAAAAGTCTTTCTTTCTTTCTTAAACTCCGTGCTGAGTCAAACTACCTCACATAAAATGAGATGGAGGGAGTAAATAGTAACGTTCGGTAACATTGATTCTTACTATTCATTACAAATTAACAAAGCATCACAAAAAATAAATAAAGAATACAATATTGCTATGAGGTTTTGGTTCTACCATAGAAAACTTTAAATGTTTATATACGAGTATGCTCATTCATGTAAGTACATCAAGCCAGAAACGTATCTTATTTCTATGCTTAATAGAATAGCTTTGCAACAAAAGCAAAGGGAAACCGTTAAGAGCAATAACTAATAAAGTTTTGTTATTCTTCATCCAAAAAATTAGGGAATTTTATTCTTGTGCTGGCAAAAAAGGGGAAATAAATGTTAATAATTTATTTTCCTTGTCAAACTTATTGTTTGTGATTAAAAAATTAAAGCTGCATGTTTTTTGGGCTATTAAATCTGTAATTTTTGTACACTTGTTCATCTTTTTATCTTAAATTTGCAGATCTAACAAAGATCCAAAAATAAGAAATTATCTATGTACTTTAGTTAGAAGACAAAATAATTGAATTGGGACCTTTTTCATTAGAAATTCTCGAATATGGAGTGATCAAACTCCAAAGTAAAACTCAAAAAATAAAACTCTATGGTTAAACAACGAAAGTTACAAGTTTTTGGGTTATCAGATCTGTAACTTTTCTACATTTGATATTTTCACCTGAAATTCGAGGAACCAACAAAGACCTAAAAGTAAGAAATTCTCAATCTACTCCGATTAGAGACACAAGAATCAAATTGAAGCTTCTTCCATAGAAATTCTGAAAGATCTAGATGAATCCCAAAGCAAAACTCAAAAAATAGAACTTAATAACGCAAGATTTGGCATAATCTTTTAACAAAAATACATACCTTGTAGAACAATACTACCATAGAGAGGATAAGGGAGTTCTAGAGAAAATAGAGAAAATAGATAGATATCTGAATACTACGTGTAAGCTTTACAATTTGTGTAGGACACATAACATAAAGATAAAATAATGAAACATATTACTTATTAGGTTAATGGAAAATGACTAAAATACCCTTATTTTCAAATTAATTGACAAATAGTAAACATGTTGAAACTGTCTCTTCTAATATATAGAAAAATAATAACACCGTGTCATACAAAAAAGTGATGGTTGGCTTTGTGGTTAGAACAAAAATTAGTAGCAACTATATGAAACTGAGTTAATGAGACTCTATTGGAGTCTCTCTAGTTTGTTTCCTTTTTTGGTTTCCTCTCTTCTACAAGGCTCTGTTTATTTTACTGAAACTGTTCTATGTTGTTTCATTGATTTATTTAGTTCTTATTGTTACAAAATCTTATTTTGCTGTTTGGAGCTACATTTTGAAGTAATTTTCTTCTGGTTGAAATTTGTACAATAAATCATTTCAATTCTACTTGTCTCTTTTTTGGTGAGGCAGAAGAGATAAAAGGCCGACTCTTCAACATAATGGTTTACTTACAAAATTTTGAGTGGTAAGGATGTGTTTGATGTACAAAGCATGTTGATTAGCATATATGGTGTTTCTGTTGGTTTGAAGTGGTAATCTGCTAGATTATATTCTTTTTTGTAGCCTCTTTAACATTCTTACACATTTGGTTTGGACATTGTGCATGAAGTTGAGGAATTATAAGGATGTTTTTGTTGTGCTCTATTTTTGGAGTTTAACTTTATTCTACTTGGGAGATTAGCCTTGCTAAATTCACGAGTGGCTTAGAGTTTTGTCTCATACACTATGAATGTGGGAGCTTCTATGTCGAGGCTGACATATCGTAGTGTCCACAGAGGGTGAGAGGTTTCAAGATTTTTTTTATCATATAAAATTGAACTATGATTTAGTATTACCCTATAACTATTAGTGTAGATTTGTGGTTTGAGAATGTTGGATATTGCTTAGTTAATTGTTTAGATGCTTTTAGGAGGTTGGCATAATTCCAATAGTCAATGAATTCAACAAGTGGCCCTTTGCATGCAACATTTGTCTTTTTGTATAACGATAAATGAATGTAAGAGAATTTTTAATTGGTTGTTCAAATATAGTGTAGCTTAATCTTATTTTTTGATTGGTTGCTCACATATAGTGTTAGCTTATTTTTATTGATGAAGGTTATGACATAGATTGGTAGTTTAAAGTGGAAATTCACCAGCGAAGTGGGCTGTTTACAGGCATATTTTATGGAATAATTTGAAGCAAAATGATTGATGAAAAATCCACTTGTGCGACATGAAGAATTTATGAGGTTTTGCTACGTCGGCGAGTAGGGTGTTACTTTCTAGAGGCTGCAGGTTTGGTATAATGTGTTTGATTCTTGATGAGTCCACGATTTGGACTCATTTGGGCTTTATTTTAATAGATTTAGTGTCCTCAAATGCATATTTTGTGTCAATAACTGATGTAAATCCTTGATTTTTAGGTAGTTGAATTGAGAAACAAAGCATGGACACTAATGAGCAAAAAAGGAACAAGGTAGCTGAAAGAACGAAGAAAAGAAGGCTTGATGATCGCCTAATCCATTGGGCGAGTAGTCGAATGACCATGATCTCGCCTAAAGTTTCAGTGTGCCAAGCCATGAAAGAGAAAATCAAGTCGGCGATAGAAAGGAGCAGTCGGCGAGTCACTGAACGATTTTGCGATGCAGTGCTATATCTCCCAAAGTTACAGAACTTGAAGTTGCTGAAGGCCAAAGCAAAAAAACGATGGAATTGACCAAAGGGTAGATCGCCGAGTGGATCGGCGATCCCGACTTATTGTGCTGAATGGTCCTTCCAGCATATTTTTGGCGATTATAAATATATTTTTGAATATTTAGTTCAGTATCTATCTATCATCTATCTATCTATCTAGCTTTCAATTTAGAATCAGTTTTTGGAGAGCTTAGAACAGAGAGTATTGAGACAATATTTCCTTAGCTTTAAAGATTTGAAGATTTCCATTTTTGAGAAATTAGAAGTGGGTCTTTGAGATTCTTCAATATTCACCTTTGTAAAGACGAAATTAATCTTACCCAGTTGATGGGAACACAATTTGGTAACTACTTTTATCGTTTTATGATGTCTAGCTAAAACCCCAATTCTTGGGGTGGGATTATGTGATTATGTGATTATGGGTTGATTTAGCTGTTGAGTATTGTTAATTGATATTTTGAATGCTATTTAAAAGAGATTTCATTCAGTAATTGTGGCTTAATCTAAAGGGTTATAGTTGCAAATGCAACTCTACCTTCGTGTTTTTGCCTGGCTCGAGAGAGAGGTTTTAAAACCAAGATTATTGATTTGATGGTCTTTGGATATTGGGTTGTCATAGGTTCAGCTCTAGAGAATGAATCCTAAACCCTTTTCACACATTCAGCGCAAGAGAGTGAATGGACTAAAGCGTATGCTGTTCTTAATTGCTTCTTATTAGTGTTCGAGAGAAACCAATTTGATTCGGGCTAAATTGTTCGAAAGAAAGTTTCACCCTACTAAAATGTAGTTTATTCACTGATTTACAACTATTTACTATTAATTGCAACCACCCATTTGTCTATCTTAGCCCATAATCCAATCACATCCCAAGGACCCGTCTCTATACTTGTTATTTTCGTGTTATTTACTGTTGTAGCAGATAGTTTAAACCAAAACCCCCTGTTAGTTGTGTCATGCCCCGAGCCTACACACTGAATGTGGCCGACACTTGAGAACCATTGCTGGCCCTAAGCGAACTCTTGGCCTGGCTTACTTACTTAGCAGAAGACTTAGGCATAAGAAAGTGAATCCAAATACAAGATAACTCAACATGTCTCAAACTGAACTCATGATGTATTAAAAATAAACATTTAACTTAGCCAAAATGGCAAATCAAAACTGAACATAAGCCAATAACAAAATGATAACGAATGAACTAACATTTGACTAATTATCTATGAAGCATCTAAAACAACTGAGATGGATGTCGGGATAAGCCCACGACATCCTAATGAACTAAAATGATAAATTAATGAAAATGGGGGATCCTCCGGAAGCAAGGAGGCTCACCAACAACTCTGAAGCTCAACCGGATCAAAGATGCACTTGATGCTGATCCTGGTTACCTGCGTCTGCATCATAAGACGATGTAGGCTAACTGACATCAGTACATTGAATGTATGAGTATGCGAGTTGGAATGCTAAATATAACTTAAGCTTGAAAAGAATCTGAAAGGAACTGAAGAACTTACCTGGCTCAACTCAACTCAACACACCTGAACTCATTTCAGTATAAAACAGTTTAAAAACAAGTGCAATGTAAACAAAAAACTGTTTAAAACATGATGTCAACTCTGTGTGTATGTAAAGATACATATAACTATGAGATGTACGTAATAAAACAAATAAACTGATGTATATAAAAATACAAAATACTGCATGGGAGTTTCTCTAACCGACAACCATCACTTAAGAGCTATAGTGATGTTACAACACTTTGCCTCATGCTGCCAAGGACCATCCTATACCTTGCCGGGGGTATATGACCTAACTCACTAAGTGAATCCACTAGTCTATGATAAAAAGCATTAAGAGATTCATCTAAAAAGTATGACCCTTTTCTATCCATGATGACTACATGGTTTATGAAGACGTGAGTTATCTGAACTCAAGCTCGTCCCCATATCGGTGCTCAATTTTACTCCCAAAATATACTTTAGCTCATATGTTTGTAAAAACAAAACTCTTTCTTTAGTTTGAGATAATTACTCAAAAACTTAGCTTTAAAGCTCTCTTGAAAATCTCAGTTTCCTTTCTTGCTCAAATGTGAAAACATTTTAACTCTTGAAATACTTAGTTCCCGCATAATCTTTGAAGAATGAACTTTACTCTTACTCTTTACTGAAAACAAGCTCCAAGGCTCTTTTGGAAATCTCAATTTCCTTTCTTGTTTAAATGTGAAAACATTTACTCTTTGGGAATTCATAGTCCCGATATACTCTTTTGAATAAAATGCACTTCAAACTTTACTCTTTGCTTAACTTGAACTTTAAGTCTTAAAACAAAGTTAAAACGTTTGTGAAAGACTATTGAAAACTTTATAAACTTATCCTGACTTGCTTCTTAACTTTTAGACTTGACTCTTAACTTTCCTTGAATTGAAGTATGGATTCAAGGTTCATGATCTCATGTTTATTCCGATTTCATGATGTTTATTCGTACCTTAGAGTGTTGGAATCAATTAGAAAACATATGTACATCACTAAGGAACTAGTACGAGAAGATAGGGGAGGAATGGGGAGAAGTGGAGTCTCTGGCGCTCTGAGAGGCCCTTTTGGGGCACACTGGCTGGCGCGACTCCCCACCCCCTTCCTCAGGTGTTTGACGACTTTTCTTGCTCATTTTTCACTTCTAAACCCTCTAAACTTCAATGGTTCTTTCCCCAAACACTTAGAATCATTAATACCCTCAATATACAATAGATTGAACTCGAAATTACACTCAGAAACATGAATCAAATCATCAAGAAACTTCAACAACACAACCCACAAGAATTCAATGAAACTTTCAATAATGTTTATCAAGAACTCAATTTCTAAACATTCAAAGACTTAAATTCGCTGAATTGAATCACGGTTGGCACGTGGGAGAACTAACCCAACGCTATGTGATCTCACATACCTTTTTAGGGATCACCCCCGACGAAATTCACAAGCTATCCTTGACGAAGTTGACGAATTTGCTTCCTCTTCTCCTTTCTCCTCTTTTCTCTTTTCTCCAAGCCCTAGCGTGAACTCTAACTTTTCTAAACTGACCAAAATCTGGTTTTACCCCAATTAATCTCCTAAAATCGAATTAGAATAATTAGGTAAGGAAAAGACTAAATTACCCTTCTAAAATTCGGATTAGACTTTCCTTAATTCAACAGCCAACTTCCATAGGGCATAGCTTACTCATATAAACTCGGAATCGTGCAAACTCTGCGGCGGTGGAAAGATCATTCCAATAAGTTTCCAACCATATCTGGAAGTATACCTAACTTATCCTGATCTAGGAGTTATGGTCGTTTGAAGTTGATCAAAACTCAGCTTTTCCTAACTTAAACAAATTTCTAGATTTTCATTCTTTCAAAAAATGACTATTTCCAATTATTAGCTTCTTCCTAGTTATTTCAAATTGCGAGATGTTACAATATCTCCCCCTTGAGAACATTCATCCTCGAATGAGATTACTCTTACTAGGCTAAGGTTGTAACATCAAGTTCAAACACCCAACAAGCAAATGCAAACAAACAACATGCTCACACACAAGTTTAAGGAGTACTAAGAAGAAAATTAGTACCTTGGTCTGCATTTTCTCCGGACTCAAAGTGATGTGGATATCTCTTCGTCATATCCTCCTCAACTTCCCAAGTAGCTCCCTCAACAAATTGGTTCCTCCAAAGGACTTTAACGGATGCTACCTCTTTTGTTCTCAACTTAACGATCTAGAATCTGAACAGGAATCTCCCCATAAGATAAGCTATCCTTGATATCAATACTTTCAGTTGGTATGATAAATGAAGGATCGCCCATGCACTTCTTCAACATGGAGATGTGAAACACTGGATGAACCACGACTAACTCTTGGGGTAGCTCCAACTCATAAGCTACATTGCCATTCCTCATAGATATTCGATAAGGTCCAATATACCGGGGACTAATTTTCCCCTTCTTATCAAACCTCATAACACCCTTCATGGGTGAGACTTTTAGATATACCGAATCATCTACTTCAAACTCTAACTCCCTCCTTCTAACATCAGTGTAGGATTTTTGACGACTTGTGCCGTTTTCAACCTCTCTTGAATCACTTTCACCTTATCCATAGCTTGATGAACTAAATCTGATCCTATCAACCTTGCTTCACCAACTTCAAACCATCCAATAGGAGATCTGCATCTTCTCCCATAAAGGGCTTCATATGGAGCAATCTGGATGCTAGAGTGGTAACTATTGCTATAAGCAAACTCAATAAGAGGTAGGTGATCATCCCAATTACCCTTGAAATCAATCACACAAGCCCTCAACATATCCTCTAAGGTATGAATAGTGTGCTCTGCTTCCCAATCAGTCTGAGGGCGAAAAACAGTACTCAAGTTCACCTTTAAACCCAAACCCTTCTGAAAAGATTTACAGAACTGTGCAGTAAATTGTGCAATCCTATCTGAAATAATGGAGAACGGAACCCCATGAAGTCTTACCACCTCTTGAATATAAAGCTTAGCATAATCTTCTGCCGAGTGGGTAGTCTTTACCGGCAAAAGTGGGCTGATTTTGTCATTCTATCGACAATCACCCAAATAGAATCATGCTGCCTATTAGACCTTGGTAACCCTGTGATGAAGTCCATATTAATCATCTCCACTTCCATTCTGGAAGTTTTATATTCTAAGCCAACCCAGGCCTTTGGTGCTGCACTTTAACTTGTTGGCAATTTTGATACTTAGCAACAAATTTTGCAATGCCCTTCTTTATACTGTTCCACCAATATACCTCATTCAAATCACGATACATCTTTGTGAAACTCGGATGAATGGAATATCTGGAGCTATGAGTCTCCTCCATGATCCTCTCTTGGAGTCCATCTACCATTGGTAGACACAATCTACATTGATATCTTTTACTTATACCTTTTGCTTATGAACATTTGTCTTCAATTCAAGCAAAATAGGGTCTTGGTCTTGGTTGCCTTTTACTTCTGACACTAATGATGATTTAGCCCCATTCATCACCACTACTCCTCCTTATGTGGAATCCATAAGTCTGACTCCCAGGCGTGCAAGTCTATGCACATATTTTGCTAACTCTCTCTTTTCTTCCTCAACATGGGTGGTATTACCTATGGACAACCTGCTTAAGACATCAACAACAACATTAGTCATACCTGGGTGGTAAAAAATACTCATGTCGTAATCCTTGAGTAATTCTAACCACCTCCTTTGTCTGATACTAAGCTCTTTCTGACTAAACACATACTAAAGACTCTTGTGATCGGTGAACACATCCACATGAACACCATAAAGATAATGGTGCCATATTTTCAAAGCAAATACTACAACAACCAACTCTAAGTCATGGGTTGGGTAATTATTCTCATAAACTTTCAACTGTTTGGAGGCATAAGTTATAACCTTGCCATTCTGCATTAACACACAATCCAAACCAATTCTAGATGCATCACACTACACCACAAAACCTTGAGTACCATCTGGTAAAGTTAACACTGGGGCAGTAGTCTACCTCTTTTTCAATTCCCAAAAGCTTTTCTCAGAAGCTTCAGACCATTGAAATTTCATTATCTTCTGAGTTAACTTGGTCAAATGAGATGAAATAGATAAAAATCCCTCAACAAACCTTCTATAATATTCAGCCAAATCCAAGAAACTTGTAATATCAGTTGGAGATGTGGGTCTAGGCCAATTTTGTACTGCCTCAATTTTCTGCGTATCAACTTTAATTCCCTCTCCAGACACAATGTGACCTAAGAATGCCACAGACTTAAGACAAAACTCACATTTAGAGAACTTGGCATATAACTTTTTATCTTTCAAAGTCTGAAGAACTATTCTGAGATAACTAGCATGATCTACCTCATTCCTTGAATATATTACTATGTCATCAATGAAAATGATAACAAACATATCTAAATAATGTTTGAAAACTCTATTCATAAGGTCCATGAATGCTGCAGGCGCATTGGTCAAACCAAAGGACCTGACTAGAAACTCATAATGACCATAACGTATCCTGAATGTTGTTTTTGGAATATCACATTCCCTTACTCTTAACTGATGGTAGCCAGATCTGAGGTCAATCTTCGAGAAACACAAAGCACCCTGAAGCTGGTCGAAAAGATCATGAATTCTCGGAAGCGGATACTATTCTTGATGGTAACCTTGTTCAACTGACGGTAATTTATGCTAATCGTGACCAATGACACTATCCTACTGAATGAGTGTCTACGATCGTTGAAATATAGTAACCCAACCAAGGGTTGTGATCGTATCCCAAGGAAGCGGTTTTGAGAATCAATAGCCAATTAAAATTTCATTTGAATTAGTCGTAGCTAAACACATTTGCGATAAAATATATTGTATATTAAAGGGGGTGACACAGACGTGTCAAATATCAAAAGGGGTTTTGTAACACGTGATAAAACCGCAAAATAAACAAGAAAATCAAGTATGAGGAAGGTTCTTGGGATGTGATTGCAATACAAGTCGAGATAAATCGTTGGGTACATGCTTTTAATAGGAAATTTGTAAGACAATAGTGACTAGGCTAAGCTTTAAATGGAAATAAGTTCCCTCTCGGGCAACTTACCCCGTTTCAAATGCGTTCATCTCGGACACCCATTTGCCGCATGGAGACCAGCCTAAGCCTTACCCCACTCACTCTCTCAAGCTGAGTGTTAGGATATGGGACTAGGGCTCACCCTCTCGGGCTAAACCTCATGTCGACCCACTCCTTAGTCTATCAGTCTAGTGGTTTCGATTTTGCGACCTTTCTCTCGGGCAAGCCGAAAATACATGTGTGGCTTTGTATTTGCAACTCAAACCCTTTAGATTAAACCACAACCACTAGGTGAAATCACCATTAAAATACATCTAGCCTATTAGCAAGCAAGACCCAACAAGAATATCAACCCATATTTGCTAAATCACACCCCAAGAATGGGGTTTTTTAGCCACACATCAAGAAATAAGAAATTATACCTAACATGATAAATAAATCATTTGGGTATAATAAATTAAACCTTGAATTAAGCTACGAAAGAAGAATAAAGAAGACCCACTTCTAACTTGGGGAAGATGAACTCCTTTCTTCAAGTCTCCACAAAACCCTCTCCAAACTTGAGAGAAAAATACAGAAAAATATTATAGACTAATAATAATTTTTACTCTAAAATGTTCCACACTAAGACTACAACTCTAACTAGTATTTATAGTTTTCACAGAATGTGTTGCGGAAGATTTTTTGGCGACATTAGTCGAGATCGCCGATGAACTTGGTGATCCGCCCTTTAATAAACTCATCGCCTTCAGTGTCTTGCCTTCAACATCCTCGTATTCTGGATCATTGGGCGGTATAGTACTGCTTTGCAAAAGTAATCGGCGACTTACCGACTGCTTCTTTCCTCACCTTTCGATCCACTTCCTTCAAGGTTTCGCGTACTGGAACAAAGTTCGGTGCATGTCAATTCGATGACTCGCCAAGTTGGACTCGGCGATCCACAGACTTTCATTTCTTGTTCTTTTCAACCCTTTTTGCTCCATTTTGCGCCTAAGTGTCCATGCTTTCAGTAAAACTTCAAATACCTGAAACTTAAGCCTTTTAATCAGGTATTGAGACAAAACAAGCATTCGAGGACACTATTTCTATTAAAATAAAGCCCTAAATGAGTCTAATTTGTGGACTCATCAACACCCTAACTTAAACTTTTGCTTGTCCTCAAGCAAACTCAAGTTCAACAGTTCAAATAGGATGCCTCAAATAGTGCTACACAAGACTAAATCATGAATGCACACAACAAGACCCAATTTACTTATGCAAGGATCACTTGTGTACTCAAAGATTCAAATTGTGACACACCATTAACAAAGATTTCATGCTCGCAATACTTGCTACTTGTGCAAGTTCAAGCTCAATAAAAGTATCTAAATGCCCTCACGTAAAGAATGATTCCATATTCATACAAAGATATGAGTCAATTTAAGATCAGGAATCAGATACAACGCTCACACTCAAAAAGAGGAACACAATGCATGTTTTCACCCATAGGTTTGCCCTTATTTTCCAATTGACTTTCGATCCAGCTTACTCAAAATCAAAAAAGGTCTTTCTAAAGCTTGTAATGAGGTTGAGTGTAAAGGTATGGTCGTTAAGGTTCAGTGACTCTTTCCTCATGAGATGTGGTATTCTCAAGGCATTCCCTTATTTTCCTTTATCAATTATTTTTCTAGTGCTTCTAAGTCATCCTTTTATTCATTTCCCATGAATTGCTGGAATCCCAATATCATTTGTGCTTTATTCCACCAATTTCTTTTTCATTCATTTTTTTATAAGAAGGTTCCATTGTTCTGCAACATCATGGGTTAATGGGGACTTCTTATAACACTTCTTGACTTTTCCTTTTCCTTTTCACCATACCCCCAACTTAGGCTTTTTGTCATAAGTTGGCTATTCACTAAACAACAATTCAAGAGGATTATAGGTAGCGGATCAAGTAAGGTCTAGGGTTTATCAAGGTTCTTCCAAAAAAGGGTAAGATTCAAGGGGTGTTCAAAAGAGTTTTACACGTTCACGGGTAGGCCATAAAAAGAGGTATATGTTAAATTGGTTCACACTCTTCAAAAGTTGCCTAAGATCAACTCAAGAGTACACCTTTCTAAATCAATCAGACTAACGGGGCAAATTCTAGGTTTATTCATGCATGGTTCAAAGTAAGCTAATCACACAAGGCATCGATACTTCAGTCAAACAAGACTAGACACGTTCGCTAGTGTGCAATGGTCCTCACAAGAAAATCAATTCGATAAATGGCTAGTCACAATGAGATGCAAAGAGTGCACATATTGTCTATGTAACTTCATTTGGCCTCGTTGTAGCCGTGCATTCATGTTTGTTCAATTAGGAGACCTATTCAAGTCATTGGTATTGATCGAAACCGAGACTCAAATTTTTTTGCAAAAGAACAGCCACTTTCAACACAAAAGCTGGCGAAAATATTTCTGAAGGATCAAAATTATTTTCAATTAGAACAACAGGAGCCATGAGCTCAAACATCCATAGAAAAGTAGTATTTAAAACACAAATTAAAGCAGACAATCCAAATATATACAGAACAAAACATGAATGTTAACATAAAACGTGTGGGCCTCAACCCACCACAAATAAAGAGTGTTTGTCCTCAAATGCAAGTAATAAGTATCCAAAAGTAGATGCTAGTAATAAAGAGAGAAGGGTAGAGAAAGGTCCTATCTATGTCGTTTCTCTATCTGCTGGTGGATCAGTGCCCGGTGCATCTTCCTGAAGTAAAACAATGGTACTTGGAGCCTTGTTATTTTGGTCTCCATTGTTTACTTTTGCCTTAGCCTCTGCAGCAAGATTTGCTACAATCATCTGATCTATTTCCTGAGCTGCTCTGAAGTCATGTATACATTAACTAAACTTCGATCACATGGGTGCACATTAAGGTCAAAAGGAATTCTTCTCTTTTCCCTAGCCTCCTTGGTGTACTTCCTTTGTCTGGCTAGCTCTGCTCTCTTTTCATCTTTTCTAAATTCTCGTGCTCTTATGTGCCTTGGTGGATCATCTCTCCCTGCGATTTTTTATCTAGCCATTTTTGCAAAAACTTCGAGGATAAGTTAAATATAGATTCACATAGGAGCAAACATGGTGTTTCTAGGTGTGGAATTTCTCAGCTAAGCTGTCAGGCTAATTATTGAAATTGATGTACAAATGATATAAGGGAGCATACAAAAGGTGAACAAATGCTCTCTCAGCGCGTTGCCAAGTGTATTGTGTGAACCAAACTGACCACTGAGAGTCACAGGTCAATCAGTATATAAAACATGCAGTTAAGAGCGAAATGGAGCCGGTAGGCGAATCGCTGAACAGTTCAGCGGAATTTGTTCACCTCGCCTATTAGCTCAACGTGTCCATTATCAACCCAGCATTTCGAATCTCACTTAGCAACCCCAGATAATATAGCTTACGCGTAAATAACTTAATTTCAACGAAGACACATAGAAACTTCTATTCCCATCACGTAACAATCCAACTCAAAGCATAGCTAAGTTGGAACTCCTCGAATATTACACTAGGTGCCACATTATAATTGAAAATATATGTAATTCCAATAACTCAGAGACTCAGCAGAGGTTTAACAATTTCATCATTATGAAAATGAGTACAATTATAATATTTTTAAACGCGAGGTTCAGACTACCAACCTTATATGCTGAATAGATGCTAACGAAGTGCCAAGCAGCAATGCAATCCAAATTCGTGCACAAATCAATGAACCGCAATATTCCAAAAGTGCAAGAAATATAAAACTTGGATGCAGGTGTGAGTTTGGTAGGATGAAGAAATGAGAGAAAGTGAGTGAAATAGGACTTTTAAACCTGTGACTTGCAAAAACCGTCCAGTTCCTGCCCGTTCATCGATGTGAGTCATGTCGCTGACCGCATTGGCGATGCGCTGAACGCTTACTTACCTCACTGAGTTTTACAAGACATCCCTTATTTTGGGTTCCCAACGGCGAATTAAGTTGGAGTTGCGAATAGATTTGGTGACTCACCCACTGGGTCCTTGGCTAGTCATCTTGTACTACTCAACACCTTTTGCATTTTACCCTACAAAATCAGCACACCATTATTTCAAATAGAATAATTAAAAAAATGGTAAAACCTTGGGTTGCTTCCCAAGAAGCGCCTTATTTTACGTCGTGGCATAACGTAAGTTCGGTCTCACTCTCCGTTATTGGGGTTAGCCCTAGTGTCACTAGGTGACCCCAATATGTCATTTGGGTGGAGATGAGGTACTGCAAAACTCAGGAATGACCTGATCAACTGGATTGATCTAGAGGGAGATCCAATCATTTGATTCAATACTCCTTCTTTTCCTCCAACACTCGATCCTGATCGGTGACCTTTTGGAGAATGAGTTGAAGTGTGTCCTCGACACGATTTTCTCTCCCATCTCTGGACTTTCTCCGCTCATGAGGGGGTATATACCTCCCTTTGTTGTTGCATTGGACTTCCACCTCTGAGAGTTTGATGGCCAGTTTGTTTAGCTGAGATGCCAGAGCGATCAGCGTGAGGTCCTTTTGGACTCCTTGGGTCAATTCCACCAACTTTCCACTACTCTACTCAGCCATGTTCATCTAAGTGGATAACTCAACGAAAAACAAAACTGAAAGTAAAGTTAGTGAACTACAACTAAGAAGAACAAAAATTCAACTAATCTAAAAATTCTTAAATAACACCACTCCCCGGCAGCGGCACCATTTTGATGCTTATCGTGACCAACGACACTATCTTACGGTATGAGTGTCTACGATCATCGATAATATAGTAACCAAACCAAGGGTTGGGGTCGTGTTCCAAGGGAGCGGTTTTGAGAATTAGTAGACAATTAGAATTTCATTTGAATTAGTCGTAGCTAAAAACATTTGCGACAAAATATATTGTAAATTAAAGGGGGTGACACAGAAGTGTCAAATATCAAAAGGGGTTTTGTAACAAGTGATAAAACAGCAAAATAAATAAGAAAATCAAGTATGAGGAAGGTTCTTGGGATGTGACCGCAATACAAGTTGAGATAAATCGTTGGGTACATGCTTTCAATAGGAAATTTGCAAGACAATAGTGACTAAGCTAAGCTTTAAATGGAAATAAGTTCCCCTCGGGCAACTTACCCCGTTTCAAATGCGTTTCTCTTGGACACCCATTTGTCGCATGAAGACCAGCCTATGCCTTACCCTACTTACTCTCTTGAGCTGAGTGTTAGGATATGGGACTAGGGCTCACCCTCTCGGGCTAAACCTTATGTCGACCCACTCCTTAAGCCATTAGTCTAGTGGTTTTGGTTTCGCGACCTCCCTTTTGGGCGAGTTGAAAACACCTAGGTGGCTTTGTAATTTCAACTACAAACCCTTTAGATTAAACCACAACCACTAGGTGAAATCACCATTAAAATACATCCAACCTATAAGCAAGCAAGACCCAACAAGAATATCAACCCATATTTGCTAAATCACACCCCAAGAATGGGGTTTTTTAGCCACACATCAAGAAATAAGAAATTATACCTAACATGATAAATAAATCAATTGGGTATAATAAATTAAACCTTGAATTAAGCTACGAAAGAAGAATAAAGAAGACCCACTTCCAACTTGGGGAAGATGAACTCCTTTCTTCAAGTCTCTACAAAACCCTCTCCAAACTTGAGAGAAAAATACAGAAAAATACTATAGAATAATAATAATTTTTACTCTAAAATGTTCCACACTAAGACTACAACTCTAACTAGTATTTATAGTTTTCACAGATTATGCTGCGGAGGATAGTTCCGCGACATTATTCAAGATCGCCGATGAAATTGGCTATCCGCCCTTTAATCAACTCATCCCCTTCAGTGTCTTGCCTTCAACATCCTCGTATTCTGGATCATTGGGCGGTACAGTACTTCTTTGTGAAACTAATCGACGACTTATCGACTGCTTCTTTCATCGCTTTTCGATCCACTTCCTTCAAGACTTTGTGTACTGGAACAAAGGGTGGTGCATGTCAATTCGGTGACTCGCCAAGTTGGACTCGATGATCCACAGACTTTCATTTCTTGTTCTTTTCAGCCCTTTTTGCTCCATATTACGCCTAAGTGTCCATGCTTCCAGTAAAACTTCAAATACCTTAAACTTAAGCATTTTAATCAGGTATTGAGATAAAACAAGCGTTTGAGGACATTATTTTTATTAAAATAAAGCCCTAAATGAGTACAATTTGTAGACTCATCAGTAATCTATACACATCCTAAGGGAACCATCTTTCTTCCTCACAAATGGGACCGGAGCACCCAAGGTGAGATACTTGGTCGAATGAAACCTTTCTCTAAAAGATCTTTCAACTTCTTTTTTAACTCTTTCAACTCTACTGGTGCCATTCTATATGGAGGAATAGTGGTAAGATGAGTATTTAGATGAATGTCTATGCCAAAGTCTATTTCTCTCTAAGGAGGGACTCCGGGAAAATCATCTGGAACCTCTCTTACTACTAAAACTAACTGAATAGGAGGTATCTCAACACTAGAATCATTAACTCGGACCAAGTGATAGACACACCCCTTAGAAACCAACTTTCTTGCCTTAAGGTATGAAATAAAACGACCCTTAGGCACTACTGAATTGCTTTTCAACTCGATAACTGGTTCACTGGAAACTGAAACTTGACTACTCGAGTTTTACAATCTATTGAGGCATAACATGCGTGAAACTAGTACATACCAAGAATGACATCAAAGCCTACCATGTCTAATTCAATTAAATCAGCCATGGTACTCTTGTGATTGACGAAAATAGAACATTCAAATCGTGAAGCAGAACTAGTGTCGCCGACGTAACTCTTGAAGATGTAACATCGGGGAAACAAGGATAACTATCATTGGAGCAAACGTATCGCCTAACTAAGGACCAAACCATCAGGCACAAGTCTGCTACACCAGTCTACAGGAATCTAAGTCGGCCGAGCGACGTCGGGACAAAACTAAGGCCTATCGGATTCGAATCATGTATTTCTAAGGCAAGCCCTAGTCAAACCTAAACTAAGGCCCAAATGCTTCAACAAATAGTAAATTAATCATGCAAGCACTCTACATAGTGAGGAAGGTCAATTAATAACACAAAGCATGCTCACAGTTACCCGATAATTCTCGAAATAGGCCGAAAACATGATTTCCAAACACCTATGCATGATTAAATCACTACCAACCCAAATCCCAACTAATCAACATGCATTCACACTCTCAAGCTCAATCTAAGAGAGGTAAACCGTAGCCTATCTCTAAGCCGATCACACGCGGTCCAAAATGACTTCTCCAGATCTTTCCCTTTTAAAACGCCCTCACAACGCTGCCCCGCTATCAAAAATAGAGTCAGAACATTATTACAGTCGTTTAGACACAAAAATCACAATAAACGGAGATGGATCAATTTCAAGGTCAAAACGAGAAAAGTGGGACTCACGCTGGAAATTCCGAAATTAACCCCAAAAGTGGGTCCTAACCAGTTTCCCCAACTCATTTCCAAAAATGGGACACAATTCGGGGCTCGGGAACAATACAATATCAGCATGCAACTAAAACCCAAATTTTCTCAAAAATTATAAATGGCAAAGCAGTTGAATCAGTGTATTTACCAGAAATTGGAGGTCTACAGGGAAATGCGACAACACCAAGATGTTCTCCTCAAAAAACCACTCAAGATAGCCTCAAAAATCACTGAAATCGGACCTAGAAAGACTAAGATAACAAGTCTCAAAATCTAGCTCACAAAAGGGTCGTGGCAGCAGGTGTTTTATGAAAATTACCTCTAACAGGGACCTCAAATCACTATCCGAGCTCACCAACATGTTTGTCCTCGAAGTATCTCACAACTTTGCCTTTTGAATCGCTCAAATCGGTTGAGAGATGAGGAGTTATAAGGGTTTAAGTTTGGGGAAAAGTTGCTGGTTTTTCTGCACTTATAGCAGATTTTCTATACTTTTCCCAAAAACTAAATACTCCGACGGGATGCTCCGAACTCGTTCGAAACCCTGTGCAGGCAAATGAGATATGCAACCATACCAAATTTGACATTTCGGACTCAACAACACAGTCAAAATTCCCATCAGAGGTCATATCGAAAAAAAATGGGTTCCACTTCCAAATGCCATTTTATGTCAAAAATTACAAAAGAGCTCCGAAAAATATCAAAAACCACGAGACACAAAAGAAAGGTCAACCGCGCTGATGGATTTTTCATCTGAGCACCGTTTTCCAAGAATGTTGACCAAAGTCAACCTTAAGCCGAATTTCAAAGACTAAAATGCCTAATCGCACCGATTCACACTGAAATCCTCGAGAGTCATGCCGACCATTCTACTAGCCTAAAATGACCCTTCCGGAGCTGATGGAATCATAACAATTGGATTCCGATGTCATATTCTCAAACTTTTGATCGAAAATATTCATTCAAGGTTCATAAGCTCCAAAACACTAAAACTCACACCATAAGCAAATGAACGACCAGGTGACCGAACTGTCAGTCCCAGCAAGTCATAAATGACTTGGGGTCGCTACAGGAACGCTCTAAACGACACGCAGAATGCAAGACACAGAAATGACCAGGAGGGTCATTACAGTATCCACTACTAAAAAGGACTTTCGTCCGCAAAAGAAAGGATCAAGAAGTACCTGAAGGCTCAAACAAGCCGGGAAACTGCTCTCGCATCTCCTGCTCGGTCTCTCAGGTAGCCTCTTCGACTGGACAATGCCTCCAACGGACCTTAGCAATAGGAATGACTCTCGAGCGCAATCTCTTCACATCTCTGGCTAGAATGGCAACAGGCTCCTCTACAAATGTCAAACAATCGTCCAAGTCGACTGCATCATACTGGAGCACATGGGACTCACCAGGAACATATCGCCGCAGCATCAAAATATGAAACACTGGGTGGATGGTTAAAAATGCTGGAGGTAGGGCCAACTCATAAGCAACCTTTCCAATTCTCCGGAGTATCTCAAAAGGCCAAATGTACCTGGGTCTAAGCTTGCCCCGCCTTCCAAACCTCATCATGCCCTTCATGGGAGACACACAGAGGAATACCCAGTAACCAATAGAGAATCACAAAGGTCGACGCCTTTGATCGGCATAACTCTGGTGCCTACTCTAAGCCATCCTGAGCCTATCCTTAATCACCCTCACCTGATCTAGGGCCTCCTGATGCAAATCTGTACCACGCGGCCTAGGCTCTGTAGACTCAAACCAACCAACTGGAGAGCGACAACGCCTACCATATAAGGCCTTGAATGGGGCCATCTGAATACTAGAGTGGTAGCTATTGTTGTACCCAAACTCCGCCAAAGGCAAGAATTGGTCCCACTGGCCTCCAAAATCCATAACGTAGGCCCGCGACATATCCTCAAGGACCTGAATAGTGCGCTCCAACTGGCCATCCGTTTGTGCGTGAAAAGCCGTGCTAAGGTGGACACGGGTGCCCAACTCCTCCTAAAAAGCCTTCCAAAAGCTGGAAGTGAACTGTGAATCCCGGTCTGAAATGATAAAACAGGCACGCCATGAAGATGAACCACCTCTCTAATGTAGATACGAGCCAACCTCTCGGTACTAAAAGTAGTATGAATAGGAAGGAAGTGTGCTGACTTGGTCAATCGATCCACGATGACCCAAATGCTATCAACACCTCTAGAAGTCCGAGGCAACCCCACAATGAAGTCCATAGTGATACGCTCCCACTTCCACTTCGGAATGGGTAATCTCTAAAACTTGCCACCAGGCCTCAAATGCTCGGCCTTTAACTGTTGGCAGCACAAGCAACGAGAAACAAAGTTAGCAATATCTCTCCTCATGCCACTCCACCAGTAATGCTGCCTCAAATCATGATACATCTTCGTTGTGCCCGAGTGGATAGAGTATCTACACTCATGGGCCTCAGAAAGTATCAACTATATCAAATCTCCAACTCTTGGAATATAGATGCAACCGGCATATTTCAACACTCCATCAGGATCTAAGGTAGCATGACCACCATCACCCGCTAACACTCGATCTCTAAGGGCCACCAAGGTATCATCTTCTAACTGGCAACCACGGATCCTATCAAGCTAAGAAGACTGAACTCCCATAAAGGCCAAAACGCGTCTAGAATCTGAGATATCCAACCAAACCATACTATTAGCTAAGGACTGAATGTCCAAAGCTAAGGGTCGCTCCCCAACAGATAAGAAGGCTAGACTACCCATACTCATTGCCTTCCGGCTCAAGGCCTTCGCTACCACATTCGCCTTTCTCGGATGATAGAGAGTAGAGAAGTCGTAGTCCTTCAGGACCTCAATCCAACGAAGCTACCTCGATTTAAGGTCCCTTTGGCTTATGATGTACTTAAGACTCCTATGATCGGTATAGATCCCACATCGAACTCCATACAAGTAGTGCCTCCAAATCTTAAGGGCGAAAACTACCGCCGCCAACTCCAAGTCATGGGTGGGGTAGTTGCGCTCATGAATCTTAAGCTGCCTCGATGCATAAGCAATAACCTAGCCCTGCAGCATCAATACACAACCCAAACCAAGACCGATTGCATCACAATAAACCTTGAATCCCTCACCCTATACTGGAAGAGTCAATATAGGAGGGGTGGTCAATAACTCCTTGAGCTTCAAAAAGCTCACCTCACATTCCTCTGACCAAACAAAGGGAACATCAACACGAGTCAACCGGGACAGAGGAGCTACAATAGTAGAAAAACCCTCAACAAAGTGTCTATAGTAACTCGCTAACCCGACGAAGCTACGAACCTCAGTAACAGAAGTAGGCCTGTTCCAATCATGAATATCCTCAATCTTCGTCAGATCAACCCTAATACCTTCCTTGGACACCACGTGCCCCAAGAAGGTTACAAACTCAAGCAAAAACTCACACTTTGAGAACTTGGCATAAAGCCGCTAATCTCTAAAAGTCTAGAGCACTATCCTCAAATGTTGTTCATGCTCACTTCGGCTCCGCAAGTATACCAATATGTCATTAACGAAGACAATAACAAATAAATCAAGCTATGGCCTGAACACACGTGTCATCAAGTCCATGAAGGCAGCAGGGGCATTAGTCAACCCAAATGACATCAACAAGAACTCATAATGGCCATAACGGGACCTAAATGAAATCTTAGGGATGTCTGCTGCCTTAATCCTCAGCTGATGGTACCCGGACCTTATATCAATCTTAGAAAAAATGGCGGCACCCTGAAGCTGATCAAACAAACCATCGATACGAGGCATGGGGTAACGGTTCTTCACCATCACCTTGTTCTGCTGTCTGTAGTCAATGCACATCCTCGTTGTCCCATCCTTCTTCTTCACAAACAGAACAGGAGCACCTCAAGGCGACACACTCGGATGGGTAAACCCCTTACCTAAGAGATCCTCTAACTGAACACTATGCTCCCTGAGCTTTGCAGGAGCCATCCTGTAAGGCGGAATAGAAATAGGACGGGTGTCGGGCTCCAATTCTATGGAAAAATCAATGTCCCGATCTGGGGGTAAGCCAGGTAGGTCTGTAGGGAACACATCTTCAAAATCTCTTACCACAGAAACTGGTGCTGGTGCTGCTGGGACTGGTGCCTGTCGCATTTCCCCAATAGGTGCTAGTATCTAAGTCAGCAGAGCATGAAGATTAGGAGCTGCACCTGTAGCTGGTGCAGGTGGTGGCTGGGCTGGCCCTGTCACCACCGGCTGTGGAGGTACATATGCTGCCTGAGGCTCCTCCTCCCTATCTCGAGCTAGTGCTATAGCCCTGTCTCGACCTCGGGGTCAGCGTCTACCCCAAGCTGAGGCTCTGCCTGCAGGCCCGGGTGCGCCACCGCTGCTGGCCGCCCCACCTCACGTGTGAGCTATCTTGCAAAAAAGTGAAACAAGTGAGATTTGCAGAAACCAATAAGACACACGCTGCACGAAAGTGAAACAAAAGAGGAAATTTCCCTAAGGTCATCCTGTTGCCTCCGAAAGATAAGTTTTGGACGTCTGCACACCGATCCGCAGGAATATACTAGACGTTAGCTCTGTACAAGTGACATCGATAAACCTGGGGCTCTGATACCAACTTGTCACGACCCTATTTTTCAAGTCATGATGGCACCTACTATAACCCACCAGTAGGTAAGCCAAGCCGTAACCCGGAATAACAAGTAATGGGTTTGAGGGTAGAAACTAAACAAGAGTAGGCAAATAACAATATATACAATTAAAGATCTCTCCCAGAACCTGGAAGTCACTAGTACCGAGCTACTAACAAAACGAGTACAAATCCCAAAACTGGACCACATAAACTGGACTATCTTGAAAGGTAAAAGACAAGTCTATATATACAAATAGAGACTGAAATAGTACAAAACGTCGTGTGCTCACTCCCGTCTCCGGAACAGTCTGCTCCAAGCTCGATCAGCGTTGGATAATAGTGCCCGGACCTGCATCACAAAATAGATGCGGAGCGTAGCATGAGTACCAAAGCAACAGGTACCCAGTAGGCATCATAGGGCGACTGAACTTGAAAAGTAAAGGCAAGATGAAAAGAAGGAATACACAAATTGAGGTCAAGAACAAAAATCTAACTAACAAAGGAATGCACACGAGTGTACATAGAACTAACTAAAGTAATCTATAAGCTAACTACACATAATTGGACCCCCATAAGCCTAGAAGGTACACTCGTGCACAAGTTAAATAAAACCTCGAACGGACCCCCATAAGTCCGACGAATACACATAATAACTAAAAGTAAGAGATTTGCATATAAGAACCCAAGAACGAAGAACATTGAACCAGAACCTCAACCCTAATTAGTAAAATCTGACAGTACGAAGGCCGGACCTCGAACCAGATGCTCAGCAGAAGTACCCAAGTAACCAATCACAAGTAATAAGTATAAGAGGCCGGAACTCTAACCGGATGCTCTATATAAGTATTTCAGGAATAGAGGTCGGAACTCTAACCGGATGTTCTATATAAGTATTGGGCAATAGAGGTCGAAACTCTAACCGGATGCTCTATATAAGTATCTATATAAGTATCTGGGCAATAGAGGCCGGAACTCTAACCGGATGCTCTATATAAGTATCTGGGCAATAGAGGTCGGAACTCTAATCGGAGCAAACGTATCGCCTAGCTAAGGCCCAAATCATCAATCTCAAGTATGCTACACCAGTCTACAAGGATCTAAGTTGGCCGAGCGACGTCGGGACAAAACTAAGGCCTATCGGATCCGAATCATGTATTTCTAAGGTAAGCCCTAGTCAAACCTAAACTAAGGCCCAAATGCCTCAACAAATAGTAAATTAAGCATGCAAGCACTCCACATAGCAAGGAGGGTCAATTAATAACGCAAAGCTTGCTCACAATTATTCGATAATTCTATAAATAGGCCGTAAACATGATTTCCAAACACCTATGCATAATTCTATCACTACCAACCCAAAACCGAACTAATCAACATGGATTCAGACTCTCAAGCTCAATCTAAGAGAGGGAAACCGTAGCCTACCTGTAAGCCGATCACACGCGCTCCAAAATCACTTTTCCGGAGCTTTTCCTTTCCAAACGCCCTCAAAACGCTGTCCCACTATCAAAAATAGAGTCAGAACGTTATTACAGTCGTTTAGACACCTAAATCACAATAAACGGAGATAGATCAATTTCGGGGTCAAATTGGTTGGGAGATGAGAGATTTATGAGGGTTTAAGTTTGGGGAAAAGTTGCTGATTTTTCTGCACTTATATCAGATTATCTGCACTTTTCCCAAAAACTAAAAACTCTGATAGGGTGCTCCAAACTCGTTCGGAACCCCGTGCACGCAAACGAGATATGCAACCATACCAAATTTGACATTTCAAACTCAATAGCAAAGTCAAAATTCCTATCAGAGGTCATCTAAAAAAAATGGGTCCCACTTCCAAATGCCATTTTAAGTTAAAAACTACAAAAGAGCTCCGAAAAATATCAAAAACCTCGAGACACAAAAGAAAGGTCAATGCAGAACAAACTTGACATTCCAGAGCTAACCGCACTGATGGAATTTTCATCTGCGTGCGTTTTTCAAGAATGTTGACCAAAGTCAACCTTAAGCCAAATTTCAAAGGTTAAAACGCCTAATCGCACCGACTCACATTGAAATTCTCTGAGTCATGCCGACAATGCTACTAGCCTAAAATGACCCTTCCGGAGCTGATGGAATCATCAGAATTGGATTTGATGTCATAATCTTGAACTTTTGATCTAAAATGTTCGTTCAAGGTTCATAAGCTCCAAAACACTAAAACTCACACCATAAGCAAATTTACGACCAGATGACCAAACTGTCAGTCCTAGAAAGTCATAAATGACTTGAGGTCGCCACAGGAACGCTTTAAACGACACATAGTATGCAAGACACAGAAATGACCAGGAGAGTCATTACAATATCCACTACTAAAAAGGACTTTCGTTTGCGAAAGAAAGGATCAAGAAGTACCTGAAGGCTCAAACAAGCCGGGAAACTGCTGTGGCATCTCCTGCTCGGTCTCCCAGGTAGCCTCTTCGACTGGACGATGCCTCCAAAGAACCTTAGCAACAGAAATGGCTCTCGAGCGCAATCTCTTCACATCTCTGGCTAAAATGGCAACTGGCTCCTCTACAAATGTCAAACGATAATCCAACTCGACTGCATCATACTGGAGCACATGGGACTCACCAGGAACATATCGCCGCAGCATCGAAACATGAAACACTGGGTGGATGGCTGAAAATGCTGGAGGTAGGGCCAACTCATAAGCAACCTGGCTGTCCAGAGTATCTCAAAAGGCCCAATGTACCTGGGGCTAAGCTTTCCCCGCCTCCTAAACCTCATCACGCCCTTCATGGGAGACACACGGAGGAATACCCGGTTACCAACAGAGAATCTCAAATGTCGACGCCTCTGATCCGCATAACTCTGGTGCCTACTCTGAGCCATCCTGAGCCTATCCTGAATCATCCACACCTGATCTAGGGCCTCCTGAAGCAAATCTGTACCACGCGGCCAAGGCTCTGTAGACTCAAACCAACCAACTGGAGAGCGACAGCGCCTACCATCTAAGGCCTCAAATGGGGCCATCGGAATCCTAGAGTGGTAGCTATTGTTGTACGCAAACTCCACCAAAGGCAAGAATTGGTCCCACTGACCTCCAAAATCCATAATCTTTTCCCCCGGACCGGGCATGGTCATGCAACACTTTATATAGGAAATTCCCATTAGGCTCTAATGCAATCTCATGTATGGAATGAACATATACACAAGCTTAGTTTGTCATCAACACATTTCTGGAATGCCACACATCTCATAACTCAAGCCCTAAAGCATTAATTCATCAATTCTCCATAATTGGACATTTTGTCAAACACCTTGAAGGCATGTAATGGGATCAAAGAGCATGAAAAATAGGGTAGTAATTATGCAACCAAACCAATGAACAACCTACAACAACACCTTTAACACCCACAAGACCACATGAAAAATCTCCATATCCATTCCAAATTTAGATTCAAGTTCTAGAGTCACAACATGCTCAAAACAATCACTTTTCATGTTTAAAATTCACTGTGCAGGAAATTTGTACAAGGAACAAGACTGATTTATGAATCTCAACTTCAATCATGAATTAGTGAGTAGAATAGAGTTTAGGCAATATGGGTGGAAGGACCCATGAGTTCAACACCACATACCTTGAGTTTTTATGAAGGTCTTGAGAGTGTCTTCAATGGAAGCTTGGAACTTGGAGCAAGAGTCTCTTCAATCTTGAGGAAGGTTTTGGATTAAGGTTCTTGAGAGAAAATGTGTCTAAGTATGGGAGAGGTGTTTTGGGAAATGTTTTAGAGATGGGAATTGAATTAATGCTATATAGGAAATAACATATGCCCTTTGGAAAAACGAGTCCAACACTTAGAAAAAAAAATGAGGCGGTTCAACAGTAAACTCGCTCTCTGGAATTTGCATTTCCTGCACGGACAGATTTTATGAAAATGGGCATAACTTCTTCGTACGAACTCCGAATGAGGTTAAACGAAGTGCGTTGGGTAACTAATCAAAGGGCTTTCCATGGATATGTTATGGACCACCCAATTATTTGTGTGCTAGGAGATATGACCCTCCAAAGTAGACCCTCAAAAAAGGCTTCACTTGGAAATTTTGGATTTTGATACGGTTGCTCTAAAATTTGGGTTAGACCCATTTCCCACTCAATTTGACCCCCTAAACAAGAATATGAAGTTGGATTTTCAAAAAACGAAACAAATTTTTAGATATAGCTAAAATAAGTTTCCAGTAACTTTCGAAGCACATTTTTAGGAATTTTTTGGGTCGTTTCAATATCTCCCCCTTGGGAACATTCGTCCCGAATGTGGAAGAGACGTATAAGACAAGACTTAGTAAAAACATATCAGCCCCTACGTGAATGCAAAAATTTTATTTAAACATCACTTCAAAATTTCAAAACTTAGTGTAAAGCATCCATAACTCATCAATTTAAACATATATGCACATGAATGATCTAGGGGCTGAAATGTAAGACTCGATGGAGTACAAAGGACTTGATTTAATACCTTAGGCTTGAGTTGAGTTGAATAGATAAGTATAACGTCTTTGCATGTCTGCTTCGGCCTCCCAAGTAGCACTCTCCACTTGTTGATTTCTCCAAAGCACCTTAACGGAGGCCACTTCTTTGTTCCTCAACCCCTTAACTTGTCTATCTAAGATCTGAACCGGGACTTCTTCATACGTCAAATTATCTTCTGCAACACCCACAACCTCAAGAGGTACAATAGCATTAGGATCACCAACACATTTCCTCAACATCGATACATGGAATACCGGATGAACTAATTCCATCTCCCTGGGCAACCCCAACTCATAGGCTACTTTACTAACCCTTCTTATTACCTCATAAGGACCGACATACCTAGGACTTAATTTCCCCTTCTTACCAAAACGAACCACACCTTTCATTGGAGAAACTTTCAAATAAACCCAATCACCCACTTTGAATTCAAGATCCCTTCTCCTCACATCGGCATAAGACTTTTGACGACTTTGGGCTGTTTTCAACCTCTCCCTAATCATCCTTACCTTCTCAAGAGCATCCATGACCAGATCCGGACCCAACAAGGCCACCTCTCCAACTTCAAACCACTCAACCGGTGATCTACACCGTCTACCATAAAGTGCCTCAAAAGGAGCCATACCGATACTAGAATGATAACTATTGTTGTATGCAAACTCAATCAAAGGAAAATGATCATCCCAACTACCTTTCAACTCCAAGACACAAGCTCTAAGCATATCCTCCAAGGTTTGAATTGTTCTTTTGGCTTGGCCATCCGTTTGAGGGTGGAAGGCCGTTCTAAGCTTTACCTTTGTACCAAGACCCCTTTGGAAAGATTTCCAAAAGTGAGAAGTGAATTGGGCACCACGATCCGAAATGATAGACAAGGGAATCCCATGCAACCTTACCAATTCATGAATGTACAACTTGGCATACACTTCAGTCCCGTAAGTAGTTTTAACCGATAGGAAATGAGCCGACTTTGTCATCCGATCAACCACCACCCAAACCGAATCAAAACCTCTTCTAGTCTTGGGCAAGCCCACTACAAAATCCATGTTGATTTCTTCCCACTTCCAAGTAGGTATCTCAATGTCTTGAGTTAGGCCACCCGGCCTTTGATGTTCGGCCTTGACTTGTTGACAACTATGGCAACCCGAAACAAATTTTGCAATGTCCTTCTTCATACCGCCCCACCAATACACATCCCTCAAGTCTCTATATATCTTTGTTGACCCCGGATGAATAGAATAAAAAGAATTATGAGCCTCATCAAGGATTCTTTCCCTCACACCATCCACACAAGGAACACATAATCTACCTTAGTATCTAAGGGCACCATCTCCCCCTTGGGAGAAAACCTCCACCTTACCACTACTCACCGAAGCCTTTAATTCCACCAAAGAAGGATCAAGATCTTGCTTGGCTATCACCTCATCAACCAAGGAAGACCTTGAACCATCAACAACAACTACTCCTCCACTATCCACCCCTTCTAACCTAACTCCCAATTTGGCCAACCGATGGACCTCCTTAGCCAACTCTTTACTACCTTCCTCCACATGAGCCAAGCTACCCATGGACACTCTACTCAATGCATCCGCCACCACATTAGCTTTCTCCGGATGATAGTGAACACTCATATCATAATCCTTAAGGAACTCTAACCACCTCCTTTGTCTCAAGTTAAGATCTTTTTGCGTGAACACATATTGGAGACTCTTATGGTCGGTGAAGATATCAACATGCACCCCATACAAATAGTGACGCCAAATCTTTAGAGCAAAAACCACGGCGGCCAATTCAAGATCATGGGTTGGGTAGTTCTTTTCATGAATCTTAAGTTGCCTAGAAGCATAGACTATAACCTTACCACTTTGCATCAACACACAACCCAAACCAATACGGGAAACATCACAATAAACAACAAAACCTTCTAACCCATCCGAAAGTGACAAAATAGGAGCGGACACAAGCCTTTCTTTCAAAGTTTGGAAGCTTTCCTCACACTCATCCGACCACACAAATTTAGCCTTCTTTTGAGTCAACTTAGTCATGGGAGAAGCAAGAGAAGAAAATCCTTCCACAAATCTCCTATAATAACCCGCTAAACCCAAGAAACTCCTTATATCCGACGGGGTCAAAGGTCTAGGCCAATTCCTAATAACATCGATCTTCTTAGGATCCACCTTAATACCATCCCCCGACACCACATGGCCTAAGAAAGCAATTTCCTTCAACCAAAACTCACACTTTTCATATTTAGCGTACAACTTCTCTTCCCTCAATCTTTGGAGTACAACCCTCAAGTGACCCATGTGCTCTTCCTCACTCCGGGAATAGATCAAGATGTCATCTATAAACACCACCACAAAAGAATTAAGGTAGGGTTTGAAGACCCTATTCATCAAATCCATAAAGATAGCCAGAGCGTTAGTCAACCCGAAAGACATCACCACAAACTCATAGTGCCCATACCTAGTACGAAAGGCCGTCTTCGGAATATCACACTCCCTCACCTTCACTTGATGATACCCGGACCGAAGATCAATCTTAGAGAAGTGACTAGCCCCATGCAATTAGTCAAATAAATCGTCAATCCTTGGAAGAGGATACCTATTCTTGACGGTGACCCTATTAAGTTGTCGATAATCAATACACATTCTAAGAGACCCATCTTTCTTCTTCACAAACAAAATCGGAGCACCCCATGGAGAATGACTAGGTCTAATAAACCCCTTTTCTAACAAATCTTTTAATTGCTTTTTCAACTCTTTCAACTCCGCCGGGGCATACGGTAAGGGGGAATAGAAACAGGTTGAGTATCGAGAAGGAGGTCTATACCAAAACCTATCTCCCTTTTGGGAGGGACACCGGGAAGGTCTTTTGGGAAGACATCTAGAAACTCATTAACAACCGGAATAGACTCAATAGGAGGGACTTTAGACTCCACATCATTGACTCTCACAATATGGTACAAGCACCCTTTGAAAATCAACCTATGAACTTTAATGCAAGAAATGAATTTCCCCTTCACCACAACATCCCGACTCTCCCACTCAAGGACGGGTTCGTTAGGAAATCGGAACTTGACTTTATGAGTCCTACAATCAATAGAAGCATAATATGCATGCAACCAATCCATCCCAAGAATAACATCAAAATCCACCATGTTCAACTCAACAAGATCACAAGGCAACAACTTATTCAATATGCAAATCGGACAATTTCTATACACTTTTCTAGCAACAATAGAGACACCAATGGGGGTAGATACTTCATATGACTCATGCAACAATTCCGACTCGACATGAAATTTTCTAGCAACTAAGGGGGTAACAAAGGAAATGGTGGCACCCGAATCAATCAAAGTATAAACATCAAGATCAAAGATTTGCAACATACCGGTCACCACCTCGGGAGTCTCATTAACACCTTGTCTACCATGCAAAGAATAAAATCGATTGTGCCTTGGAGCACCACTTTGAGAAGCACCTCTACCCAAAGGAGTAGTGTTAGCATTTCAGACCTTGTTGTGGATCTTGGGACACTCAAACCTCTTGTGACCCACTTCTCCACATTCAAAGCAAGCACCCGAACCCTTCATGCAAGGACCACCATGCTTCCTCCCACACTTAGGGCATACATCCATAGAACCCACTTCACCTCCCCCTTGAGGTCTAGGAACATTGATAGCAAATCCCCGATTGACATGAGGGTTTCCTCGGCCTTGATGAAATCCAGCACCCTTAGGGAACCTATTCTCCAATCGGGCCCTCTTGGCCTCGTGCCCCCTTCTGTTCCTCAATTTCTCCTCCTCCATTTGCTCGGCATAAGTCATCAACCGAGACAAATCCATATCTCCAATGAGCATAACGGATCGACACTCCTCACTAACCAAGTCGGATACACCCATCACAAATTTGTTCATCCCCGACCTAGAGTTGGCCACCAAGTGAGGTGCATACTTGGAGAGTTGGACAAATTTGAGGGCATACTCCCTCACACTCATAGCTCCTTGCTTCAAGTTCATGAACTCCACCAACTTTGCCTCCCTAAGCTCAAGAGGGAAGAACCTATTAAGGAAAGCAAGTTTAAACTCCTCCCACAACACCACATAGCCATTACCTTTCTCACCCTTCTATTGATCAAACCAAATTTGAGCAACCCCCTTGAGTTGGTAGGCCGCCAACTCCGCCTTCTCACAAGCACCAACATCCATAATGGTCAAGATTTTGCATACCTCATCGATGGACTCTTGGGGGTCCTCATCCACCTTTGAACCATGGAAGACCGAAGGGTTCGTCCTCATGAAATCTCTCACCCTTTCCCCCGGGGTGGTAGCTCGAGGAGTTTGGGCTCCTTGTTGCACTTGGTTAGCTACCTCTTGTGCAAGCATGGTGAGTGCATCATGGAGCTCACCATTGGTGGGTGGCTCTTCCGGTGATCGGGCCCGTCTTCCCCTCATGTTTGGCATGATGATCTAGCAATCCAAAGAACAAGCGGTGGGGGGAATCACCTTATTACAGTCTAAGTACGACATAGAACATGAAGAAGGGAAACCTTTCCTAAAATGTTTTGTAGCCTCCCATTCATAGTCGTGGCGCGCTTCACAACCATGATTAGGACTCTACTCAACGCGGTGTGTTGGACTCCGAGGATTTAACAACCTAGTGCTCTGATACCAAGGTTGTCACGACCCAAGCCTAGGGCCTAGACTTGACATGGCGAATGAGGAACCTGAAGGAACCCCAAACAAGCCTCTCAAACTTGTCATCACACTTCATCGGTCGCGAAAGTACATTCAACATTAAATAACGAGAATTAGGGACTAAGGGCAAACCATTTCAAAATAACATCATAGAATAAGATCCAAGCTCATTTACAAAGTACTTGTCCAACGCACACCTCTACATACATAGATAGGACGGGGGCCATGACATACTATCGACTCCCCTCATAGTCAAAATACAATTGCAAGCTAAAGTCTCAAAACATAGGAGTAGGAAACATAACATAGCCCTCGAATCATTGAGGACTCACCAACAAACTCAGATAAGCACCGTACTAACCACGTGGATGGAGAGAAGGATCAAGAGTAGCTCCGGTCCCTACATGGTAACATCATGTAGGCAAAATATGCGTTAGTACTTTGGAATGTACTAAGTAAGCGGGGTGCAATACAACAATAGACAAGGACACAATTGAAATGCAAGAAATAGTTCCATAGGCATAATGACTAACAATATGAGGATGCATGATCAAAGTGAAGTCAAAACATGTTTAAGTAAATCTATACTAATAGAAGATATCATATGTGCATGCATAAACCAACCAATCTATAACCCCAACTTAGGATGGGGGATGCCGTTCACACCCGGACACCCTGGTGGCAAGGTATAAACCCCTCACATGGTTGATGTTGGTCACACCCCAAGCATCCTAGGTGGTGAGATATAAACCTCTCACATGGTTGATGTTGGTCACACCCCAAGCATCCTAGGTGGTGAGATATAAATCTCTCACATGGTTGATATTGGTCACACCCCAAGCATTCTAGGTGGTGAGATATAAACCTCTCACATGGTTATCCGGTTTTTTTCCCCCGGATCGGACATGGTCGTGCAACACTTTATATAGGAAATTCCCATTAGGCTCTAATGCAATCTCATGTATGGAATGAACATATACACAAGCTTAGTTTGTCATCAACACATCTCTGGAATGCCACACATCTCATAACTCAAGCCCTAAAGCATCAATTCATCAATTCTCCATAATTGGACATTTTGTCAAGCACCTTGAAGGCATGTAATGGGATCAAAGAGCATGAAAAATAGGGTAGTAATTATGCAACCAAACCAATAAACAACCTACAACAACGCCTTTTAACACCCACAAGACCACATGAAAAATCTCCACATCCATTCCAAATTTAGATTCAAGTTCTAGAGTCACAACATGTTCAAAACAATCACTTTTCATGTTTAACATTCACTGTGTAGGAAATTTGTACAAGGAACAATACTAATTTATGAATCTCAACTTAAACCATGAATTAGTGAGTAGAATAGAGTTTAGGCACTATGGGTGGAAGGACCCATTAGTTCAACACCACATACCTTGAGTTTTATGAAGGTCTTGAGAGTGTCTTCAATGGAAGCTTGGAACTTGGAGCAAGAGTCTCTTCAATCTTGAGGAAGATTTTGGATTAGGGTTCTTGAGAGAAAATGTGTCTAAGTATGGGAGAGGTATTTTGGGAAATGTTTTAGAGATGGGAATTGAATTAATGCTATATAGGAAATAACATATGCCCTTTGGAAAAACGGGTCCAACACTTAGAAAAAAAATGAGGCAGATGAATAGTAAACTCGCTCTCTGGAATTTACATTTCCTGCACGGACAGATTTTACGAAAATGGGCATAACTTCTTCGTCCGAACTCCGAATGAGGTGAAACAAAGTGCGTTGGGTAACTAACTCAAAGGGATTTCCATGGATATGTTATGGACCACCCAATTATTTGTGTGCTAGGAGATATGACCCTCCAAAGTAGACCCTCAAAAAAGGCTTCACTTGGAAATTTTGGATTTTGATACGGTTACTCTAAAATTTGGGTTAGACCCATTCCCCACTCAATTTGACCCCCTAAACAAGAATATGAAGTCAGATTTTCAAAAAACGAAATGGATTTTTAGATATAGCTAAAACAAGTTTTCGGTAACTTCCGAAGCACATTTTTAGGAACTTTTTGGGTCGTTTCACTTCCTAAGTTGAATGTATGGACTGAGAAGGACCATTTTTTATGCCTTTTATCGATCAAATGCTTGATAGACATGTGAGTCGTGGATGGTATTGCTTCTTAGATGGTTAATCCCGTTATAATCAAATCTCCATTGCATCAGAAGATCAAGAAAAGACAACCTTCACATGTCCCTATGAGATGTTTGCTTTCAAAAGAATTCCCTTTAGCTTGTGGAATGAACCGACGACGTTTCAACTGTGTATGGTCTCTTTTTTGCTGATATGGTACAGGATTTGATGGAGGTTCTCATGGATGACTTTTTGGTTGTGTGAGATACACTCGAAGCGTGCCTTGAACCCCTTGGTAGGGTCTCGCAAATATGTGTCGTAACAAACATTGTTTTCAATTGGGAGAAATGTCATTTCATTGTCAAGGTAGGTATTTTATTGGGGCACAAAACTTCGGGAGACGGCATACAAGTTGATCAAGCCAAATTTGAAGTTATTGCCAAGTTGCCTCCTCTCATCTCGGTTAAGGTAGTTAGAAGCTTCTTCAGTCATGTGGGTTTATACCTAAGGTTCACAAAAGATTTCTTTGTGGTGGCTTATCCTCTTTGCAAGCTACTTGAAAAGGAAAGTGACTTCAAGTTTGATGCAGTTTGTGTCAATGAACTTTTTTGTTTAAAAGAGAAGTTCATTTCGTCTCCTGTCATTGTTTCTCCGTATTGGAGCATTCAATTTGAGCTAATGATAAATGCAAGCAGTGTAGATTTGGGGGCTGTACTTTTCCAACAAAAAGGAAATTTATTTTACCCGATATACTACACAAGGAAGACCTTGAATGTAGCTCAAAAGGAGTACACCATCATTGAGAAAGAGTTGTTAGTCATGGTGTATTCTTTTGAGAAATTCAGAGCTTATCTTTTGGGGACCAAGGTGGTGGTAAACACCGACCATGATTCTATACGTTACTTGATGGCTAAGAAAGATGCAAAGCCAACGTAGATCCGATGAGTGTTATTATTTCAAGAGTTTGACTTTGAAGTCAAAGATCAAAAGGGGTGTGAAAACCAAGTGGCAGACCACTTGTTGAGGGTTGAAACAAATGTGGTTATTTCCAGTAAAAAAGATATTGAAGAATCCTTTCTCGATGAGTCGGTGATGGTTGTGTCGAGTGGTACTTTGCCTTGGTATGCTGATTTTTCAAATTATGTGGTGTGTGGGATTCTTTTCAATGGGTTAAATTTTTACCAATGAAAGAGGTTCCTTTTCGATGTGAAGAAGTACTTTTGGGATTAACCTTACTTATTTTAGGAGTATGTGGATCATATGATTAGAAGATGTGTCCCGAAAGTTGAAGTAGATGTTGTCCTTGACGCTTGCCATGCGTCACCGGTTGGTGGGCACCATAGTGGAGTGCGTACACCTGCTAGGGCACTACAAAGTGGTTAATATTGGCCAAAGTTGTATCAACATGCGAACGCTCTTGTTAGGAAATGTGTGCAATGTCAAAAGCAAGAAAGAGTATCACAAATGAATGACCTCTCACTCCTATTCTAGAGGTTGAGTTGTTTGATGTATGGGGAATCAATTTCATGGGGCCTTTTGTGAGTTCTTAAGGGGAAAAATACATCTTGGTAGCTATTGATGCTGCTTCTAAAGGGGTAGAGGTGGGGACCTTACACAACAATGAAGGGAGAAGTGTGGTTCAATTCCTCAAGCGGTACATTTTTCATGAGATTTGGCACTCCACGTGCAATTATTAGTTATGGGAGGTCTCACTTTTGTAACTAAATGTACGCATCATTGTTAATAAAGTATAGAGTCAAGCACAAGGTTTCTGCCCCTTATCATCCACAAAAAATGGGCAAGTTGAGGTATCAAATCGGGAAATCAAAGGAATTTTGGCTAAGATCGTTAACACAAATTTAACCGATTGGTCCCGAAAGTTAGATGAAGCTCTTTGGGTGTATAGAACTGCATTCAAGACCCCAATTGGTATGTTCTCGTATCAATTAGTGTTCAGTAAATCTTGTCATCAACAAGTTGAACTTGAGCATACGACATTATTGGCCTTGAAGACCATGCACTTGAATTGGGAGGATGCCTCAAAGGATTGAGTTGACCAACTCCATGGTTTGGAAGAGTTTAGACCTTTATAAGAAGAAAATGAAGAAATGGCAAGACACCAAAATCCTTCATTGAGGGTTTAAAGTTTTGGTGATCTTGTGTTGCTCTACAACTCTTGTTTGAGACTCTTTTCAGGAAAACTCAAGTCAAAATGGTCGGGTCCATTCAAAGTAAATCGTGTGTTTGCAAACAGGGAAATAGAAGTTGAGAACGAAGATGGGTCAATGTTAAAAGTGAATGGGGAAATGTTGAAGCTTTACTTTGGAGAATAACCCAATGTGACTAAGATTGATGTGGTGTATTTTGTTGATACTTGAATGCATGTCAACGTTGTACCACGACGTTAACTAATGTGCTTCTTGGGAGGCAACCCAAGCTTTAATTTGTTTGTTATTTGAATAAGGTTTGTTGGATGCATAGGCTGGAGTTCATATTTTGGAAGAAATGAAAATGGGTGACGAGCTGGAACACTCAACGAGTCATCAAATTGCCCCCATAATTGCCCAAATGCATCACCCCATAAAGGTCAAAACTAAGAAAAGTTCTTAAATTTGGGCGAGATAATAGCTCAATCGGTGAATGACTGAGTTTGATTGGTGAGGAAGACTGAGTTCTCCCATTGCACCTGCAGTAAGGCTGAAAACCCTGTTACTTTTGGTTGACATGTATCCTTTTAGCATGTCGCCGAACTCAGTCGGCTAATCTAACCCAGTTCGCCCTTTGTACCTACTAAAGGGCTGCATATTCTATAAAGATTAGTAGACCGAGGCCCATTTAGTGGATCACCGAACTGATTTGGCAATGTTAGTGAGGTCGCCGAATATGGCGCACATTGAAGAGTCTCTCACCTTTTAAATTCAAATTTTCTCTTTTTATTTTAAATTTCCAACTCCTCTACTCTTTCCTCAAACTTTAGACTATAATTTTGTTTAATTGTCATGTGATCTGCATCTAAAGTGTCCTTGTGATTCCTCTATCTTCCCTTTTTGTCATGTCTGCGTCATTGTCTACATTAGATGTTGGTGTTTTGAATTTTGTTTCTTTTTGTGCTATACTTGAAATGCTAATGGGTAGTTTAATGGGCTTATTGTTGCTTAGTTAAATTTTGTGTCTTGATTGTATGCCTGTCGATTCGCATAGCTTTTAAATTGAAAGCGGAAATATTAAATCAACCATTTGGGCCAATTTGTTGAAGTTTCTTATTAGATGTTGAAATTACGGATTTTACATATTGGATAATGTGTGGGTGAAGTCTAAGTAGACCGAATTCAATCAAATAACTTGAGTTTGCCTGATGATGGATTGGGTGACATCGTTCTTAAGGGCAAAATTGTCATTTGGTTGAATTCATATTAATTTAGGGGATATCTGAGTACCCTGACTTAGAAATCAATCATGGGTTGTTAAGAATTGTTTGAATTTTTTTTAATTGGTTTGTCGTAGGCTGTTGATTGAGAATCGAAAAAAATGAGGAAGGTGATATGTTGGGCAATTTTGGCGAGCTTCGTCGAGCTCACCGAATTGGTTCAGGGCGTCGCTAAACATTAGTTTCATCGCCTAGCTGCCAGGCTTATGAAGGTGAGCCACTGTTAATTACGTTGATGACTCTTCAGCTCGCCAAGGTGAATTCAGTGAGTCATCAAATAGGATGGATATCGCCATTTTGACCTGATATTTTTCTATTAATTTCTATAAATCCGAGAGGTCTCTTTTGCTTGCCGAGTGAGCTTGGTGACTTGCTGATTGACCTTGAGATCACCGTTCTGACTAGAATTTTTGTTGGGAAATTCTGTAACATTTGGTGAGGCTTTTTTTGCTCGCCTAGTAGACTTGCCGAACTACTTCGGTGAGCTATTCTGTAATATTTTTTTGTGAATTTTGTTTCACTAACTTCTGCGATCAAAATTCTTCTTATTTGTGTACTTTTACAGGTATGCCATACCTAAGGTTTCTTCTTAGTGTGTAATATATGAGGACTACCCTCGACCCTGGTGACACGCCAAACCGTAGGGTCCATCACGCCAAAAAAAAAGCAAAGGGGGTTATAATTGCGGCAGATGTTGAGACTTCCTAAACCACTTGTTGTAAACCTCCACAAGCAATTGGTAAGGGTAAAAAAAAGGTGGTAGATAACAATAATTTAGATGATAGTATGGACCTTGATTCCATCAAGTTCATCTCCTCCAAGTCTAAGAATGAAGAGGTTGTGAGGTCCAACACTCCAGTCTATACACCGGTGCCAGAACTTGAGTTGATAAAGAGGAAACGTTTAGAGCTGCATTCTAAAGCAGCCCATGACCTGATGGCACTACCTCCGGCACCACATGCATCACAAGTGTCTCATGTTCCAATGAATCCTCCTTGGTCAATGATTCACTTAAAGGTTGCTGGTTGCGGGCAATACTTGAGGAGAAGCGATTGTCCAAAGATGGGGTGGTTGATACATATCACAATTTTTGAGAGACGTTGTGATACGACAAATTCAAGCTATTCACAAAACCTCAAAGTCGATATATTCTTATGTAGATTCAAGAGTTCTATGAAGGGTACGTCAAGTTGATTCTAAAAGGGACAAAGAAGGTTAGATCGATGGCACCGGTTGATTTTGTAGAGGTGTTGGGGAAGAAGGTGAAGTGTAGTGAGACATATATCAATGATAAGATAGATTGCACAATGCGTAACCAGCACTCTCTGGGTGATAAAATCAAGACTCAGATGTTGGATGACTTGATGGGGGTGGCTTACCCCATTGCTTAGTAATGCCACACCCTCATTGATTGGGCGGGGATTGTTATTAATAAGAAGGACCTAAACATCGTGGCTTGGTACTGGTTCTAATTCATTAGTAGCATGTTGATGCCGTCACTAAATGAGTCCATTATCAAGAATCGGAAGGCTGCGCTTTTGGGATGTATCATTGATTGGGAGAGGCTAAATCTAGGGTCCATTATTGCACAAGAGATGGCTATGAGGGCCAAACAAAATCAAACCTCCTTATAATTTCCAATATTGATCAGCCCGTTGTGTTGCGAGCGGGTGTGCCTTTTGTGGAAAAGACGGATATTGAGGTTACTCTTTCTTCATCTTGTGATATTCATCAGATTGAAACATAGTATTTGAAGGAAGATATAGAGAAGAAGAAGAAAGCTTTGGTGGACACTTCCCCAGTAGTTGATGTGGAGTCCATGGAGGTTGGTCCTACTCAACAAACTCTGGCAGTCGAGCCGCTAGGTATACCTGCCCCATCGGCCTCTACTTCTCCTGCTCCTATCTCCCATCCCCCTTTGACTCAGTCCATGCTTTACAAAATGGGAAGCCTTACCCTTTCGGCTAATGTGAGGGCTTCTTGGGTTGAGGTCGTTGTCCTGTCGATGATTGATCGAGCTACAGTCGATGCACTTGCTCCCATTAAGGCAGAGTTTAGGGAACAGTGGGATTTGATTACGGTCCATGGACTAGCATTGGTTTCACAATCCAAAGGTATCCCATAGACGTAACATGGCACATGGAACCTTGAAAGGCTCCAAGTAAGCCACTTAGCATATCATCATCACTTAAGTAAAGAATAATACTGAATAGAAACACATTTTCAAGCCTTTAAGAAAATTTTCATCAAAGTAAAGCGAAAGTTTAGACATAGTTTCATTTAGCCATCTACTATAATCGAAGCCTCAAAATGGGGGCACAATCCTTACAATAGGAAATCTAAAAATATCTTGTACAATGAATGAAATGAAACAACAATATAGCAATTGTCCTCGGATCCATGAAGACATACCACAAACTTTGGAGAGTAGTCAATCCAAGCCTCGAACTAGAAGGAACCACCTCAAACACCGAAACCTACACTTTGTAGAAAAATGTAGAAGAAATATAGGTTAGTACAAAAATGCACTAAGTATGGTAGCTATGCATGAAAACCTTTAAAGATGCTAAAAGAGGGACATTTTAGTTGAAACTATGCACTTTACCATGTTTATGAACCATCATCGAAATAAGTGTAAAATCATAAGATACAAGCATATTCAACATTTTGATCATCTCATCATAAACGAAACAAACCCTAACTACCCTCAAAGAATCCTTGTGCAATGTATTATTAAGATCCCATACTTCTACCCACACTAAGGAAATCTTATTAGGTGATTATAGTTCATAACTCCAAATCTAGTTCATTCTATCATAGTAGGATTAGCTTTAATCGACATGTACCCCACACCGAAAGGGGGTGTCCTACTTTCCTAAGGTAGAACTCAACTCCTAGCTTAGGTGGATCCACTAGCTAAAAGACCTATGAGGTCACATAGTTTATGGGATAAGGCGATTGCTACTAGAAACCCGACATATACTAATGTAAGGGGTTCCATCCCAAGAGATTGTTCCTAGAAACCCGGTCTCTACTATCGTGAGGGCTTCCACCGCATATCACTATCCACTCAGTGCTAAGCATCCTTCCCATTGAGTTTATATTAAGTCTTGACTTAAAGTGATAAATATGGAAAGATCTCTTGACACTCAATCAAACAAACTCATACTAAAACTCCTAGATTTATTAAGGGAGACTAGTCTTCAACCCTTAGAACCACTAGATGTGACAAACCTTTCACACTGTATGATATTCATTCCTAAGTGTGCAAGTAAGGATAATCATCCATTCAACACAACAATTAGATTATAATGTATTCACTTTACTCTCAAAGCAATCTAATCAAATCTCATACATATAGTCAATTCTCATGCTTTGCCCTTATAGGCTATAGATCACATTCAACCAATAAATCTAGGATTAATACATTATATATAGATGGTGACATGATTCAATGGACTAAACTACTATAAGCACAATTTCATAACTACTACAATTCACCCATTTCACAAGTCACAAACTAGGGTTATGGGGAGTATATGGATTCATGGGGGATTTTCTCATAAAAACTATAATAATCAACAATTCAATCATAATTTATGATAATTAAATCAATGAAAATGATTTTAGAAAGAATCCATGACTTGGAGTGAAAAACCCTAGGTTTTGGAGACTTTTCTACTTTGAAATTGAGAGTTTAAGGACTTCATGGATGAAAAGTTAACCATGAATCAAAACTACCATACCTTAGTTGAATATTCCTCACAAATTTGGGTAGAAAAGATGAGTTCATGAGCCCTAGACCTTGATTTCTTCTTCTTCTTCAATGGAGATTTTAGAGAGAGAAATATTGTAGAGGTTTTGATTTGGGAACTTTTGTAGTTATGATTTAGAAGACTAAGTTTTTGGAGCTTTAAACACTTATATACTAAGTCTAAAATAATACAAAATGACGTCACTTAATGGTTAATTAAATTGGAAAACCCAAAACTACCCCTCAACTAACTCCCAAAGACCACCTTTTAGGTGTGACCCATGACCCCTCACCTACGGACCATGGATGGACTGACGGTCTGTGCTGGTAAAGTGTGGGTCGGGGTTAGGGGCTGGTTCTAGGAGTTGTTTTGGCAAGTGTCACCCATGACTTCCCTCTACAGGGAGTGGGCTGACCCAAGAGGCGTGGGTGCCCTCCGTGGGTCACTGCTAGGCAGCCTCTTTGGCTCTTTCCCTCTAAGACCAAGGGTTTGGTCCTGGGGGTTAAGGCCATGACGTTCTAACCGCAATACATAAATTTTAAAGTACATGGAAGTATTTTTAAGGCTCTAATTCTAACGTCAAGTTTTAACTTAGCCTATTAGTTTTAAGTTAGACACTAGTTTAGTTTACAAGTTTTCAGAATGTTACATTATCTCCCCCTTGGGAACATTCATCCTCAAATGATGATCTAGACACCAAACTCAGTTAGATACTTAAGGCTAGCACTCCATCATGCATGCAATACCTAAATATGCAAAAATTACAAATGCACTATTAACTACATGCACTATTCAAAAGAGGAAACATCAACTCCATTTCAAAACATAATCAATGTAATACAAGGGAGTAGGAACTACATCTAACAACACAATATGCATGAAACTCAATAATCCTCATATTCATTCATAGGAGGAACTACTTCCTCCAACTAAAATAATGCTCAGCACAACATCATGTCGCCAATATGCCAATACTCTCAAAAGCATACTACAACATGTTCATTAACACATCTGATGTAGTCAAATATGTAGCTCATACTAAACGCACAACAAAATGAAGAACATAAATCATGAAAACTCATTTTCTTACTAAACATGAATTTCATCAAGAACATGCATAACTGATGAGAAAAACTCTATCAAAGACACTTCATCCAATACTAAGTGTCAGCAATCGTTCAATAGTAATATAACCCAACTATGTCAGCTGGATCGAGTCCCACGGGAGTGGTTCGTACTCAAGAATCAATAGGCAAGTAAGAATATGCTCAAGTCAATCATAGCTAAAAACATTTACAAAGAAAAACATAATTCAAGTTTGGGGTGACATAAGTGTCAAATATCAGAGGGGGTTTGTTTGTAACTAGCAACTAAAACAGCAAATAACATAAAAATATGAATATGGAGACGGGATTCTTGGGATGTGAAAGGATTATGGGCTATGGTAAACAACCGGGTAATTGCAATTAATAGTAAAAAGTTGTAAATCAGTAATAAGCTAGAATTTAGTGGGGATAAACTTTCTCTCGAACAATTTACCTCGAATCAAATTGGTTTCTCTCGAACACCAATAAGCAACAATGAAGCACCACTTTTGCTTTAATTCATTCACTCTCTCGAGCTAAATGTGTGGAAAAGGGTTTAGGATTCACTCTCTCGAGTTGAACCCATGACAACCTAATACCCACATACTATTGATTCAGTAATTTTGGTTTTAAAATCTCTCTCTTGAGCAAGCCAAAAACACGAAGTGAAGATTGTATTTGCAACTTCAACCCATTAAATTCAGCCACAATTACTGAACAAAATCACTTTTAAACAGCAAATAAACTATCAATTAACAATACCCAGCAGTTAAATCAACCCATACTCACACCCCAAGAATTGGGGTTTTAGCTAGACATAATAAAATGGTAAAAATCGTTACCAAGTTGTGTTTCCATCAGCTTGGTAGGATTGATATAGTCTTTCCAAAGGTCTAAGATGAAGAATCTTCAACACCCACTTCCAATTTCTTAGAAATGGAAATGTTCAAATCTTTAAAGATAAGGAAAAATGTCTCCAAAAACTCAGTTCTAAGCTCTAAACTTCAAAAACGAAATAATAATATGATTCAACAAAAGATAAGATTAGTAAGCTACAAATTTAAACAAGTATTATAGTTGTCGAAAATTGTGATGCGAAGGACCATTCGATGCAGCTAGTCGGGATCCCCGATTCAGTCAACGATCCGCCCTTTGGTTCATTCCATTGCCTTTTTGCTTTTGCCTTCAGTATCTTCAGGTTTTGTAACTTGGGCGATATGTCACTGCATCGCTGAACCGTTCGGCAACTTGCTGACTGCTCCTTTCTCTTGCCGACTAGATTTTCTCCTTCAGGGCTTGGCACTCTAGAACATTAGGCGAGACCATGGCCGTTCGGTGACTCACCTATTGGGTTAGGCGATCCTCATGCATTCTATTCTTCGTTCTTTCATCTGCCTTGTTCTTTTTTATTCAATAGTATCCATGCTTTATTCCTCTATCCAAATACCTGAAATTCAAGGATTTACATCAGTTATTGGCATAAAATATGCATTTGAGGAAACTTAATCTATTAAAATAAAGCCCTAAATGAGTCCAAATCATGGACTCGTCAGTAACATAGGGAAATCATGGAAAACTCATTTGCACACGTGACTCCCAAAACACTAAAACTCAAAAAAGACTACTTACCTCAAGCTTGATTAAGAGTAGAAAGACAAAGATGAGGATATCGGGACTTCATATCAGCCTCGGCCTCCCAAGTGTCACCCTCAACTAGATGATTTCTCCATAACACCTTAATAAAAGCTACTTCTTTGTTCCTCAACCTCTTGACTTGCTGGTGAAGGATCTTTACCATAACCTCTTCATAAGAAGGGCTTTCACCATTCTAAAGGAATAATGGATAATGGGTCCCCAATACACTTTTTAAGCATGGAAACATTGAATATCGGGTGAATTGGGGCCAAATCATTTGGCTAGTCCAATTTATAGGCAACTTTCCCAATACACTTCACAATTTGATAGGGACCTACAAACCGGGGACTAAGTTTCCCATTTTGCCAAACCTCATCACACCTTTCATGGGTGAGATTTTCAAATAGACCCAATCACCAACTGCAAATTCTAACTCCCTTCTCCTTACATCGTCATAAGACTTTTGCCTACTTTGAGCCATTTTCAACCTCTCTCTAATGAGTTGAACTTTCTCAATAGCTTCATAAACCGAATCTGGGTCAATAAGAGCAATGTCACCTACTTCAAAGCTTCAAAAGGAGCCATACCGATACTTGAGTGGTGACTATTACTGTAGGAAAATTCCACCAAGGGTAAGTGGTCATCCCAATTACCTTTAAAATCTATAACACAGGCCCTCAACATGTCCTCTAAGGTTTGAATGGTACACTTCGCTTGATCATCCGTTTGAGGGTGGAAAGCGGTGTTAAGCCTCACCTTAGTGCCAATCCCTTTTTGGAATGACTTCCAAAAGTGAGAAGTAAATTCAGGACCTCGATCAGAAATGATAGATAGAGGAACCCCATGCAGCTTCACTATCTCTTTTGTATACAACTTTGCACAGTCTTTCGCCAAGTGAGATACCTTGATGGGAATAAAGTAGGCTAATTTGGTCATCCTATCAACAATGACTCAAATAGAATCATATTGCCTTCGAGTACGGGGTAAACCCACAATAAAATCCATAATCACCTCTTCCTACTTCCAAGTGGGAATCTGCATATCTTGCAAAAACCGTCTCGGCCTTCGGTGCTCAACCTTAACTTGTTGACAATTAAGACATTTGGCTACAAATCCCGCAATATCCTTTTTCATACAATTCCACCAGTAAACTTCCCATAGATCACAGTACATCTTGGTGTCTCCCGAATGAATAGAATATCTAGAACCATGAGCCTCTTCTAGAATTTGCTCCATTTTCCCATCCACATCCAAAATGCGTAATCTACCTTGGTACCTAAGTACCCCGTCTCCCCCTTGGGAGCAAGCCTCAACAGACTTCCCAAGTACAGATTCTTTCAACTCCATTAATATAGGATCAAGGTATTGTTTAGACTTCACATCTACCACAAAAGATGATTTGGAGCCATTATGAACCGTGAAACCACCTTTGGGAGAATCTACTAATTGGACACCTAACCAGGCCAACCTATGAATATCACATATTAACTCCTTCTTTTCATCCTCTATATGGGTCACACTACCCATAGATAGTCTACTAAGTGTATCCGCCATAACATTGCTTTGCCGGGGTGGTAAAGGACAGTCATGTCATAATCTTTCAAAATTTCCAACCACCTTCTTTGTCGGAGATTCAAGTCCTTTTGGGTAAACACATATTGAAGACTCTTATGATCGGTGAAAATATCTACATGGACACCATATAAGTAATGCCTCCATATTTTCAAAGCAAATACTACCGCTGCTAATTGAAGATCATAGGTTGGACAATTCTTCTCATGAACCTTAAGTTGCCTTAAAGCATAGGTAATCACTTTATGATGTTGCATGAGCACACATCCCAACCCCACTCTTGAGGCATCACAATATACCACAAACCCATCGGTATTGTCTGGTAAGGTCAATACCAGAGCATAATTAAGTCTATCTTTAAATTCTTTGAAGCTTTTGTCACAAGTATCCGACCACTCAAATTTAGCCTTATTTTGAGTCAAAGTCGTCAACGGAGAAGCAATGGTAGAAAAACCTTCAACAAGCCTCCTATAGTAACCGAGCAACCCCAAGAAGCTTCTAATGTCAAAAGGAGTTGGAGGTCTAGGCCAACTCTTGATCATATTCTTCTTCTTAGGATCTACCTCAATACCTTTGCTTGACAAGATATGACCAAGGAAAGCTATGGACCTCAACCAAAATTCACACTCGCTAAATTTGGAAAGAGTTGTTTGTCCTTAAGAACTTGCAATACTATTCTAAATTTGTCAGCATGCCCATTCTCACTCCTTGAATAGATCAATATATTATCAATAAACACTATCACAAACATATCAAGATATTGTCACAACACCGTATTCATTAGGTCCATAAAAGCCATCAGGGCATTAGTTAGGCCAAATGACATCAAAAGGAATTCATAGTGCCCATACCTAGTTCAGAAAGCCGTCATGGGTATATCTTCCCCTCTCACCCTAAGTTGGTGATAGCCCTGTAATACCCTGAATCCAAAAACAGACCTCAATGCATATTTCCAGAACCTGTAGGTGCAACCCATAGTTGTCACCCACAGATAGTAGGGTGACCCATGGTCCATGCTGGTGGTCCGTGGTTCGCATCTTCAACCCTCCCTAGACTTTTCCCCAAAATCTTGTCTAAGGGTTAATCCACGGCCGGACCTAGGAATCGTAGGTCAGACCACAAATCGTGGTTTGCGTCTGTGGATCCAACCCCTAAATCCCAACCTCCAATCACGAACGATGGTTGACCAGCACGAACCGTTGATCCAGCCACGGTCCATTGGTCCCATCCGTTAGTAGCTCCTGATAGAAGTTAAGTCGGGGGTATTTTGGTCTTTTCCTTATGCATTGAACCCCTAAACTACGTAATTTAACCCCTAAACTTCATAGTTTTGGTTAGTTTTAGCCTAGAGACATAACTAGAACTTACCTAAGTCAGATCATTTACCAAAACTTAGAAAATTATAGCGTAAAGAGGAGAAAGAAGTTAAGAACCCCAGTTCAAGAATGCAGCAAGGTTCCATTAGTTCCATCTCAAAAATCAAAAGATTTCTCCGTGAAATTCGTCATCAGGTATGTAGGATTTCACTAGTGGGTTCCTTTCACCCATTAGGTCCCTAGATTTCAGTTAGAATCTTGATTCCCTTAATATTATCTAGACCTAGGGTTTCTTGAATGTTATAATTGTTGGGTTTTAGCTATTAGAATGATCCTAATCATATTATCAAGTTGTAGTATTGTTTTTGCCCAGATTCATGCATAAACTCAAAACCCTAGCGATGTAGTTCTTTTAGTTCATGAATTACACATGCTAGGTCAGTAAATTTATTTATATATAAGCATGCCTCAGTTTTCGAATGCATTATTATCAGTATATTAATGTTGCATTCTCAGTTTGCATGCTGGTATTTTGAGCTATCCAGTGTTATAGCATTTCAATCATAAAGTTTTAATTACTTAATCAATTGGGAGAAGCTTAATATCGAGTGGATTAGGATCAATCACCCTCAAGTCCTAGAACTACGTGCCTCATAGGTTATGTCCCCTATGTTGGCCATTAAATTTTAGTGTTCACGCCAGCATCCCTCTATACCTCTAGCAGGGTATATTGGGTCCTCTCGTTTGGGTGTACACATCGGACTCCACATTTAGCTCATGTGGTTTTATGTCGGTTATTAGTAGCTTCCTTACAGTTCAGTCAGATTCCATTACATTGACTATGTTATCAATATAGTTTAGTATTTAGTCTCAGCATGTTATGAACTCGGTCATTGCATTCATTTTAGCCATGTTCAGTATAGTATCCTTATCATGTTCAGATTATTTCATTGTTTATTTGCTTGTTCAGTTATGTTATTATTCAGTTTTACTCTATTATGCATAATTAGTACCTTCCAAGAACTGACGCATACTCTATGCTACATCTTCTCATGATATAGGTTCAAGTTCTTAACTCCCAAATAACACATAGATCAGTTCATGAACATCAGTGGTGAGTCCTCATTCTTCGAGGACTAGTGACATGATTATCTTTCTTGCTTTTAGCTTTAGTTTTAGTTTTGCTAGATCTCCCTGGGGCATGTCCCAACATTTCTAGTCAGTACAGGCTATATTTCAGACGTAGTTAGATGCAGCTATAGTGTTGGAGTTTGACTTTTCATTTGCATTCAAACTCTCAATTTTCATATATTAAGATTTATTACATGGGTATTCCCCATCATTTCAGATATTTATATGATTTAGCTTCCGCATAGTGTTTATTGATTCAGTTTATCTTTAGTATGCTTAAGATATGCCAGCAGGGTTAGTTTGGTGTCACTCATGATCCTAGGTCTCGTGTTCGTGTCCAAATAGTAGCCTCGGGGCGTGACAACTTTATATCAGAACATTAGGTTTAAGAGTCCAAGGATGTCTGAAAAGCCGCACTAAGTAGAGTCTTTTTCATGAGTGTGAAGTGCACCACATCTAATGAGAAGGAGCTGCAAAGTGTTTTAGAAAAACTTCAATTTCTTTGATACTCTTATCGCACGTAAGGTATGATGTAATTCCTCGTGCTAATCCTTCATTATGCATTTTCACATCATGCCTTCTCGTAGAGCTTACACAAGGAATGGAAATAACAGGAATGCCAATGTAGCTCCTCCAGACCCAAATTTGGAAGTTTCGAATGCTAAATTTTGAAATGCTATCCAGTTGTTGGCTTAGAGTTTGACCAAACAGAGCAATCAACAGGTTCTAGTTCTGCCAAATACTAATGTTAGGTCAGCTGCTGCTAGAGTTCAAGATTTTGTTAGGATGAATTTACCAGTGTTCTTTGGATCGCAGATTAGTAAGGACCCCAAATATTTCATAGATAAGGTAAAGAAGAAATTTGGAGTGATGCAAGTAACTGGGAATGATTGTGTTGAGCTGGCATCTTACCAACTTAAAGATGTAGCTCATATTTGGTAAACTCTGTGGAAAGAGAATAGGGGTACAAATGTAGGTCCTATCACTTTGGAATGCTTTAGTGAGAACTTTATGAACAGGTTCTTTCTAGGAGAGTTGAGGGCGGCAAAATCTTAGGAGTTTATGAATTTGAGGCATGGTTCGATGAAAGTCCAAGAGTATGGACTCAAGTTCACTCAACTCTCCAGGTATTCTTTTCACATTGTTGTTGATTCTAGGGCTCAAATGAACAAGTTCATGTATGGGGTATCCGATCTGGTGAGAACAGAGTGTAGAAATGCTATATTACTTGAAGATCTGAACGTCTCTAGGCTCATGACCCATGATCAGTAGGTTGAGGGTAATAATCTTAGGGAACAATCCAAGGAGAATAAAAAGGCTAGGAAAGCCAACTGTGACTATTCTCAACAGATATCGGGTGGTGGAAATTGCTCCCAGTTTCAGTAAAAGTCTTCAACTCCAGCACTTTCATCAGCTACTGTCCTATCCTCCAAGTTTCGAAATGATCAGAAAGTTAGGGCATCATGCTTTAAGTTGAATGGGAATGTCTCAGGCACCAGAATCTACCCAACTTGTCCAAAGTGTGGTAAGAGCTATCCGGGATAGTGTCTTGCAGGAAAGGAAAGATGTTTTGGGTGTGGTCAGTCTAGTCACAGGTTGAGAGATTGTCCTTCTGCTAAACAGGGTCAATGGGGTAATAATAGTAGAGCTCTGTCCACAACTTCAGCAACACCAGCAGGTCGCTCGACTCAGTAGAGTAACTCATCTGGTATAGGTGGCGAACAACACCAAAACAGATTGTATGCTCTTCAGGTTCGCCAGGATCAGGAAGATTCTCCGGATGTAGTCACTGGTACGTTATGAGTCTTTGACTTAGATGTTTATGCACTATTAGACCCAGGGGCTACTCTTTCCTTTGTAACTTCTTATAGAGCAATCAACTTTATTGTTAGTCTAGAAATTCTCTCAGAACCCTTCTCAGTCTCTACTCGAGTCGGTGACCCAGTTATAAGTAGATGAGTATACAGAAATTGCCCTATCACAATCTCCCAGAAAGTTACCTTAACAGATCTTGTAGAGTTAGAAATGGTAGACTTTGATATCATTCAAGGCATTGATTGGTTACATGCCTGTTATGCTTTAGTCGATTGTAGAACTAGGATTGTTCGTTTTCAATTTCCAGACGAACCAATCTTAGAATGGAAGGGTAGTAGCTTAGCGCATATATATCGATTCATTTCTTACCTTAAGGAAAGAAAGATGATTTCTAAGGGGTATCACTATCACCTAGTTTGGGTTTAGGATTCAAGCTCTGAGACCCCAACTCTTGAGTCAGTTCCAGTAGTTAATGAGTTTCCAAAAATATTTCTAGAAGATCTTGTCGGAGTTCCTCTCGACAGGGAAATCAACTTTGGAATTGATCTCCTTCCAGATAGCCAGCCTATTTCTATTCCTCCTTACAGAATGGCTCAAGCGGAGCTTACGAAATTGAAAGAGCAGTTGAAAGAACTTCTAGATAAGGGCTTCATCAGACCCAGTATTTCCCCAGTGGGTGGACCAGTTTTGTTCTTGTAAAAGAAAGTTGGTTCTCACAGGATGTGCATTGACTATAGGTAGTTGAACAAAGACACAATCCAGAATAAGTATCCCATCCCTAGGATTGATGACTTGTTTGACCAGCTTCAAGGTGCTAGTCATTTTCTCAAAAATAGACCTCAGATTCAGTTATTATTAGCTCAGAGTCAGATATAGTGACATCCCAAAAATAGCCTTAAGAACTTGGTATGGTCATTATGAATTTGTAGTTATGTCATTTGGACTAACCAATGCTCCTGTAACTTTCATGTATTTGATGAACAGAGTGTTCAAGTAGTACTTGGACTTGTGTGTTATTGTCTTTATTGATGATATCCTCATTTACTCTAGGAATGGGGAAAAACATTCAAGTCATTTGAGGGTTGTTCTACAAACTTTCAAAGATCACCAGTTATTCGTTAAGTTCAACAAATGTGAGTTTTGGTTGCAAATAGTTGCTTTCCTTGGTCATATTATGTCTAGAAAAGGGATCCAAGTGGATTCTCAGAAAATAGAAGCAGTGAAACAATGGCCCAGATCTACCTCTCCTACAAATATCATAAGTTTCTTGGGTTTAGCGAGTTATTACAGAAGGTTCGTGGAAGGATTTTCATCCATAACCTCTCCATTGACTAAGTTGACTCAGAAGAAGGCTAAGTTTAAGTGGTCAGATGATTGTGAGAAAAGCTTTGCAGAACTAAAAACTAGGTTGACTACAACTCCTGTTTTGACTCTACTAGAGGGTTCAGACGGTTATGTTATCTACTGTGATGCATTTAGAGTTGTCTTAGGTTGTGTGTTGATGCAGCGAGGTAAGGTTATAGCATATGCTTCTAGACAACTTAATGTACGTGAGAATAACTATGCGACTCATTACCTCGAGCTAACAACAATGGTGTTTGCACTTAAGATTTGGAGACATTACTTGTATGGTGTTCACGTAGATGTGTTTACAGACCATAAGATCCTTCAGTATGTGTTTACCCAGAAAGAGTTGAATCTTCGCCAGAAGAGATGGCTTGAGTTCCTCAAGGATTATGATATGAATGTGCATTACCATCCTGGTAAGGCCAATGTAGTACTAGATTCTCTTAGCAGACTATCGATGGGTAATATAGCAGATGTAGAGGAATAAAGGAAGGAACTAGCAAAAGATGTTCACAGGCTTGCTCAATTAGGAGTTCATCTTATGAGCATATCAGATAGTGGTGTAACAGTTCAGAATGGGTCAGAATCTTTGTTGGTAGCGGAGGTTAAGGAAAAGCAAGACAGTGATACGATATTGCACAAACTAAAGGGTGAAATACATCAACACAAAGTTGAGGTTTTCTCCTAAGGGGGAGATAGTGTGCTTTCCTATCAAGGTCGATTCTGTGTTCCTAAGGTGGGTGAGTTGAGACAAAAGATTCTTGCAGAAGCCTATAATTCCAGATATTTTATTCATCTTGGTGCCACTAAGATGTACCACGACCTGTAGGAAGTCTTTTGGTAGAATGGTATGAAAATGATATAGCAGATTTTGTGTCTAAGTTCCCCAATTGTCAACAAGTCAAGGTAGAAAATCAGAAGCTAGAAGGTATGACTCAAGAGATCAACATTCCTACTTGGAAGTGGTAAGTGATCAACATGGATTTCATTAAAGTTTTACCTCGTACTCGCAGGTAGCATGACTCCATTTGGGTGATTGTTGATAGAGTTACTAAGTTTTTGCTCCTTTTGGCGGTTAGGACTACAAATTCAACGGAGGACTACACCAAGCTCTTCATTAATGATATAGCTAGGTTGCATGGGGTTCCTTTGTATTTCATCTCAAATAGAGGTCCTTAGTTTACCTGTCATTTGAGGAAGTTGTTTCAGAAAGGTGTTGGTACTGAAGTTAATCTTAGCACAACATTTCATCCGCGGATAGATGGTCAGGCAGAGCATACCATTCAGACCTTAGAGGACATGTTGAGAGCTTGCATGATCGATTTCAAGGGTAGTTGGGATGATCACCTTCCTCTTAAAGAGTTCGCCTACAATAATAGCTACCATTCCCGCATTCAGATTACCCCTTATGCAGCATTGTATTAGAGTAGATGTAGATATCCAGTTGGTTGGTTTGAGGTAGGTCAAGCAACCTTGATAGGGCCATATTCAGCTCATAAAGCTATGGAGAAAGTGCAACTCATTTGAGATAGACTTAAGACAGCCCAGAGTCGCAAGAAATCCTATGCAAATGTAAGGAGAAGGGAACTAGAGTTCCAAGTTGGTGATTGGGTTTTCCTGAAAGGGTGGCCAATGAAAGGGGTGATGAGATTTGGCAAGAAAGGGAAGCTCAATCCTTGATTTGTAGGCCCTTACAAGATCTTGAAAAGGGTGGGTAAAATGGTTTATGAGTTAGAGTTGCCAATAGAACTAGCAGCAGTACATCCGATTTCCACATTTCGTTGTTGAAGAAGTGTGTGGGTGATCCATCATATATTGTACCTTTAGAAAGTGTGGCCGTGGAGGATAGTCTCACTTATGAAGAGGTACTAGTTAAGATTCTTGATCGTGAGGTTGAATGGTTCAGAAACAAAGAAGTCGCTTCAGTCAAGGTTTTGTGGAGGATTCAGTTCGTAGTGGGAGCTACTTGGGAAGCAGAAGCAGCCATGAAGGCCAAGTATCCTCACCCTTTTCCTTCCGATTCCATTCCAGCTTGAGGTAATAGTTCCTCTTCAGTTTTTTAGTCATTCATGTGCAGTCTCAGTCGTAGCATCATGTTTCTTCAGTTGAATTTGCATTTTCAGTGTATTTGCATGTTCTTTGAACTTAGTTCGGTCAGAAATTAGTTTCAAGTGTTTAGTGGTAGGGGTTACAACTCTCTCCCTCCATTTTAGCTAGTTTAGTCTTCATTCTAGGATGAATGTTTCCAAGGGGGAGACAATGTAACACCTTGTATCCGATAACAGACCTCAATGCGGATTTCCAGAAGTTGCAAGTGCAACCCACGATTGCCACCCATGAACTGTATGGTGACCCACGATCTGTGCTGGTGGTCCGTGATTTGCATCTGCAACCCTCCCCTGACTCAGCCCCAAAAATTTGTCTAAGGGTCGACCCACGACAGGACCCATAGACCATAGGTCAGACCACGGACCGTGATTCGCATGCATGGATCAGACCCCTAAATCCCAGCCTCCAATTGCGAATGATGGTTGACCAGCACGGACAATCATTCCACCAACGGTCTGTCGGTCCCGTCTATCAGTGGCTATCGACAATAGTTAAGTCAAGGGTCTTTTGGTCTTTTCCTTATGCGTTGGACCTCTAAACTATGTCGTTCAACCACAAAACTGCATAGTTTTGGTTTGTTTTAGCCTAGAAACATAACTTGAACTTACCTAAGTCAGATCATTCACCAAAACATAGAAAATTAGATCGTAAAGAGGAGAAACAAGTCAAGAACCCTAGTTCAAGAACACAACAATCTTCCATCAGTTCCAGCCCCAAAATAAAAATATTTTTCTGTGGAATTCGTCATCAGGTATGTGGGATTTCATTAGTGGGTTCCCTTCACCCATTAAGTCCCTAGATTTCAGTCAGAATCTTGATTCACTTAATATTATCTAGACCTAGGATTTCTTCAATGTTAGAATTGTTGGGTTTTAGCAGTTAGAATGATCCTAATCATATTATCATGTTCAAGTATTGTTTTTGCCAAGATTCATGCATAAACTTAGAACCCTAGCAATGTAGTTATTTTAGTTCATGAATTACACATGCTAGGTCAGTTAATTTAGTTATATATATGCATGCCTCAATTTTCAAATGCATTATTATTTGTATGTTAATGTTGCATTCTCAGTTTGTATGCCAGTATTTTGAGTTATCCAGTATTACATCATTTCAGTCATAATGTGTTAATTACTTAATCAATTGGGAGAAGCTTAATACCGAGTGGACTAGGGTCAGCCACCCTCAAGTTCAAGAACTACGTACCTCGTAGGTTAGGTCCCCTCTGTTGGGCATTACATTTTAGTGATCACGCCAGCATGCCTTTATACCTCTGGCAAGGTATATTGGGTCCTCTCGATAAGGGGTATACATCAGACTCCACATTTAGCTCATGTGGTTTTATGTCGATTATTAGTAGCTCTCTCATAGTTCAGTCAGATTTCATTACATTGACCATGTTATCAATATAGTTCAGTATTCAGTCTTAGCATGCTATGAACTTGGTCATTGCATTCATTTTAGCCATGTTTAGTATTTCAAGTATCCTTATAAGTTTAGATTTTTTCATTGCTTATTTGCTTGTTCAGTTATGTTATTATTCAGTTTTACTCTATCATGCATAATCAGTACCTTCCAAGTGCTGGCGCATACTCTGCACTACATATTCTCGTGATGTACGTTCAAGTTCTCAGCTCCCAGATCACGTATAGATCGGTTCCCGATCTTCAGTTCAGCTGCATGAGTGCTGAGTCCTCATTCTTCGAGGACTAGTAGCATGATTATCTTTCTGGGGCATGTCCCAGCATTTCTAGTCAGTAGAGGCTCTATTTCAGACATAGTTAAATACAATTTTAGTGTTAGAGTTTAACTTTTCATTTGTGTTCAAACTCTCAATTTTCATATATTCAGATTTAGTACATAGGTATTCCCCACCATTTAAGATTATTTATATGATTTAGCTTCCGCAAGTGTTTATTGATTTAATTTATCTTTAGTATACTTATGATATGCTTGCATGGTTAGCTTGGGATCACATATGGTCCTAGGTCTCGAGTCCGCGTCTAGGGGGTAGCCTCGGGGTGTGACAAGCCCGAACGAATGTCAATCTTTGAGAAATAGCTAGTGATGAGTCCATGATTTGGACTCATTTAGGGCTTTATTTTAATAGAATTACTATCCTCAAATGCATATTTTGTGGTAATAACTGATGTAAATCCTTGAATTCTAGGTATTTGGATTGAGGAACAAAGCATGGACACTATCGAGCAAAAAGGAATAAGGAAGTTGAAAGAATAAAGAAAAGAAGTCTTGAGGATCGCCTAACCCATTGGGTGAGTCGCCGAATGGCCGTGGTCTTACCTATGTTCTAGTGTGCCATGCCCTAAAGGATAAAATCAAGTCGGCAATAGAAATACACAATTTGTGAGTCACCTAACAGTTCCATGATGTAGTACCATATCGCCCAAAGTTACAAAACATGAAGATGCTGACGGACAAAGCAAAAAGGCGATGGAATTGGCTAAATGGTGGATCGGCGATCCCGAATTATTACGCCGAATGATCCTTCACAACACATATTTTGGCAACTATAAATACATTTTTAAATTCTTAGTTTAGAATCTAGCATTCAATAGTTTTCATTATTGTCCAGTTTTCAAGTTTGAGAGCTTTGAATTGAGTTTAGAGACAATAATTCCTTAGCTTTGACAATTTGAAGATTTCCATTTCTGAGAAATTGGAAGTGGGTGTTTAAGATTCTTCATCTTAGAGCTTTGTAAAGACAATATTTATCATACCCAAGTGATGGAAACACAATTTGGTAACGATTTCTACCTTTTTATGATGTCTAGCTAAAACCCTAATTCTTGGGGTGTGATAATGTGATTATGAGTTGATTTAGCTACTTGGTATTGTTAGTTGAAAATGCAACTCTACCTTCGTGTTTTTGGCTTGCTCGAGACAGAGGTTTCAAAACCAAGATTGCTGAATTGATGGTCTGTGGGTATTGTGGGTTGTCATGTGTTCAGCTCGAGAGAGTGAATCCTAAACCCTTTTACACACATTCAGCTCGAGAGAGTGAATTGACTATAGCAAAAACTGTTCTTAATTACTGCTTGTTGGTGTTCAAGATAAACCAATTTGATTCGGGGTAAATTGTTCGAGGGATAGTTTATCCCTACTAAAGTCTAGCTTATTCACTAATTCATAGCCTATTCACTATTAATTGCAATCACCCATTTGTCTACCTTATGTAACATCCCTCAAAATGAAGTAGGATAAATTAGAGCCTCACATAGGTCCTATGCATTAATAACTTGGTAAAATAATAAAGAATAGCCTTTTTAGTCAGTTTTAAAGAGTTTGGAAGTCAAACGTCTAGGGATGACCAAGACGTTCGAAAAATAGTCTTTTACGTGTTTGTGTGTTGTAGTATGTTGTTTATGCTTTTTTATGGGTTGTATGTAGTCTAAAATCAGTGGAGGTGACCCTAGTGTCTTAATAAATATTTTAGGGTCAAAATGTTCAGGTACGACTCCCCGGGACCACCCTAAGGGTCCCCAAGGAGGACTCCAACCATTGGCCAAGCAAGGTGCCAAGGCAGCTTGAAGTTGTTCTTGGAGGGAGTGGCTCTGCATCACGGACCTGCTCCACCAATGGACAAAAAGTGGCTTTGCATCGCAGACTCTACTGTCGTGAATTTAATTTCTAGAAAAACTTGTGGGAACACCTCCACGTCGCGAACTTGTTTCCCGACGAAATCTGCAAAGATAAAACTCAAGTTGGACTTGTTTAAAAGGTCCAACTAAGTGAGGGGTAGTTTGGGTACTTTGGGTACTTTGGGTTATTATTATTTTAAGTGTTTTTAAGTATTTTAAAGGTATTAAAACATTTAAGAGGTGTTTTTGAATTCATTCTTCGAAAATCAAAACCCCAAAGTTCTTTCTCTCTCTAAAGTTCTCTCAAGTTCAAGGAAGAAGAAGGTGGAGAGCTAGGGTTTCAATTGAGGGTTCCCTTCAACCAAATTTCGTGGAGATTTCATCAATTGAGGTATGGTGGCTCTTCATCTAGGACTCATCTTCATCCTAGAGTCAATTTCAAAGGATTTTACAATGTTTTCAAAAAGTGACTAAAAGCTTGTTTTTGAATTCTATCAAGGGTTCTTGCATGAAAATGATTTGAAAAATTTGGGTATGGATTAATTGATGTTTGTTTGTGGTTTTTGAATGAAATACTCCATGAACCCTTGTCTTCTACAAAACCCTAAAATTTGTTATGAAGTGGGTTTATTTCTATAAATTCAAAGTTGATGGAATTATGTGTAAAGTGAATGATATTGATATCTCTTGTGTTGTTTAATGTTTATTTATGATTAATTGCTGATAATGGATGATTTAAGGGTGGTAAGCCTCATGGTCAAGTATTGGTGATTTTGGCTATGGCTTTGGATTATGGTAAGAAGGGTTGAACTCTCTTTATTGAATTGATTGTTGTTGGTAGGTTGGATCCACCTTTGGTAGAAGTCTTATATCTTATTCTTGTGTGGTATTATTGTGAATTGTAGCCATGAAGGCATTGGTGAAGTTGTTGTATAATGTGAGAATATTGCATTATTGTGAATTGAGGCCACGAAGGGCATTATATGAGTGTTATTACACTGTTGTAGTATTATACACATATGAGGCTATATGTAAAGTCCTATATGAACCTATATGTAAAGTTTGTGTGAAGCTATAATGTAAAGATGTTCTAATGGTATTAATGTGATAATGTATAGAGTGGTAATATGCTAATGTGTAAGCATGTTTCTTTTAAAATGGTGATATGTGGTGATGGCGGACTATAATGAGTCTCTATAAGATGATGTTGTAGTTCATATGCTAGACTTGAGTATCTTGTCTTGTGTCATGGAAGCTTTATTATGTATATGAGTATATGAATGTTTGGATGGGCTATGACTTAGTAATGGAGTTCTTCCTATAAATGTTAAAAGAGGAATTCAAGGCCAAGACTTGAATTGGTAGGACTTAAACATAGTGCCTTTTCATGAGTCTAGCTTCCTAAGTAAATGTATAACCTTGAAGGATGGGCCTTAGGGTGATGTTCCCTTCTTGAGTGAAATGATAGACTTAGAGATAGATAGAGCCGGAACGGCATGAAAATCCTTATCTAAGAAAGTCGAATGAGCTATCCTTATGAACCTAGATTGGCTATGACTAAGAAATGGGGCCTTTCTTGGGAAGAGGTACTATGAGTTAGTTGAACTAGAAAAGGAGCCCTCTCTAGTACATATGTGATTGAATACTCTATGGAAACCAAGGCTAAGCACCGAGTGGATGTGGTTAGGATGGTGGCCTAGTTGAGCATGAGATTAGGCACAATAAACATCCTTGGACATCTCTTAAACCATGTGCCAACATGGGTTGCTTTTAGTACTACCCTTGGCAAGTAGAACAACCTCCACGGAGTAGGATAGACTCCAGATTCCATACCTTGCCAGTATGGTCTATGTTGGTTAAGGCCTATTTCCATTATATGGGATGTGCACTTTAATATTGGATAGGTTCTACAGCGTGTAGGTAGTAGTATGGGATGCTATCTACACATGGCACGAGTAGGCTCAAAAGATACTAAAGTGAGTTCCCTAAGCCTTAGAGCTATTATGTGATTGTCCCCTATATGTTTGTGTGTCTCCTAAATGGTTTTATAAAGAATGTTGACTTAGTATGTTATAATGTAATGATAAAACCCTTGTCTATGGTAACTCTTAGGAATACTTAGGTGTTTATGAAGAGGTTGTATGGGCGGTCACTTCATTATTCACGTAAGTGTGGCTTAGGGTGACTTGAGATAGAGGCTTAAATGGTAATGAAGGAGTTACTTTGCTATCTTGTTTAAGAATTGTACACTTGTGTTAATTGAGTTGTAAATGATGTGAATATGGTTGTATTTGTGAATGGTGACTTGAAATGTGGGTTTATGCTTGTGGTTGTAAAGGTTTGTTAAAGAAGGTCTTAAAAGCATACATTCCTTGTAAATGTCCGTTGTGCATGTTTTCTTGCATGGTCATCGTACTTAGTATTTATTGTACTAATTCCATATTTCTCTACTGTTACAAGTGTAGGTGGTAGAAAGTGAAGAGAACTTTTGAGGAAGCTTGTGATAATGACTCTTCTCAAGAAGCTTGGTATGTCCTCATATATTCGAGGACATAGTTGTTACCTTTCTAGTATTTCCACTTAGACATTGTATAAGACTTATATTTTGTTGTAAAGGGCCATGCCCCTAAGATGTTCTATTCATGTCTAAGATGGTACATGAGACTTAAAAATTCTACTTCGTTACATTTGAAAGATTTTATGAGTATTATGAATTTGTTTTAAAAAGTGTTCAAATTCCTTACGGTTTTTATTACCAAATGCGATAAATGAATGCTAAGAGGCTTGTATTAGACCTCCGAGAAGCTGAGTACGCATGTTAGGACTTGGAGGTGCTCTTGGATCGTTACACCTTTGCCCATAATATAATCACATCCTAAGAATCCCATCTTTATCTTTGTTATTTTCGCATTATTTGTTGTTTGATAGTTGAAACCAAATCCCCCTGATATTTGGCCCTTGTGTCGCCCCTAACTTGAACCATGATTTCATTCCTAAATATTTTTAGCTATGATTGACTTGATCATATTCATGCTTATGTATTGATTGTCAAATATGTACCACTTCCTTGGGACTGGACCCCAACTCACTTAGTTAGGTTATATTACTACTTAACAATCATTGACACTTAGTATTGGATGAAGCATCTTTGATAACGTTAATCAAATAAAAATGGCGCCGCTGCCGGGGAGTGGTGGTATTTGAGAATTCTTAGTAAAGTTGAATTTTGTTCTTGTTAGTCATAGTTGTACTTACTTAATTTTAGTTTTATTTTGCTTGTGTGTGTTGAAACAGGAAGTATGAGTGTGAACGGAAACAATGGCAGCCAAGTAGGCCATCATGATGACATCGAAAACCTCAACGATGTCAACGAGCCTAATGCTAATGACCCCCATCTTATGGGTGGTATTGGTGCTATTCGCTTGCCTCTGATCAAAGGGAATGCAGTGTTCCACATCACGAGTACTATGTTGCAACTCTATCAATTACATGGGCTTTTTAGTGGTTTGGCTCATGAGGATCCCCATGAGCATAATATAAACTTTGTGGATGTATGCAGACCGTTCTCCTTCAAGAACAACTCCCAAGAGTCGATCCGATTGAGGTTGTTTTCGTCCTCATTGATGGGTGAGGCATATAAGTGGCTGGCTGAATTTCCACGTGAATTAATCACTTCGTGGGAGGAGTTGGTTACCACATTTCAAGTGCATTTTTTCCCTCCTTTAATGATAATGACTCTTCGGGACAGCATCCAGAGCTTCAAGCATCTAGAAGGCGAGCTGATTCATGAAACTTGGCTGCGATTCAATAAGTTGGTTCTTCAATCCCAACTCATGGCTTTCCTGACAACGTGTTGTTGCAGTATTTTATTGAAGTCTTGACTCAGTAAATAAGGGTGTTGCTGACCAACTTTCTCTAGGAGGTTTCATGCAGAAACCTTATGTGATAGCAGCTCAGCTTTCTGATGGCATGATTACCATAAATCGGGCGTGGTATACCCGTGAAGACCAAGTCTCCCCTCTCACATTTAAACTGACCAAGGAGCATATGGAGAAAGACCAAGAGAGAGACCAGAACATGGCCAAGATCATGACACAATTTGACATTTGTCCAAAAATGTCATGGGAGCTGGTGCTCGTGGTGTCTATGTTGTGGGTATCGGGTCTGCTAATTCGGAGGAGTCTAAGTTTGAGGCCTTGTATAATAAAGAGGTAAATTTCCTAGCCAACCATATTAGTGGTTATCATTCAAACTACTCGAGGCAGGGTGGTAACCAAGGTTGAAATAGGGATGAAGGTTGGAAGGATCGTGATCGAGAATGGAGGGACCGAAATCCCAATTGGAAGGATGGGGAGAAGGATATGTATGTGCCTCCCTATGAGCTCAAAAATCCAAAGGATTCGAAAGGTGGATGATCTGAGTATATGCTTTTTCGTATCCTCAACAAAGTTGAGGGGTCGGACAAGATTTTAAAGGAAATGAAAGAAGATCTGTCGACCCTTAGCAAGACTGCCACCTCCCATTCAGTATTGATCAAGCAATTGGAGACCCAAATCATCTCATTTGAACCCGAGATAGCAAGGGGGTTTGCCTAGTCATACTATGGCCAACCCCAAGAATGAAATTTAAGTGTGGAGTTGCGTCGTGTCGCGATGTTAACTAAGGCGCTTCTTGGGAGGCAACCCAAGTTTTATTTTCTTTCTTTTTAATTTTGAAATAATGGTGCGTTGAATGTGCAGGTCAAAGTGTGGAAAGTATTTGAAAAGTGAAGGTTGGAGAGCTAAAGGTTCAGTCGGCGCATCACCGAAGAGGTTTGCGACCCCAACCTAGACCGCCGTAGGACTCAAGAAAATTTTACATTTGAGTCTATAAAATTTTGCGACGTAAGTGGCCACTCATTAACACGTCGAGTGGGTCAGTGAGCATGACTAATGTCGCCAAATGGGCAAGAACTTCACAGTTTTTAAAAGGCCAAAGGTTTAAACTTCCAACTCTTTCACTTTCCCTCACTTGTGAACTTCCCAAACTCACACCCACATTGTATTTTCTATATTTTGTATTTCTATTGTATTTTAGTCATTGATTTGTGCTTGGAGTGGGATTTCTTTGCCGCCTAGCATTTCAATCTTCATTAATTCTGCATTAAAGGATGGTTTTCCGAACCCCGAGTTTACTTTTGGTAGTTTGTACTTATTTGCAATGATATTATCTTAGTGATGTGTGCTGGGCCTCTACGATTTTAATTGTTCTTTGAATGCATATTAGTTTGATATCATTGCCTGTAATGTGTATACTGTTGAATTCTCGCAATTTGGTGCCTTAAAATTGGTTAAATCTTGTGGAGTTGTGCTTGCATGTTCTTAGGTTTAGTCGGGTGAAGTCTAAGTAACCCGTAGTTGTGTCAAATGACATAATTTGCCTAATGATAGAGCGGGTGATGTCATTCTTCAGGGCAAAAGTCTTCAAATGGCCAAATCTAGCAAAACTGGGAGAAGTTTGAGTATCCCGAGGTAATGGGTGTTATGGGTCTTGCTTTAATTTGATAAGTACATGTGTTGATTTTGTTTTCGGAGGTTGCGAGGTTGAATTCAAGAAGTTGGGTTGAAAGTAGGAACGTTGGGTCGTTGGCGAGCAGGGTCGAGTTTGCGGAACCACTCGGCTGTTCACCAAAGTTCCCCATTTTGCCTTTAATTTTATGTTATACTTGAAATTTTGTTCTGTAACTTTCGGCGAGACGCTTGAGGTAGCTAAAGGCACTCGGCAACTCGTCGAAAGTCTTCTTGATAGCCCTTTGTCTGCACCCCTGTAGCTAAAATTGCACTGTAACTTTCGGCGGGCTAAGCCTTGCTCACCGAATGTTGTTGGCGACTCACCGAAAGGCCTTCCCATCGCCAACTTGCCATAATGTTTTGAGAATTTTAATCCAATCCTTTCGGCGAACCTGATTTAGCTCGCCAAACTGATTTGGCGACTCACCGAACTGTTCAGCGAGTCTGTCTACAACTATTCTTCTGTGATTTTAGTTGAATTATTTTTTACTTTTTCTCGATGTTTTGCAGACATGGTATGAAAAACCATAGACATTCCACCCCGAAAAAGAGTATGGGGTATCACAATCAACGAAGGGGGATCAATGTAACGACCCTAAAAATGAACTAGTGGAACTAGAGCCTTAACATTTGAGTTAGTGTGACCTTGGGTGGATGTGTAGGTTGTTTTAGAACTTAAATGGAGCAAGGTAGAAGCCTAGGGTGCAAGCAAGGACCTAGACTACCAAGATAGGGTGAAAGAAACCATGTCTTTTGGTGGACCTTTTGGCGATGGGGTTGTTTGATCGCCCAAGGGGTTGGGCGAGTTGCCCTTGGTCTCTTGTGCTTGCCTAGTGGGATGGCTTTTTGGCCTAGCTACTGGACCAAAGGTTGAGCTAAATTGTAGCTCACCAAGCTGGTTGTTGTGTTACCCTTTAACCCCCTCCAATCGCCTTATGACCAGCCTCTTTAGTGAGCTCACTAGAACAAAGAGTTAGCCAAGGGTGCACTGGCGAGTCGCCTAGTGCACTTGGCGAGCCCATGTATCCAAAGGGTGAGATAAGATGGGAAGGTGCTGAAATTTTAAGTTAAAACTTGTAGGGTCCTTAGTCCTTTTACAAAATTAAGTCCCTATTATTCTATTCCTTTCCTAGCAACCATATAACCCTTTTAAGAACTTCTTAGAACTAAATCCTTTCATGTAAGTCACTCCAAATAGAATCAAAAGAAGCCACCTCCTTTGAAATATTTTTTCTCTCCAGTAGTTCTCAAAGAAGAAGAAGAAGAAGAAGAAGAAGAAGAGGGAGCTAGGGTTTTGGATTCAAGGCATTTCTTCATCAAATTTCTTGGGGAATCTTAGTAAATGTATGGTGATCCTTCATCTAGGGTTTGCTTTCACCCTAGAGTCAATTTCAAAGAAGTTTTCAAGGTGCATGAAAAACACTAAGTTTCATTCAATCTCATGGGTTTTTGCATCAAACATTTTCAAATGATAAGTTATGATTATATTGATGTTTAGTTAATGATTTAAGATGAAAAACTCTATTAAACCATGATTCCTCTTAATTTTTTAATTCATGACTTATGAAGTGGGTCTATTGATTATTAATGAATGATGGAGGATTTATGCTTAGATTGATTTAGATTGTGGAATTGTATCTCATCTATGTCTAATTATTGTGAATTGTTGATTAATTGAGGGTTTGTGATCATAGCCTTGAAAGGGCAAGTTTGACCTATTCTCATGTTAAAGTAGAATTGTGCTTGAATAGTTGATCCACTTGAAAGGTGGAGGATTTTACTTACTATATATATTGTGATCATGGCCTTAAAGGCATAGTTTGATGAATTGAAGTATTATCATGATTTTGCATATGTGAATGTATAAAGTGTAGGATTTCAATAATAGAATAATGATCATGTTTAGAAGCTAATTGTGTTAGGATTGAATGTTATCTCTCTATTAACACTCATGAATGGTGATGATGGAATGTGAGGGGTTCTATAATATAATGTTTGTATATCTTGAATTGGTAGGCTTAGGTGCCCTCTTCTTGAAAGATGAAAACTATGTTGAATGATCATGAATCAATAGGTCTAATGCTAGTAACCCTTTTATAAATGACGAATGAATGTGTAGATGACTTAGAATTGGTAGACCCAAGGCTGATCGTCCTTTATTAAATGAATTAATGAATGTCTTAGATTGGTAGACCTAATGTTGGTAGCCTTCTATAATTTGCTAATGAGATATTGTAGACTATGTCTTGAACCGATAGACCTAATGTTTGTGGCCCTTCATGATGAGTCTAGAACCCAATGTGAATGTATAACGTTGAAATGGTAGACCTAATAGTGGTGGCCTCCTTCTTGTGTAAAATGATGAACTTAGAGACGGTAGACCTAATGGTGATGGCTCTCTCTGGGGAAGTTAAGGGTTATCCTTAAAGTACCTTGAATCGGTAGGCCTATTGGTGGTGGCCCTTTCTTTGGAAAGTGCTTTGAATCGGTAGGCCTAATGGTGGTGGCCTTCTCAAGTACAACAATGTAATGAATGAACTACTCTATGCAAATGGAGGCTAAGCACCGAATGAATATGGCTAATATGGTGGCTCTCCCAATGTTAGGCTAGAGTCCAATGAACATCTTCCATACCCTATAACTATATGCCTACATAGGATGCTTACTAGTTCTACCCTTGGCAAGTAGAATAACCCTTACGATGTGGGATAGTATATCGTATTCCATGATTTAGCTCTCATGGTCTATGTCGTTTAATGCCTATTCCCATCATGTGAGATGTGCACTCTAGTTTCTTGATAGGTACTATAAAGTGTAGCTAATAGTATGGGATGCTATCTATACATTGCACAAGTAGGCTTTGAAAGGGCTACAGTGAGTTCTCTAAGCCTTAATGGCTAAATGTGTGAAAGTCCTCTAAATGCATGAATGTGTCCTAAATGAACCTAATGAAGAATGTTGTCTTAAATGCTTAAATGTAAAGATGCATGCTATACTTGGATTGCATTTTGAGTACTTCCTTGTCATGACATATTGTATATCAATGTGCCTTGTCTATGGTGACTTCAGAGGAGTACTTAGTGTGAGTAGTAGTATGGGATGCTACTTGCACATTGCACAAATATGACTTTAGAGTTGTCTTAGATGATGGTATTAATGTGATGATGTGATTCATGTGATTTTATGTGTCTTATATGCTCTACTGTGTAAAGGTGAGAAGGATGAACGGTAAGTTCACTTTTGGTGACCTTAAGGTGGTACCTTAGTGTGGGTGGTGGTATGAGACGCTATCCATACATTGCACAAGGTATAGCTTGAGGGTTATTTGAGATGAAGGCTCAAGGTGAAGGTAAAGGATTATGTGTGATTTTGACCAAATGTGAAATATGTGTCTTTGTATGTTGGTTGTGACTTATAATATGCCTCTTTGATCAATGTTCATCAAGTTTTACAAAAATTGGAATAAAGCAAGACTTTCAATAAAATGTACCTTTTTAAGCTTGTTTTTGCATGGTCATCATACTTGGTACATTTTTGTGTGCTAACCCATATTCTCTTATTTTTACTACAGGTGTAGGTTTCGGCAAGTGATTGAATTCTCTAGTTAAGCTTGAAATTAGAGTTCTCTCATGACCTCTTTTGGTATGTCCTCATAGATCGAGGACATGAACTTTTATGTTTCAAGTTTTTCTTTTGTTTTAAGACTATTGTTAAGACTTCGATTGTAAAGGGCCGTGACCCTATTTTGTAAAGTTTGTCTAAGATGGCCATGTGAAATGTTACACTTTCACTTGCGTTTAAATGCTTTTGAAATGATAGATTGTATGGTTTTTGGAAAAAATTTAATTTCGTCCTATTTTTATTACCTATGCGATGAATGAATGCTATGAGGCTTATATAAGACCCCTTTAGGGCCGAGTACGTCGTGTTACTACTAGGGTGTGCTCTCGGGTCGTGACAAACATGGTATCAGAGCATAAGGTTTTGGGAATGGTTTTTGGGTTGATGTCTCACAAACCACATCTAGTATAGTCTTGTTCATCGGTGTTAGTCGCGACACATCTATGAGCGATAGGCTATAGGACGATAGAAAATTACACTTTTTTCTTCATTCTTCAAGTCATGCCATATATCTTAACTCCATATGTTCTCTCTCTTATTCCTTATCTGGTGGTCTTGCAGATGTGACTACTTGAAGGGCTAATGTTGCAAGGATCGAAAGAGCAAAAGTTGAGTAATGAGGTCATTTGTGGTTATCTGACTAGATGAGTCTTGTTATGGTAGATTTAAGATGTTATATTGTGATGTAGTCTTCAGTATGAATGGGTTACTATATGGTTGTGTGTGTTATTGGTAGAAGGTTGTGATGAGTTTGGAGGTAAGTTGAAAGATTTGATGAATGAGGTGTTTTAAAAAAAATGTGCTGATGTGTTGAGTGAATAGACTTCTTAAAAGAGGGTATAATTGTGATTTACCTTGGTTTAGAATCACCTTGGATGATGAGTGTAAAGGTTTAGTGATGGTTTGCTCTGACCTTAGAATTGAAAGAAGTGATGTTGTAAAGAGTTTGTATAGGATTACCCCTATAAAGGGTAAATAATGTGTTTAGGTGACAAGGTTGTTCAATATCCTTGATGCTCATGAGTTAGGTTTGCTTGATATACTCACCATAAGATGTGTAGTGAGTTTGACGAGTTTAGACCCGGTATGGTAGATTCATATGAGACGTTGAGTGGTGTGTGTAAGGTTTGTTGTGAGCAAGAGTTGCTTAATAAGGACCTTCCTAGTATGAAAGCTTTGGTATATGATAGTTCTTTGTAGTTGTGAATGTTTTATAGATGTTCCTATGTTGTTTCATATTAGCCCTAGTTGGGTTTACCCTTATGTGGGGGATAGTATGTTGAATAGTACGGTTGTGGAGATTGTTGATATCCTTATTTTCATCATTCTATTCCTATTCAAGCTTGAGACGAAGAGTTCCTTTTAGCTTGTTTCATGTTTTGGAGTTTTGTGTGAATTTGAGTTTCCATGGTCTCCTTATGTTGTGCATGTTCTAATTGAATTCTTGTTTAAATGAGAAAAAAAAAAAGTTTTCATGAATTTTGTTCCTCATGTGGATATGCATGTATGATGAGTTGCCTAAATACTTCATGAGTTGATTTGTTGAACATGCCTAAATGTGCTTTATTGAAGAATTTCTTAAATGTGTTTCTATTAAGAAGTTGCATAATGTGTTTTTATGAGAGAGTTGCATAATGTACTTAACGATGTTGAAATAAGCATGTGTGATTTGGAGAAGGAATTTCCTCCAATGAAATGAAGAATGTTAAAGTTTTTATGCATAATGAGTTTGTAGATGTAGTTCCTACTTTCTTGTTGTGTTTTGAGCTTATTGATGTGGAGTAAATGTTTCCTCCTATGTTAATGCATTGTTTATGACATTGCATGATTGTTGGGCTGCTAGTCTTGAGTCATTACCCATGTATGTGTTTTAAGTGTCATTCGAGGATGAATGTTCCCAAGTGGGGGATAATGTAACGACCCTAAAAACGAACTAGTGAAACTAGAGCCTTAACGTTTGAGTTAGTGTGACTTTAGGTAGAAACATAAATGGAGTAAGGTAGAAGCCTAGGGTACAAGCAAGGACCAAGACTAGCAAGATATAGTGAAAGAAACCTTGTCTTTTGGTGGACCTTTTGGCGATGGGGCTATTTGATCGCCCAAGGGGTTAGGTGAGTCACCCTTGGGCTCTTGTGCTCGCCTAGTGAGATACCTTTTTGGACTAGCTACTAGACCAAAGGGCGAGCTAAATGGTAGCTCGCCTAGCTGGTTGGCATGTCGCCCGTTAACCCCCTCCAATTGCCCTATGACCAGCCCCTTTAGTGAGCTCACTGGACCAAAGGGCGAGCCAAGGGTGCACATGGCGAGTCCCCTAGTGCTCTTGGCGAACCCAAGTGTCCAAAGGGCGAGCTAAGACGGGAAGGTGCTGGAATTTTAATTTACAACTTGTAGGGTCCTTAGTCCTTTTCCAAAGTTAAGTTCCTATTATTCTATTCCTTTCCTAGAAGCTATATAACCCTTTTAATACATTCTTCGACCTAAATCCTTTCATTTAAGTCACTCCAAATAGAATCAAAAGAACCCACCTCCTCTGAAATAATTCTCTCTAGAAGTTCCCAAAGAAGAAGAAGAACAGGGAGCTAGGGTTTTGGATTCAAGGCGTATCTTCATCAAATTTCTTGGGGAATCTTAGGGAAGGTATGATGATCCTTCATATAGGGTTAGCTTTCACCCTAGAGTCAATTTGAAAGAAGTTTTCAAGGTTTTCAAGTTTCATGAAAAACCCTAAGTTTCACTCAATCTCATGTGTTCTTGCATCAAATGTTTTCAAATGATAAGTTATTATATTGATGTTTAGTTGATAATTTAAGATTAAAAACTCTATGAACCCATGATTCCTCTCAATTTCTAAATTTATGACTTATGAAGGGGGTTTATTGATTATAAATGAATGATTGTGGATTTATTCTTAGATTGATTTAGATTGTTGAATTGTATCATCATCTGTGTCTAATTATGGTGAATTGTTGATGAATTGAGGGTTAGTGATCATAGCGTTGAAAGGGAAAGTTTGACCTATTCTCATGTTAAAGTAGAATTGTTCTTGAATGGTTGATCCACTTGTAAGGTGGAGGTGCTTACTTACTATGTACATTTTGATCATGGCCTTGAAGGCATAGTTTGATGAATTAAAGTATTATCATGATTTTGTCTATGTGAATGTATAATGTGTAGGATTTCAATGATAGAATGATGATCATGTTTAGAAGATAATTATGTTAGGATTTAATGTTATCTCTCTATTAACACTCATGAATGGTGATGATGGAATGTGAAGGGTTCTATAATGTAATATTGTAAATATTGAATTGGTAGGCTTAGGTGCCCTATTCTTGATAGATGAAAACTATGTTCCCTAATATTGGTAACCCTTTTATAAATGACGAATGAATGTGTAGTTGACTTAGAATTGGTAGACCTAAGGTTGGTAGCCTTTTCTTAAATAAATGACTGAATGTCTTAGATTAGTAGACCTAATGTTGGTTGCCTTCTATAATTGGCTAATGAGGTATTGTAGACTATGTCTTCAACCGGTACACCTAATGTTGGTGGCCCTTCATGATGAGTCTAGAACCCAATGTGAATGTATAACCTTGAAGTGGTAGACCTAATAGTGGTGGCCTACTTCTTGTGTGAAATGATGAACTTAGAGATGGTAGACCTAATGGTGGTGGCTCTCTCTGCGGAAGTTAAGAGCTATCCTTAAAGAACGTTGAATCTGTAGGCCTATTGGTGGTGGCCCTTTCTTGGGAAAGTACTTTGAGTCGGTAGGCGTAATAGTGGTGGCCCTCTCAAGTACAACAATGTATTGAATGAACTACTCTATGGGAATGGAGGCTAAGCACCGAGTGGATATCGCTAAGATGGTGGCTCTCCCAATGTTAGGCTAGAGTCCAATGAACATCTTCCATACCCTATAACTATGTGCCTACAAAGGATGCTTACTAGTTCTACCATTGGCAAGTAGAAAAACCCTGACGATGTGGGATAGTACATCGGATTCCATGATTTAACTCTCATGGTCTATGTCGGTTAATGCCTATTCCCATAATGTGAGATGTGCGCTCTAATTTCTTGATAGGTACTACAAAGTGTAGGTAGTAGTATGGGATGATATCTATACATTGCACGAGTAGGCTTTGAAAGGGCTATAGTGAGTTCTTTAAGCCTTAATGGCTAAATGTGTGAAATTCCTCTAAATGAATGAATGTGTCCTAAATGAACCTAATGAAGAATGGTGGCTTAAATGCTTAAATATAATGATGCAAGCTATACTTTGATTGTATCTTGAGTACTTCCTTGTCATGACTTATTGTATATGAATGTGCCTTGTCTATGGTGACTTCAAAGGAGTACTTAGTGTGAGTAGTTGTATGGGATGCTACTCGCACATTGCACAAGTATGACTTAGAGTTGTCTTACATGATGGTATTAATGTGATGATGTGATTCATGTGATGTTACGTGTCTTATATGCTCTATTGTGTAAAGTTGAGAAGGATGAATGGTAAGTTCACTTTTGGTGACCTTAAGGTGGTACCTTAGTGTGGGTGGTGGTATGGGACACTATCCATATATTGCACAAGGTATAGCTTGAGGGTTACTTGAAGTGAAGATAAAGGATTATGTGTGATTTTGACTGAATGTGAAATATATGACTCTGTATGTTGGTTGTGAATTATAATATGCCTCTTTGATCAATGTTCATCAAGTTTTACAAAAATGGCATAAAAGCATGACTTTCAACAAAATGTCCCTTTTTAAGCAAGTTTTTGCATGGTCATCATACCTGGTACATTTTTGTGTGCTAACCCATATTCTCTTATTTTTACTACAAGTGTAGGTTCCGTCAAGTTATTGCAATCTCTAGTGAAGCTTGTGATTAGAGTTCTCTCAAGATATCTTTTGGTATGTCCTCATAGATCGAGGACATGAACTTTTATGTTTCTAGTTTTGCTTATGTTTTAAGACTATTGTTAAGACTTCGATTGTAAAGGGTTGTGACCCTATCTTGTTAAAGTTTGTGTAAGATTGTCATGTGAGACGTTAGACTTCCGCTTGCGTTTAATTACTTTTGAAATGATAGATTGTATGTTTTTTATTAATTTTTTTTGATTTCGTACTATTTTTATTACCTATGCGATGAATGAATGCTATGAGACATGTATAAGACCCCTTCAGGGTCGAGTACATCGTGTTACGACTAGGGGGTGCTCTCGGGTCATGACAATCAAATCCTCCAAAAAGAGGAAGGAAAGAGCCTCCAACTGGAGGTTAGAGAAGGGGCAAGAGGCCCATATCTGATAAGGTGACTACTGGTTCCCAGGCTGCTTTATTTGAGCTTGAATATGACTAGTCTTTGTAGTCCCGGCGAGATGAGATCTGAGCTAGATCTCACCCTGACTCAGCCAGAGTCCCTCCAGGTCCCACACCAGCAAACACAGTGCAAGCTCCGACACCTCCTGCGGCTCCTGTTCTACCAGTTGTCCCTCCTCTAGGCTTCTGAACATATTGAAAGGTGATGGTTTGCGAACCATCCTTGAGAAAATGTTGCTATCGACAGAAGGCCTTGAGGGAAAGTACTCAAATGTGAGGGACACCCTTCATTTCCACATATTCGAGCAGTTCACCAGGCATGAGGACCCTATATTCTTTCATGGGTTCGGGAGTTCTATACAGCATATGGTGATGTGGTTCCCAAGAGTAAGAAGAAGGCAAGTGAGTACAGACTAGTTAAATCGGTCATGGTCCTGGGCAAGGAGGTTTGGTATAGCAGTGAGTACATTAACATTATTTTGGACAGAGCTCTGCATTCTTCAAGTCCCTACGAGGGATTACCTATCACTCAGTCACTAGATGAGTTAAAGGGCTGACTGCCACCTCTGATTTTCGATACCACCCCGAGGTTGATCGAGGCAGGAGTCCCTATTGAGAAGAGAGATCTGAGTATTGCTGCTCGGTTCTAGTTTGGCTTTATTTGCATCACCATTATGCCATCCAAGAACGAGTATCTCATCCGCCATCCTAAGGCGGCATGCCTTGAGCCTATCATATCCAAAAGGCACATTGACCTGGGCCTTATCATTGAGCAGGATATGGTCCAGAGGGCCAAGCAGAGGCAGACTTCCTTGCTATTCCTAGTATTGATCACGGAGCTGTGCCCGCGTGGTGGAGTGCCCCAAAATACTGTGAGAAATTTTGAGGTTACCCCTTCCTCTTCCACTGACGTCCGACGTATTGAGGATGAGTATACTAGAGAGGAGGAAGACAGGAGGAGGGCAGCTCCAGTGGACACATCTACGGGGGTGGATATAGATTCGATACCTGCAGAGGCATCTTTACCTACTCCGACCTACGGGCCTTCAGGTACTTCTGCTCCTTCCTCTTCTTCACAAGCTCCACGAACCTACACTTCCTCCTAATCGGCCAAGATTACTAAGGTGATGATCCTGAAGATGGGGCATCTAGCCCATTCAGCTGACCTGAGGGCAACCCAGCTTGACAGATCAATCCCATGGATGATCGAGAGTGTTATTTTGGCTACACTGACCCCCTCTCCAGACTTCTATTGACACTCTCACCATAAGAGTTGAGGTTTGTGAGAGCAGGCAAGGGGAGACCTCCGAGGTTACAGCTTTGAAAGCCGAAATAGAATATTTTAGGAAGCACGTAGACTATATAAAGTCTACCGACTTCACTACTTTACTAGAGGTTGCAGATGATTTGGATTCTCTTGAGACATCAGAGATTCCTCCGGCTACCACTAGAGACATACATAGGGATGAGGCAGAAGTTAATGAGTTGGATGCTGAGACCGATGATGAGCAGATAGAGATACGGGAATAGAGCATATACTGAGATTTACCAGATCTTGAGGAGACGATTGTGGAATCAGTGATCCAGGCATCGCTGACAGAGATGCCCATGGCAATTTCTAGTGGAGCAGGTCCTTCTAAGTTGACTCAGGGAACTGATGCCCAAATCTAGGTTGATGCACCGGGCACTGATGCCTCGACAGATGGAGTGACTGAGTAGACATGATCCCTTCTTTACCTCCCTCTCTGTTACTTTGACTTTTGGATATTTTTGCTTGCATTTGAGGAGAAATGATTTTTATTTGTGGTAGGGTGAGGCCCACCTTTTTGTGACCTTTGTTTTGGGTATATATTTGGATTTTGAGCTATAATTGTGTTACATTGTTTTTGTGGATGATTGAGCTTGTGGCTCCTTGTTTTGAATTGTAATGATTTTTGGGCCCTTCCAAAAAAATAAATTGTGCCACCTCTTGTTTGTGCTAAATGTGGTTGTTCTCTTGCAAATTTGAGTATTGGTTTTGATCAATACCAATGACTCGAATAGTGCTTATAATCGAACAAAAATGAATGTACGGCTATGATCTGGCCAAATGAAGCTGCATAGACAATATGTGTACTCTTTACATCTCGTTGTGACTAGCCAAGTATCAAAGTGAGTCTCATGTGATGAATATTGCACACTAGGTGCCAATGCCTTATGTGATGAGCTTACCGTGAACCACGTAAGATGACACCTAAAATTTACCCCATTAGTCCAATTGACTAAGTGATGCAATCTCTTGATATGAACTTAGGCAACTTTGAAGAGTGTGAAACAATTTGACATTATACCTCTTTTGTGGCTTACCTTGTGAGTGTGTGAACCCCGTTTGAACACCCTTTGAGCCTTGACCTTTTCTTGGAAGAAACTTGATAAAATTGTGATCTTTCTTGATCCATTACCTATAATCCTCATGATTTGTGGTTTGTTTGAATAGCCAACTTAGGCAAAAAGCCTAAGTTGGGGTGTGGTGAAAAGAGAAGGTAAATCAAGAAGTGCAAGAAAATTCCCTTTGACCCATGTTTTGAAAAAAAAATGGAACCCCTCCACATAAAAAAAAAAGAGAAAAGAAGAAAAAAATGAAAAAGTTGTGAAACTACAAAGGAAATGGGGTTTCCAATAGTCCATGGAAAGTGAATAATAGGATGACTTTTGAGCACAAATGAGAATGAGGAAGAAAAGGAAAGGAAGTGTTGTTCACACCACATTTCCTAAGGATTACATCCATTGAGCCGAAATGGCCATACCTTTGCACTCAGCCCCATTACAAGCCTTTAAAAGACCTTTTTGATCTTGAGTGAGCTAAAACAAGGGTTGATTGGAAAATACTGGCAAACCTACAGGTGAAATCATGCATTGTGTTCATCTTTTTTAGTGTCAGTGTTGCTTTTGATTCAGGTGCTTTAAATTGTGAACCATTGTGTGTGAATATGGAATCATTCTTTGTGTGAGAACATTTTAGTACCTTTATTGAGCTTGAACTTGCATTTGAAGAAAGTATTATAAGTTTGAGATTCTTTGGTAATGGTGAGTCACAATTTGAATCTGTGAGTGCACAATTGATCCTTGCATGAGTAAGTTGAATCTTTTTGTGTGCATTTATGATTGAGTCTTGTGTAGCACTTTTTGAGATATCCTCTTTGAACTGCTGAACTTGAGTTTTACTTGTGGACAAGTAAAAGATTAAGTTGGGGGTTTTGATAAGTCCACAATTTGGACTCATTTAAGGATTTATTTTAATAGATTTAGTGTCCTCAAATTCATATTTTGTGCCAATAACTGATGTAAATCCTTGAATTTTAGGTATTTGGATTGAGGAACAAAGCATGGACACTATCGAGCAAAAAGGAATAAGGCAGCTGAAAGAACGAAAAAAAAAGGGCACGAGGATTGCCTAACCCATTGGGTGAGTCGCCAAATGGCCATGGTCTCGCCTAATGTTCATGTGTGCCAAGCCCTGAAGGAGAAAAGGAATTCGGTGATAGAAAGGAGCAGTTGGCTAGTCTCCGAATGGTTCCACGATGCAGTGCCATATCGCCCAAAGTTACAAAACTTGAAGATGGTGAAAGTCAAAGCAAATAGGCGATGGAATTGACCAAAGGGCAGATCGTCGAGTGGATCGGCGATCCCTACTTATTGCACTGAATGATCCTTCGCAGCACATATTTTGGCAACTATAAATACATTTTTAAATTCTTAGTTTAGAATCTAGCATTCAATAGTTTTCCTTATTGTTTAGTTTTCAAGTTTGAGAGCCTAGAACTGAGTTTAGAGACAATATTTCCTTAGCTTTGAAGATTTGAAAATTTTCATTTCTGAAAAATTGGAAGTGGGTGTTGAAGATTCTTCATCTTAGACATTTGTAAAGACAATATTAATAGTACGCAGTTGATGGAAACACAATTTGGTAACGATTTCTACCTTTTTATGCTTCTAGCTTAAACAACAATTCTTGGGGTGTGATTATGTGATTATGGGTTGATTTAGCTGCTGGGTATTGGTAATTGATAGTGTAAATGTTGTTTAAAAGTGATGTCATTTAGTAATTATGGCTTAATCTAAAGGGTTGTAGTTGCAAATGCAACTCTACCTTCGTGTGTTTGGCTTGCTCGAGAGAGAGGTTTTAAAACCAAGATTGCTGAATTGATGGTTTGTGGGTATTGGGTTGTCATGGGTTCAGCTCGAGAGAGTGAATCCTAAACCCTTTTCCATACATTCAGATCGAGAGAGTGAATGGACTAGAGAGAAGGTTGTTCTTAATTGCTGCTTATTGGTGTTCGAGAGAAACCAATTTGATTCGTGGTAAATTGTTCGAGAAAAAGTTTATCCCCACAAAGTCTAGCTTATTCACTGATTTATAGTCTAGTCACTATTAATTGCATTCACCCATTTGTCTACCTTAGTCTATAATCCAATCACATCCCAAGAATCTCATCTCTATCTTTGTTATTTTCGTATTATTTGTTGTTGTAGTTGATAGTTGAAACCACATTCCCCTGATATTTGACACTTGTGTCGTCCCTAACTTGAACCGTGCTTTTATTCGTAAATATTTTTAGCTATTATTGACTTGATCATAGTCATGCTTATTTATTGATTCTCAAATATGTACCATTTCCTTGGGACTCAACCCAACTCACTTAGTTGGGTTATATTACTACTTAACAATCGTTGACACTTAGTATTGGATGAAGTGTCTTTGATAATGTTAATCAAATAAGCTAGCCCCTTAGAATTTGTCAAACAAATCATCGATTCTCGGAAGGGGATACTTATTCTTTATGGTCACTTTTTTCAATTCGCGATAATCAATGCACATTCTAAGAGACCCATCCTTCTTTTAAACAAACAACACCGGAGCACCCCAAGGAGAGATACTCAGATGAATAAAACCTTTGTCTAGTAAATCTCTCAATTGTTCCTTCAACTCTTTCAACTCGGTCAGAGCCATTATATAAGGAGGAATTGAGATAGGTTGCATATCCGACAAAAGATCAATGCCAAAATCTATTTCCTGTTCGGGAGGAATGTCGGGCAAGTCATCAGGAAAGACTTTCGGAAACTCCCTCACCACGTGGACTGACTCTAAAGAAGGGGCTTCGGACTCAATATGAATCTCCCTAAAAATATGATAAATGCACCCCTTGGATATAATTTTCCTAGCTTTGTGACAAGAAACAAATTGACCTCTAGGAATAGAATACCCCCCCACCCCTTTCCACTCTAAAATTGGCTCATCAGGAAATTGAAATTTGACCACCCAGGTTCTGCAATCTATAGAAGCATAATATGCATGCAACCAATCCATGCCCAAAATTACATCAAAATCAAGCATGTCTAACTCTACCAAATCCACCAAGGTAACTTTGTCAGACAAGGAAATAGGGCAGCTTTTATAGACTCTTTTTGCCACTACCGAGTCACCAACTGGGGAAGAAACCGAAATAGTCTCTACTAAAACTTAGGGGGGTATTCCAAACATCATATCTACAAAAGGTGTAATAAAGGACAAAGTTGCACCGGGATCTAACAATGCATATACATTAGTGGAAAAGACTTATAACATACCGGTCACCACATCTGGGGAGCTCTCTTGGTCACCTAGGGATTGAAGAGCATACAAGTGGTTTTGCTTTTGAGCATTGGAGTTTGACCCGCTTGGAGGATTTTGTTTGCCTTCTCTCCCCTTGGCCATGAGTACCACACAATCTCTTATCTTGTGGTCGCTTTTACCACACCCATAGCACCCATCCGAGCCAACTAAGCATCTTTGTTCATGTTTTCTACCACATTTTGCACAATTAGGCCTAGCAACATCAGAACCACCACTATTACCTCCTTGTGGTTTGGGGTTGGAAACTCTATCCTTGTCAACCCTTGGAGTACTAGAGGAGCCTTGATTGGAGAATCTTTTCTTGAATCTTTGCCGACCTTGCCCATCAGACTTAGCATTGGAAAAATTCCCTTCACCAGTTCTAGCTCTTTTCACCTCTTTATTGCCTTGGAGTTTCTCACTCTCCATTTGTTGGGCATACGCCATAAGACGTGAGAGATCCATGTCATGTCGGAGTATTGACATACGACATTCTTTTCTTACAACCTTGGATATACCCGTCACATACCTATTCATTTCATCCCTTGGATCCGCCACTATATATGGAGCATACTTGGATAATTCGATAAATTTGAGAGAATATTCTTCAACACTCATACCTCCTTGACAAAGGTTTATAAATTGTTCCACCTTGGCCTCCCTCTTCTCTCGGGGAAAGAACCTCTCAAGGAATGCATTCTTGAACACCTCTCAATATATGGAACACGCTCCTACCGGCCTATTCTTCTTCTATTAAGTATACCATACTTGGGCCACACACTTCAATTGGTAAGCGGCTAGCTCCGCTTTCTCTATAGAATTCACCCCCATAACATTAATTATCTTATAGACCTCCTCCACAAACTCTTGAGGATCTTCACCGACTTTGGAACAAAAGAACATATGCGGATTCATTCTTGTGAAATCTCTCAATGTTTTAGCCAAGGAGTTCACATTAGGGTTTCCATGAGCTCCAATATCCCTATTGGCTTGGGTAGTCATGGCTTGAGCTAATGTTAGAAAATCTGACCTAATCTCCACATTCGTCATATCTGGAGGATCAACCCAGAGCTTGCTCATATTGAGGAGCTTGATTATCTTAAGGAACTCCTTGATTCACATTATCCTCTTCCACCCTTCTTACGTTAGCCCTTCGTGTATTCATTTCCTGAAGACACAAGAAAAGGAACTCTATGGCACGACTTAAGAGTAATAAATGAAGCGTAATTTCCTAACATCTTATAGCCTCTTATTCATAAATGTGGTGCGTTTCACACTCATGAACAAGACTATGCTAGATGTGGCTTATGAGACATCATCCTAGAATCATTCTGAATTTTTTGCTCTGATACCAAGTTTTTCATGACCCAAGGGTATCCCTTAGATGTAACAGCACATAGAACCCCGAAAGGCTCCAAGTAAGCCATTTAGAATATCATCATCACATAAGTAAAGAATAATAAATAATAGAACCACACATTTTCATGTCTTTAAGAAAATTTTCATCAAAGTAAAGCAGAAGTCTAGACATAGTCTTATTTAGCCATCTACTACAATCAAAGTCTCAAAATAGGGGCACAACCCTTACAACAGGAAATATGAAAATATCTAGTATAATGAAGGAAATGAAACAACAATATAGCACTTGTACTGAGATTCATGAGGACATACCACAAGCTTTGGAGAATAGTCAATACAAGCTTTGAACAAGAAGGAACCACCTCAAACGCCGGAACCAACACTTTTTAGAAAAATGTAGAAGAAATATGGGTTAGTACAAAAATGCACCTAGTATGGTAGCTATGCATGAAAACCTTTAAAGATGCTAGAAAGGGACATTTTTATAGAAACTATGCACTTTACCAAGTTCATGAATCATCATGGAAATAAGTATAAAAGCATAAGATACAAGCATATTCAACATATTGATCATCTCATAATAAAGGAAACACACCATGAGTACCCTCAAAGCATCTGTGTGCAATGTATGTATAAGTTCCCATACTCCTACCCACACTAAGTAAAGCTTATTAGGTGATTATAGTTCATAACTCCAATTCTAGTTCATTCTATCATAGTGGGATTAGCTTTAACTGACATAGACCATGAGATCTTAATCATGGAATCTGATGTCTACCCCACACCGAAAAGGGGTGTCCTACTTGCCTAAGGTAGAAATAAACTATTAGCTTAGGTGGATCTACTAGCTAAAAGACCTATGATGGAACATAGTTTATGAGATAAGGGGATTGCTACTGGAAACCCGACCTCTACTAACGTAGGGCTTCCATCCCAAGAGATTATTCCTAGAAACCTGACCTCTACCATCGTGAGGGCTACCATCTCATATCACTATCCACTCAGTGCTAATAATAATTCCCATTGAGTTTATATTAAGTCTTGACTTAAAGTGATAAATATGGAAAGATGTCTTGACATTCAATCCAACAAACTCATACTAAAGCTCCTAGATACATTAGGGGAGACTAGTCTTCAACCCTTAGAATCACTAGATGTGACAAACCTTTCGCATTGTATGATATTCATACCTAATTGTTCAAGTAAGGATAATCATCCATTCAACACAACAACTGGATTATAATGTATTCACTTTACTCTCAAAGCAATCTAATTGTATACACACAAATCTCATACATATAGTCAATTCTCATGCGTTAGCCTTCTAGGCTATAGATCACATTCAACCAATAAGTTTAGGATTACTACATTAGATATAGATGATGACATTATTCAATGAACTAAACTACTATAAGTACAGTTTCATAATTACTACAATTCACCCAATTCACAAGTCGCAAACTAGGGTTATGGAGAATACATGGATTCATGGGGGATTTTTTCATAAAAACTATAATAATCAATAATTCAATCATAATATATTATAATTAAATCAATGAAAATGTTTTTAGAAAGAATCCATGACTTGGAGTGAAAACCCTAGGTTTTGGAAGTTTTTCTACTTTGAATTGAGAGTTTAAGGACTTCATGGATAAAAAGTTAACCATGAATAAAAATTACCATACCTTAGTTGAAGATTCCTCACAAATTTGGGTAGAAAAGATGAGTTATTGAGCCCTAGACCTTGACTTCTTCTTCTTCTTCTTCTTCTTCTTTTTCAATGGAGGTTTTAGAGAGAAATATTGGAGAGATTTCGATTTGGGAACTTTGGTAGTTATGATTTAGAAGACTAAGTTTTTGGGGCTTTAAACACTTATATACTAAGTCTAAAATAATACAAAATGACATCATTTAATGGTTAATTAAATTGGAAAACCCGAAACTACCCCTCAACTAACTCTCTAAAACCACCTTCCAGACCCTCACCTACGGACTGTGGATGGACCCACATCCCATGCTGGTGAAATGTGTGTCGAGGTCTGGTGCTAGTTCTGGGTATTGTTTTGGTAGGCCTCACCCACGACTTCCCTCTACGGGGTGTGGGCTCACCCACGAGGTGTGGGTGCCCTCTGTGGGTCACTGCCAGGCAGCCTCTTTGAGGCTTCTCCTCAAGGACCTAGGGATGGTCCTTAGGGCTATGGCCTTGACGTTCTAACCCCAATACATGAATTTTAAGGTACGGGGAGGTATTTTAGGGCTCTAATTCTAACGTCAAGCTTTAACTTAGCCTACTAGTTTTGTAACACCCCGGAAACTAGTGAGTTGAACTAGTGTGTTGTAGAGTGTTGTAGTGGAGTTTTGGAGTGTTGTATGAGGGTGAAAACTCATAGAAATGACTCCCATACTTAGAATGACATGTTTAGGGGTTAAACCTCAGGGTAGGACTCCTAAAGGACCACCCAAGGGGTCCTTGAGGAGGACCTAGTCCCCGTAAGCTATCAAAAATGGTGAACCACGGTTGGCCATTCACTGCCAGTAGATCAACCTATGCCCCATAGGTTATGGGCATAGGTCAGGCCTGAGTTTCCTGCAACATATGAGCCTCAGGTACAAACTATGGATCCAAAACACGTCCAGTCAACCCCTCCACGATCCGTGGATGGGGATTCGTGAATGCTGCCAGTTTTGGTAATTTAGTTTTAAGTGAGGAGTTGAGGGTTAGTTAATAATTAGTTTAGGGGTTAGGAGGGGTGATTAGTTAGTTAATTAACCTCCTATAAATATTTAATAGACCCTAAACTAATCATTTAACTAATTAATCTAAAGACCCCAAAACTCACTCCAAAAATAATCTCTCTAAAATAGAAGAAAAAGAAGAAAAAAAAAAGGGGGCACTAACTAGGTCGAATTCACCATTTATTCAACATTTTTTTAGGGATTTGATTGAAGGTATGTGAATCTTAATCATCTATGGGTTCTTCCACCCGTAGAGCCCCTATAGTTTACCCCACTTGTGAAATCAAAAACTCCATCCTACCTAGGGTTGTGCTTGCATTGTGGGTAGGGTTTGGATGTGATTCCAATCTAGTGTATAACATCCAATTATTATATATTTAGCTTTGTTTAGTGATATTATGATGATTTCATGTGATTTCTATGATGAAACCTAATCTAAATTGATGAATGTGATCTTTGGTGGGTTTATGCCACTAAAGGCAAATTTGAAGGTTCAAAAGTGATCTTCCTAAATCAATGTCTTGAATACTAATTGATCATAGTTAGGATGATCTAATCATGAATTTAAATATACTTGATTGAATAGGAAGGATGTTGACTTGTAAAGTTAAAAGTGAAACTTTATGATCAAGTATGACTAGAATCACCTTCTAATGAACAATGTGATTGAATAGCTTGTAATTTAGACATGGATCAAGATACAATGAAGTTAAGATTGAATGTAGGGATTTTAGCCATCATTTTTAAGACTTTGGGGGTGAAGTCAATATGATGTGATCTTATGGTATATTCTTTTTCTCCTATACGGTTAGACATAAATATGCTAGGGGATTCAAGTTCTCTCACATAGAAGGATTCTATGTTGACTTAATAACCTAAAATGAATCAAAGCATGTTATATTAGATTAGCTTGAAGTTGTGATAGATGATCCCTTCTTGTGTAGCTTGACTTGGTAAGATAAGACCAAGATAGGATGGCTTGGGATGTTGGATTTACACTCTCCTAAGAATAGCTTGCCTTAGCATTGTAGGATGCATGTAAAGGGTATCATAATTTAGTCATTGTAGCCAAGGATTGAGGATTTATACTCTCCTATGGGTAGCTTGAACTAGCATTATTAGGATGCTTTCATGGAAGCATGACTTGGTTTGGCCAAGACCATTTCATGGTAGATTTAGGATAGACGAATTATACTCTCCTAAGGGTAACTTAGGATTTATGATCCATTCTCTCCTAACGGTAGCTTGACTTGCATTGTAAGATGCATTTCAAGGAGATCTTGAGTTAGGTTAGTCATGGTAGCTTGGGATTGAGGACTCGTACTCTCCTAAGGATAGCTTAGGGTTGAGAATCATACTCCCCTATGGATAGCTTGCATTTGTAATCTAGTACACTTGTAAGGGTAGAATGACTTAGTTAGTTGAGGACTATTTCATGGTAGCTAGGATAGGACACTTGTACCTTTCTTAGAATAACTTGGACTTGCATGGTAGTGTGTCGTCCAAGGTAGTTATCTTAGCTTAACCTAGTTATGTTACTAATATTATAGCATGGTCTAGCCTATTTCGTGGGTTATTCCTTGGTAGCCTTGAAAAGGTAAATAGACTAGAGGGATTAGTCCCCAACTACTGAGCATTCATGATACTCTAAATGAGTACATAGTTTGGGTAGTAGTATGGGATGCTATCCATACATTGCACAAATATGACTTAAGGCTAGGTATGAATGGTTCCAACACAAAGTATGATTTCTCTTGGGTTGTTGCCATTGTTGCCTTCCAAGATATGATTGACTAAGGTGGCAATTCTTTTATCCTTATGAAGTAAGCTATTATGTAAGACCAAAGGAGGGAGAATAAGACTAAGATGACTTCAAGGCGATGCTTAGTATGAAGGGTAGTATGGGATGCCTTTCATGCATTGCACAGGTGTGTCTTGAGGTTCCTTAGAAGTATAGTACCCTTATGGAAAGAAGCTTAAGACTTAACCATGCATTTAGACTATGATTTAGATGACCAAAAAGGGGTACTTGTCTTGGGTAGTATAATAGGATGCTATTCTTGCTTTGCACATTTATTCTTTTAAGGTTACTTGAGAATGGTGCTAATATGGTATGGGTGACCAAGGGTCAATTATGCTTACATGATTATGACTTATCTCCTATGCTCATTAACTATATCTTATGTTTGTATGATACTTATGTTGGAGACCATCTTGTTACTATGATGATTATGCTATGAATATGTTATTGTCTTTTATGCTTATGTCTTATGTTGACTAACCATTTAAGATGATCTTATCATATTGTGCTAGATTTCATGCTTGGTACATTTGTACTAATGCATATTGCCTACATTCTAATGAAATGTAGGGTGTTGGAGATTTGAGTTGCTTTGGAGGCTAGGTTTCAAGGATCTAGAAGATTTGAAGATCTTGGTGAGTCATCATAGCTTCGAGAACAACATCCACTTTACCTTTATGTCATTTCATTATGTTTTTAGACTTTGTATGGGCTTCATCCCAAAGGCTTTTATTCATGAGTTTAAATACATGTTTTGCAACAAAGTATTTAGTAAGACTTTCCTTTGTTGATTTTATGAAATATGACTTCGATTGTAAAGGTTTTAAATTTTCTCATATTTCCTATTTATCTTACGTTATGATTATGCTAAGGGCTTGTAAGATACCCCTTCGGGGTCAAGTACTCCAGAGGAGGTTTCTAAAGTGCTAGCAATCATGGGGGTGTCTTCTATTGAGAAAGCAAAAGTCGGGATCTAATTGCCTATCAATTGAAGGACATTTCCCAAATTTGGTATGAGCAATGGAAAGATAGTAGGTCGATAGGAGCAGGCCCTATAAAGTGGGAAACTTTTAAGTCAAGATTTCTAGATAGGTTCTTTCCCCGGGAATTGAGGGAAGCAAAATTGGGAGAATTCATCAACCTCAAGCAAGGTAGTATTAGTGTTAAGGAGTACTCTTTGAAATTCACAGTTATGTCTAAATATGCTTCAAGCTTGGTAGGTAGTGCAAGGGATATTTGATGAATAGGATTATGCCGAGGGTGTCCGATTTGGTAGAAGAAGAATGTCGTATGGAAATTCTTGTTGATGATATGGATATCTCACGCCTTATGGTGTTTGCCCAACAAATAAAAGAGTCAAAACTCAAGAAGGAGAGGTCTAGGGTGGATGATGATAAGTCCTTTCATGATGGGTCCGATGGAAATGGTCGTTCTAGAAATCGACAAAAGTTTTCCGGATAAGGTTTTCCTAATGCTCCTAAGCATAAGGATGAGAGGGTGTCTACCCCTAGGCCACAAGGGAGAAGTAATGAGTCTCTATGACCCTCTTTTTCTAGGTGTGATAAGAGCCATGAGGGTAGGTATTTGGTAGGTAGAGAGGGTTGCTTTAGTTGTGGTGAGAGTGGCTACATGATGGAAGATTGCCCTAAGAATAAAATTACAAGAAGAGAAGGCAAGCAAGTTGCCTCTAGTAGTGTGGAAGTGGAGCCTCAAAAGAATAATAGGTTTTATGCTCTTTAATCTAGAGAAAATCAAGAGTGATCTCCTCATGTCCCTTCCGGTATATGTTTTATGCTTTAGTAAAATTTCCAGATTTCTTGTCTTTTGTGACTTGTTATGTTGGATTTGAAGTTGTTTTTAGTATGCATGTTATTTAGAAAATTTTGTGTAGGATTACTCCCAAGTGGGGGATAGTGTGCCTATCTAGTAGGTTTAGTGTGTGCCTTATGTGTTGCCATGATTTCCTTATATGCATGTCATTGAAAATGCTTAGGTTTTGTTAGAAATGATTTATATGCTTGGTTTGTCCCATGAGGCAGTCCCTTGAATAGAATGACATGTAGGCTTCATGAGTTGATTTTGATCATGCCTAGTTTGTGGAGTTTAAGTTTCCTCCTTGATTATTTGCATTAGATGTAGTGCATGCATAATGGGATGCATATTGGAGTTTTGGAGTGTTCTATGAGGGTTAAAACTCATAGAAATGACTCATGTACTTAGAATGACATGTTTAGGGGTTAAACGTCCGGGTACAACTACCCCAGGACCACTCGAGGGGTCCTTGAGGAGGACCGCAAAACAGTCCCCAAAAGCTGTCAAAAATGGTGAACCACGATTGGACATTCACAACCAGTAGATCAACCTATGCCCCGTAGGTCATGGGCGTAGATCAGTCCTGAGTTGTCCTGCAACATATGATCCTCAAGTCCAAACCACGGACCCAAACCACGTCCAGTCAACCCATCCACGGTCCATGGATGGGGATTTATGAATGCTGCCAGTTTATGGTAATTTAGTTTTAAGTGAGAGGTTGAGGGTTCGTTTAGTAATTACTTTAGGGGTGAGGAGGGGTGATTAGTTAGTTAATTAACCTCCTATAAATAATTAATAGACCCTAAAATAATCACCTTAACTCATTCATTTAAAGACCTAAAAACTCTCTCCAAAGAAGAAGAAGAAGGAGAAGAAGAAGAAGAAGAAGAAGAAGAAGAAGAACAGGGGCAGGAACTAGGTAGAATTCACCATTGATTCAATCTTTGTTTTGGGGTTTGATTGAAGTTATGTGACTCTTAATCATCTATGGGTTCTTCCACCCATAGAGCCCCCATAGTTTGCCCAGCTTGTGAAATCAAAAACCCCATTCAAGGTATGGTTATGCTTGCATTGTGTGTTGGGTTTTGATGTGATTCCAATCTAGTGGATAACATCCAATTATGATTGATTTAACCTTTTTTAGTGATATTATGATGATTTCATGTGATTTATATGATGAGTCCTAATCTAAATTAATGGATGTGTTCTTTGGTGGGTTTATACCATTAGAGGCAAAGCTGAAGGTTCAAAAGTGATCTTCCTAAATCAACGTCTTAAATACTAGTTGATCATATTTAGGATTATCTAATCCTGAATTGAAATATACTTGGTTTAATAGGAAGGATCTTGACTTGTAAATTTAGAATTGAACCTTTATGATCAAGTATGACTAGAATCACCTTCTAATGAACAATCTGATTGAATAGCTTGTAATTTAGACATGGATCATGATAGAATGAAGTTAAGCTTGAAAGTAGGGCTTGTAGCCATCATTGTTAGGGATTTGGGGGTGAAGTCAATATGATGTGATCTTGTGGTGTATTCTCTTTCTCTTATACACTTAGACATGAATATGCTAGGCGATTCCAGTTCTCTCACATAGAAGGAATCTCGGTTGACTTAATAACCTAAAATAAATCAAAGCATATTAGATTAGAATAGCTTGAAATTGTGATATATGATCCCTTCTTGTGTAGCTTGACATGGTAAGATAAGACCAAGATAGGATATCTTGGGATGGAAGATTTACACTCTCCTAAGGATAGCTTGGCTTAGCATTGTAGGATCCATGTCACGGGTAGCATGAGTTAGTTATGGTAACCTAGGATTGAGGATTTATACTCTCCTATGGGTAGCTTGAACTAGCATTGTTAGGATGCTTTCATGGAAGAATGACTTGGTTTGACCAAGATCATTTCATGGTAGCTTTGGGATAGAGGATTTATACTCTCCTAAGGGTAGCTTACGATTGAGAATCCATACTCTCCTAAGGGAAGCTTGACTTGCATTGTAAGATGCATTTCAAGGATATCTTGAGTTAGGTTAGTCATGGTAGCTTGGGATTGATGACTCATACTCTCCTAAGGATAACTTAGGATTGAGAATCATACTCCCCTATAAATAGCTTGCATTTCTAATCTAGTACACTTGTAAGGGTAGCATGACTTAGTTGGTTTAGAACTATTTCATGGTAGCTAGGATAGGACACTTGTACCTTTCTTTGAATAGCTTTGACTTGCATGGTAGTGTGTCTTCCAAGGTAGTTAGCTTAGGTTAACCTAGATATGTTAGTAATATTATAGCATGGTCTAGCCTATTTAAGGGGTTATTCCTTGGTATCCTTGAAGAGGTAAATAGACTAAAGGGTTCAGTCCCCAACTAGTGAACATTTATGATAGTCTAAATGAGTACTTAGTGTGGGTAGTATTATGGGATGCTATCTATACATTGCACAAGTATGACTTAAGGCTAGGTATGAAAGGTTCCCACACATAGTATGACTTATCTTGGGTTGTTGCAATAATTGCCTTCCAAGATATGATTGACTAAGGTGGTAGTTCATTTGTCCTTCCGAAGTAAGCTATTAAGTAAGACCAAAGGAGGGTGAATATGACTAAGATGACTTCAAGGATATGCTTAGTGTGAAGGGTAGTATGGGATGCCTTTCATGCATTCCACAAGTGTGTCTTGAGGTTCCTTAGAAGTATAGTACCCTTATGGAAAGAAGCTTAAGACTTAACCATGCATTTAGACTATGATTTAGATGACCATAAAGGGGTACTTGTGTTGGGTAGTATTATGGGATGCTATTCTTGCTTTGCACATGTATGCTTTTAAGGTTACTTGAGAATGGTGCTAATATGGTTTAAGTGACCAAGGGTCAATTATGCTTACATGATTATGACTTATCTTTTATGCTCATTAATTATGACTTATTTTGACTTATGTTTATATGATGCTTATGTTGGAGACCATGATGTGATGATGATTATGCTATGAATATGTTATTATCTCTTATGCCTATGTCATATGTTGACTAACCATTTGAGATGCTCTTATGATGTTGTGCTAGCTTTCATAGTTGTACATTTTGTACTAATGCATATTGCCTACATTCTAACCAAATGTAGGGTCTTGGAGACTTGAGTTGCTTTGGAGGCTAGGTTTCAAGGATCTAGAAGAGTTGAATATCTTGGTGAGTCCTCATAGCTTTGAGGACAACATCCACTTTACCTTTATGTCATTTCATTATGTTTTTAGACTTTGTATGTGCTGCGTCCCGAAGACTTTTATTCATGAGTTTAAATAGATGGCTTGAGACAGCTTTTAGTAAGACTTCAACTTGTTGCTTTTATGAAATATGATGTCGATGTAAAAGTTTTAAATTTTCCCGTATTTCCTATTTATCTTATGTTATAATTAAGCTAAGGACTTGTATAAGACCCCTTCGGGGTCAAGTACCCCATGTTACTTCTAGGGGGTAACCCCGGGTCGTGACAAGTTTCCAGAATGTTACAATAGGATGCCCTAACTGCTCGGGTTGAGGTGTGTGAGAAAACTAGTAGCCAACCCGCTTATTTGACAACTCTAAAGATTAATATTACTGGACTGTGTCAGGATGTGGATGAATTGAAATCCACCGGCATATCCATGTTGTGGGGTAGTGTATATGTCCTTGAGGACCCTAGTTACCTACCCTTTTGGTTGTATTTCTTTTTTGAAATATTTTATTGTTTTCATTTGGAGCTTCTTCATGTTTCTTTAATAGTGAATGTTTTTGTTTTGGTTTTGATCCATTGGCTTCTCTCTCGATAGCTTGAATATGAATGTTGGTTATTGTTCTCTTGTACATTTAAGTGTCGATTGTGATCAATATTGATGACTTGAATAGTGCTCTTGATGAAGAATATGTTTGTGTGAGTCCAATGAGGCAATTTGAGTTTCATAAGTTGTGTGTGAACTCTTAGCATCTCATTGTGACTAGTGGAATGTTAAGGTGAGTCTAGCAATGATCGTTGCGCGTGAGCTTAAGTCGTAGAGTCATGATCGATGATTGTGTTGGATTCCATGTGTGGTGAGGTTTACTTGAAAAGTGTGCATGATGATACCTAGAACTTGCCCCGTTGGTCCAATCGACTAGCAATGGTGAATGAACGAAATGATCTTAGGCATGAATTTTTTAGAGTGAGCCAAATTTCTATACCTTTATATGACCATCTTGTGAGTGTGTGAATATAGCTTGGCACCATTTGAGCCTAACCCTTTTCTTTGGATGAAATATGAACACAAATATTTAGATGGTTGTTGAAACTTCCATATCTTTTCAACCTACAACTTTCGTGAAGAATTGGTTTATTTGAATAGCCTAAGTTGGGGTGTGGTAAGAATGAGGAAAGAAATCGAGCAAGAAGTTCGTGAAATTAATCCTTAGGAACATGTGGTGAATAAAAAAAATGGAATCCTTTTATATAAAAAAAGAGAAGAGAAGAGAAAATAGAAGAAAGAAAAGAAATGATAAATTTGTATCCGTTATGCATTGTTGTAGAAATAAAAGGGGTATTTGAGAAGCTATACCAAAAAATTGTGAGCTATGAATAGGCCCAGGATGAGTTGTGAATATGAAAAGAATTAAAGTAAAGAATAAGAAGTGAAATTTGAGCGATGCTTCATGAAGTTAGAGTCACTAAGCAAAAATAATAATACCTTTACCCTCAGCCCAATTACAAGCCTTGAAAGACATTTGTGATTTTGCATAAGCCAAATGACGTGTTGGTTGGAAAATACGGGCAAGACTATGGGTAAAATTGTGCATGTTTTTCTCATTGGGATTGTGAGAGTTGATTTCAATTCCTTAATTTTAGTCCTTGATTGTCTTTGTGAGAGCATGTAATCATTCTCGATGTTAGGGCATTTGAATATTTTTGTTGGGCATGAATTTGCATTTGAAGTGAGCATTTGTGAGCATGAACACTTATTGATGATGACGATTCATACATTGAAACTTTGAGTGCACAATTAAACATTGCATGCTTGAATTGAACCTTGTGGGCATTTTCATATTGAGTCTCTTTGAGCACTACTTGTAGACATCCTTGTTGACTTTATTGCTCTCATGTTTCACTTGAGGACACAAAAAAGTTTAAGGTGGAGGTGATGATGATTCAGGAATTTTGACTCATTTAGGGTGTGTTATCTAATGAATTAGTGTCTTCAATGCCTATTTTGTGTTAATAAGTGATGTTAAATTGTTCATGTGCAGCCATGAAGTCTTAATAACAAGGCAAGGACAATACATTGCAAAAAGAAGCGAAAAAATTAGAAAATTAGAAGAAAAGGAAAATTGGAGCTCACAAAACCCACTCGACGACTCGTCGAGTGAGATTCTAGCTTGCCAAAAGATCCAGTGATCTGGATCATAAACTAGTCCATCTCGATGAAAAAAAGTGCACTTCGGTGATACACCGAATGGAACAGAGAGCTCGATCCAGGTCACCTAAATGAACAGAAAGACTGGATGCAGGAGTAAGTCCAAATTGCGAGAAGGCATGCATATCTGCCTAGTTGTTTGGCGATCCCGACTATTGAAATTTTGAGAAGTTTTTGGAAACATATAAATTGATTTTTGAAGAGAGAGAAAAGGGTATTACATAGTTTTTAGAGATTTTTACATACTTTGACAGTACTGCATATTCTTGGAGAGGGTTTTGAGGTTAGATACTGTGGTTTTAAGGTTTTAGTCTAAATTTTGTCATTAAACATTGGAGATTTTGTCATTCCGATGGAACATCTTTTTGTTAACTATTTCTTGCTTCTTGTTATGTTTGGCTAAACCCCCTTTCCTTAGGGGTGGGACTATGTAATTGAATGCATAAATTAGCTTGTGGATATTGTTAATTTAAAGATCTAATGTTGTTTTGTAATGGATTCAGTTATTTATTGATGTTTTCATTTATGAAATGAAGTTGCAAATTTGGTTGTAGATTTAGCTCTCTATACTTGCTTGTAAGAGTTACTTAGAGTAGAGTTTATGATTATTAGTTGTATTGACCTGGGTATTTACACCCCATCTTGATCAAGTGGGTTAAATTAAGGATTTAGGTTGTTTTCTATTGTTAAGCTTGTTGAGGTTCAAAAGAACTCGCTTCAAACATGATAGCGGATTGAAAAATGGTTGTTATAGCTACAATACATCCTACCCATAATTCAATGACTTAAAGCAATTATTCATTGCCCATTAGGCGAACTTAGTATTCGATTGCTCACACACTCCTAAGCTTCCCTCTCTGTCTGTTCAAACCCCGCGATAATTTTCATTATTAAGAATTGATTACCAAACTCTTAATATTGATAATTGAAACTTATTAATACACATTATGTTGCGTTTTGTGTACTTATATTCTATAAGAAATTAGAACACTTTCATACTTCGTATCTGAATTTTTTTTGTATCACTCTTTGTGGGATAGGCCCAAACTCACAGTTGGGTTTTATACTTGTTAGTGACCACCAACACTTTTAATCATAAGAGGTGTAGTTGAGCATTATCAAGGACCTCAACTCTCAAAAAGACTATGAATCTGAGACCAATAACTCTCTTAGGCCAATTTTCATATTTCAAAATGGATGGAATCGAAGGAATCCCATTTTGATACTTGGAACTCCAAAAGATACCAAAAACTACTTTTAAGCAACTTTAGCCTTTCCAAACCCAAAAACCTACACAATTCATAACTTTCACTCAAAGCTTGAAACCAAATTTTAAAAACTAAATGAGAAATTACTTTGATTAAATATTAGGAGGATTAAAATGGTAATTTTATAAAAAAAATCCAAAAATAGCCAACCGGGTCATTACACATAGGTCAAAACCGTAGACCATGTCCGATAGATTTTTATTAAGGGTGTTTTGGTCTTTTCCTGCTCAATTAACCCCTAAACTACATCATGTTGGCTCTATAACTACCCCTGTAACTATTTTTACACCTAACACTAAGCCTAAATAATCTCATTCACTCAAACTCTCAAAATCCCTCAAGTCTTGTTCTCCAAATTCTCCCAAGAGCTCTCAAGGTGGAAGTTAGGGTTTCGAGCTTCAAGGGCCTATTCTCTTTGAATTCTTAGGGCTTCGATTATCAAGGTAAATGAAAATTCACTAATGGATCCCTTTAATCCATTTGGTTCAAAAAAAAATCTCAAATCTCCAATTAATTATACCTAATTCTCTTAGGGTTTCATGTGATTTTCCATGGATTCAACTTATTGTGATTAAATTACTTATATTCAATCTTATTATGTACAATTTGATATAATTATATGATTTTCACTTATTTGGCATTAATCCATGCATATGCCTATTTTATGAATTATAAATCATTGTCTTGAACTTATTAATTAGGATTGTAAAATCTAAGCATGTTTTATGAAAAGGATGACTTATGAACTAAGGATGCTTTTGAGATAAGTATCAACGATTTGTGAAAGGTTTTCTAACATATGAATGATAACATGATTTAGATATTCAAAAAGATATGTGTCTATTACGAAAGATTATGAAGTCATGGTTTGAGAAGAGTTATTCTAATATGAACTTATGAATGGATTGGTATTCTTTAAGTGTTGTTTTTTCAAGTATTTTGATATGGTTATGATTATGTCTTTTCCGTTGAACTTAGCACCGAGAGAACTTTGATATGGAAGCTCTCCCGTTTATTCGTAGATCGAGTCTCTAGAAGTAATCTCTTTGTTTCTAACTACATACCCCGTAGAATTGTCTTAAATGACATAGCTAGTGGATCCACCTTAGCAATATGAATGATACAAAATTCTACCTTGGCAAGTAAATTCCCCTTGTCAGTGTGAGGTTCATACCAGATTCTATATTGTATCCACATGGCCTTATTATCAGTTAGCAAGAAATATCCCTCAAATGAACTATGCTTTCTTCAAAAGTCTTTTCAAAGTTTTCCTATGTTTTTCATTTTGCATTAAGCTTGTTATGAATCATGCTTTCTCTTGTAAGGATTTTACTACGTTTTACTAGGTCATGCATATCATGTTTAAAGTTCCTCATATTATCATGTCTATGTTTTATGCATTTCCTCATACTTAGTACATTCATCGTACTAATGCATATTTGTTCTTATATTGTCTCATAATATGGGAACCGACACTCCTCCAGTCGGATGCACTTAGGTGGATTGCTCTACTACCAACTATTTGGATTGGTGAATCCTTGTCATTCAAGGGCAAGGGTATAGGCATTTTTAGTGCTTTGATGTCTTTCAGTTTTAGACTTTGTACCTGGTGTATGATTTATGTCCCAATAACTCTTATGATGATTAGATAGGCTTATGTCTGACTTAGTAGTATTCCATGTATTTCTTATGTACTTTGTTGGTATTGTTTATGTCATCTTATGATTTGATTCTTATAATGATTATATCTCATAATTTAGATTTTTATTAGGTCATGTTTACATCAAGTGGCTTATTTGGGCCTCTCAGAGTTCTATTTGTCATGTCACGTCTAGGATGCACTTTGGGTCGTGACAACATGTTATGAGAAAAATAAGAATAAAAATTTGCAATTGTTAATGCAACCCTTTTTTTCTTTTCCTTTTTTTTATAAGTGGATTAAAGGCATGGGAGGGCGGGGAGGGGTAGTGGTGCTTGAGTAAGTATTATTTTTGTGATTTATTTTGATTCTTAATTTCTTGAAGCTCGAATTGTCACTAAAATTGTCTCATTGTCCATTAACACAATTATTTATGCTTATTAGAATACTATATATTAATTACTCTAAAAAGAATTTTACTTTGGTGAAACATTTTGTTGTAGGGACAAGGAAGATGTTAATTTTTTTGAGGAAGAGAGATGTGGAGTATGTCTTATTTGCATAGCTGAAGAATCACCACTTAAAGCTAAAGTTAGAGGTTGCTTTCAGAGTTTCTCCCTTTTTGGGTACATCAGTCTTCTTACCCGAACAACAATATCAACAAAGGTATCATCTGGGTATTCATACAGCGCAGTACAATTTAACATTAACCACATCTATGATTTGGAGCGTGATATTTCATAAATTGATGTTAAATGTTCTAAAAATTGCTTATTGAAATAGATTAAAGCCTCACTTAGAAGATTTTGTAGTTCCCAACATTCTAAGTATAACCTTTTGGTGTATTTATTTTGAATAAGACTAATCCAACTGCTTTGTATGTAAGTTTTCTTTGTGATTAATCATGATTTCAATATTACAAATTACTGTATATTAAGTACTTTTGTTTTTTTACTTAGTTTTACCAAATCTAAGTGTTTTTTCTATATTTTTGAGATAGGCTGGAGTCAATAACAAAGTATATCAGTACTTGATCTGGGAATATTTTTTTGCACTATTTTAGGAGTCAAGTAATACTACTTTTAGGAGTCAGTTATAGCTTTAGAGTTTTGTTTATACATTTCTCTTTTCTACTGTACTTTCAACATAAGCCTTAAATAAAAAGGTTTAATTATTCTCCAAATCGTTTACTTCTTCTCATCATTTCAATAAGAATTTTCTGTTCAACTCTTTGTTTTACAGTATCTGAGCCAGGTAGGAATTCTTCAATCTCTATTGTTGTTATTGTTCTGTGAAAAAGTTATTGTTATGTAATATGGATCAATTCAATGAGGGGTGGTGCAAATTCATAGAATGGTGTTGCGAAACTTGTAGGAACTAACTATAACTATTGGATGAGATGAATGGAGGCTTATCTTCAAGGTCAAGAGTTGTGGAAATTGGTAGCTAGTTAAAATACATAAATTCTAGAAGATATTCCTAATAATATTGAACAACGTAGGAAATGGAAGATCAAGTGCAGGAAGGCTCTATTTGCTTTAAGGACATCGGTTAGCAAATAGTGCATTGATCATGTGTGTGGTGTTGGTTCTTCATAGCATGTCAGGGAAACTCTTCAAAGGTTATTTTCCAAGAAGAATATAACAAGATTACAATTCTGGAAAATGAATTGGCAATTACGATGCAAGGATCCGTGCTAATTTTTGTATACTTCTTGCCACTGTATAATATTTATGCTGAAATTTATGACCGAGATATAACCGAGAAGATTAGTGTATACACTTGTTTTACCTTCATTCAAGGGTAGGCACAACAGTCATCGGTTGAAGAATTGGAAAATTTATTGTCTAATCAGGAAGCTTTGGCTAAACAAATGGCCCAGAGCTTCAACTCTAAACATGAAGTTGTTCTTTTTAAAAAAGGAAAATTAAATGAAGATGATCCAGTGGGAGGTACTAATTGGAGGAAGGTTGTTTGTAATATTCATAAGGATACAAATCAATCATGTGTCATAGGTGTGGGAAGCTAGGGCATATTCAAAGATATTGTCGTTTTAAGATCTCCAAAACAAATATTGCTTGTGAAGATGAAGAAGATAATAAGCCTAATGGGAACATTGTTTTACTATTAAAGACGTTGAAATAAAAGATAATGTGACGTTTGAATTGGCACCAAATAAATCTCATATCAATTATGTTGATTTCAAGGAGGAGTGGATCTTTGATTCTGATTGTGCATACCACGTGACTAGTGATGATTCATTATTCTCGTAGCTGCGACAACATAAGGGATAAAGAGTTATTGTAACGGATGATCACTACTACAAAATGGGGCATTGGCGGCAATTGTTTAGCGGCAATTAATGAATTGCCGTTAATTAAATCTTTAAGCTGAAATATTAGTGGCATATGAACAATGGCCAATAAAAAGTATTATTTTAGTGACTAATAAAATAATTAGCCAGTAAAAGGTATTTTTTTAGTGACAATTAAAATAATTAGTCAGTAAAAGATACTAATAAACATAGCTTTCTTTATTTTTTAGGTTTCCCTCCAATTTTATTCCCTCCCATTCTAATAAGAGAAATTAAAAACAAAACCCTATTCCATCTGCTTCCTCGATAATTCAAATCTCTCAAACAGCTCAACGCATCTACTCCAAGAGAAACGATTCAGGTAAGCCTTCAAATTCTCCACCTTCACAATTCAATTCATGTTCTTACTGAAATGACCCATCATCACAAAGAGACTGCTGCGATTTTCTCTAGTGGATTATACTTTTCGATCAAGGCTGTTTACTTATTGAACAAGAACTGATTTTTCAAATCGTTTCAAATAGTATGAAGTTTGAAGGTTTCTTAATTGTTTTTGTTTCTTATTTTATGTTTTCTGGAAGGTTTTACAACAGTCATCCTGCCCTTCACTTTTCGTCGGACAAAATCCTACTGCCAAGTACTCAAATTAGTTAGGGAAATTTTGTAAAAGTAAGTTTTCTGTATTTTGTAACTCTGTTTTGTGATTTATGTGTTCTATTAATTTGATAGGCAGCTGATTGAATTGATTACTCTATTTGTAAGGTTGATATTATTATATTCAACTATTCGTGATTATTCGAATATTTTCGATTGTATCGGATGAATATCTATATTTTTACTTGAGTTGATAAATTATGTTATCGAACATCTCTGATAGTTACTTGTTTAGCTAACGCTCGAGCATGTTCTTAAGCGAGTGTTTTGTCTCTTAAAGCGAGAAACTAAGCTAACCCGTAGGACAAATTTCTCTTTTATGCTCTGTTTCTTCATAAGCTAAACTATAACAAGTTTTGGCCAACTCTTGAGTAGTGATCGTAAAAGCTAGTGTTTGTCACTTAAAGCGAGAAGCTAAGCTAACCGTTAGCACTAAGTTATGTGTTATGATCTGTTTTTTTCATATTCCAAAATTTTCCTTTTGTTTTATAATGTTTTCAGCATCTGTCTCTGTTTTTCACTGCTATATATAACTTTTTTTTGTTTCTCGCTCTCCAATGTACTATTCTTGAGAAAGTCGTGTTACGTGTTTTCTACAAGTTTTGGTGTTAATTTGAACCAAACCATCAAGTTGAGTTTGTAAATACCATTTTGGTTATGTTGTGCTAAATCCAAAATTGATGGTGTGTTATTTTTACTTTGGTTTATTATTTTCCTTTATACTCATTTACTCATGAATTCCTCAGATTGTTTATTGTTTATTGTTTTTTGAATTTCATTTTGTAGTTTTTTTTTAATCAAAAATGACCTGTAGAAAGCACGTTGTTCTATAGTTTTGATATAAGAAACAGTTAATCTAGCTTACTTACTTTTTGCAGTTGTTAGATTACTTTTTTGTGTGTGTTTTGATATTAAACATGGAAGAAACTATAAATATGTAAAGCTAGAACGACAGTTAAGTTCGCGTTCTCTATATAACCGATCCATTCTGTTTCATTTAGACCTTTTCCATCTGAATATTTATTAGTTTGGGTTCTCATTCTTTGGAACTTAAGTCAATATCGGATTAAAATTGGTTAGTTTAACATATCTTGAGGGTCAGTCAATTTCCTATAACGCTTTAAGTGTTTTAACTCTTTTGATGAAGTATTGGCCCATTTTTCTGTTAGTAGGCATATTCATTCTATGGAGCTGCAAAGAATAGAGTACTAAATCCCACCATCATCATGATATCATGCTTCATATGTGTCACATTTTTTGTGTCAGTTTCCAAAGAATTGAATCTCGAATTGAACCCCTGTTTTCCTACTGCTTTGAAGAATTTTTCACCATAATTTGTTGTCTCTCAGTAGTTGCTGATTTTCTTATTTCTTCATGATGAAAAAAAACTCACTATTGCTCTGTTGTTTGAAACTACAAAACTTTGAAAGCTTTTAAGCACTTAAATCTCTTCTGTTTTTCAGCTTACCAAGTCTCCCAGTTATAACCATGTGCTTTTCTGCATCATGCTTCTCACTTTGGTCAAGCGAGCCCTTATCCCTTTCTTCATTTCTCGCTTTGAAAAACACTGCTCTAGAGAAGGTTCCGTTCTGTAGTTTTTAAGTGTTTGGATAGTTCTGGTAGTAATTTGAATAAAATGATCAAGTTGAGTGAGTTAATACCATTTCGGTGACGTTGTGCTACTCTAGAACTGAGTTTTTATCAATTAGCTTGTTCACTTAAATTGTGAGTTGAATAAAATTATTTCATCGTCAAGCTAACAATATTCTATTTTCATCGTTAACCTAATATTTTTTAGATAAATCAGAAGCTCTATATACCTAAACTGTCAAAAGCTAAAATCTGTAAATTTAAGATACAACATCAGATTTAGTTGTTGTAACTTCTCTATATAAGAATGTCATTAGAATTAGATCTTTGCTTGATAGTTTGAATTATTGAAATGATATCTTTGAGTTCTATAATTACATACAAATTTCACCTTTTTTACTAACGCATCTTTAGTTTTTACAGTAATTGCTTAAGAAAAAGAATATCTTGAACTTTATGGAAGGTCCCAGTAATAAAAAGTGGATGTATTGTGATAGAGTTAGTAAAGAATACTTGGATGGAGTAAATGACTTTTTAAATCATGCCTTTTCTCAAAAACAAAATGGAGACAAAATTGCATGTCCCTGTACAGAATGTGTGCTTTTCCATCAAGTAAATCGGGCCACAGCATATGACCATCTTGTGGTTAATGGCATTTTGTCATCTTATGATACATGGTTTTGTCATGGGGAGTCTTTAAAAAAATCAAACAATACTCAAGTAACTAATTGTAGCCAGTCAACTGTAAGGGGCGATGATGTGATCGGAATTATACATGATGCCTTTGGAGGATGTACACAACTTATGGATAGTGATGTCAATGAAAGGAGCGAGGTGGAGCCAAACCTAACAGATAATAGTGCTTGTGCATCTGGAAATCAAACTCATCAAGAGATGGATAAGTTTGAACAACTCATGAAGGAGGCAAATGAAGAACTTTATCCTGGATGTAAGAAGTTTAGCAAATTGTCCTTTTTGCTACATATCTATCGTACTAAATGCATGTTCAAATGGTCAAATGAATCTTTTGATTCTTTGCTTGGACTATTAAAGGATGTCTTTGCGAGAAGGGGAAAAATTACCTCCTTCTTTCTATGAGACCAAAAAGATAGTCGAAGGTTTGGGCTTAAAGTATGAAAAAATTCATGCTTGTCCCAATGATTGCATGCTTTTCAGAAAAGAGTTTGCCAGTAAGGATGTCAATGAATGCAAAATTTGTGGAGCTTCTAGATGGAAAAATAATGCAAAGAAAATTCCAGCCAAGGTCCTAAGGTATTGTCCTTTAAAACCAAGACTACAAAGATTATTCATGTCTTCAAAAACTTCAAAAGAAATGCGATGGCATCATGAAGAGCGCAACAAAGACGGTGTTCTACGACATCCTGCTGATTCTGAAGCTTGGAAAAGTTTTGATAACAAGTATTCTGAATTTGCTGGAGATCCTCGTAATGTCCGTTTGGGATTAGCTTCTGATGGGTTTAATCCATTTGGCACAATGCGAACTGTTCATAGTACTTGGCCGGTAATTTTAATGCCATATAATCTTCCACCGTGGATGTGCATGAAAGAAGAGTTCTTTATTTTGTCCTTACTTATTCCTAGACCAAAATCACCTGGCAATAATATTGATGTCTTTTTGCAACCGTTAATAGAAGAGTTAAATGAATTGTGGAGTGTTGGGGTAGAAACATATGATGCTTCTACAAAGGAGACATTTCAAATGAGAGCGACTCTTATGTGGACTATAAATGATTTTCCAGCGTATGGTACTCTTTCGGATGGAGCACTTATGGTAGATTTGCATGCCCTTCATGCAATATAAACACTCACTTTAAAAGGCTCAAACATGGAAGGAAATTTTGTTTCATGGGGCATCGACGTTTCTTGAAATACGGCCACAAATATCGAAATGATGCAAAATCATTTGATGGTACTAAAGAAACAAGACCTGCACCTTGTGCCATAACTGGGTCACAAGTGTTGGATCAAGTTAAAGATATAAAGTTTACTCTAGGACAATCAAGTGAAGAGGTAAGTGGGGTGCTGAAAAATACATGGAAAAAGAAGAGCATATTTTTCGATCTTCCTTATTGGGAGTATAACTTGGTGCGCCATAATCTTGATGTAATGCACATAGAAAAAAATGTTTGTGATAACATAATTTATACACTCTTTTGGGCCTTGGTAAAAAGTCAAAAGACAATATAGAAGCACGATTGGACTTAAAGGAGATGAAAATAAGACCAAGCTTATGGCCTCAGTATCGAGCTAGTGGGAGGGCATATCTTCCTCCTACTTATTTCACAATGTCTTCTAAAGAAAAAGAGATGTTTTATGAATTACTACAAAATGCCAAGTTTCCACATGGCTATGCGTCTAATATCTCACGTTGCATTCGCAAACGAAAGATATCTGGGTTAAAAACTCATGATTGCCATGTTATAATGCAAGAACTTCTTCCTCTTGCCTTGCGGAAATCTACAGATAAAAGAGTCAAATCTGTTTTAATTGAACTATGCACATTCTTTCGTGTTTTGTGTAGCAAAGTACTGAAGGTAGAAGAGTTAAAATTACTTGAAGAAAAAATTCCAGAAACATCTGGATGTATCCAATTGAGAGGTATGTAGAATATCACTAAATCATTATTATATATATCTTTATGTTATAAATATTATAATATTAAGCTAATAACATTAATTTATTCCATAGATACTTGGGTACTTTAAAATCATATGTCCGTAATCGTGCATGTCCAGAAGGTTCAATAGCTGAAGCATACATAGCAAATGAATATTTGGCATTTTGCTCACGATATTTAGAGGGTGGAGATTCAAGATCTTATTATTCATGAAAATGTGATGATGAGATTGAGCATGAGACTAGTAAAGAAGAATGTCTTTTTCCTTCTACTGGAGAGTCATATGGTGCAGTAGATGTATATGAAATGGATGAGAAAACACTGTTGCAAGCACATTGGTATGTGCTTTTCAATTGCGAGTCAGAGGTGGTAGAGAATTATAAAAAGTAAGTGTTATTATTATATCTATTGTTGATTAAGTGTATATTACTTCATTTGATAACAATATTGATACATATGAACTATATGAATAGAGAACTTATTGCTGAAATAAAGAGATCACATCGCAAGCGTCATTTGACACAGCATCAACTTGACCGTATGCATTTCGATACATTTAGTGAGTGGTTCAAAGAGAAAGTAAGTAGTAGGACTAAGTTATTGGTTACCTTAATTATTGTATTCATCCTTATATAGAAATTTATAGTTATATCGTTCTATTTGGTTAGGTAAAAGAGTTAGAAGCCACATCTGATGTCTTAAAGAATGTTATAGTTCTTGCAAGAGGGCCGAGTTACATTGCAAAAAGATTCAATGCCTATGATGTAAATAATGGATATCGATTTCGAACAAAACAAAGTGAAGAGCACCTAGAGACACAAAATAGTGGTGTTATGGTCGTTTCAAAGACTGAAAGTTATGCAAGTTCAAGTGACAATGCTCCGAAGTCTTCAAATATCACATATTATGGTAGATTGAATGAAATTGTGGAGTTAAACTACTATGAAGAATTTAAGGTTGTCTTATTTAAATGTGATTGGGTTGATGTAACCAAAGGCAGAGGAATTATGGAAGATGACTTGGGTTTCACAGTTGTGAATTTTTCACGCCTGGCTGATTCTGGCGATCGAGAACGTCATGAGCCCTTTATATTTGCAGAACAAGCTCAACAAGTAATATTTGTGCAAGATCCTCAAGATCGTGAATGGTTTGTTCCTAGGTTAATTAAACCTCGAGACGTTTTTGATATGGGAGAGGAAAATAGTGTGAAGTTTCAGTCATCAATGCAAAGTGATTCCACTGACTTGGCTATCTTAGAAAATTCTCACATTCTTGAGTATGAAAATAATGATTGGGTAAGAAGTGGAGTCGATGGAATAGTAATTGATACAGAAGTTCATACTCAAGCTTCTTTAAATGATGGTGAAGCTAATCCCGAGGGAGAAAATGATATTGAAAATGAAAGTGATCCAGAATGATAGGAGGTTATTATAACATATATTTTTCGCCAGTGTTATTAAAGAACCTTTACATACTTGTTATTTTACATTTATAAATTTGAACATTATATCTTTATGGTTTACTTTCAATCTAAATCATTTTATAGAATATGCTTGTTAGTCAGTTATGAATTTTCCATGTTGGTTGATTAGTGAAGGTTCTGAGTGACTTTTCTGGGCTTGTTTTTACCTATATTTTGTGGCTTTGTCCCCTGGATTGTGAAGTGAGAATGTGTTCTTGTGAATTGGAAGTTTGTCCATCTTTGGTGCATTGGTATGTGATTTTACAACTTAACATGAGCATGATCCTTTCTCTTGTATTGCCTGTATCTTGTTATTCTGCTACCAGTGCACTTTAATGCATCTATATAGTTACTTAATTTTAGATAAGAAAGTATGCAAACTAGAGGTTGCACCAGATTGAACATTCAACCACAAAATGGTGAAGATCTACGACAATATGTTGATCAGTTGATGGATGAACGGAACAATATCGATCGAGCCCAACCGTATATTGAACAATTGATGAATATTCAGAATCACTCAAATACTTCATATCACGATGATCAATCTAATGAGTTGAACAATACTGTTGGTGCCACTGGGGAATCAGGTAATACTTTTTAAGTTGTCTACTTCTTATTAGTTTTACAAGCTGGGAACAAGTCTATTGTGGTATCATTTAGGATGCATTCCTTCAGGTAGTAGTGAGAGGAGTTCATCGATCTCCCAGTATTTTAGCACTTGGTGCCTCAGTAGGAATCAGGGCACCTGGTGCACCCATTAAATCAATAATCAGTCATTACTGCTGAATCATCGCATAATCGTGCTGACAATGGAAGGAGGTTTCCAGAGTCATGCTCAAATTGGGTGCTTCCAGTTCTACCTGAACTATTTCCACAATTCCCCTTTGCTTCATTGTTGTAGAAAACTGGTTCTTCCCTTGAAATCCATGTATTGGCAGTTCATGAGCAGCAATAACTGAACCTGATCCTGTCCTAGTATCAATAGCCCTTTTTTCTGATAATTGATTTTTTCCAGCAACAACTCCTAAAATCAGATCTGATTGCAAATACATTTGACTCTCTGGAGAAACACCTAGGAGTTTAGCTTCTGTATTGGCATTCCCATGAGCAGCAGTAACTGAACCTAATCCTGTCCCGTTCCATGAGCAGCAATCCCCTATAGCTTCTGTATTGGCGGTTCCATGAGCGCAGTCCCCAATAGCTTCGTATTGAAATGAAAGTACCGCCTTCGGTGTACCCCCTGCTCCTCATTGGCCTCCAATAATTGAAAATGCCATGTTTGGCTTTGACTATATCCCTTCAGTACCCTTCCTCATTCTGTCCAAACCACCAAAGCCACTTCAAAAGTGAACTTTTATTAAACTAAACAACAACATAAGAATATCAAACTAATAGGTTCATTGCATCAGATAAGTCATTCTAATCCTACATGACAAGCAAGTACTATATCAACATAGATAAAAAATAACAAAGATTCACATATGCAATGTCCTTAGTCAAGATGCATCTAATATGTTACATGAGGTAGACAACAGGTAGAATATATTACTTTTGTTTACTATTGTTCTATCGTGATCCTTTTATTTAACAGATTGTACAGAATCTATCAGTTTCTTAACTATATAAGTTTTTCTCATTTGATGTCCTTCAAATCTTTTTACTTCTAGGTAATTCGGAGGCAAGAAAGATACGTGGACCTACTTTACTTAAAGATATTTGGAAACTTCCTCCAGGGAAAACAATTGATGTGCCATTTAATAGTCGCAACCAATCTATTGGAAAAGAGGGTCGAAAGCTTGCTAGCTTTCTAGGAATTATTGCAAGAACTCCAGAACTAACACCTCTACTCATAGATGATTGGAGAAATTTTGACAATGAGGAAAAGAAGAAATTGTTGGATTTTGTGAGGGTATGGTGTAGTTGTTATTATTAAGCATGCAGACTCTATTATACATGATGTTATTTTCTAAATTTTTTCTTTTACTTTTTCAGAAGAAGTTCACTATCCCAAAATGCGGAGAAGACTTTGTCTTAAAGTCGCTAGGAAAGAAATGGAAAGATTACAAATGCCAATTAAAAGGTGACCATATTCCAAAGTATAAGACTAAAGACGCTTTGCTGAAAAATAGACCAAGTCGTATACCGAGAGATCAATGGAGTGGTCTTGTCTCTTATTGGCTTTCCGACAAAGCTAAGGTATCAACAAATCTTGAATCCATACTCCTAGTTACTAATCTTCATAGTGTTTAGAGTTTTGTTATTCTCAATTTTTATTCATAAATCATAAGATATCGATTTATTTTTTCAATGACAGAGACGTACTCAAGCAAATAGAAACAATAGGGCCAAGCAAAACATGCCTCACAGGGGAGGATCCAAAAGTATTGCTACATTGATGGATGAGAAGGTAAACCTGTTGAAACTACAAACTATAATATTTTACCCCTTTTTGCCATGTACATATGACATCAATTTTATTATATTAGGCTGAAAATGGTGTAGAGCCTACACGAGCAGAAGTTTTCTTATTAACTCATAAAAAACGCGCGGACGGTAGACCATTGGATGATGATTCTGCCAAAGTAATTGTAAGATTTCTTTTTTCTTTTATTTTCTATATCAGGAAATATTTAGAAAAAAACTTAAAGGCAAATAAATGATTTCAAAACTAGATTTAATAAGTATTCTCTGACCAGGACATGATAAATGAAAAGATGAGCAATAGTGAGGGACCTACTGACCAACCTCCTCACCATGTTGCTTGGAAAGGTGATGTGTATTCCCAAGTGTTGGGAAATGAAAGAAGTGGATATGTTCGTGGTTTAGGACTTGGTCCCACTCCTTCTGTTCTATGGGGTAGCAGATCTTCCTTTGGAAATATTGATCAAGAGGATTCATCTAACGAAGTTGTACAACGGCTAGAACATGAGATTACTGAATTAAAGGCGAAACAAAATGAAGAAATGAATCTGATGAAGCAAAATCGGGATAATATGCAATTAGAATTACTTCAAATGAGACAATTGATGCGTAAATATGCTCCTAATGAATGCATGCCTCAAAATATCAATGGCACCTCAAGTGGACAGGTAACTCGATAACATAAGTTTTAGACATTTTTATAAAATTTAATCGTAATAAGAATATCTTTTAACTAATGTGTTAATATTTATCAGGTCCCCAATGTTAATAGTGGCCATGGACAAATACCACAAACAACAGGTATTACTCATCTTTATCCTCACCATATGCATCTGTTTAAAAATATTTATATGTATTAGTATAATAATAAGAAAGTAGTTCACGACAAAAAATAGGCAAAATTTTGTTATTTGAGAGGGATTAGCTATCTTTGCCATCTGTTATCCCTGAATTCTATTATAGTGTACTGATTTTAGTACATAATTATATATTTGTGTACTGTTGTTCCTGAGTATTAGGTTTTCAATAGCTTCTTAGGTTTTGTTTTATAGCTGAGTATTAGTTATCTGATTGCTCGAACAATCCTTTATCACCTCATCCCTACTCTCTTTGTACTAGATTATCGGCTAAGCTTTAATGCCATTAAGCTTCGTTCTGAACTTTCCAAATGTGGTATATCGTTGCTGCAAACATTGTCCATAAGAAAGCTCGCTATATTTATAACTTCTTGAGTTTCTATCCTCTATATTGTCCACTAGATGTTGGCTGGGATGTTAGCTCGACCATTTTTTCTGCCTCATCATGTCTCCTGGAACATGCTAACATTTCAGCAATCTTCTTGGGCATTTTCCATATCAGACTTTTTGATAGTCTGCAAGAGTTATTACAATCTGTAGTCTATCATCTTGCTTAGGGGTTTATTGACTGAGAAAATTTGAGATTTTTCCTGATTCACATAAAGACTAACAATTAAGAATTGCTTCAAAGACATAAGGATTCAGCCTCATGTGTCTAACCTGTTCCACTTTAGCATCACAGAAAATCAAAAATAGAAGGAACCAGCCTAAGATGTATAATTTCAGGCTGCTCCTCTCATTGTTCAGCACCCTACAACCCTTCAAATGTCACCTGATTGTAGTGTATTAGAATAATAAGAATCCACCTTATTCAGTTGCTTCCAAACCTTATGTCCTTCAAAATTTTAAAAAGGAAGTCATAATTAATACAATGAAAAGTCTTTTCAATGTCTAATTCACAAATGTCCTCAATAACATGTTGGTTCATATTGGCTCAAAAAATATTTGAATTAGAGACATTATTGTCAACGCATGAAGCTAACGAGAATGTTTTCCGCCCTCTTAACATAAGCATCACTAGTTCTAGTTCTCCTGCATGAAATACTAACATGTCATCTGCAAAACACAAATGAGTTAAACTGAGGTTCTTATCCAGATTTAGTGAACTTTGGGCATGAACGACATGAAATAGTTTAGTAATCTTGATTCAACATGCCATGCTTTTATAAAGACATGAAAACAATTTGTATTAGAATCTCCACAAGAGATCCAAGTGGCTTTTTGAGATTTTTTGTATGATATGATATAATTCCTATCTCATGATGTTTTTATCAATTAGATTTCATCTTTTGACACATTTATTTTATTATTTCAGGTCATACAATATGATGTTCGGAAATTTTGGGATTGGTCTATATAATGATATTAGTTATTTTGTTCAAATAATATAAGTTTAGTTTTTAAGTTTTGATACTATAGTTTTGATTAATACTTCTTTTTGTTTAGATTTGATGAGATATATTATGTTTTATGAATTATAAATATGTTTTTAGTATTTGACAAACCTCGTTTGCTCTAATAGGCTCTCTTTTGATTACAATATTGTTGAATTTACTAGTTATAAACTTCCAAGTAGAATTGTGAATTCGATAATTTTATGACTGGATGTAGTCATTATTAATGGTGGCTTACCAATCGGTTGTTATAGTTTTTGACTTTAAGCGTTAAACTAAGTGAATTTACTAGCCATAAAAATTGGATGCTAAATGGGGAAATTAAGATGTTTTCAAAAGGATATTATAGCCTTTATAATTGCCATCAAACTTTTGTCATTAAAGATATGAACTTTTAGCGGCAATATTATTGAACTTACTAGCTATAAAAATAGACACTACATGAGCATGATTAGTCGTTTCAGATTTGATTTAACAACAATTTTAATTGCCGCTATAACTAATGAATTTAGTGGCAATTTGGTTGGATTTACCGTCTATAAAAATGGACACTACACAAGCATAACTAACTTTTTTGGATAGGATTTACCAACCATCTAAATTGCCGCAACCAATAGCCGCTAGAACAAATGTGTTTTAGCGGCAATTTAGTTGGTTTTACCGGCTATAAAAATGGATGCTACATGAGCATAACCAACTGCTATGGATTGGATTTGGCAGCCTTTTAAATTGCCGCAATCAATTGCCGCAAAATCGTCTTAGTTTTAGCGGCAAATGATCTTGGCTTTACCAGCGCTTGTCCTAATCGCCGCAACAGCCTTTGCCGACCCCTGATACAATGGCCAAAGAGCATTGGCTGGTAATGGCTATAGCGGCCATAGTTATGGCCGTGAAAACCATTTTTAATGGCCGCTAAATCCCCCTTTTGTTGTAGTGGATAACTCGACTTATCTAGTAATGAAGGAAGATGTGGTTGAAACTAGTATATATCATCAAGCTAAATGATGTCTATCGTGTTCCAGGTTTGAAGAAGGATCTAGTTTGAGTCTCTCAAATTACTAATTCTGGAAAATATGTTTTGTTTGGTCCAGATGATGTGAAAGTACTTGATAACATGAAAAATATTGAAGTTGATGTTTTGTTTGTTGGTAACAAGAAAGGCTCTTTATGTTTCATGTTAGCGGGGAAAGGCATATATAAAGAAAATAAGCCAAATAGATAATGCAGCGATATAGCCTTCTCAGTTGGGGCATTTAGGTTATCAAATGCTACAAAATATCTCTCCATATAAACTCTTAGGTGGCATACCACCTCTGAAAAATGCACAAGAGAAAGTTATTTGTTAAGATATGGAAAATAAAATCGCATTCATTTCAATAACTCATCTAATCGTAGATCAGCTACATTTGGAATAGTGCACACAGATTTGATGAGAACAATAAGTTGTAGTGGTTGTCATTATGCAATGATATTAGTAGATAAATTCTCTAGATTTACTTAGGTATATTTTTTTAGGGAGAAAAATGAAGCACTTTCCAAGTTCTTTGAATTCAATGACATTTCAGAAAAAAGAGTTTGGGCAAAAAAATAAAGTGTTTAAGGAGTGACAATGGTGGTGAACTTATGTCAACAAAGTTCTTTCAGTTTTGTGTAGAAAATGGCACTCAAAGACAAATGATGTGTCCCAATACCCCTCACTAGATTGGGGTTACAGAAAGAAAGTTGGCATATCTCTCTTCATCAAGTCATTCATGGCTACACGATAAGAGTCTACCTCTTGAGCTATGGGCATAAGCATTTCAATGTTCATGTCATGTTATAAATCGTTAACCTCCTTGGCCTGGTATGAAAAAGACTCCTTTTGAATTTCTATATGATCAAATGCGAAATGTTAGTTACTTGCGGGTCTTTGGTTCAATTTACTATATCATGTTCCTAAATCAAATAGAACCAATCTTGATGTGACAGCAAAGAGATGTATGCTTGTTGGTTATGATTCATACAAGAAAAGGTGGAAGTGTATGGACCCAGAAATTAAAAAGTTTGTTACCTCTAGAGATGTTGTGTTTGATGAAGTGTCATCTTAGATTACAACCCAAAATTCAAGTCTGGAGAATGTCACACTTGATGATTACCAAAATGAGTCATTGTTTCCTGAAATTAATGCTCAAGGAGTAGATAAATCCCCTACCCTAGCTATGGAACCCTCATCTTCAAAAATGGACAAAAAATGGTTAGAAAATCTTTGAGAGAGAAAGGCAACCAAATCATCTCAAAGATTATCAAGTGAAGTTAAATCACTGCACAGTAATTTCGTGTTTCTTTACTGGAGCATTTTATGAAGAACCTATATGTTACAAGGAAACTAAGTGACAAAGGGAATGATTTTGTGTTGCAATGATGTACATACACAGATTGGGCAGGTGATACGACTTTTCGTCGTTCAACTTTAGGGTACTGTTTCAACCTTGGATCTGCATTTTTTCTTGGTGTAGGAAGAAGCACTCCAATGCTGCTTTCTCCAGTATATAAGCAAGATATATAGCAGTGACAATGGCATCCTAAGAATATATTTGGCTAAAATATTTGATGGGAGATATTTTTGGTAAAGTGGACTACTCTATGCAAATTCAATGGGATAATAAGAGTGTCATCAAACTTGTTTCAAAGCCAACTTTCCACCGATGAATAAAACACATAGAAGTTCCTTACCATTTTATTCAAGAAAAAGTATTGAATCAAGAAATTGAGTTGAAAGGAGTTCATACTAGTGCACAAGTAGTAGATATCTTTAAAAGGCTTTAGTGAAGCCTAATTTGAAAAGCTTAAAGTTGCTCTTGGAATCATTGATGGTAAATATGCACTAAGGGGGAGTATATTTACTGCTTTCGTTGTTTTACTTTGTTTTACCAAGTCTAAGTGTTTGTTCCTATATTTTTGGGATAGACTTGAGTCAATAACAAATTATATCAGTACTTTGATATGGAAATATTTTTTGCACCTTTTTAGGAGTCAAGCTATACTACTTTGGAGTCAGTTATAACTTTAGAATTTATTTTATAAATATCTATTTTTTGTTGTATTTTCAACACAAACTTTCAAAAAAAAAGTTTAGTTATTCTCCAGATCGTTTGCTTCTTCTAATCATTTCAATAAGAACTTTATGTTGAACTCTTTGTTTTATTCCACCTTTGTTTCTATTTTAAGTGCAGTAGTTGCTTGAAACACAAAATTTACAATAATTAACTATTTCAAGTCATATAATTTTTGTGTTGCAAAACACATCAAGTGAGTTTCAAATTATTATAATATTTGAATGAGATTTAAGCTCAAGGTAAGACATGATTTATGAAAATAAAAAGAGAATAAGGCAATAGTCATTTTGAGTTTTGTTACTATACTGACATGAGCTTGTTTTCTAACATATCAAGAATCACATAGATTTGAATTTCGAAGAACTCATCCATAAAGGAAGTACTTAGACAGAAGAAGCAATTTATGTGGAAAAACAAGTTGAAGCTCAGAGTTACATATCTTTTAAAAAAATTGACAGATATTTTCATTTGTACATGTTATAATTTCCTTCTCTTTTGTTAGGAATTGGAAAATATAATTTGATGAAAATTTGAAATTTTTTGAGAATGTGATGCTTTAGTATTTTGTCATTAACTATAACACTTCATAAAAATATTGATTATCTTCATCATCTCTTCTGGAAAATGATAATTAGCTATAGTAAAATTATGTCTCTATTAGAACTTATAATGACTAGATTTATTAATATTAAAGAATTTTAACAACCGGAATAATAATTGGCTAAGGGGAAATATTTTTGTTAAAGGGAGGTATAATGATCAGGATTATTACTGTAACTATTATTTATAACTGACGGATAGAAAAATTGTTTGTTAAACTTTTAACGTTAAAGCTTTTAGCAACCGACATCGACCAAAATATTTTTGATCGTTATTGACTAATAGCTACCGCATTCAGACTTTTTGTGACCAATTTTTCCTTTGCTAAAGATTTATTTTCTTGTAGCTACAATAAGAGTGCATTCTTTCGAATATGAACACTTAAGCTCAGTCACGGGCTTCTCTCAAGCCCCTATAAAGTCTCATTACTTTGTCAAGACTTTTTATGTGAGTAATTCATCGATAAGGATTTGGTATTGTTTTTCAACTAGCTTAAGTATGAGAGGTAGTCGAATGAATATGAGAAATGTACGAATTTTAATAAATTCTTTATGACACAACTTTATTGCACGATTTAGAGTATGAAAGAAGGGAAAGTTTTCCTAAATGTGTGTCGTCCCTCATTTATAGAAGTGGGGCTCTCACAACCATAAATAACATCCTACTTGACACAACTTCATAGACACCCAAGGACACTTGAACTCTGTGCTCTGATACCAAATTTGTCATAAACCAACCCTACTGATGAGTCTGAGATTTAGACTCATTTAGGGCTTAGTTTATATAGATTTAGTGTCCTCGAATGCTTATTTTGTGCCAATAACTAATGTTAAATCCTTGATTTGCAATAATATTGATTGAGGAACAAATCAAAGACGCTAACAGGCAAAAAGGAACAAAACAAGTTGATGGAATGAAAATGGGCGAGCCTGAGGATCGCTAAGAGCACTGGACGTGTCGCCAAGTGGCACATCTGACCGCCTAAAGCTCCAGGGTACCAAGCAGTGAAGTAAAACAAGATTGATGATCGCCGAGAGAACTCGGTGAATCACCAAATAACTCCTGGATTGCCTAAAGTTACAGAACACTAAGCTTAAAATAAAAGGAACTTAGGCGAACTATATTCCTCATCGGCAAATCGCCGACTACATCGGCACAGGACAACCATGGCACTGAAAGTACTTATTGAGATCAAAGTGAAGGCATATTAGTGAGCTAAAAGGCTAAAGAGCAAATCACTGAATGGAACGGCGATCCCGATCTGGATCACCTAAATATACAGTGTTTGGATGAGAAAAATGTAAAGAAAGAAGGCAAGATGAAAGGACGATCGGCGAAACCCGAATAACCTCACCGATCGACCCTAAAATTCCACACCTCAAATTAGTGTAAATTGACTTTTGGAAGAGAGAGAAGGCATTCAAAAATTAGGAGAATTGAATCTAGTAGTTGGTTATTCAATCCCCCAAGCATTGCTTTCTTATTTGATTATATCTTATTGTTTGGTTAATTGGTTTGGTAGTCTTACAACTACTCACTTGGAGTAGTTAAGACATCTGAGTTTGATCCATAGATTCCTCATTATTTATTTATTAATCTACAAAAGTCACGGTCATAGTTTCATAATTGAATTCAAAAGAAACCTACTATCTCTGGGATAGACCCCAACTTATTTAGTTGGGTTTATACTGATGTACGATCGTTTACACTTAGAATTGGATGAAGTGTCTTTGAAACGTTAATCAAAATGGCATCGCTGCTAAGGAGTAGTGTTATTTAAAGTTATTTTATCAAAATTTGACTTGTTAATCTATCGGTTGTAGTTGAATCAATTTAGGCTGTATTATTCTCATGTTGATTGGGCTGAATAGAAATAAGAATGAGTGAGGCAGAGGTGAATGGTAGCCAAGCAGGTCACCTTGATGAGATCGATGATATTAATAGTGTGTCCAACCCATCCCAAGCGGGTGAAATGGGTGAAATTTGCCTACCATTAATTGATGAGAATGTGATATTTGAGGTCACAAGCACAACTCTTCACCTCCTCCAAATGAAGGGAATTTATGGAGGGCTGTTTCATGAAGATCCACATGAGCATGTGAGGAATTTTATAGATGTGTGCAACCCGTTTTCATTCAAGAATATGTCTCAAGAGTCTATCTGGCTCAGGTTATTTCCACTTTCTCTGATAGGGGAAGCTAGAAAGTGGTTGGCTGACTTACTAAAGAATTATATAACATCGTGGGATGAGCTTATCATGGCATTCAATGTGAGATTCTTTCCTCCATCGAGGATGATGAAACTCAGGGATAACATTCAAGGTTTTAAGCGATTGGAGGGTGAACACATCCATGAATCGTGGTTAAGGTTCAAGAAACTCTCATTTCAATGCCCAACACACGGGTTACCAAATGATTTGCTAATCCAATATTTTTACAAGAGTCTTGATTCTGTAAATAAAGGAGTGGCTGATCAATTAGTTTAAGGGGGAATAATGTTGAAATCATTTGAGGTGGCTTAATTTCTTCTTGATGGCATGACAAAATAAATCAAGCTTGGTACACTCAAGAAGATCACGTTTCCCCTTTTTCTTTTAGAATGACTCGAGAGCAACTTGATAAGGAAAGAGAAAGGGATGAGAACATCAAGAAGATGTTGGCACAAATGGAGCTACTACAAGAGCATGTGTTGGAGAATGCGCAAAAACCCAAGGGAACAAGTGGAGTATTTAGAGTTGAGGATGGTTCTTCCTCAGGTTATTCAAAGTCGGGGGAGAATCAAGGTTTGAATTCCAGGAGATACGAGGAAGGTTTCCACCCACACTATTTATAGCAAGGTGAAAATCAAGGTTGGAACTCTCACAAAAAGGAAGAACAAAGAAGATACTACCAAGAATGGGCTGAGAAAAGTGATAATTGGAGAAGAAAGTATGATCATGAAGAAGACCACACTCAGTCGAGTGAGATCCCAAAGTCGAAAGGGAGTGCATGTAGTCCCTGGGTGAATGAATGATTTGTTGTCATGCATCCTTGACAAAGTAGAAGGTTCAGATGATTTGTTAAAAGGGATAAAATTCAATTTTTTGTCATTGAACAATAGAGTGAACTCTCACGCGGATGCAATTAAGCTACTTAAAGGTCAATTGAGTTTACTTTCAGCACAGCTAAAACCAAATATGATGAGGGAAAATGGTGATAGAGGTCTAGTTGTGGTTACACGTAGTGCAAAGGTAGCAGTAGGTGATGTGACTGCAATAACGAAGCTCAAGTTCATGAAGAAGACCTGTATGGAGGAAGAAGAAATACTCATCCATCAAAGCATTGCCAAAGGGTCACAAAAAGATGTGGAAGAAAGCAGTCCAATCCCAAAAATGATGCAAGCTCTACCTAAAATACCTCCTCCATTTCCCCAACGCCTCAAGAAAAAGAAAGAGGATGAGAAGTTCAAGAATTTTTTATCAATGTTCAAGATATTATCGATTAATCTCCCTCTAGTGGAGGCATTGTTTGAAATACCGGGTTGTGCCAACTTATGAAGTAGTTAGTTACAAAAACCAGAAGCTTGAACTTTGAAACAATCAAAGTTTCTCATAGTTTTAGTGCAATTATGATTAAGGATCTGATAAAAAAGAAAGAGGATCCCGGAGCATTCACCATCCCTTTCACCATCGGCATGCTCCAATTTGCCTAGGCCCTATGTGATTTAGGAGCAAGCATCAACCTAATGTCATACGCAATCTACAAACAACTTCGGTTGGGTGAACCGAAATCCACAACAATGATACTATTGATGGAAGACCGATCAATTAAACACCCTATAGGGATACTATACGAGATCTTGGTAGAGGTTGACCGATTCATTTTCCCAACCGATTTTGTCATTCTTGATTGCGAGATCGATGCTAAAATTCCCATCATTCTGGGAAGACCATTCTTGGCAACCGAGAGAGCGTTGGTAGATGTTGAAAGTGGGAATTGATGTTACGGCTGAACGAAGATGAAGTAACATTTAATGTGTGCAAGTCAATGAAGCACCCAAGCGATATTCACGTGGTATCTACTGTTGATTTTATTGATGAGGTGGTGGCTAGTGTGAGACATTTGATGTGTATGAGTGAAAAACTTGAGGCCATGCTTGTTAACTATGATGAGTTTGAAGTTCAAGGCTATGAAAAGGTAGCAGTTGCTCTTTTGGGCATGGGTTAGTATTCCAAGATTCAGTTGAAGCTGGGCATCAATCTAAAAATTTGAGAAAGTCCTCCTGCAAAGCCATAAACAGAGTAACCAGTGAAGCTTGATTTGAAAGTGCTTCCCTCCCATCTTCGATATGCTTTCTTGGGGGCAAATAACACAGTACATATAATCATTGCAGCTGATTTTCTTGAATGGCTAGTAAAATTGCTCCTTGAGGTGTTGAGAAGACATATCAAAGCTATAGGTTGGACTATCGCTGACATAGTGGGCATTCCTCCTGGCATTTGCACTCATAAAATTTAGCTTGATAATGAATGTAAATCGAGTATTGATTATTAGCAGAGATTGAACCCACCGATGCAAGAGATGGTAAAAAAGGAGTTAATAAAGTGGTTGGATGCATGTGTGATCTACCTTATTGCGGATACCAAATGGGTAAGTTCGATACAATGTGTACCAAAAAAGGGAGGCATCACAGTAGTCCCAAATGAAAAGAGGGAGCTTGTGTCTATGAGACCAATAACCAGATGGCGAGTATGCATGGATTACTGGAAGTTAAACTCATGGACCGAAAAAAATCACTTTCCCATGCCTTACATTTATCAAATTATTGATCAACTTTCAGTGAGAGAATGGTATTGCTTTTTGGATGGGTACTCCGGTTGTAATCAAATCTCTATTTCTCTAGAAGACCAACAGAAAACCACCTTCACCTACCCGTATAGAACTTTTGCATTCAAACGAATGTTGTTCGGGTTATGCAATGCTCCGGCAATATTTCACCGTTGCATGCTATCTATTTTCGCTGACATGGTGGAGGATTCAATTGAAGTCTTCATGGATCACTTCTCGATTGTGGGTGATACTTTTGAAGCATTTTAGCACACTTGGAATAAGTTCTTCAAAGATGCGTAGAGACGAATTTGGTCCAAAATTGGGAAAAATACCATTTCATGGTTAGGGAAGGTATATTCTTGGTCACAAAGTGTCACAAAAAGGGTTGGAGGTTGATAAAGCAAAGATTGAAGTGATTGAGAAGTTACCACAACCAATTTCGGTGAAGGGTATTCGTAGTTTCTTGGGACATGATGGCTTTTACAGGAGGTTCATCAAAGATTTCTCAAAAATTGCACACCCTCTATGCAAACTTTTGGAGAAGGAGGTGAAATTCAACTTTGATGATGTGTGCATGGTGGCCTTCTAGTATTTGAAAGAAAAATTGATCTCCACCCCGATTATCATTAGTCCCGATTGGTCAGAACCCTTTGAAGTAATGTGTGATGTAAGTGGCACGGTATTTGGTGTCATGTTGGGGAAAAATGCAACAAACTATTTCACCTCATTTACTATGCAAGCAAAACTCTAAACCGTGCCCAATGTAACTATACAGTTACAGAACAAGAATTTATTGTGGTAGTATATGCGTTTGAGAAATTTTAAGCATACTTTCTACGCACTAAAGTGGTTGTTCACACTAATCATGCTGCTCTGCGTTATTTGATGGCAAAGAAGGGTGCCAAGACAAGATTAATACGGTGGGTACTGTTGTTGCAAGAATTTGACTTTAAAGTCAAGGATAGAAGAGGTTGTGAAAACCAGGTGGCTGACCACCTATCAAGGTTTGAAGGTAAGGAAAATGATGAACTCAAGGTATACATAAATTATGCACTCCCCGATGAACAGGTATTCATGGTAGATCTCCATCAAATTCCTTGGTATGCTCATTTTGCTAATTACATGGTGTGTGGATTAATTCCAGAAGAACTAAACTTCTATCAACCGAAGAAGTTCTTGTTCGATGTAAAGAAGTACTTTTGGGATGAACCATATTTATTCAGAAAGTGTGCAGATCATATCATTAGGAGATTTGTACCAGAGGATGAAATCAATGAAATTCTTCATGCTTGTCATGCTTCACCGGTAGGGGGCAATCATGGTGGGCTGCATAGAACTGCTAAAGTTCTTCAAAGTGGTTACTACTGGACATCCCTTTACAAAGATGCTCATGAGTTTGTTAAGAAGTGCACTCAATGTCAGGAACAAGGTGTAGTATTTAAAAGACATGAGTTGCCTCTTACGCCTATTCTGGAGGTTGAGTTATCTGATGTTTGGGGAATAGAGTTCATGGTTCCATTTGTGAGCTCGTGTATGACCCAGGAGTACCCCCTAGACATAACATAGTGTACAAGACTCTGAAAAGCCTCATACAATCCCTTAGCATATCATGAACATAAGATAATAGAAAAGTACAGAAAAATTTAAAACTTTTTACAATCGAAGTCATTTTCATAAAAGCAAGCGAAAGTCTTTCTACACTTTGTCTCAAACCATCTAATACAACTTTGGAATAAATCTCTTCGGACACAGCCCATACAATAGTCTCAGCATGAAAATAAAAGACAAAGAAAATGGTGGGTTTTGTCCTCAAAGCTATGAGGACTCACCAAGATCTTCAACTCCTTAGCTCCTTAGAAACCTATCTCCAAATAGCACTCAAGTCTCTAAACCCTACATTTGATTAGAATGTAGGAAAAATATGCATTAGTACAAAATGTACTGAATATGTTAGCTAGCATAAAACCATAAGAGCAGAAGACAAGGGTTAGTCAATATAAGGCATAATCCAATATCATATGAAATACTTCATGAAACATCAATAATAAGCAGAAGAGACAAAATCATCATAATAAGCAAAGTCTTCAACATAAGCATCATATAAACATTCTTTGACTCTTAGTCACTATACCATAATAGAAATATTCTAATGTAACCTCAAAAGCATACATGTGCAATGTATGAAAGGCATCCCATACAACCGTTCACACAAAGCATAACCTTGAAGTCATAGTAGTCATACTCACTCTCCTTTGGTCTCATTATTAGCTTAATTCTCACAATTAAGGGAATATCTCACCTTTAGATAATTATAGCAAGGGAGGCAACTATGGAACAATCCTATCTCAAGGCACATTTTTCAAGAGAACACTTTCTTTAATAACTTTAAGTCATACTTGTGCAATGCATTAATAGCATCCCACAATACTATTCATACTAAGTACCACTTTTAGGTCCTCATACTAATACTTCTTAGTTTGGAACCTAGTTCCTCTCTTTAACTTTAGAACACTATGAGGTACTCTCTTAAGCACATCTTAGTTCTTTATTAGCTTGAACCCTATGAGATACTACTTTTAGCATGTCTAGGTTTATTATTAACATTGACCCTATGAGAAACTACCTTAAACATGTCTAAGTCTATTTATACTCTTGAACACTATGAGGTACTTCATTAAGTAAGTCTCAGTTCAATTATGCTTTAGAACACTATGAAATGCTTCTTCAAGCATGTCTTAGTTCATTGGATATGGAGATTGCTACTAGAAACCTTAACTCAACTATGTGAAGGCTTCCATCTCATGAGACCTAACTTTGGGAAAACCCACATTCTACTACATAAGAGTTCCCCAGTTAACTTGGATAGTCCTCACATCAACTAGGTGTGGTTCTCCTTTCTACTTGGAGCCCGGACCCTCTCTTGTGTAACACTCCATCTCATTGTAAATATCCACTTGGGGCCAAGCGTACACCACAAGATTTACTTGTTAAGCCTTGTTTAACACTCATGTCTCATGGAAGGATGTCCATGACAATCAATCCATGTTCAAGTGATTCTATCACTTTATAATTTCAAACATTCATAAGGCAGGTTAGGTGACTGTAGGCCTTTCACCACAATTCTACCTATTAGACTTCTATTAACATTTAGAATTTACTCTCAAAGACTTAACACATCAAGTTCATCACATTGTCTTTACTCTCAAAACCCTAGTGATCCACATTCATCACTACAAGCCTTATACTCAAAGCTTTACTTTTTATTAGCTTCATTATATCTAGATTCCTAGGTATTCTAATCACATCCCTCATTGCTAGGTGATTCTAGTCAGAATTAATCATAAAGGTTCAATTCCAACATTACAGGTCAATATAAATCATATTCAATAAGGTCTAGTTCAATTCATGATTATATGTTCCTAACTTTGAATAATTACTACACATGACATTGATTTAGGAAGATCACCTATGAACCTTCAATTGCACCTCTAATGGCATAAACCCACAAAATACCAAATTCATCAAATAGACTATGGTTAACCATAGAAATCACATGAATTCATCATAATATCATAATTTAATGTTAATAAAATCATAATTAGGTGTTATCCACTAGGTTGGAATCATACCCAAACCCTACCCACAATGTAGAAGGAAACCCTAGCTAGAATTGGGTTTTTGACTTCACAATTGGGGGAAAAACCTAGGGGCTCTATGGGTAGAAGAACCCATAGATGATTAATCTTACATACCTTAATTCAAGGCCCTAACCAAGCTTGCATCAATGGAGGAAAATATGTCCTGCTTTCATTTCTTCTTCTTCTTCACTTCTAGAGAGAGAATTATTTGGAGAGAATTTGGGTGCTTTTAAGAATGAGTTAAAATGATTTAGTTTAGGGGTCTATTAGGCTTATATAGGTGGTTTAATAACTAACTAACTGACCTCCCTTAATCCCTAACTAATTACCAATTAACCCCCAAGCCCCTACCTTAAAAACTAACACTTGAAATCTCCCCCCACTCACGAACCACTCACCCACGGACCGTAGGTGGGTCCACAATCTGTACTGCACCTTCATAGGTGAGGTACTGAAGCTATAAGAAGCAGGCCAACTCAGGCCTTGACACACGACCCTAACCCACGGGGCGTGGGTCCATCTACGACCAGTAGGTGGCACGGGTAGCTGGCTGAAATTTGACAGCTTTTTGGGATGTTTTGAGATCCTCCTCAAGGACCCCTTGGGTGGTCCTTGGGGTATCATACATTGATGCCATAACACTAAAATAATCATTATAAGTACGGGAATCATTTTTTTGAGTTTTAATCCTCCTACCACACTCTAAAAGTCTAACAAAAAGCTCTAGAACTCTCTGGTTCAACTTACTAGTTTCCGAGGCGTAATAGCTCGTTCGGCAACAAGTACATTTTGGTGGCAGTAGATTACGTTTCTGAATGGGTGGAGGCTGTTGCACTACCAAACAATAAAGATAGAAGTGTTGTTCAATTCTTAAAACGCTACATCTTTGCCTAATTTGGTACTCCTCGAGCTATTATTAGCGATGGGGGATCCCATTTTTGCAACAAGTTTTTTGCATCTCCATTAAAAAAATATGGCGTGAAATATAAAGTAGCAACTCCATATCATCCCCAAACAAGTGGCCAAGTGGAAGTGTCGAATCAGTAGATAAAGAGTATCTTGGCCAAGATAGTAAATGCAAATAGAACTGATTGGTCTCGAAAGCTTGATGATGCTCTGTGGGCGTATCACACCGCCTATAAAACACCAATCGGTATGCCTCTATATCAGCTAGTCTTCGACAAATTTTGTGATTTACCGGTTGAATTAGAACACAAAGCCTTATGGGCTTTGAAGGCTCTAAATCTAGACTGGGCAAAAACTTCAAAACAAAAGTAGATCAGCTAAATAAATTAGGCAAATTCAGGATCAGGGCTTATGAGATTTCCGCTCTCTTTAAGGAAAAGATGAAGATGTGGAATGATTCTAGAATCCTTAAGGGGGAGTTCCAAGTTGGAGCTTAGGTGCTACTATATAATTCTTAACTTAAAGTCTTTCCAGGAAAGCTCAAATCCTAATGGTCAGGTCCATTTAGAGTAACAAGGGTGTTCACAAATGGTTCCATTGAAGTCGAAGGTAAAGAAGGACCTACTTTCAAGGTGAATGGGCAACGTTTGAAGTTGTACTTTGGAGAATGTCATGAGGTGTCTCTAATAGAAGTGGTGTATCTGGAAGATGCTTGAGATCGTTTCCACGTCTTGCCACGACGTTAAATAAGGCACTTCTTGGGAGGCAACCCAAGTGTTAGTGTTTCAAATAATGTGTGTTGACTATGCAAGTGTAAGCAATTATGTGAGGTGAAAGTTCCATTGGCAGATCACCAAATTTGTTTGGCGATCCCGACATAATTTACCTTCTAGACCTTCAACATAAGGCTGAGATACTGGAACATTAGGCGGGGAACCTTTATCACTCGGTGATACGCCAAAGTGATTGGGTGACCCGACTTTCCCCGCCCTTCTCTTCTAGCTCTGATAGCCTGAACCCAATGGATCTTTTGGAGAGGTGGCAAGTCCATTATGCGATGGGCTGACCTATTCGAAGAACTTTGTTTTGCCCACCTTTTCACCCCTTTATGAACGTACTGTACACTGTAAACATTGGCGATATCCACACCATTAGGCGAATCATCGAAGCTATTCAGTGACTAGTATACTTTTTTTTCCAAATGGGATCCTAGTGAAGATATCTTGTCACATTACTCTGCGTATTTACATACCAATAGTTGATATTTATTTTTCATATTTGCTATTTTTTGTTCTTTACCCACATTGGGGACAATGTTAGATGCTTTTGGTGGGGGTACATGTTTGGTCATTAAGTCCTTTGCTTGTTGTTCTAAAAAGATATTTAGTATCGCTTATGATCAATATCGATGACTTGAATAGTGCTCTTAATCAAACATAAATGAATGTGCGGCTATGATCAGGCAAAATGAAGTTGCATAGACAATATGTTGACTTTTTACATCTCGTTGTGACTAGTCGGTTATCGAATAGAGTCTTTTGTGATGAATATTGAACACTAGTGAAAGTGTGGAGTTTCGTTTAATAATGGTGTCAATACCTTGTGTGATAAATTTACTTTGAACCTTTTATGGTGACACCTAGTTGGTCCGGTTGACTAAGTAATGCAAGCTCTTGAAATGATCTTAGGCAACAATTTTGAAGTGTGAAATAATTTGACAATATACCTAATTTGTGGCCAACCTTATGAGATGTGTTAATCTTGCTTGAACCCCCTTTGAACCTTATCCTTTTCTTGGAAGAAACTTGATGCAATTGTGACCCCTCTTTGTCTATTCACCCATAATCCTCATAAAGTGTGGTTTGTTTGAATAGTCAACTTAGGCCAAAAACCTAAGTTGGAGTGAGGTAAAAAGAGAAAGTAAATCAAGAAGCGTGAAAAAGTCCCCCTTTGATCCATGGTTTTGAAAAAGATGGAACCGCTCCATAAAAGAGAGAAAGAGAAAGTAAAGAAGAGAAAAAGAAAAAAAATGAAAAAGTTGTGAGGTTGTGAAATAAAGTTTTGAAAGTCCCAAAAGAAATAGGGTGTCCGAAAAATTGACTAATGGGGTAAATTTTGAGCATGAGAAAAATACTGAAGAAAAGGAAGAAAAGTGATGTTCAAGCCACATTTCATGAGGATATCAACCACTGAGCCTAAATGATCATACCTTTACCCCATTACAAGCCTTGAAAAGACCTTTTTGATCTTGAGTGAGCTAAAGAAAATGTTGATCGGAAAATAAGGGCAAACCTATGGGTAAAGTCATGCATGTGTTCATCTTTCGGAGTGTGAGAGTCGTATGTGATTCCGGAGCTATAAATTATTAAGGAATAGGGTGTGAATATGAGATCATCCTTGTGGTGATGGCATTTGAGTACCATTGTTGAGCTTGAACTTGCATCTGTAGCAAGTATTGTGAACATAAGAATCTTTGATAATGGTGAATCACAAGTTTAATCTTGGAGTGCACAATTGATCTTACATGAGTAAGTTGAGTCTTGTTATGTGCAATCTTGATTGAGTCTTTTGTAGCACTGTTTGAAACATCTCTTTTGAACTGTTGAACTTGAGTTTTACTTGAGGACAAGAAAAAGTATAAGTTATGGGTGTTGATTAGTCCGAGATTTGGAGTCATTTAGGGTTTAGTGTATATAGATTTAGTGTCCTCAAATGCTTATTTTGTGCCAATAACTGATGTTAAATCCTCGATTTTCAGGAATATGGATTGAGGAACAAAGTAAGGATGCTAACAGGCAAAAAGGAACAAAACAGGCTGATGAAATGAAAATGGGCAAGCCTGAGGATCGCCAAGAGCACTCAGCGTATCATCGAGTGGCATATCCGGCCACCTAAAGTTCCAGGGTGGCAAGCCCTACAGTAAAACAAGACTGATGATCGCCGAGAGAACTCGGTGAATCGCCAAATAACTCCTGGATCACCTAAAGTTACAGAACACTGAGCCTGAAATAAAAGGAACTTAGGAGAACTACATTCCTCATCGGTGAATTGCCGACTACATCGGCGAAGGACAACCATGGCACCAAAATTACTTACTGAGATCAAAGTGAAGGCATATTGGCGAACTAAAAGGCTAAAGAGCGAATTGCGGAGTGGAACTATGATCTCGATGTGGATAGCCTAAAGTTACAATGTTTGGAAGAAGGAAATGTGAAGAAAGAGGGTGAGATGAAAGGACGATCAGAGAGTCACCGAACGGTCAGCAAAGCCCGACTTACCTCTCCAATCGACCTCAAAATGCCACACCTCATATTAGCATAAATTGATTTTTGGAGGAGAGAGATGGCATTTAGATATTAGGAGGAACAAAAAAATGAGAGCAAAAATTCTGCTATTGTTAATTTTTACTAATTTTCACTATATTTTTCAATTGGGTATTGTAATAGAGTGGAGGTTATTCATAGTAAACTTTTGATTTTCAAATTCCCAGCTATGGAGCATGTAGTAGGTATCGAATTTCTTCTTTTTACGATGATTGGCTAAAACCACAATCTTGGGGGTTTGACAATGTAACCAATTGTTGTGTTTGATTTAATAGGTGCTAACATTCATTGATTTCTGGTGTTAATTTGAAGTGGGTCTAAGTTATTAATGTGGTTTATTTCTATATTGCATGTCTATTGCAATATACTTCAGGGTTTTATAGTTGCTTGAGAATGAAGTGTAGAGCTAAGGTTTATAGGTAGTGGGTGTTTATGGTTTCAGCTTGAGGAAGTGAAATCCAACTTCCATCCTTTGTTTCTAGCTCGAGAGAGTAGATTTGATGAGATTGTGGGTTGGTCTGCTTATGGTATGCATTGAGGTTCGAAACAACCTAGTAGAAATATGGTATTTGTTCAACAGAAAAGTGCTTTATCTGAAGTTCATCCTAACCATAAAAAAATAATATGGTTAGTGATATGGACCTGTTGAGTTGAATCTAGTAGTGGGTTAGTCAATCCCACAAGCATTGCCTTCTTGTTTGATTGTCTCTTGTTGGTTGTTGAAGTGGTTTGGTCCATAGATTCCTAATTGTTTATTTATTCATCTGCAAAAGCCAGGGTCATTGTTTCATATTTGAATTCAAAAGAAAGCTACTCTCTGTGGGATCGACCCCAACTCATATAGTTGGGTTTATATTGATGTACGATCATTGACACTTAGAATTGGATGAAGTGTCTTTGAAACGTTAATCACCAACACCCTAGACGTGGCCGGTACTTTAGAACCGTTGTTGGCCCTCAAGCAAACCCTCATCCTGGCAGACTACAAGCGGAAGACTAACTCAAGAATACATAAGCATCAAATTGAAAGAAACTTTAAAAAATAGTTTACTAAATCTCAAAACTTCGCTGAATATAATGAGTACGACACATAAGTTTTAAATAAAATATCTAAAACTAAAAGACTCTTCAAAAATGTCTATTTATGAAGAATCTACTATACAATGATGAGTGATGGGACAAGACCCACGACTCCTCAAAAGAACTACTACTAACAACTCATAAAACTGGAGTACTCCGTAAGAAAAGAGGTCTAACTCATAAGAAGACGAGCGGATGAAGTGATCTTAACAGACTATTGTTGAGGATACTAAGAACATGTATCTGCATAATTAAAAGATGCAGGTCGAATTACATCAGTACATCAAATGTACGAGTATGTAATATAGCTAATAACAAATAACTGAAAGAAAGAATTGCAATAGATAACAATGTACTCATGATGAATGTAAAGAAATAAAGGTGATAAATCATTGAAAGCTTTACAAACTACTTTCTCATCTCTGAAGTCAAATAATAAGTGATATATAAAAATACACTTTAACTCGACTGGAGATTCTCTAACCGAAAGCCATCAATATGAGCTACATGATGATACAATGTCTCGCCCATGTTGCCAGAATTGTCCCATACCTTGCTGGGATATAGAACACCTCAACTAAGTGGATCTGCTAAGCTCTGCTAGAAGGCACTTAGGATTCATCTAAAAAGTATGATCCTCTACTCATGTTGGCATACATGGATTATGAGGAATGTGAGTTGTCTGAATTCATCCCCATATCATTGCTCAATACTACTCCCAATCATATATATATCCATGGTCAATGTGTAAAAACATACTCTTCCTCTGGGTTGAGATAATTGCTCAAATTATCCTCTTAAAAGAGGTAACTGCTCTTGAAATATCTTTGAACTTATAACTTATTTAGAAATCAAATATTCTCTTTTGTCAACGTAAAAATGGATACCTTTGGAAATACTTACTTCCCTTATACTCTTACTCAATTCATACTTTAAAACTAATTCACAAAAATATATTGAAATCATTTTGTCATATAATCATCATTATTCGGGAAGTCATATTGCATAAACATTGATGGTATATCTAGATATTATACTGCTTAAACATTGATGGCATACTCGATTGTCATACTAATCATGTTTCAGAAACTTTTTCTCAAAATTCATCTTTACTTCCTCAAAAATTCTATTTAAAATTGGCACGCCCCGAATCTACCCCAAGCACATGGACACGGGACCTAGGATCATGACTGACCCCAAGCTAACCCTGCTGGCATATCATAAGTATACATAAAGATTTTCATCATAATAGACATATTTTACCGAAGCTAGAAACAAATCATAAAATGAAATGATGGGGAATACCCATCTAAGTCTAAATATATAATTGAGTTCAACGACAACTGAAAGATCAAAATCAAACTTAAACTGAATCTAAACTATGTCTGAATAAAAGGCTCTACTGACTTGAAATGTGGAGACATGTCCCTAGCTAACTCTAGCAAAAATAAAACTAAAACACTGAAAATGGAAAGATAACATGCCACTCGTCCTCAAAAAATGAGGACTCGCCACTGATCCTGCTGAACTGGAGATGGGGAACCAATCTATGCGTGATCTGGATATTGAGGACCTAAACCTGTATCACGAGAAAATGTAGCGTAGAGTATGCGTCAGTACTTGAAGGTACTGAGCATGCATGATAGAATAAAGCTGAACAATATAACATAACTAAAATAAAGTATATTAAACAATGGTACAAGATAAACATGAAGAATATGCTAAACATGTTGAATATGAACTAAATGAGTGTAGTGACCAAGTTTATAACATACTGAAAATGAATACTGAACTGAAACTGATAACCTGGTCTGTACACTAGAGTCTGTTTGTGGGAGCTACTAATAACCGACATAAAACCACATGAGTTAAATGTGGAGTCTGGTGTATACACCCCATCGAGAGGACCCAATATACCTTGCCAAAGGTCTAGAGGCATAACTGGCATGATCAATAAGTACAATGCCCATAGAGAGGACTTACCTATAGGGCCACGTAATTCTAGTACTATGAGGGTGACTGACCCTAGTATAACTCGTTATTAAGCCTACTCCAAACTAATTATGTAAGTAACACATTATAACGGAATTCTGTAATACTGAATAGCTCAAAAATACTGACATTCTAACTGAAAATGCAACATTAATACACTGCTAATGAAACATTCTTAACAAGGGCATAAATAATTGAATAAACTGACCTAGCAAGTATAACTCATGAACTAAACGAATCTACACAACTAGGTTTCTGAGTTTCAAGCCAGAATTTAGCAATAATTCCACGAAAAACATGATAATCTGGTTTTGATTAGTCTAATAGCTGAATCACAACATAAATCTGAAATTCTAGAAACCCTAGGTCTTAGCAAGATGAAGAGAATAAAAAATCTGACTAAATTCTATGGACCTAATGGGTTAAAGGAACCCACTAATGAAATCCCACATACCTGGTGACGAATTTCATGAAGATATCTCTCAATTTTGGGGCTGGAACAGACGAAACCTTGTTGCATTCTTGGACTAGGCCTTGGTCGACTTTTTCTCCTTCTTTTCATTCAACTTGATAAATTTTTGGAGAATGAGTTTACTAGGGTAAGTTCTAATTTAGTTACTAGGCTAAAACTGACCAAAACCACATAGTTTAAGGGTTAAATGACGTAGATTAGGGGTCCAACGCATAGTGAAAACAACCAAATGACCCTTGACTTAAAAGTTGTCGGGGCCAACGACGGACCTGGTCCACAGACCATAGTCCCACCTACGGTCAGTCCTACTCAGTCGTTGATTGACTTCAGAAAATGGATTTTGGAGAGTCCGAACCACGGACCTAATCTATGACTGTGGTCCCACCTACAGTCCGTATGTCCTGGCGTGGTTCTAGACTTAGCTGGATTTTTTTGTAGTTCTGGGGAATCTGAATCACGAACCCTGTCCATGGACCTGCTCCATGGACTGTAGTCCCACCTACAGTCCGTACTGGTCAGTCGTCGTTTGGCTTTAGAGAATGAGATCTATAGACCACGATCCATGGACCGTGGTCCTACCTATGGTCCATAGGTCCAAGCGTAGGTAAACCCTTAGCTTAATTTTCAGGGGGGGTTCTGGGTGGGTTGCAGGTGGCCAACCACAGACCCCACCTACGGTCCGTCGGTGGCCCCCGTCAGTGGAACTTGCAACTTCTCAAAATCCTGCTAGTTGGTCTTTCTAGTGTACGGGGTGTTACATTATGTCCCCCTTGGGAACATTCATCCTCGAATGAAGACTAAACTAGCCGAATATGAAGGGAAAGAGCTGCAACCCTACCACTAGATACTGGAAATTAATTTTGGACTGAACTAAGTTGCAAGAACATGCAAATACGCTGAAAATGCAAGTATAACTGAAGGAACAAGATACTAAGACTGAGTTGACGCATGATTAACTTAAAGATTGGAGAGGAGCTATTACCTCAAGTTGTAGTGGAATTGAAAGGAAAGAAATGAGGATACTTGGCCTTCATGGCTACTTCTGCTTCCCAAGTAGCTCCCTCTACTGACTGACTCCTCCACAAAACTTTAACTGAAGCGACTTCTTTGTTTCTCAACCTTCAAACATGACGATCAATAATCTCAACTGGCACATCCTCATAGGTGAGACTATCTTTCATATCCACACTCTCTAAAGATACTATGGATGTTGGATCACCCGGCCCACACATTTCTTCAACAACGAAATATGAAAGACCAGAGGGATTGCTGCTAGTTATGCTGGCAACTCTAACTCGTAAGCCACTTTACTAATCATGGGGATAGGGTACTTACTCTTGATTGTGACTTTGTTCAACTGTCGATAGTCAATGCACATCTTGAGAGAACTATAGTTCTTTTTCACGAACAACACCGGTGCACCCCATGGAGAAATACTAGATCTGATGAAAACCTTATCTAGGAGGACTTTCAACTAATATTTCAATTCCTTAAGCTCAGCGGAAGCCATTCTATAAAGAGGAATAGAAATAGGCTAGGTACCTTAAAGGAGATCAATTCCAAAGTCAATCCTTTTCGGGAGGAACTCCAGGAAGATCTTCTTGAAACACTTCTGAAAACTCATTAAGTACTAGAACTGACTCAAGAGTTGGGGTTTCGAAGCTTGAATCCTTTCTAAAATTAGCTCATTTGGAAACTAAAAATGAACGATCCTAGTTCTATAATCGACCGAGGCATAACAGGAATGTAACCAATCCATTCCTACAATTACATAAATGTTTACAATTTCTAAGTCTATAAGATCTGCTAAGGTGACTTTCTGAGAAACTGTGACAGGGTAATTTTTGTATACCCATCTAGCTATAACTGGGTTACCGACTAGAGTAGAGACTTAGAATGGTTTAGAAAGAGTTTTTGGATTGATATCGAAGTTTACTGCTATATATGGAGTTACAAAGGAAAGAGTAACCCTTGGATCTAACAAAGCATAAACATCTAAGTGAAAGACTCGTAACGTACCAGTAACTACATCAGGAGAATCTTCTTAATCCTGGCAAGCCTGAAGAGCATACAACCTATTTTGGCGCTGACCGCCACCTGTAATAGATGTGTTAATCTATTGAGATAGGCGATCTGCTGGTGCTGTTGAAGTTGTGGACTGAGCTCTACCATTATTAGCTCCTGACCCTGTTTAGAAGAAGGACAACCTCACAACTTGTGACCAGTCTGACCACACCCAAAACAACCTTCCTTTCCTGCAAGACACTCGTCCGGATGGTTCTTACCACACTTAGGACAAGTTGGGTAACTTCTAGTACATGAAACACACCCCTGAGACTTAGTGCCTGATTCCTTACCTTTTTTTATCCTTTCGAAACCTATGGGATGGAGTACTAGCTGATGAAGGTGCTAGAGTGATGGATTTCTGTTGAAACTGCGAGTGATTCCCACTACCTGATTTCTTCTGAGAGTACTCATAGTTACCTGTCCTAGACTTCATATTGTCCTTATCATGTTCCCTGAGCTTGTCTCTCTCAACCTGCTGAGCATGAGTCATAAGCCTAGAGATATTCATATTTTCCAGCAACATAGCAATTTGGCACTCCATTTTCCCTAAATCAAATACCCCATACAAAAACTTACTCATCTGTTTCCTTGAATTCGCAACCATATGTGGAGCATACCTGGAGAATTGGGAGAACTTGAGTTCGTACTCTTGGACCGACATACCACTGATTTCACGACACTTCTTCCATTTCTAAGTGCCAACGATTGTTAGTCAGTAATATAACCAAACTAAGTTAGTTGGGGTCGAATCCCACAGGGAGTGGTACGTACTTAAGATTCAAGAGCCAAGTACAAATATGTTCCAGTCAATCATAGGTAAAGACATTTACAAATAAAAACATAGTTCAAATTTAGGGTGACAGAAGTGTCCAATATGGGAGGAGGGGTAGCTCATTGTAATTATCAACTACAGCAGTAGCAAATAACACTAATTAAAAAGTAATGAGACTTGGGATTTGATTAGATTATAGGCTAAGGTTGGCAAATGGGTAATTGCAACTGATAATAAATAGTTGTAAATCAGTGAATAAGCTAGACTTTAGTGGGGATAAATTTTCTCTCAAACAATTTAACCCAAATCAAATTGGTTTCTCTCGAACATCAATAAGCAGCAATTAAGAACATCCTACATTTTAGTCCATTCACTCTCTCGAGCTGAATGTGTGGAAAAGGGTTTAGGATTCACTCTCTCTAGCTGAACCCATGACAACACAATACCCACAGACCATCAAATCAGTAGTTTAGGTTTTAAAACCTCTCTCTTGAGCAAGACAAAAACACGAAGGTAGAATTGTATTTGCAACTACAACCCTTTAAATTAACCCATAATTACTGATTGAAATCACCTTTAAATAACATTTATACTATCAATTAACAATACCCATAAGCTAAATCAACCCGTAATCACATAATCACACCCTAAGAATTGGGTTTTAGCTAGACATCATAAAAAGATAGAAATCGTTACCAAATTGTGTTTCCATCAACTGAGTACGATTAATTTCTTCTTTACAAATGTTCAAATTGAAGAATCTAAAAAGACCCATTTCCAATTTCTCAAAAATGAAAAACTTCAATTCTTCAAAGCTAAGGAAATATACTATCTCAATACTCACAGTTCTCCCTAAAAATGATAAGAAAATTTTATATTATGAAAAATTGATTATGTCAAATATAGATAGGTACTTAAAATAATGTTTGAAATTGTATTTATATTAGCCAAAAATATGCTGCAAAGGACAAATCGGCACAATAAGTTGGGATCGCAGATCCACTCGGTGATCCTCCCTTTGGTCAATTCAATCGCCTTTTTACTTTGGCCTTCAACATCCTCACGTTCTGTAACTTTGGGCGATCTAACACTGCATCGCGGAACCATTAGGTGATAGGCCGACTGCTCCATTCAATTGCCGAATTGATTTTCTCCTTCAAGGCTTGGCACACTGGAACTTTAGGTGAGATCATAGCCATTCGGTGACTCACCCAATGGGTTAGGCGATCACTGATATTTACGTAATCAAGACACAACTTCTGATGCAAGTATCTACGATCGTACAATAGTTTAGTAACCCAACCAATGGTTGGGATCATTCCCAAGAGAGTGGTTTTGAGAATTAATAGAAAAATAAAATTTAGTTCTAACTAGTCATAGCTAAAGACATTAACGAGTAAAAACATTGTAAATTAAAGGGGGACACAAAAGTGTCAATTAACAATGGAGAATTTTGTCACTAGTAAGGTAAAAACAACAAAATAAACAAGGGTTTCTAAGTAATGAAAGGGGATCCTTGGGATGTGATGGGAATACGGGTTAAGTTAGATTATTGGGTACATGCTTTCGATAGAAGATTCATAGAGTAATTGTGACTAGGCTAGAATTTAAGGGGGATAAACTCTCTCTCGAGCAACTTACCTCGTTTCAAATGTGTTTCTCTTGGACACCCACTTGCCGCATGAAGACCAGCCTATGCCTTAACCCACTCACTCTCTCGAGCTGAGTGTGTGGACATAGGACTAGGATTTACTCTCTCGAGCTAAACCTCATGTCGACCCACTTACACTGGCCATCAATCTAGTGGTCTTAGTTTTACGACCTCTCTCTCAAGCAAACTGAAAACACATAAATAAACTTGTATTAGCAACTACAAGTTCATTAAATTCATGCACAACCACTAAACGAAATCACAATTAAACTATCAGCAAGCAAAACTCAACAATTATCTTAACCCATATTCGCTAAATCACACCCCAAGAATTGGGGGTTTTAGCCACACATCAAGAGTGAGAAATTTATACCTAATTGAGCTTGCATTCAAATGGGTATGAAGATTTAAGTCTTGTTACACGCCAAGAATGAAAAATCCAAATGACTCAAGTCTAAATCCTTGGAGATAAAACCCTCTTTTTCTTCAAGTCTTTGAAACCCTCTCAAACTCAGAGCAAAAATACCAAAAAGTACTATTCTATATGAAAATTATAATAATTTTTCCACACCTAAAACTACACATCTAACTAGTATTTATAGTTTCCATAGATTTGTGCCGCAGCGGATCATTTGGTGTCGTTAGTCGAAATTGCTGATGAACTCGACGATTCACCCTTTGGTGTAGTTCATCGTCGTCTTGCAATGGCCTTCAGCATCGTCATGCTATGGGTCATTAGGCAACATAGTACTACTTCATGAAACTTCTCGGCAATACGCCAACAGCTCCCTTTTTCCGCTGACTTGATCCTTTTTTTCAAGGCTCAACACACTGGATAACAAAAGGCGAAGTAAGACCCTTCGGCGACTCACCAAGTGGACTCGGCAATCCTCCGACCTTCATTTATTCGCTCTTTTCAGCCTTTTTGTTCCTTTTTGCAACGTAGCATCCATACTTTCCTTCACACTTCAAATACCTGAAACTTAAGGGTTTTCATTAGATATTGACATAAAATAAGCATTTGAGGACACAATTTCTATTAAAATAAAAACCCTAAATGAGTCCAATTTATGGACTCATCAACACCCCAACTTAAACTTTTCCTTGTCCTGAAGCAAACTCAAGTTCAGTCGTTCAAAAGGGTGTCTTGAACAGTGCTACACAAGACTCAATTTACTTATGCAAAGATCAAATGTGTACTTAAAGATTCAAGTTGTGACTCACCAATATCAACGAATCTCATACTCACAATGCTTGCTTCAAATGCAAGTTCAAGCTCAACTATAGTGTTCAAATGCCCTCACACAAAGAATTATTACATATTCACACAATGGCTTCACAATTTAAAGCTTTTGAATCAGATGCAACACTCACACTCAAAAAGAAGAACATAATGCGTAATTTCACCCATAGGTTTGCCCGTATTTTCTAATCAACATTTTTTTCGACTTTCTCAAGATCATAAAGGTCTTAACAAGGCTTGTAACGGGGTTGAGTGTAAAGGTATGGTCATTTAGGCTCAGTAACTTTTATCCTCATGAAATGTGGTGCTCACAACACTTCCTTTCCTTTTTCTTTATTATTCTCTTTAGTGCTCATAAGTCATCCTATTATTCACTTCTCGTGAATTGTTTGGAGACCCTATTTGTTTTGTACTTTATTCGACAACTTTCTTTTTCATTTTGTATATATATATATATGGAGGGGTTCCATTTTTCTCAAAACCATGGGTAAGAGGAAACTCTCCTTGCACTTCTTGACTTTCCCTATCTTTTCAACACACCCCCAACTTAGGCTTTTGGCCTAAGTTGGCTATTCAACTGACAACAACTTCATGAGGATTATGGGTGATGGATAAAGAAAGGTCATTGCTTTCATCAAGTTTTTTCCAAAGAAAAGGGAAAGGCTCAAAGGGTGTTGAAGAGAGAATCACACGCCCACAAGGTAGGTCACAAAAGAGGTATATGTCAAATTGGCTCACACTCGTAGAAGTTGCCTAAGATCATATCAAGAGATAGTATCACTTAGTTGACTAGACCAACGGGGAAAATTCTAGGATCTATCATGCATAGTGCACAGGTAAGCTCATCACACTAGGCATTGACACTATAAGTGAAACAAGACTCCACACTTTTTCTAGTGTGCAACGGTTATCACAAGAGAATTGATTTGATAAATGGCTATTCACAACGAGATGCAAAGAGTTCACATATTGTCTATGCAACTTCATTTGGCCTCATCGTAGCCATACATTCATGTTCGTTTGATTGTAGGCACTATTTAAGTCATCGGTATTGATCAAAACGGACACTCAAATTTGCGAAGGAACAACCACATTCAACAACATATAAAGGGTGGCGAAAATGTGTGAAAAATTCAAAAAAATTCAAAAAGGTCCAAATCATTTTGCAATTTAAAATAAAAGGAGCCTCAAGCTTAAACATCCACAAAAAAGCAATATTAACACAATTTGAAATAGAACTGCCCAAATACATACACAAAACACGAACAAAAGTAACACACAAAAGGTGTGGGCCTCACCCCACCATAAACAAAAACATTTGTCCTCAAATGCAAATAATAGAATATCCAGACTTTAGAATAGAGAAGGACAGAGAGGGAGGTAGAGAAAAATCTTTTCTACACAGTCACTCCATCTGTCTGGGCATCAGTGCCCAATGTGTCAGCCTGGAACTTGATAATGACCCCTGGAACTTCTTCAAAAGATTCAGCGCAGCTGACTTACTTAGATTGTCCAAGACAGGAGCTACAAGAAAGGAGTGGATAGTTGTGAAGAATCCACGTCTCCATGAGGGAATAGTGGGGTCTCAGGGATTTGTTCTCTTGCTGACACTGGGCTTCTTGTCCTCATTATCCATTATGGGAGGATTTGTTGTCTTTGTATTTTTCGTGAAATTTTTCACTCTTGTTTGTCGGGGTGGCATATCTCTTCCAGCTACTTTCGATTTATCCATTTCTGCAAAGCTTCGAGAAAAAGTTAGAAAGTATTCAAACAAAAGCAATGTAGTTCAACGGCAAAATCACTTCACTAAACCAGTTGGTGAAGCGCACAGCTACTTCGGTGGTTTGTCGAGTGCAGTGCACAGAGAATACAAGGGTGCAAACAAAGGGTGTACATGAAGTCTTTTGGCGAGTCACCGAATGCTTTTGGTGATCAAAGGCTTCTCGCCGAGAGTTACTGAAATGACCCAAAAAGTTCCTAAAAATATGCTTCGGAAGTTACCGGAAACTTGTTTTAGCTATATCTAAGAATCCGTTTCGTTTTTCGAAAATCCGACTTCATACTCTTGTTTAGGGAGTTAAATTGAGTGGGAGATGGGTCTCACCCAAATTTTTGAGCAACCGTATCGAAATCCGAAATTTCCAAGTGAAGCCTTTTTCGAGGGTCTACTTTGGAGGGTCATATCTCCTAGCACACAAATAATTTTGGTGGACATAATATATCCATGGAAAGCCCTTTGAGTTAGCTACCCAACGAACTTCGTTTCACCTCATTCGGAGTTCGAACGAAGAAGTCATGCCCATTTTCATAAAACCTGTACGGGCAGAAAATGCAATTTCCAGTAACCAAAGTTACTGTTCACCCGCCTCACTTTTTTTTTTCTAAGTGTTTGTTCCGTTTTTTTCCAAAGGGCATATGTTATTTCCTATATAACATTAACTCAATTCCCATCTCTAAAACATTTCCCAAAACACCTCTCCCATACTTAGACACATTTTCTCTCAAAGTTCTCTCAAGAACCCTAATCCAAAACCTTCATCAAGATTGAAGAGACTCTTGCTCCCAAGTTCCAAGCTTCCATTGAAGACACTCTCAAGGCCTTCATAAAAACTCAAGGTATGTGGTGTTGAACTCATGGGTCCTTCCACCCATAGTGCCTAGTCTCTATTCTACTCACTAATTCATGATTTAATTCATGGTTCATAAATTAGTCTTGTTCCTTGTATAAATTTCCTGCACAAGTGAATTTTAAACATGAAGAGTGATTGTTTTGAACATGTTGTGACTCTAGAACTTGAATCCAAATTCGGAATGGATGTGGAGATTTTTCATGTGGTCTTGTGGGTGTTAAAATGTGTTGTTGTAGGTTGTTCACTGGTTTGGCTGCATAATTACTACCCTATTTTCCATGCTCTTTGATCCCATTACATGCCTTCAAGGTGTTTGACAAAATGTCCAATCATGGAGAATTGATGAATTGATGCTTTAGAGCTTGAGTTACGAGATGTATGGCATTCCAGAAATGTGTTGATGACAAACTAAGCTTATGTATATGTTCATTCCATACATGAGATTGCATTAGAGCCTAAGGTGAATTTCCTATATAAAGTGTTGCATGACCATGCCCGGTCCGGGGGAAAAGAACCAGGACAACCATGTGAGAGGTTTATATCTCACCACCTAGGATGTTTGGGGTGTGACCAACATCAACCATGTGAGAGGTTTATATCTCGCCACCTAGGATGCTTGGGGTGTGACCAACATCAACCATGTGAGAGGTTTATATCTCGCCACCTAGGATATTTGGGGTGTGACCAACATCAACCATGTGAGAGGTTTATATCTCGCCACCTAGGATGTTTGGGGTGTGACCAACATCAACCATGTGAGAGGTTTATATCTCGCCACCTAGGATGCTTGGGGTGTGACCAACATCAACCATGTGAGGGGTTTATACCTTGCCACCAGGCTGTCTGGGTGTGAACGGCATCCCCCATCCTAAGTTGGGGTTACAGATTGATCAGATTATGCACACACATATGATATCTACTATTAGTATAGTTTTACTTAAACATGTTTTGACTTCACTTTTATCATGCATCCTCATATTATCATCTATTATGCCTATGGAACTATCTCTTGCATTTCGATTGCGTCCTTGTCTATTGTTGCATTGCACCCCGCATACTTAGTACATTCCAAAGTACTAACGCATATTTTGCCTACATGATGTCACCATGTAGGGACCGGAGCTAATCTTGATCCTTCTCTCCATTCACGTGGCTAATACGGTGCTTACCCGAGATTGTTGGTGAGTCCTCAATGATTTGAGGGCTACGTTATGTTTCTGACTCTTATGTTTTGAGACTTTAGCTTGCCATTGTATTTTGACTATGAGGGGAGCCGATAATATGTCATGGCCCCTGTCCTATCTATGTATGTAGAGGTGTACGTTGGACAAGTATTTTGTAAATGAGCTTGACTCTTATTCTATGATGTTATTTTGAAATGGTTGCCCTTAGTCCCTATTTCCCGTTATTTAATGTTGAATATACTTCCGCGACCGATGAAGTGTGATGACAAGTTTGAGAGGCTTGTTTGGGGTTCCTTCGGGTTCCCCATTCGCCATGTCACGTCTAGGCCCTAGGCTTGGGTCATGACAAGCTTGGTATCAGAGCACTAGGTTGTTAAATCCTCGGAGTCCAACACACCGCGTTGAGTAGAGTCCTAATCATGGTTGTGAAGCGCGCCACAACTATGAATGGGAGGCTACAAAACATTTTAGGAAAGGTTTCCCTTCTTTATGTTCTATGTCGTGCTTAGAGTGTAATAAGGTGATTCCTCCCTAACGCTTGTTCTTTGGATTGCTAGATCATCATGCCAAACATGAGGGGAAGACGAGCCCGATCACCGGAAGAGCCACCCACCAATGGTGAGCTCCGTGATGCACTCACCATGCTTGCACAAGTGGTATCTAACCAAGTGCAACAAGGAGCCCAAGCTCCTCGAGCTACCACCCCGGGGGAAAGGGTGAGAGATTTAATGAGGATGAACCCTCTGATCTTCCATGGTTCAAAGATGGATGAGGACCCGCAAGAGTTCATCGATGAGGTATGCAAAATTTTGACCATTATGGGTGTTGGTGCTTGTGAGAAGGCGGAGTTGGCGGCCTACCAACTCAAGGGGGTTGCTCAAATTTGGTTTGATCAATGGAAGGGTGAGAAAGGTAATGGCTATGTGGTGTTGTGGGAGGAGTTTAAACTTGCTTTCCTTAATAGGTTATTCCCTCTTGAGCTTAGGGAGGCAAAGTTGGTAGAGTTCATGAACTTGAAGCAAGGAGCTATGAGTGTGAGGGAGTATGCCCTCAAATTTGTCCAACTCTCCAAGTATGCACCTCACTTGGTGGCCGACTCTAGGTCGAGGATGAACAAATTTGTGATGAGTGTATCTGACTTGGTTAGTGAGGAGTGTCGGTCCGCTATGCTCATTGGAGATATGGACTTGTCTTGGTTGATGACTTATGCCGAGCAAATGGAGGAGGAGAAATTGAGAAAGAGAAGGGGGCACGAGGCCAAGAGGGCCCGATTGGAGAATAGGTTCCCTAAGGGTGCTAGATTTCATCAAGGCTGAGGAAACCCTCATGTCAACCGGGGATTTGCTATCAATGTTCCTAGACCTCAAGGAAGAGGTGAAGTGAGTTCTATGGATGTATGCCCTAAGTGTGGGAGGAAGCATGGTGGTCCTTGCATGAAGGGTTCGGGTGCTTGCTTTGAATGTGGAGAAGTGGGTCACAAGAGGTTTGAGTGTCCCAAGATCAGCAACAAGGTCCGAAATGCTAACACTACTCCTTTGGGTAGAGGTGCTTCTCAAAGTGGTGCCCCAAGGCACAGTCGATTTTATGCTTTGCATGGTAGACAAGGTGTTAATGAGACTCCCGATGTGGTGACCGGTATGTTGCAAATCTTTGATCTTGATGTTTATACTTTGATTGATCCGGGTGCCACCCTTTCCTTTGTTACCCCCTTAGTTGCTAGAAAATTTCACGTCGAGTCGGAATTGTTGCATGAGTCATATGAAGTATCTACTCCCATTGGTGTCTCTATTGTTGCTAGAAAAGTGTATAAAAATTGTCCGGTTTGCATATTGAATAAGTTGTTGCCTTGTGATCTTATTGAGTTGAATATGGTGGATTTTGATGTTATTCTTGTGATGGATTGGTTGCATGCATATTATGCTTCTATTGATTGTAGGACTCGTAAAGTCAAGTTTCGATTTCCTAACGAACCCGTCCTTGAGTGGGAGAGTCGGGATGTTGTGGTGAAGGGGAAATTTATTTCTTGCATTAAAGCCCATAGGTTGATTTCCAAAGGGTGCTTGTACCATATTGTGAGAGTCAATGATGTGGAGTCTAAAGTTCCTCCTATTGAGTCTATTCAGGTCATTAATGAGTTTCTAGATGTCTTCCCAAAAGACCTTCCCGGTGTCCCTCCCAAAAGGGAGATAGGTTTTGGTATAGACCTCCTTCTCGATACTCAACCTATTTCTATTCCCCCTTACCGTATGGCCCCGGCGGAGTTGAAAGAGTTGAAAGAGCAATTGAAAGATTTGTTAGAGAAGGGGTTTATTAGACCTAGTCATTCTCCATGGGGTGCTCCGATTTTGTTTGTGAAAAAGAAAGATGGGTCTCTTAGAATGTGTATTGATTATCGACAACTTAAAAGGGTCACCGTCAAGAATAGGTATCCTCTTCCAAGGATTGACGATTTATTTGACCAATTGCATGGGGCTAGTCACTTCTCTAAGATTGATCTTCGGTCCGGGTATCATCAAGTGAAGGTGAGGGAGTGTGATATTCCGAAGACGGCCTTTCGTACTAGGTATGGGCACTATGAGTTTGTGGTGATGTCTTTCGGGTAGACTAATGCTCCGGCTATTTTTATGGATTTGATGAATAGGGTCTTCAAACCCTACCTTGATTCTTTTGTGGTGGTGTTTATAGATGACATCTTGATCTATTCTCGGGGTGAGGAAGAGCACATGGGTCACTTGAGGGTTGTACTCCAAAAATTGAGGGAAGAGAAGTTGTACGCTAAATATGAAAAGTGTGAGTTTTGGTTGAAGGAAGTTGCTTTCTTAGGCCATGTAGTGTCGGGGGATGGTATTAAGGTGGATCCTAAGAAGACCGATGTTATTAGGAATTGGCCTAGACCTTTGACCCCGTCGAATATAAGGAGTTTCTTGGGTTTAGCGGGTTATTATAGGAGATTTGTGGAAGGGTTTTCTTCTCTTGCTTCTCCTATAACTAAGTTGACTCAAAATAAGGCTAAATTTGTGTGGTCGGATGAGTGTGAGGAAAGCTTCCAAACTTTGAAAGAAAGGCTTGTGTCCGCTCCTATTTTGTCACTTCCGGATGGGTTAGAAGGTTTTGTTGTTTATTGTGATGCTTCCCATATTGGTTTGGGTTGTGTGTTGATGCAAAGTGGTAAGGTTATAGCCTATGCTTCTAGGCAACTTAAGGTTCATGAAAAGAATTACCCAACCCATGATCTTGAATTGGCCGCCGTGGTTTTTGCTTTGAAGATTTGGCGTCACTATTTGTATGGGGTGCATGTTGATATCTTCACCGACCATAAGAGTCTCCAATATGTGTTCACGCAAAAGATCTTAACTTGAGACAAAGGAGGTGGTTAGAGTTCCTTAAGGATTATGATACGAGTGTTCACTATCATCCGGGAAAGCTAATGTGGTGGCGGATGCATTGAGTAGAGTGTCCATGGGTAGCTTGGCTCATGTGGAGGAAGGTAGTAAAGAGTTGGCTAAGGAGGTCCATCGGTTGGCCAAATTAGGAGTTAGGTTAGAAGGGGTGGATAGTGGAGGAGTAGTTATTGTTGATGGTTCAAGGTCTTCCTTGGTTGATGAGGTGATAGCCAAGCAAGATCTTGATCCTTTTTTGGTGGAATTAAAGGCTTCGGTGAGTAGTGGTAAGGTGGAGGTTTTCTCCCAAGGGGGAGATGGTGCCCTTAGGTACCAAGGTAGATTATGTGTTCCTTGTGTGGATGGTGTGAGGGAAAGAATCCTTGATGAGACTCATAATTCTTTTTATTCTATTCATCCGGGGTTAACAAAGATGTATAGAGACTTGAGGGATGTGTATTGGTGGGGCGGTATGAAGAAGGACATTGCAAAATTTGTTTCGGGTTGCCATAGTTGTCAACAAGTCAAGGCCGAACATCAAAGGCTGAGTGGCCTAACTCAAGACATTGAGATACCTACTTGGAAGTGGGAAGAAATCAACATGGATTTTGTAGTGGGCTTGCCTAAGACTGGAAGAGGTTTTGATTCGGTTTGGGTGGTGGTTGATCGGATGACAAAGTCGGCTCATTTCCTACCGGTTAAAACTACTTACGGGGCTGAAGAGTATGCCAAGTTGTTCATTCATGAATTGGTAAGGTTGCATGGGATTCCCTTGTCTATCATCTCGGATCGTGGTGCCCAATTCACTTCTCACTTTTGGAAATCTTTTCAAAGGGATCTTGGTACAAAGGTAAAGCTTAGCACGGCCTTCCACCCTCAAACGGATGGCCAGGCCGAAAGAACAATTCAAACCTTGGAGGATATGCTTAGAGCTTGTGTCTTGGAGTTGAAAGGTAGTTGGGATGATCATCTTCCTTTGATTGAGTTTGCATACAACAATAGTTATCATTCTAGTATCGGTATGGCTCCTTTTGAGGCACTTTATGGTAGATGGTATAGGTCACCGGTTGGGTGGTTTGAAGTTGGAGAGGTGGCCTTGTTGGGTCCGGATCTGGTCATGGATGCTCTTGAGAAGGTAAGGATGATTAGGGAGAGGTTGAAAACAGCCCAAAGTCGTCAAAAGTCTTATGCCGATGTGAGGAGAAGGGATCTTGAATTCAAAGTGGGTGATTGGGTTTATTTGAAAGTTTCTCCAATGAAAGGTGTGGTTCGTTTTGGTAAGAAGGGGAAGTTAATTCCTAGGTATGTCGGTCCTTACGAGGTAATAAGAAGGGTTGGTAAAGTAGCCTATGAGTTGGGGTTGCCCAAGGAGATGGAATTAGTTCATCTGGTATTCCATGTATCGATGTTGAGGAAATGTGTTGGTGATCCTAACGCTATTGTACCTCTTAAGGTTGTGGGTGTTGTAGAAGATAATTTAATGTATGAAGAAGTCCCGGTTCAGATCTTAGATAGACAAGTTAAGAGGTTGAGGAACAAAGAAGTGGCCTCCGTTAAGGTGCTTTGGAGAAATCAACAAGTGGAGAGTGTTACTTGGGAGGCCGAAGCGGACATGCAAAGACGTTATCCTTATTTATTCAACTCCACTCAAGCCTAAGGTATATTAAATCAAGTCCTTTGTACTCCATTAAGTCTTACATTTCAGCCCCTAAATCATTCATGTGCATATATGTTTAAATTAATGAGTTATGGATGATTTACACTAAGTTTTTAAATCTTGAAGTGATGTTTAAATAAAATTTTTGCATTCATGTTGGAGCTGATATGTTCTTACTAAGTCTTGCCTTGTATGTCTCTTCCACATTCGGGGACAAATGTTCCCAAGGGGGAGATATTGAAACGACCCAAAAAGTTCCTAAAAATGTGCTTCGGAAGTTACCGGAAACTTGTTTTAGCTATATCTAAGAATCCGTTTCGTTTTTCGAAAATCCGACTTCATACTCTTGTTTAGGGAGTTAAATTGAGTGGGAGATGGGTCTCACCCAAATTTTTGAGCAACCGTATCGAAATCCGAAATTTCCAAGTGAAGCCTTTTTCGAGGGTCTACTTTGGAGGGTCATATCTCCTAACACACAAATAATTTTGGTGGACATAATATATCCATGGATTTCCCTTTGAGTTAGCTACCCAACGCACTTTGTTTCACCTCATTCGGAGTTCGGACGAAGAAGTTATCCCCATTTTTGTAAAACCTGTCCGGGCAGATAATGCAATTTCCAGTAACCAAAGTTACTGTTCACCCGCCTCACTTTTTTTTTCTAAGTGTTTGTTCCGTTTTTTTCCAAAGGGCATATGTTATTTCCTATATAACATTAACTCAATTCCCATCTCTAAAACATTTCCCAAAACACCTCTCCCATACTTAGACACATTTTCTCTCAAAGTTCTCTCAAGAACCCTAATCCAAAACCTTCATCAAGATTGAAGAGACTCTTGCTCCCAAGTTCCAAGCTTCCATTGAAGACACTCTCAAGGCCTTCATAAAAACTCAAGGTATGTGGTGTTGAACTCATGGGTCCTTCCACCCATAGTGCCTAGTCTCTATTCTACTCACTAATTCATGATTTAATTCATGGTTCATAAATTAGTCTTGTTCCTTGTATAAATTTCCTGCACAAGTGAATTTTAAACATGAAGAGTGATTGTTTTGAACATGTTGTGACTCTAGAACTTGAATCCAAATTCGGAATGGATGTGGAGATTTTTTATGTGGTCTTGTGGGTGTTAAAATGTGTTGTTGTAGGTTGTTCACTGGTTTGGCTGCATAATTACTACCCTATTTTCCATGCTCTTTGATCCCATTACATGCCTTCAAGGTGTTTGACAAAATGTCCAATCATGGAGAATTGATTAATTGATGCTTTAGAGCTTGAGTTACGAGATGTATGGCATTCCAGAAATGTGTTGATGACAAACTAAGCTTATGTATATGTTCATTCCATACATGAGATTGCATTAGAGCCTAAGGTGAATTTCCTATATAAAGTGTTGCATGACCATGCCCGGTCCGGGGGAAAAGAACCGGACAACCATGTGAGAGGTTTATATCTCACCACCTAGGATGTTTGGGGTGTGACCAACATCAACCATGTGAGAGGTTTATATCTCGCCACCTAGGATGCTTGGGGTGTGACCAACATCAACCATGTGAGAGGTTTATATCTCGCCACCTAGGATATTTGGGGTGTGACCAACATCAACCATGTGAGAGGTTTATATCTCGCCACCTAGGATGTTTGGGGTGTGACCAACATCAACCATGTGAGAGGTTTATATCTCGCCACCTAGGATGTTTGGGGTGTGACCAACATCAACCATGTGAGAGGTTTATATCTCGCCACCTAGGATGCTTGGGGTGTGACCAACATCAACCATGTGAGGGGTTTATACCTTGCCACCAGGGTGTCTGGGTGTGAACGGCATCCCCCATCCTAAGTTGGGGTTACAGATTGGTCGGATTATGCACACACATATGATATCTACTATTAGTATAGTTTTACTTAAACATGTTTTGACTTCACTTTTATCATGCATCCTCATATTATCATCTATTATGCCTATGGAACTATCTCTTGCATTTCGATTGCGTCCTTGTCTATTGTTGCATTGCACCCCGCATACTTAGTACATTCCAAAGTACTAACACATATTTTGCCTACATGATGTCACCATGTAGGGACCGGAGCTAATCTTGATCCTTCTCTCCATTCACGTGGCTAGTACGGTGCTTACCCGAGATTGTTGGTGAGTCCTCAATGATTCGAGGGCTACGTTATGTTTCTTACTCTTATGTTTTGAGACTTTAGCTTGCCATTGTATTTTGACTATGAGGGGAGCCGGTAATATGTCATGGCCCCCGTCCTATCTATGTATGTAGAGGTGTACGTTGGACAAGTATTTTGTAAATGAGCTTGACTCTTATTCTATGATGTTATTTTGAAATGGTTGCCCTTAGTCCCTATTTCCCGTTATTTAATGTTGAATATACTTCCGCGACCGATGAAGTGTGATGACAAGTTTGAGAGGCTTGTTTGGGGTTCCTTCGGGTTCCCCATTCGCCATGTCACGTCTAGGCCCTAGGCTTGGGTCGTGACAGTTACAGACCTAAACATTACATATGGCATTAAAATAACGACAAAATGGGGATGTTAGGTGAATCGCCGAGCATTTTGGCGAGCTTGACTTAACTCCCCAAATGGCTCACGTGCCTAGTTTCAACCCATTTTCTTCAATCCAACCCTGCAACCCCCAAAAACAAAATTAAGGCATGTACAACTCAAATTAGGCTTAAACCTAGTGACAATCATGCACAACCCATGATTTTCATCCAAATTAAAGAGCAATTTTCAGGAATTAACTATTTAACTTAGTATGAACAAAATTTGTGAACCTAATAGGCAAACAAATATTCTAATCCTACCAGATAGGCCCAGCACATATCATCAAAGTAATGCCATTTCATTTTAGTACAACTTTTGAGGAAAGAAACGCGGAGTTTGAAGTACCAAGCTTTTATATCAATCAAATGGATATTGAGATGCTAGGAAGCAATGTGATCCAACTCGTTGCATTATTCGACACTAAAAATACTCTACAATTGCAAAAATATAGGAGCTAGTGTGCGGGTGTGAGTTTGTGAAGACAAAAAGTGAGGGAAAGTGAATGAAGTTGAAACTTTTAAACCTTTGCTTGCAGAACCGTCCATTTTTCTCCTGTTCGGCGACATTAGTCCCGATCACTGATCTATTTGGCGTAAGGACAAATAGTCATTTGCCCTGCCGAAGTTTATAAAACCTCCATGTTGTGTGGGAGTCCAAACGACGGTCTAGTTCAGAGTCACCGAACCATTTGGCAATTCGCTGATTACACCTGTTTCTCATCAATTTGCACTTTTCATTCACTCGCAACACTTCCATATGTACAATCAACACACCATTATTTTATCAAAGCAATAAAGGTTTTCGGGTTGCCTCCCAAGCAACGCCTTATTTAACATCGTGGAACGACACAAGTCCACCTTCAAACCTCATTCTTGGGGTTAGCCATAGTATCACTCGGCAAACCCCCTTGTTGTCTCTGATTTAGGTGAGACGAGATATGACCTATCTGAGTTTCTAACTGCTTGATTGAAATTGAATGGGAGATGATTGTCTGGCTAAGGGTAGATACATCTTCTTTCATGCCTTTTAGTATTTTGTCTGACCCTTCAACTTTGTTAAGGATACGTGAGAGCATATCCTCAGACCTACCTCCTTCCAAATCCTTAGGTTTCTAGCGCTCATGGGGAGGCACATATCTATCCTTCTCCCCATATTTTCAATTCGGATTACGGTCCCTCTATTCATGATCTTGGTCCTTCCAGCCTTCATCTCTATCCCAACCTTGGTTACCACCCTGCCTTGGGTAATTTGAGTGGCTTCCACCGCCTTGGTTGGCTAGAAAATTTACCTCTTCATTATATAAGGCTTCAAACCTCATCTCCTCGGGATTAGATCACCCAACCCCCACAGCATTGACACAATGGGCACTAGCCCCCATGAAATTTTTGGCTAAAATATCAAGTTGCGTCATGATTTTGGCCAAATCTGCTCCTTAGATAGCTTGAAGGTGAGAGGAGAGACATGGTTCTCATGAGTGTACCATGCTCTATTGATGGTTATCATGCCATCTAAAAGCTGAGCAGCTACTGCATACGGCTACTACATTAAGCCTCTCGCTGAGAGTTGGTCGATGACACCTTTGTTTACCGAGTCCAAACCCAAGTAGAATTACTGAAGTAACACATTATTAAGTAAACCATGGGTTGGGCATTGTAGCACCAACTTTTTGAACCACAGCCAAGTCTTGTGCAGATGCTCTCCTTTTAGATGCTTAAAGCTCTGAATGTTATCCCTAAGTGGCATCATCTTTGAGAAAGGGAAAAATTGCACTTGAAATGCGGTTAAGAATTCCTCCCAAGAAGTAATGGATTCTCGCAGTAACTAGGCTAGCCAATTGAACACCTCTCCCATTAATGAGAAAGGAAATAATCTCAATCGGACTGACTCTTGGGAGATGTTTTTGAACGAGAATGGTTCGTACACATCTACAAAGTTTTAAAGATGCTCGTGAGGATCCTCATGAACTAGTCCGCTAAAAAAGTCCCTTTAGTTGCAAGAATTGCAACATGGTGCTCGTTATGTGGAACATTGTGTTTCCCTCAGTCGGGGTAAACGGATGGTTCCAACACCTCCCTTGAGATAAGGGTCATTGATGTTGGACTCTTAGACATCGTTGAGATTATCGATGTCATCCTGGTGGCCCACCAAACTACCATTGCTATCGTTAACACTCATGTTTTCTGAAATATTCACGCAAGAAAATAAAATACAACCAAAAATTAGGTGAGTAAACTACAACTAAGAAGAACAACTAGACGTTCAGGGGGATAAGCTCTCTCTCAAGCAACTTACCCCATTTCAAATATGTTCCTCTCAGACACCCACTTGTCGCTTAAAGACAATCCTACGCCTTAATCCACTCACTCTCTCAAGCTGAGTGTGTGGACATTGGACTAGGGTTCACTCTCTCGAGCTGAACCTCATGTCGACCCACTCACACTGGCCATCAATCTAGTGGTCTTAATTTTATGACCTCTCTCTCTCGCAAGCTGAAAACACATAAATAAACTTGTATTTGCAACTAGAAATTCATTAAATTCATCCACAACCATTAAACAAAATCACAATTAAACAATCAGCAAGCAAGACCCAACAATTATCTTAACCCATATTCACTAAATCACACCCCAAGATTTGGAGTTTTAGCCACACATCAAGAGAGAAAAATTTATACCTAAATGAGCTCGCATTCAAATGGGTATGAAGATTTAAGTCTTGTTAGAGGCCCAGAATGAAGAATCCAAAAGACCCAAGTTCAAATTCTTGGAGATGAAACCCTCTTTTTCTTCAAGTCTTCAAAACCCTCTCAAACTCGGAGCAAAAATACCAAAAAGGACTATTCTATATGAAAATTATAATAATTGTTCCACACCTAAAACTACACATCTAACTAGTATTTATAGTTTTCACAAATTTGTGTTGCAGCAGATCATTCGGCGTCGTTAGCCAGAATCGCCAATGAACTCAGCGATTCACCCTTTGGTATAGTTCATCGCCGTCTTGCACCACCCTTCAGCATCATCGTGCTCTGGGTCATTGGGCGACATAGTACTACTTGGCAAAACTTCTCAGCGATGCGCGACTGCTCCCTTTTTCTACCGACTTGATCATTTCCTTCAAGGCTCAGCACACTGGAACAAAAGATGAAGTAAGATCCTTTGGTGAGTCGCCAAGTGGACTCAGAGATCCTCAGGACCTTCATTTCTTCATTTTTTTGGGCCTTTTCGTTCCTTTTTGCGACGTAGTGGCCATGCTTTCCTTCACACTTTAAATACCTGAAACTTAAGGTTTTTCATCAGATATTGATATAAAATAAGCATTTGAGGACCCAATTTCTATTAAAATATAGCCCTAAATGAGTCCAATTTCTGGACTCATAAATCTCACAAGGCCTTCTTTTCTTCATTCTTTCAGTTACCTTGTTTATTTTTGCTCATTAGTGTCCATGATTTTTACCTCAATCCAAATACCTGCAAATCAAGGATTTACATCAGTTATTGGCACAAAATAAGCATTTGAGTACACTAAATCTATCCCAATAAAGCCCTAAATGAGTCCAAATCGTGTACTCATTAACTACCTTGCCTTAAATTCATGAATTCCTGAGCCTTTACCTCTCTCAACTTTCTAGGAAAGAACCTATCCAGAAAAGATTCATTAAAACACTCCCAATTCACAGGAGCTGCATCATTACCCTTGTTTTTCTTCCACTGAGTGAACCAAATGTGAGCTACATCCTTAAGATGGTAAGATGCCAACTCAACCCTATCATTCGCAGTTACCTGCATCACTTCAAAGATATTTTTAACCTCATAAATGAAGTCAAAACATTCGACCCTAGAAAATCAGGTGGGTTCATCCTAAAAAAATCTCAAACTCTAGCTGCAGCTGACCCAAAATTAGTGTTGTAGGAACTGGGGACTGTTGATTGTTCTGGTTGGTCACACTTTGAGACAAAAGTTGAATCGCATTCCAAAATTCTGCATTTGAAACCTCTTGGTCTAGAACTAAAGGAACTACATTAGTGTTTCGGGAAATCACATTCCTTGTGTAGGCTCTATGACGAGGCACGATCTGAAATGCATAACGATGAGTTAGTAGGTATAGCATACCCACACACGATAAGAATAGCAAGAAAGTGAAGTTTTCCTAAAGCACTTTGTAGCCTCCCTCTGATTAGATGTGGTGCACTTCATACCTATGACAAGGACTTTACTTAGTGCGGATTTTCAGGCATCCTAGGACACTTAAACCTAATATTGTGATACTAAGTTAGTCACGCTCTGAGGCTACCCTAGGACTCCGACACGGGACAAGGATCAAGAGTGACCCCAAGCTAACCCTGCTGGCATATCATAAGCATACTTAAAGACTTTTAATATAATAGAAAAATGATCATAAAATGAAATTATGGGGAATATCCATTCTAAGTCTACATATATAGCTGAGTTCAATAGCAATTGAGAGATCAAACTCAAACTTAAACTGAATCTAAACTATGTCTGAATAAAAGCCTCTACTATGTAGAGATCTTAAGACATGTCCCCAACTAATTCTAGAAACACTTATACTAAAAGACTAAAAGATGAAAAGAGAACATGTCACTCATCCTCGAAGAATGAGGACTCACCACTGATACTGATGAACTAGAGATCAGGAATCGATTTATGCGTGATGTCGACGCTAAGGAGCTGAACCTACATCATGAGAAGATGTAGCGCAGCGTATGCGTCAGTACTTGAAGGTACTCAGCATGCATGATAGAATAAAGCTAAACAATATAACATAACTCAAATAAAGTATGTTGATCAATGATAGTATATAATCATGAAAAATATGCTAAACATATTGAATATGAACTAAGTGTAGTGACCAAGTTTATAACTTAGTGCAACTAAATACTGAACTGTAACTGATAACCTGGTCTATACACTAGAGTCTGTCTGTGGGAGCTACTAATAACCGACATAAAACCAAATGAGCTAAATGTGGAGTCCAATGTACACTCCCCATCGAGAGGACCCATTATAGTTTACCAAGGGTATAGAAGCATGACTGTTGTGATCACTAAGTATAATGCCCACAGAGGAGACTTACCTACAGGGGCACATAGTTTTGGACTATGAGGGTGACTGACCCTCCAACTCGGTATTAAACCTATTCCCAACTAATTATGTAAGTACCGCATTATAACTGAAGTTTGTAATACTGAATAGCTAAAAAATACTAACATGCATACTGAAAATGCAACATTAATATACTGATAGTGAAACATTCTTATATAGGGCATGTATAACTAAATAAACTGACCTAGCAAGTGTAACTCACGAACTAAATGAATCTCCACAACTAGATTTCTGAGTTTCAAGCTAGAACTAAGCAATAATTCCACGAAAAACATGATAATCTGATTTGGATTAGTCTAATAGCTGAATCATAACATAAATTTGAAATTCTAGAAACCCTATGTCTAAGCATAATGTAAAGAATCTAACTAAATTATAGGTACCTAATGGGTGAAAAGAACCCACTAGTGAAATCCCACATACCTGGTGACAAGTTTCACGGAGAAATCTTTCAAATTTGGGGCTGGAACAGACGAAATCTTGTTGCGTTCTTGGACTAGGGCTTGGTTGACTCTTTCTCCTTCTTTTTGTTCAACTTGATGATTTTTTGGAGAATGAGTTGACTAGGGTAAGTTCTAATTTGGTTATAGGCTAAAACTGACCAAAGCCACGTAGTTTAGAGGTCCAACACATAGGGAAAAGACAAAAATGACTCCTGACTTAAAAGCTGTCGGGGCCAACGACAAACCTGGTCCACGGAACGTGGTCCTGCCTATGGCCCGTCCTGGTCAGTCGCCGATTGGCTTCAGAGAATAGGTTCTGGGGAGTTTGAACAACGTACCTGTTCTAAGGAGTGTGGTCCCATCTATAGTCTGTAGGTCCTGGCGTGGTTCTGGACTTAGCTTGATTTTTCTTGGGTTCTGGGAAGGCTAAACCACGGACGTGGTCCATGGACCTGGTCAACGGACCATGGTCCCAACTATGGTCCGTCCTAGTCAGCCTTCGTTTGGCTTAAGAGAATGAGATCTGCGGACCACTATCCACGAACTGTGGTCCCACCTACGGTCCATAGGTCCAGGCGTAGGTCAACCCTTAGCTGAATTTTCTGGGTGAGTTGCTGGTGGCCAACCACAGACCCCACCTACGGTCCATGGGTCACCTTATAGTCTGTGGGTGGCACCCATTAGTGGCACCTGCAACTTCTAAAAATCCTACAGGTTGGTCTTTCTAGCGTATGAGGTGTTACAAAACTCGAGAGTTGGCTTTAAAATGCTTCTCAAAATTTATAACACAATCTATAGGGTTAATGCGTAATTATGGGCGTGAATGACTCAGCTAAGGGATATTAATATAAATATGGAAACTCAATACTCAGAACTCAAGGACACTACTCATCTCAAGAATACTCAATTATATGGTCCATGTTGAAATACAAACATGAACGAATCAAATCAAGAATCTTAATGCATAACATATAGCTATTCAATAAGTAGGAATAGAATTTTAAAAAAGAAACAGAATTCAAGATCTCAAAATCAACTTATCTCAAAAATATGCAAATGTAAGGATAGAATTCTAGATTACTCTTTTACTTATTTGAAAGTATATGTAGGGCATGAGGACGAACTAACCCAACAATATGATCACCTTACATACCGGAAAGAACAAGGTTCGTGAAGAATCTTGAAAAAAAACTTGAATAGAAGGCTTGAAACCGTAGCTTATAGGAGAACAATCAAGACAACATTTCTTAAGATTCTTGAATTAGTTTTTGGAATTCTCTATGGCCAAGAATTATTATTTTCATTAGTGATTCATAATTTTATGGAGGAATTTGAGTTGGAAAAGAATGGAATTCTTGGAGAAAAACATACCTTGGAGAAGAATCTTGAAAAAGATTGAATGAATCTTGAATGGAGTATTCTATTTTGATTTTTCGTTAGGGTTTTGCCATAGGGTTTGAGAGAGAAGAGAATGATGGATTAAGAGATCAAAATCTTATTATTTTGAAACTTTAATTAGTCAAGAAATTCATTTACACAGAGGTAAAAAGACAAAAACGAGCCTTTTTAATGTTTTCCCGTTGGCTAATTCGTCATTGCACTATATCAAGTTACTAAAATGATCATAACATTTTACCAAAACTGGGATTGTTGTGAAATTTTTGGTGTTGTAAAGATGATTTAAATACCTTTAATTTGATACTTTATGGGCCACATAACTCTTTATATTCTAAGAGATATGGTTTTCAAAAGTTGACCCAACTAAAATCTTACATCAAAATTTAATCGGTATGGAAACTTTAAACTCAACTTTGTGCTAGGAGTTTTTAGTGACCTTAATTGATATCTCAAATCATTCCCACACTAAAGAATTTACCTTTACAAATATGAGCAATTTAAGAATACTCCGATAAGACCTTATATGCAAATAAAGAATAGTTTGGGCCTTAGCTTAGAAATTTTTGGGGTGTTACAATATCTCCTCCTTGGAATCATTCATCATCGAATGATGGTTGAACTGAGTATGGAAGGGAAAGTAGTTACTTTTACTATCTTTCTGACTTTTTAACTTGCTTATTAACATAGGTGGAGATTATTCATACTAAGAGTTTGGAACTCTCTATTGCACATAAGTTGCAAACGATATGAGTTTGAACATAGGCACGCTCTATCTGAAGCTATTTGACATAAAGCAAGGATATATGGGCACGAAGTAAGAATAGGAATACTATGTCTTGAGTGATATGACTGATAACTTTTAAGCATAACAACGATTCTCGACTATGCTCTCATTTCTAATAACTACACTTCATTAGTTGCATCTCAAAGCTCCCACTAGAGTATATGACTACTCCTACAAATGTCTAAGTCAAATTGCTTGCTAAGCCTAATCTCTATTTCACAAGGTGCTAAACATGAGATTGTTATACTTATCTAAACCACAAGATTTAGGTTGTATACCTCTGTAGGCAATCTCATCCTAAGAATACTTCTCCTTATAGCTGCCTTCAACAAACCTTGAGCCAATATCAGGAAACACCTAATGCATCATGCATTTGTCCACATGTTAACCACACAACATTCAATCCTATTACTATAAACACTCAAAGAACTCCTACTAACCAATCCTTCTAAGAAATTCTTTTTTCATTCTCTCATCATCTCTACCAAATTAAATTTCACACATTACTAATAGGAATCGACTAATTTCTCTCACTTAACTATTGTTCATAGTAAAACACCATCATATTCTTCCTCCACAATACAACTTTAGATGGAATAAGAAGACCGTCACTACCACAATAACAAACATCGATATTTTTTTCTGTGATTACTCAACTACTATCAACAACATCACTATCAAAATTGAAAAGTATCATTGAAAGAACATAGGGAGAAAGATCACAAGTACTATTCATTCAAGATATCTGATATGAGAAGATGCATTACATAACATTATGTTGCTAGACATTGAGAGTACATCATGAATTTGCAAGATTGAGCATACTATGAGACATGAGTGCTTATATGAAAAAGTTTATATCATGAGACTGATATCTATAAATTTATGAAGTAAGTTTGAGATCAATGGGCTAAAGTCTTTTCCCATTATTCTGGGAACTAGCATAGATGTGAATCTGCTTCAAGTGTATGAGCATATGTCATACACACTATTTTGGTATCAGTAACATCAATAGGATGTTGTAATGACTGAGCTTTAAGGAATATTCTAGAGTATTAATGGACTGATATATCATTATAACTCTTTCTGAACACATCACTATCTGATTCTTAATAATTGACTTGGTTTCTCATCTTATCATCTCCCCCTTAGGTCTGAAGCAGAGACTTTGAAACTATGGATTTATTCCGTCTTCTCTAAACTGGTCTACAATCTCTCTACTCTAATACTCCGGAAAATCTTATCTCGTGGCTACTAAACTCTCCATAAGCAAATACTAAGACTCATTCTAAGACCTCTTTCTAAGATGCTTCTCTTAATCTCTTCTCATGGGCTTATAAGGCCACTTAATCTGACTATTAAAAATCTGATTGTCCTTCTTAGCATACCAGTAACATCTTTTATGTTCACATCAACCTAACTAGAGGAACTTTGAATTGTACTCAAGAGGCTCATCATTGACTATATAAAATCATTCCTACCAAACTCTTAAGGGTGTCAAATAATGCTTACATCAGTCTACTCCACATTGGTAACTCAAATATACTATCTAGGCACATATTGAAAATCATAAACTTAATTAGAACCTCATCCAGCTACATATGATCTCTGGTACACCTCCTAATTCTTTTGTTAATCTAATGACTTATCCACACTTCATTTCTCTTATATACACAGTCAGAATCTCACTCTTGTACCACTCATATTCACTTCATCTAACATCTTAATTCCTCACCTACTCTATGTCAAGTCTACCAGATCATATCTCAAAAGTAGCATTATCACCCTTATGTTGTCATTTTTTTTACCACGACACTCATCTCAAATTTAAGTCTAGCGTCTATTACTAAACATGAATATCAATATAATTTCTCACATACTATACTAACTCATTACAAATAAATAAAATTAATAAATACTCGCCCACTAAGACTTTATGACAACTAGTCAGTCTCCATGTTCATTCTACCTATATACAGATTACCGACAATCCCTTTCACAACTTAAGTACTATTTACTCATTTACTATACATCATTACGTAATTAGTTCTATAATCCTCTGAATACCATAGGGATCTCCTTTTAAATATCATAAACCTAGATTAAATCTATCAAATCATGAATACTCGGCTCTTCTATTCAACCCTTATACTTGGCCGATACTAATGCATTGACACCACATGATAAACTTCTTTCTGGTTATAGTATACCTTACTAGTAACTATTACTCTACCTTCTATCATGAAAATCTTCACAAACTCACCACTTCTTATTCTACCTATAAGGAAAAACTCATCATTAATAACTTACTGGGCACATGACTACCACAACATAACTTTCCTCATCATTATCTCCCTTTCTTAGATTATTGAACTTCTGCATGCATTCTTCTAACTTTGGGCACTTTTACTACTACTGCTTATAACCTTAGAACTCATACTATCTATTCGGGTGCAATTACTACCCATGCTCTAAGACACGTTTCCTCACATGGGTCTCAAATGAAACAAGGTTTATAGAAAAGAGTCTGGGAATACATCTCACTTTTAGCTCGAACACACGATTCACATGAATAAGAGTGCATCCTTTAGAATATGAAAACTTAAGCTCACTCATGGGCTTCTTTCAAGCCCCTATGAAGTGTCGTGACTTTCTAAAGACTTTTGCTGAGATTAATTCATTGATAAGGATCTGGCTTTTCTTTTCAACTACCATAACTATGAGGGGTAGTCGAATGAATATTAAAAATGCACGAGTTTGAATAAATTCCTTATAACATAGCTCTATTGCACGATTTAGAGAAGAAAGAAAGGAAACTTTTCCTAAATGTTTGTTGTCCCTCATTTATAAAAGTGGGGCCCTCAAAACCATAAATAATATCCTACTTGGCAAGGCTTAGGATTCATAGACACCCTAGGAAACTTGAACTCTATGCTCTGATATCAAGTTTGTCACGATCCAAGCCTACACCCTGGACATGGCCGACACTCGAGAACAATTTATGGCCCTCAAGCGAACCCTCATCCTTGTTGACTACAAGTGGAAGACTAACTCAAGCATACATAAAAATCAAATTGAAAGAAACATTTCAAAATAGTTTACTGAATCTCAAAACTTCGTTAAATATGATGAGTATGAAACATAAGTTTTAAATAAAATATTTGAAACTGAAAGACTCTACAAAGTTTTCTATCTATGAAGCCTCTACTATACAAAGATGAGTGTCGGGACAAGACCCACAACTCCTCAACAGAACTAGTACTAACAACTTATAAAACTAAAGTATTCTAAAAGCAGGGCACTCTCACTCATAAGAACACGAGCGGATGAAGTGATCTCAACAAACTCTTGTTGAGGATCCTAAGAACCTGTATCTGCATCATTAAAAGATGCAGGTCGAATGACATCAATACATTTAATGTACAAGTATGTAATATAGCTAAATAACAAATAACTGAAAAAAAGGACTGCAATAGATAACAATGTACTCAAGCTGAATGTAAAGAAATAAAGGAGTTAAATAGTTTAAAACTTTACAAAATACTTTCTCATATATGAGCTCAACATAATAAGTGGTATATAAAAATATACTTTAACTCTATTGTGAGATTCTCTAACCGACAACCATTACTATGAGCTATATGATGATACAACTTCTAACCCACGCTGCTAGAACTGTCATATACCTTGACGGGATATAGGACACCTCAACTAAGTGGATCCACTAAGCTCTGCCCGAAGGCACTTAGGATTCATCTAAAAAGTATGATCTTGTAACCATGTTGGCATACATGGTTTATGAGGAATGTGATTTCTCTGAACTCATCACCATATTGGTGCTCAATACTATTCCCAATAATATATACTCATGCTCAATAATTAAAAACATACTCTTCCTCTGGTTTGAAATAATGTCTCAAACTCCCTCTTAAAAGAGGTAATTGTTGTTAAAATATCTTTGAACTCATAACTCATTTAGAAATCAAAGTTTCTCTTTTATCAATGTAAAAATCAATACCTTTGGGAATACTTAGTTCCCTTATACTCTTACTGAATTCATACTTAAAATCTCTTTCTAAAAAATATATCAAAATCATATTGTGATATGATCATTGATGACTTGGGAAGTCATACTACATAAATATTAATGGTATATCTAGATACCATACTGCTTAAACATTGATGGCATACTCGATTGTCATACTAATCATGTTTTAGAAACTTTTTCTCAAAAATCATCTTTACTTCCTCAAAAACTCAGTTTAAACCTCAAGTGTTGGCTTTAAAAAGCTACTCAAAATTTATAACTCAATTCATAGGGTTCATGCAGAATTATGGGCATGAACGACTCAACTCAAGGATCTTAATAGAAATATGGAAACTAAGTACTCATAAGTCAAGGATATTACTCATCTGAAGAATACTCAATTCATAGGGTCCATGTTGAAATGCAGACATGAACGAATCAACTCAATAATCTTAATGCATAACTTGTAGCAATTCAATAATTAGAAATAGAATTTCAAAAAACAAAAAGGAACTCAAGAACTCGAAATCAACTTATCTCAAGAATACTCAAATTTAGAGATAGAATCCTAGATTACTCTTTTACTGATTTGAAAGTAGATGTAGGGCGTGAGGATGAACTAGCCTAACACTATGATAGTATTACATACCTAAAAGAACAAGGTTCTTGAAGAATCTTTAAAAAGAACTTGAATAGATGCCTTGAAACCCTACCTTGAAGGAGAGAAACAAGAAAACATTTCTTAAGAGTCTTGAATTAGTTTCTTGAAATCTCTATAGCCAAGAATAATGACTTTCATTAGTGTTTCACAATTCTTGTAAAGAATGCATCCTAATCTTATTCTTACTTTCAAGTATTGGTATTCTATGTGTCGTTATGACTAAATCACGTTCATGAAGTGCCGCATTCTTGAGCTTATCCCTGTATATCAACTTCTTGTCTCTTGAATATGTTGAGTCTTATAGCTCAGTCAGATACACTTTTGTGACCACATCAATGCAGATAAATTGCTCATTCACTTGTTTGTAGAAATTGTCAGGTGAGACAGTTTCATGATAGAGACACTTTCATGATATTAAAAATATTTGTCTTGTATAATAATATGATATGACAGCTTTTCCATATGAAAACAGATAGCTTTCTTCAAATCAAAACTTCATATAAATCAAATGATTTGTTGTAGTTTCATAACCAATAAACTTTGATATGATTGGATAGGATAAGAAATTTATAAAACATTATTTAATTCACTTTGATATCTCTATTGATAAGAGTGGTGTTATATTTTGCAAGAACATTAATAAAATTATCATACCATGAATAATAATAATAGAAGAATACACCAATTACACTGTCATGACCAAAGGTAGCCCCTAGGCGAAACATAACATATAAGACCATGAGAGGCCCCACACCAGCCACTTACCTTTCATCAAACAAGATAATAGAATAAAGAGATTTAAAAGAGAGTTTCAACATATAATTTTTTTTTTTTTACAGAAAAGCGAATATCTAAACATAGTCTCAAAGACATCTAGTACATAAGAGTTTATCACAACGTAGCCTGTAATCAAGTTTCAAAATTGAAAGTAAAGACAAAAGGGAAATTAAACTCGGTCCTCAGAATATAGGACTCACCAAACTTCAAGTCTTATACATGAGATCCCTAGCCACGAAAGTGTGAATCTGTAAGGTCGGTCCCTACATTTGGGAAAATGTAAGCCAGAGTATGTGTAAGTACAAACATGTACCAAGTATGATAGCCATGCATAAAATATTTGAAACCATGAGAAAAAGGGCATTTTCATCAAGTGCAATGACCAAGATAAATCATGAATGTAAAAGAACTAGAATACATAAGTCATAAATCATGGTCAATGCAAATAGACATCATCTTAAATCACAAGTGAGATACTTCTTGAAGTAATCTTAATTCATTATTGTGGGTGATTTACCTTTAACCGATATATAAGACCATGTGAGGTATGAACATAGAATCCGATGTCTACCCCACACCAAAAAAAGGTGTCCTGCTTGCTAAGGTAAGACCATGAATTTCTAGCTTATGTGGATCCACTATCAAATATCAATCTAAGACCATGATCCCATGGGGGCACATAGGTACAGGATAAAGACATTGCTTCTAGAAACCCGACCACTACTAACGGGAGTGCTCCTATCTCAATATCCTCCCGGTTCTAAGCATAAATCCTATGGAGTAGTCATTTTCTTAACTTACCTTTATTATCCATGGAAGGGCACGCCATCTTTCCAATCCAAGCTAAGTCATATGTAATCCATGGAAAGGTACAATTAAGTAACCAATCCAAGCTAGGTTTCATTAGAATAGCTCCTTAACTTTGATTCATTTTAGGTGAGAAGACCTTTCAACCATAGAATCATTTATGTGAGAAAATATTTCACATTCATGCATGAGGTAGTTATGTGAACAATCATTTCACAACAATTATCTACAATGACAACATATATGCTTCTACTCTCAAGAAATCTATATCATATCTCTTGAATTTCATAAGAACATGCATAATTCCATAATTCACCTTTCATAGTTCAAAACCCACTTTCAATAATCAATATCTAGAAATCATGTAATTATTTCAATTCATGCTTGATAGATCATAAAATAATTGAATAAATCAATATTTAAAGGAACCCATAACATGAAAGAAAACCCTAACTCAATTTGGGAATTCTAACTTTGTAAATTGGAGAATTCGGGAACTCCATGAAGGAAAGGGCTCCATGGATGAAGACTATCATACCTCAATGCCAAAAGCTTGACTTCAATGGTGGAATTGGGGCTTGACTTGAAACCCTAGGTTGAATCCTTCTTCTTCAAGCTTTCTAGATAGAGAAATATTTGAGAGGAAGACTTGTTCTTCTTTTCATAATTTGAGAGAATGATTTCAATTAGGGAAATTTAGGGTTAAAACAATTATATAGGGATTTAGATGAAGTGTAGAACGACATAGTATTAGGCTAGAATAATTAGGAAAAGACCAAAAAGCCCCTAAGAAAGTAACTGTCGAGCTCATCAACGACCCCAACCTACGGTCCATCGATCAACTCATGGACCGTCCTGGTTGGGCGTCGATGAGTTCAAAGACACCAACTTTAGGACCCACAACGACGACACTTACCTACAGCCCGTGGGTCCAACGATGGGCCATGGAGCACGCCCGTAGGTCCCAAATATTTGATTCTAAATTCCATTAAGTCTGGGACTCACCTACAAGACCTATCTATTGATTGAACATTAGACGAATGACCGTTCTAGTGAACCATTGAAAAAGTATTGAAACTTTATATTTTGAGAAACTTGAATAAACAATCCATAGACCAGACCTACAATCCATGTGTCAAACAATGAACCATTTGTGGCTCCGTCAAACTTGCACCATATTTTACAATAAGCTATAATTCTACCCTTTCCGAATCTGAGGTGTTATAATATCTCCCCCTTGGGAATATTCTTCCTCGAATGAGATTCAAGACAGCATAAGGAAGGTAGAAACTTAATCCAACAGCTCATCATGTATGCAATTATATAAATGCACCTATCCGAGGAGGAGACATCGACTCCAAGCTATAGAATGTTCAAAACATCATTTCATGAAGTCTATATGCAACTCATACTCAAATGCATATAAAAAAGTAGAAATCAATCAAGTACTCATTTTCTCACAATTTAAGATTTTCATGAATCATGAATAATGAGGAAATCATGGGAATATCTAAGACACATGACACCTAATGAGTAAACCATGAAGAGATAAATACCTCAAGCTTGAGTAGGGAGGGAGGGAAAAAGATGAGTTTAATAGGACATCATCTCGGCCTCGACCTCCCAAGTAGCACCCTCAACTAACTAATTCCTCCAAAGAACTTTCACGAAAGCAACTTCTTTATTTCTCAACTCTTAACTTTTTGGTCTAAAATCTCAACCAGAACTTCCTCATAAGAAAGATTATCATTAACTCCCAAACCTTCTAAAGGATCTATAGATGTCAGATCTCCACCACATTTTTCACGACCCAGGGGTACCCCCTAGACGTAACATGGTATATAGAACCCCGAAAGACTCCAAACAAGCAACTTATTCTTCACAACATAAGCAATAGAACAATAACAGTAAAAACATATTCCAAGTCTAAAATTTTCAAGAAAGAAAAGCGGAAGTCAAGACACTAAGTCTCAACATAGCCATCTATTACAATGTTTGAATGAGATAGGGCCTAGCCCATATAACATGTTCAAAAAGGGAAATACATGAATGAAACTACAACATAGGAAAAAGACGTCCTCAAACCATGAGGACTTACCAAGCTCGACAGATACTCAAGTCCAAGCTCTAGCCACAAGAATGATCACCTCGAGAATTGGACCCTACACTTGGAAAAAATGTAGGAAAAGTAGGTGTTAGTATAACAATGCACTAAGTATGATAGACATGCATATAAACATTGAAAACATGCTAAAAGGGACATTTCATTTGAAAGTATGCAATTTATCAATTTAAACATGATTTAGGAGTTTAGAGAGCATAAGTCATAAAAACATAGCCAACATAATCATCATCATCTTTAAAGCCTTTGGGACTCATATACAAAGCTTATTGAGTAACCATAGTTCATATTCTTGTTCTTATTGTTGGAATAAGCCTTAACCAACATGAGACCATGTGAGCTATAACATGATTCCTCGGTGTTACCCACATCAAAAAGGGGTGTCCTACTTCCTAAGGTATAACCATACTTTTAGCTTAGGTGAACCCATTAGCTAAATAACCTATGGGGGCACATAGTTTATGGGATAAGGAGATTGCTACTAGAAACCCGGCCTTGACTATCGTGAGGGCTTCCATCCCAAGAGATTGCTTTTATGAACCCAGACTCAAGTAACATGAGGGTTCCCATCTCATATCAATATCCACTCAGTGCTATGCAATTATTCCCATGGAGTATTTATTAAGTCTTGACTTAACTCATATTCATGGAAGAATGTTTTTACACTCAATCCATGATTAATTCATAAGATAGCTATTAGATCATGCGTAATAATAACCTTTCACTATCCATGTCTACATACAAGTCTTAGATTCAATTAGGTGAGAAAGTCTTTCAACCATAGAATCTTCATTATGTGAGAAATCCTAACACATCATGTCATATTCAAGCATAGGTGTGTATATACAAATATCCTTTCAACAACACAACAACAACATCATAATCATAGATACTTCACTATCAAAGTGTTCTAAAAGCATTTACATAGATCCCATAAAACATGCCTAATTCTCATACTTTGCCCCTTCAAGGTTTAAAGCTCACTTTCAATCAGCACATCTAGAATTAAAACATTAAACATGGATATCATCATGATTCAAGTAACCCAATCACTACATGCATAATTTTATAACATTCGCTTTTCATCAACAAAGACCCACATCACAAAATTACAATTGAGAAAAATGGGGATTTCATGGATTCTTGGGGATTCATCATATGAACCTTAGGAAATCATCACTTCATTCTTAATATAACATAATTCAATCATTAGAATCAATTTTGAAAGAAACCCATGACTTTGGAATCAAACCCTAACATTTGGGGATTTCAATCTTTAAAATTGCGATTTTGAAGGGGATCCATGGATGAAATCTATCCATGGATAAAATCTACCATACCTTAAAAACAAGGTCCAATGAATTTGATGTAAATAACCTTAGCTCCAACTTTCTTCTTCTTTTTATTCTTCTTCAAGTTCTAGAGAGAGAATATTTTAAGAGGATAAATTTGGGAGATCTATTTGGGTTTTGGAAATAATGATTTGAATGGGTTGGTTTTTGAGTTAAAAGGTCTTATATAGTGACCCTAAGTTAAGGAAAAATGACCTCACTTAATTTGGAAAAAATCAGAAAAGACCCAAGACACCTTCATTTAAATGGGCTGCCCAGGCCTCACGTGGGGTCCCATGTGCCATGGTCATGACCACGAGCCGTGGTCCCCTTCATGGACTTGAGTCAATGGCTGTGAAACAAGTACCTTTAGCCCACAAGCCCAAGTCATCTTCACAGAGGGATCCACGAACCGTGGTGCTTGCCACGAGTCGTGGTCTCTCTAGTGGGCCTTGAGGTAGTGGCTTGCCTCTTCCTCTCTAATCTCATACACCCAACACCCTTCCACGAGCCTTCCCATGAGCCATGGTCTTCACCACGAGCCTGAAGTGGCTCGTGAAGAGGAGCTTATTTTGGGTAGATTTGGGGAGGCCACTGCCTAGCCCACCACAAGCCCCACCAAGGGTCATGGTCTTGACCACGAGCCATGATGGTGGGCATGGTAGGTGGGGCAGTGCCTACTCTAAGGTATTCTGCCCTAGCCCGCTCCCTTGGCCCTTTCCCTTCTTCTTTGACATTAACTCTCACGTTTAGCTCTAGTTTAGCCTATTAATTTCCAAGGTGTTACAATATCTCCCCCTTGGAAACATTCGTCATTGAATGACGATCTAGACACCTTATGGAAGTAAATACTCAAGACTAGCAGCGCATCATCCATACAACATCAAAATAATGCACAATTCAAAGGAGGAAACATCAACTCCAACTCATACATACTCAATGCATCACAAGGAAGAAGGAACCTCATATAATAACCCATTATGCATAAAAGCTCAACATTTCTCATATTCATAGGAGGAATTACCTTCTCCAAATTAAAATCATGTGCAACACAATCTCATGGAGCCTTTATGCAATTTTACTCTAAAAAAGCATAACTAAAACATGTTCAATAATTCATCTCATGAAGCATATAGGCAACTCTTATTCAATGCACAATAACATGAGGAAAATCAATCATAAAAACTATTTTCTTAATAAACATAAATTTCTCAAGAACGTGCATAACATAGGGAAATCATGGAAAAACTCAAATAACACACATGACTCCCAAAACAAGGAAAACTCAAAGAACTACTTACCTCAAGCTAGGGTAGGAGTAGAAGAAAAAATATGAGGATAGCAGGACTTCATATCGGCCTTGGCCTCCACAGTAGCACCCTCAACTAGATGATTCTTCCGCAAAACCTTCACGGAAGCTATTTCCTTGTTTCTCAACCCCTTAACTTGCCCGTCTAGAATCTCTACCGGAACTTCCTCATATGAAAGACTTTCATCAACTCCTAACCCTTCTAAGGGAATAACGGATGCCGGATCTCCAATATACTTCGTGAGCATAGAAACACGAAACACCAGATGAACCGAAGCCAACTCACTTGGAAAATCTAACTCTTAGGCAATGTTATTAATACGCCTCAAAATTTGGTATGGGCCTACATACCGGGGACTAAGCTTCCCTTCCTTAACAATCTCATAACACTCTTCATAGGCAAAATTTACAAGTGGATCAAATCATGAACATTAGGGACACTCAACAATATTTCTAGCCAAGCATACCATATCCCCCTTGGGAGAAAGCCTCAACTAATTCCTTAAGCACCGTTTCCTTTCAAGTCAACTAAAATTAGATCAAGACCTTGCTTAGCTTTCACATGTCACCAATGACAATTCGGACCCATTGTAACCATAACACTACTGTAACACCCTAGAAATTCTATGACTTAAGTTAGAGCCTCACCTTATGAAAAATGACTTTAAAATAGTTAAAATGATGTTTATAAACCTAAACTAATGTAATTGACTTGGTTTGGAAGAGTAAAAGGCTAAACGTCAAGAAACGACCACGACATCCGGAAACTAGAGAACAATGTGTTCTACTGTATCCTTAGGTTTTGGGCAGGTTTAGGTGTGCCGTATGATGGTATAATCTAGTGAAAAGGTTTAAAATAGGTAAATATATGTTCCTAGGGTCAAAACATTCAAATACGACCCCCAGGGCCACCCTAAAGGGCCCCGAGGAAGACCCCAATCTTAGCCAAGCAAGCTCCCAAGGCAGCTTGCAGATTGCACTTGGAGGGAATAGTTGCGCGTCGAGCACTGCTCCCCCAAGGAGCAAAAATCAAGCTCGTGACGCGGTCGTGTCGTAAACTCAACTATCTCAAAATTTAATTCCAAATATCTTCAAGGAACAGCTCCGCGTCGCGGACTTGTTCCACGACGAAAATGCAGAAATTCAGAAATCTATTTTACTTCATTAAAGAGTCCATTTAAGTGAGGGGTATTTAGGGTACATTAGGGGACATGTATATAATGATTTTTAAGTCAATTTACCTAACTTTTATCACTCAAACACAAAACCCCAAAGATCTAAACCTAAAGGTCCTCTTTCTCTCTACTCTCTCTCTTCTCAAGAACTCCATTGAAGAAGATTGGAACTTCAAGAAGAAGACCAACTCTCCAAGGTTTCAACTCAGATTTTCGTGGTTAATTCGTCTATAAGGTATGGTTGCTTATCACTCTTGGGATTCCTTTCCCCAAGAGGCCCCTTCAAGATGAATTTCAAAATCCCCAATTTCTAGATTTCAATCCAAAAACATGGGTCTTCTTTCTAAAGTGAAATTGATGTTATAAACTGACTTTTATTGATGTTATATGAACAATTATGGATGAATTTATGTTGTACTGGTGGTTTCTTGAAGAATTCCCCATGAGACCCATGTTTCTCCTTCTTTTCCAAATTCTAACCCTAGTTTGGGTTGGATAATAATTGAAGGCTATGAATTGAATGTAATGTTATGTAATTCATATTTGTATGATGATTCTACCCTAGTTTATGTACAATTTCTATGAAATTAGGGTTGAGTCTTTGAATGAAGCCTTCAAGGCTATGAAGGGAATATGTAATAGCTTATATTTATGTTGATTATGCTATTACATCATGAATTACCTTGTATTATGTATTGGTTATGAATTTCTTGGTAATTGAAGTATGGATGCCCCACGAAGGGCAAGAAGGTATGAAGGTTGGTTCTTCTTTGAACTAAAGTATGAAAGGTGAATTACTTAGAATTGTAATGATGCTATACCTAATGTGTTATTGTGGTGTTGATAACCTATTTTCCTTATCCTTAACCCTCTACACTTGAATTATCTATGAAGTATGTATGCATATTATGGTATGATTGCTATATGATTGAAAGGTAGTTCTCATGATTGTAGTGTAATGTAAAGTGAAAGGTTTACTCACTTGTTAAGTGTCTTTAAAGTGAAAGGCTTGTTACTCACTTATGAACACATATGAGCTATTATGGTAAGATGTCTACATAAGAGTTTGTTAAAGGCTAATGTGAACTTATGTGATGACTAAAGATGATTACAAAAGAGAATTAGATGCTTAGCACCGAAAGGGCATGTAAATGAGATGGGGGTCTCACGTTTAGTAAGTAAGACTCCCCACATGGGTTTCCTCATGTTTAGCAAGTCTGGATTACCTACGATATGTGTTGTCTCATCAGATGGAAACCCTCACGTTTAGTAAGTTAGGGAATCTATAAGCAATCTCTTTGACCCTTAACTATGTGCCCACATAGGACTTTAGCTTAGTGGATCCACCTAGATAGCTATGTACAAATGGATACACCTTAGGCAAGTGTTAACTCTCTATTTTTGGTGTAGGAGTAGAACACTGGATTCGATGTAGCTCTCATGGTCTATGTCGATTATTGCAATATTTCCCTAATATAAAAGTAAAGGAAGGTATGAAAGGTGTGAACTCTTACTAGGGCTTTCTTAAGGGTTTCTACATAGTGTAAGGGAGGGTATGGGACTGCTCTTGCACTTTGCACTTGTGGGATCCTAAGAGATGGTTGTAGTAGTGTTCTCTTATGATTATGATTATTATGACTTATGTATGTTGAAGCTATGTTATGTATGATCATTATGAGTATGGTAAGTTATGATGAAATATGATCTTATGAATGTATGGATGAAGTAGGTTGCTTAATGTGATACTTGGCTTTGAATAGGGTTATGGGGTTCTATTCTTTGCATTGCACTAGTACTACTTGGGGTGTCTATAGGATGATATTATGTTGGTTTGGACTATGATACTTAATTTGTGTGCATATTGGATTTACTTGGCAAAAAGCAGGTTTTGAATAAAATGTCCTTTTATGCTTGTTTCAATGGTTTTTATGCATAGTATCCATACTTAGTACGTGTGTTGTACTAACCCATATATTCTCCCTTTTCCCATACATTTAGGTTCGAGCTGTTGAGGATTCAAGTTTACTTCTCAAGACACTTGGATTTGCTTCCCCAAGTTGGTGAGTCCTCAAGTCCGAGGACAAGACCCTATGATCTAGCTTTTATGTTTAGTTCTTTGCTTATATTGAAAGACATTGTTGTACTTCCTATTTTCAAGACTTCTTATTGATGTAAGGGCTAAGTCCCATTTTCGATACTTCCATGTCTAGATGGTGCATTGTGACGAAGTTAGACTCTATTTTTCCTATATGAAGTGAAGTTGAACTTCCAAAGTAAAAGTTTTAAATTTTCCATGATTTTATTCTATGATACATATTATGATGAATGTTAAGGGCTTGTATAAGACCTCTTCGAGGTTGAATATGCCGATAACGACTAGGGGGTGCTCTGGGTCGTTACAAACTTGGTATCAGAGCTTAAGGTTGAGAATAATGTAGGATTCATGTCACAAGATACCACATTGAGTAGTGTCTTGTTCATGGGTGTGAAGCACGCCACACTTATGAATGAGAGGCTACAAGATGCTTAGGAACTTTCACTCTTTTGTTATTCTATTGTCGTGCCTAAGAGTCTTAACTATATTTAGTCCTTTTCTTCTAATCCTTTTCTTGTGCTTATAGCCAATGACTATAAGAAGGAACAACACAAGGAGGGCCAATGAGGAGAATGTGAATGAGGCGGTTCCCCCTTAAGCTCCTCAAAACCCTCAAGTTCCTATTGAAGAAGGGGCTATATCTAATGTTGAGATAAGGTCAGCTATTCATAATTTGACTCAAGTGTTGGCCACCTAAGTTGCAAGGGATGCTAGGGTGCAAGTGAACCCCAATGCGCTAGCACTACCGCTTCTTGTATAAGGGATTTCACAAGGATGAATCCCCCTAATTTCTTTGGCTCCAAAGTGGAAGAAGATCCACAAGGGTTCATTGATGAAGTGTTTAAGGTTCTAGAGGCTATGGGTGTGTCTTCTCAAGAAAAGGTGGAGTTAGCCACCTATCAACTCAAAGATGTGGCACAAGTGTGGTATGAACAATGGAAGGAGGGAAGACCTATTAGAGAGGGTCCGATAAGTTGGGCTACATTCAAGATGGCTTTTCTTGATAGGTTTTTCCCCTTGGAACTAAGGGAGAGGAAAATGCAAGAATTCGTCAACCTCCGTCAAAGGGGTATGAGTGTGAAGGAGTATGGCCTCAAGTTCACTCAATTGTCCAAGCATGCTCCTACTTTGGTGTCGAACTCTAGAGCTACAATGAACAATTTTTTTATGGGTGTATCCGATCTTGTGGTGAATGAATGTAGGTCGGCTATGCTAATCCCAAGCATGGATATTTCTCGCCTTATGGTTCATGCCAAGAAAATTGAGGAGAAAAAGCTTAAGCGAGTTGGTAGAGAATTGAAGAGGTCAAGGGCCAATGATGGAAATTCTTCTAAGGTTAGCTTTGAAATCCAAGATAAGCCAAAAGTTCAAAAAGAGGTTTTCCAACCAAGGTCCTCCTAACACTCCAAGGGTCAACAAAGGTAAAGTGTCTACCCCTAAGCCTCAAAAAGCAAGAGGTGGTGGTCCTTATGTTGAGAAGCCTATTTGTAAAAAGTGTGGTCGAAAACATGAAGGCAAGTGCCTAGTTGGCATGGGTAATTGCTATGGTTGTGGTAAGAGCGGCCACATTAGGAGGGACTGCCCTATGCTAAAGGCTCAAAGAAGGGAAAATGCTCAAGCACAAGCAAGTGGCCCAAATCCTGATGCTCCTAAGAAGAATCGCTTCTATGCTCTCCAATCCCAAGGTGATCAAAAAAGCTCTCCGGATGTTGTGACCGGTATGTTGCAAGTATTTTCAATAAATGCTTATGCATTATTGGAACCTGGTGCCAATTTGTCTTTTGTAACCTCTTTAGTGGCTATGAAGTTTAATATGCTTCCCGATGTCTTAGATAAACCCTTTATGGTTTCTACTCCAGTGGGTGATTCCATAGTTGCTAAAGAGTTTATAGGGGTTGTCCCATATCATTGCCCAATAGAGTCACTTTGGTTGATTTGGTGGAACCTGATATGTTAGACTTTGATATTATATTGGGGATGGATTGGCTTCATGCTTGTTTTGCGTCCATAGATTGTAGGACCCGAATTGTGAAGTTTCAATTTCCTAATGAACCCATTTTAGAATGGAAGAGAGGAAATTTCGTTCCTACGGGAAGGATCATTTCATGTCTAAAATCTTGTAAGTTGATTTCTAAGGGTTGTCTCTATCATATTGTGAGGGTCAAGGATCTTGAGTCCAAGATTCCTCCTTTATAGTCGGTCCCCGTAGTGAAGGATTTTCCGAAAGTCTTTCCTGATGACTTACCCCGAATTCCTCCCGAACGAGAAATAGATTTTGACATAGATTTATTGTCGATACGCAACCCATTTCAATCCCTCCTTACCGGATGGCCCTGGCGGAGTTGAAGGAATTAAAAGCTCAACTCAAAGATTTGTTGGATAAGGGTTTCATCCAACCTAGTATATCTCCTTGGGGTGCACCGGTGTTATTTGTGAAGAAGAAGGATGGATCTCTCCGTATGTGTATTGATTACCGACAGTTAAATAAGGTGACCATTAAGAACAAGTATCCACTCCCTAGGATTGATGACTTATTTGATCAACTTCAAGGAGCGAGTTACTTTTCAAAAATTGATTTGAGGTCGGGTTATCACCAACTTAGGGTGAGAGGTGTTGATGTTCCGAAAACAGCCTTATGAACAAGATATGGTCATTTTGAGTTCTTAGTGATGTCCTTTGGTCTTACAAATGCCCTGGCAGCTTTCATGGACCTTATGAATCATGTGTTTAGAAATTTTCTAGACTCATTTGTTAGTGTCTTTATTGATGACATCTTGATACTAAAAGTGAGGATAATCACATGAATCATTTGAGGATAGTATTGCAAGCCCTCAAAGATCATCAACTCTATGCTAAGTTTAGCAAGTGCGAGTTTTGGCTAAGATCGGTTGCTTTCCTTGGTCACATTGTTTCTAGTGAGGGTATAGAAGTTGATCCAAAGAAACCGATGTGATCAAAAGTTGGCCTAGACCTTTGAGTCCTTTCGACATTCGAAACTTTTTGGGTTTGGCCGATTACTACCGGAGGTTTGTTGAGGGATTTTCATCTATTGCATCTCCACTAACGGCCTTAACTCAAAAGAAGTCCAAGTTCGAATGGGTGGAATCTTGTGAAAAGAGCTTCCAATTGTTGAAAGATAAGCTCACCTCCGCTCTGGTTTTGACCTTACCGAAGGGCACCGAAGTGTTTGTAGTATATTGTGACACTTCCCGAGTGGGTTTGGGTTGTGTCCTCATGCAACATGGTAAGGTTATAGCCTATGCCTCGAGACAACTCAAGGTGCATGAGAAGAATTATCCAACTCATGACCTTGAGCTAGCGGCCATAGTCTTTGCTTTAAAGATTTGGAGACACTAACTCTATGGGGTACATGTGGATGTGTTTACCGACCACAGGAGTCTTCAATATGTTTTTAGCCAAAGAGAATTGAATCTCAGACAAAGGAGGTGGTTGGAACTCTTAAAAGATTATGATATGAGTGTCCTTTACCACCCTGGAAAAGAAAATGTGGTTGTGGATTCTTTAAGTCGTATATCTATGGGTAGTGTGTCACATGTGGAAGAAGATAAAAGGGAGTTATCCCGTGATGTACATAGGCTAGCCCGGTTGGGTGTCCAACTTGAAAATTCCACAAAAGGAGGTGTCATGGTCTGTCATAATTCTGAGTCATCGGTTGTTGTTGACGTAAAGTCTAAGCAACATCTTGACCCTATTTTGATGGAACTAAAAGAGTCAGTTCTCAACAAAGCAATAGAAACTTTCTCTCAAGGAGAAGATAGGGTGCTTAGGCACTAAGGAAGATTATGTGTGCCGGATGTGGATGGCCTAAGAGAGACAATCTTAGAGGAGGCCCATAGGTCCCGATACCCCATCCATCCAAGAGCCACCAAAATGTATCGCGACTTACGTGAGATTTATTAGTGGAACAAAATGAAAAAAGACATAGTAGATTTTGTGGCTAGGTGCTCGAATTGCTAACAAGTCAAAGCCGAGCACGAAGGACCGGGAGGTCTAACTCAAGATATTGATACCCCCACTTGGAAGTGGGAAGAGATCAATATGTTCTTCGTGGAAGGTTTGCCTTGAACCCGTAGCAACATGATTCCATTTGGGTCATTGTGGATAAGTTGACTAAATCAACTCATTTCCTTCCCATCAAGGTTTCTTATTCGGCGAAAGATTATGCTAAGTTGTACATTAAGGAGATTGTGAAATTGCATGGGGCCCCGTTGTCGATTATTTCGGATAGAGGTGCCCAATTTACTTCCCATTTTTAGAGGTCTTTCCAAAGTGGGCTTGGTACTCAAGTGAAACTTAGTTCCGAATTTCACCCTCAAATGGATGGTCAAGAAAAACGCACCATCTAAACCCTAGAGGACATGTTGAGAGCGTGTGTCATTGACTTCAAAGGTAATTGGGATGACCACCTACCTTTAATAGAATTTTCCTACAACAATAGCTACCACTCAAGTATTGCTATGGCACCCCTTTGAAGCACTTTATGGTAGAAGGTGTCGATCTCCGGTTAGGTGGTTTGAAGTAGGTGAATTTGCTCTTCTTGGTCCCAAAGTAGTCTATGAGGCTACAGAAAAAGTTTGACTTATAAGGGATAGGTTGAAAATGGCTCATAGTCGGTAAAAGTCTTATGTCGATAATAGAAAGAGAGATCTTGAATTTGAAGTAGGTGATTGGGTCTACTTAAAAATCTCACCCATGAAAGGGGTAATGAGGTTTGGTAAGAAGGGGAAGCTTAGCCCCCGGTATGTTGGGCCTTATGAGATTTTGAAGCGTGTCGAAAAGGTCACTTATGAGTTAAAATTACCCATCGAATTGGCCCCGGTTCACCCGGTGTTCCATATTTCTATGTTAAAGAAGTGTATAGGTGACCCGATGTCCATTCTCCCTCTAGAAGGTTTAGGGGTGAATGAGAACCTTTCTTATGAAGAGGTTCCAGTCGAAATCTTAGATCGTCAAGTTAAGAAGTTGAGGAATAAAGAGGTGGCCTCCGTGAAAGTCTTATGGAGAAACCACCTAGTTGAGGGTGCAACATGGGAGGCCGAGGCCGATATGAAGTCTCACTACCCGCATCTTTTTCCTCCTATTCCTAGCCATAGTTGAGGTTAGTAGTCTCTCTTAATTTGGTATAAATTGAAAATCATGTGTGTTGATGATCATGACTTAATTTCCTTGTATGTGCATATTTTTGTGAAAATTCATGCTTAAAGTTGTATTTTGAGTTTTCACGAATTTTGTTTCTCATGATTGAAATTGCACCCATAGATGTTGTGTGATGTTGTCTTCATGAGAGTTGTAATGAGCATGCTTGATGTTATCTTGCTAAAGAAATGTCTTGTTAATTGCTTAATATATATGTTGATGCTCATTGAATATGGAGAAGGTAGTTTCTCCTATACTTTTGTGAAGTAAAGAGTTTTGAGCATAGTGATGTTGTGGATTAAATTCCTATATGATATGATAATATGATGTTGTTGATGTGATTGGTTGTTGTGCTGCTACTTTGAATCTTTGTCTCCCTAGATTGGTTGTTGTGCTGCTACTTTGAATCTTTGTCTCCCTAGATTGGTTGTTGTGCTGCTACTTTGAATCTTTGTCTCCCTAGAAAGAAGTCCAAGTGACATTCGGGGATGAATGTTCCTAATGGGGGGATATTGTAACACCCCGAAAATTATATGACTTAAGTTAGAGCCTCACCTTATGAATAATGACTTAAAAATAGTTAAAATAATTTTTATAAACCTAAACTAATGTAATTGACTTGGTTTGGAAGAGTAAAAGTCTAAACGTCAAGAAATGACCACGACGTCCGAAAACTAGAGAAGAATGTGTTCTAGTGTATCCTTAGGTTTTGGGCAGGTTTGGGAGTGTCGTGTGATGGTATAATCTGGTCAAAAGGTTTAAAATAGGTAAATATATGTTTCTAGGGTCAAAACATTCAAATACGACCCCCTCGAGGCCACCCCAAGGGGACCCGAGGAAGACCCCAACCTTAGCCAAGCAAGCTGCCAAGGCAGCTTGCACTTGGAGAGAATAGCTGCGCGTCGTGCACGGACTCCCCCAAGGAGCAAAAATAAAGTTCATGATGCAGTCGTGTCGCGGACTCTACTGTCTTGAAATTTAATTCCAAATATCTTCAGGGAACAGCAAGTCCGTGACGAAAATGCAGAAATTCAGAAATCTATTTTACTTCATTAAAGAGTCCATTTAAGTGAGGGGTATTTAGGGTACATTAGGGGACGCGTATATAATGATTTTTATGTCAATTTACCTAAATTTTATCACTTAAACACAAAACCCCAAAGATCTAAACCTAAAGGTCCTCCTTCTCTCTATTCTCTCTCTCTCCTCAAGAACTCCATTGAAGAAGATTGGAACTTCAAGAAGAAGACCAACTCTCCAAGGTTTCAACTCGGATTTTCGTGGTTAATTCATCTATAAGGTATGGTTTCTTATCACTCTTGGGATTCCTTTCCCCAAGAGGCCCTTCAAGATGAATTTCAAAATCCCCAATTTCTATGTTTCAATCCAAAAGCATGGGTCTTCTTTCTAAAGTGAAATTGATGCTATAAACTGACTTTGATTGATGTTATATGAACAATTATGGATGAATTTATGTTGTATTGGTGGTTTCTTGAAGAATTCCCTATGAGACCCATGTTTCTCCTTCTTTTCCCAATTTTAACCCTAGTTTGTGTTGGATAATGATTGAAGGTTATGAACTGAATGTGATGTTATGTAATTCATGTTTGTATGATGATTCTACCCTAGGTTATGTACAATTTCTATGAAATTAGGGTTGAGTCTTTGAATGAAGCCTTGAAGGCTATGAAGGGAATATCTCAATTACTTATATTGATATTGATTATGTTATTACTTCATGAATTACCTTGTAATATGTATTGGTTATGTATTGCTTGGTAATTGAAGTATGGATGTCCCACAAAGGTCAAGGAGATATGAAGGTTGATTCTTCTTTCAACTCAAATATGAAAGGTGAATTACTTAGATTGTAATGATGCTATACCTAATGTGTTATTGTGGTGTTGATGACCTAGTTTCTTCATCCTTAACCCTCTACACTTGAATTAGCTATGAAGTATGTATGCATATTATGGTATGATTGCTATATGATTGAAAGTTAGTTCTCATGATTATAGTGTAATGTAAAGTGAAAGGTTTACTAACTTGCTAAGTGTCTCTAAAGTGAAAGGATTGTTACTCACTTATGAACACATATGAGCTATTATGGTAAGATATCTACTTAAGAGTCTAGTAGAGGCTAATGTGAACTTATGTGATGACTAAAGATGATTACAATAGGGAATCAGATTCTTAGCATCGAAAGGGCATGCAAATGAGATGGGGGTCTCACGTTTAGTAAGTTCCGCTCCCCACATGGGTTTCCTCATGTTTAGCAAGTCCGGATTACCTATGGTATGTGTTGTCTCATGAGATAGAAACCCTCACGTTTATTAAGTTATGGTTTCTAGAGGCAATCTCCTTGACCCTTAAATATGTGCCCACATAGGACTTTAGCTTAGTGGATCCACCTAGATAGCTATGTACGAATGGTTACACCTTAGGCAAATGTTAACCCTCTCTTTTCGGTGTGGGAGTACAACACCAGATTCCATGTAGATCTCATGGTTTATGTCGGTTATTGCAATATTTCCCTAATGTAAAAGTAAATAAAGGTATTAAATGTGTGAACTCTTACTAGGGCTTTCTTAAGGGTTTCTACATAGTGTAAGGGAGGGTATGGGACTTGTCTTGCACATTACACTTGTGGGATCCTAAGAGATGGTTGTAGTAGTGTTCTTTTATGATTATGATTATTATAACTTATGTATGTTGAAGCTATGTTATGTATGATCATTATGAATATGGTAAGTTATGATGTAATATGATCTTATGAATGTATACATGAAGTAGGTTGTTTAATGTGATACTTGGCTTTGAATAGGGTTATGGGGTTCTATTCTTTGCATTGCACTCGTATTACTTGGGTTGTCTGCATGTTGGGATGATATTATGTTGGTTTGGACTATGATACTTAATTTGTGTGCATATTGGATTTACTTGGCAAAAAGCATGTTTTGAATAAAATGTCCTTTTATGCATGTTTCAATGGTTTTTATGCATAGTATTCATACTTAGTACGTGTGTTGTACTAACCCATATATTCTCCCGTTTCCCAAACATTTAGGTTCGAGCTGTTGAGGATTCAAGCTTACTTCTCAAGACACTTGGAGTTGCTTCCCCAAGTTGGTGAGTCCTCAAGTCCGAGGACAAGACCCTATGATCTAGCTTCTATGTTTAGTTCTTTGCTTATGTTGAAAGACATTGTTGTACTTCTTATTTTCAAAACTTCTTACTGATGTAAGGGCTAAGTCCAATTTTCGATACTTCCATGTCTAGATGGTGCATTGTGACGAAGTTAGATTCTATTTTTCCTATATAAAGTGAAGTTGAACTTCTAGAGTAAAAGTTTTAAATTTTCCGCAATTTTATTCTATGATACATGTTATGTTGAATGTTAAGGGCTTGTATAAGACATCTTCGAGGTTGAATACGTTGGTAACGACTAAGGGATGCTCTCGGGTCATTACAACCACCCTTGATGGAGTCCACTAACTGAACACTTAACCAGGCCAACCTATGAACATTTCGAACTAACTCCTCTTTCTTATCATCATCAACATGAGCCACACTACCCATAGACAACCTATTAAGAGTATCTTCTACCACATTGGCCTTGCCGGGGTGATAAAGAACACTCATGTCATAATCCGTCAATAATTCAAGCCACCTCCTTTGGCAAAGATTCAAATCCTTTTGACTAAACACATATTGCAATCTCTTGTGATCAGTAAAGACTTCAACAGGAACCCCATAGAGATAATGCCTCCAAATCTTTAAAGCAAAAACAATTGTCACTAACTCAAGGTCATGGTTAGGATAATTCTTCTCATGGACCATTTTCATAAGCACACTCACCAACCCAACTCTAGAGGAATCACAATACACCACAAAACCATCCATACACTCCGGTAATGTCAACACTGGAGTGGAAGTAAGTCTATCCTTCAATTTTTTGAAACGAAATCACAAGCTTCCGACAAAATGAACTTAGCCTTGTTTTGAGTCAATCCCATCATCGAAGAGGCAATGGAAGAGAATCCCTCAACGAACCTTCTATAATAACTGGCCAAATCCAAAAAGCTTCTAATGTTTGAAGGAGTTAGAGGTCTTGGCCAACTCTTGAACGCATCCATCTTCTTAGGGTCCACCTCAATACCCCTACTTGACACAATATGACCAAGGAATGCTATGGACCTTCACCAAAATTCTCAAATGGTCAACATGCTCATTCTCACTCCTTGAATAGATCAAAATATCATCAATGAACACAATCACAAACATGTCAAAGTATTGTCTAAACACCCTATTCATCAAGTCCATAAATGCCGCCACAGCATTAGTGAACCCAAACGACATAACCAAAAACTCATAATGACCATACCGGGTTCTCATAGCCATCTTTGAAATATCTTCATCTCTCACCTTTAATTAGTAGTTACCCGACCTAAGATCAATCTTAGAGAAATAACTAACCCTTTGAAGTTGGTTATTACCAAAAATTTAATTCCCTCTCCCTAACTTGGTGGGAAAAGTAGCCTTTAGTAATCATCCTTATAACCTTCATGTAAGGAACAACTAATCTCAAGGGATAGAACTTCCCTCCTTCCTCTCTAGGATAGGCTCAATCGGGAACTAACAATTTGACTACACGGGTTCTACAATTACTATAACAAGAGAGCAGCCAATCCGTACCCAAGATAACATCGAGATCTAACATTTCAAGCTCTATTGATCAACAAGGGTAGCTCTATGGGATAGGTAAATGGGGCACTTTCTATGAACCCTCTTAGCCACAATAAAATCACTTACAAGAGTAGAGACAGGCAACGATTCTAACAACACATCGGGGAGCATATCAAATCTCATTGCCACCTATGGTGTCACAAAAGACAAAGTAGCATCGGGGTCTAACAAAGCATACACACCTATAAGTGAAACATTTGACATACCGGTGACCACATCTGAAGAATTATCTTGTTCATCTCGATTTTGGAGAGCATAGAAGTGGTTTTGATTGGGAGGATTGGAGTTTGAACCGCTAGGAAGATCTTGCTTGCCCTCTCTTCCTTGAACCTTAAGCATTAGACAATCTCTCAATTTTTGACCACTTCCACCACAACCATAGCAGCCATTCATCTCAGCTAGGCACCTACCACCGTGCTTCCTTCCACACTAGGTGCAATTAGATTTAGACAATTAAGACCCACCACTATTCTCTCCTTGAGGTTTAGGGTTAGACACCCTCTTTTGGTTATACCATGGGGAACCTTAGAAGAACTTTGTCCGTAAAACCTTTGTTGGAATCTAGTGGGATCATGTCCATCAAACTTTCCTTGAGAGGAATTTTCATCAAGCATGTACCTCTTTGTTTCTCTAGACTTCTCTTCAAGTTTCTCTTCTTTAATCTGTTTGGCATAAATCATAAGACCAGAAATATTCATATCCTGATCAAGCATAGACATACGGCATTCCTTTGCTACTAAGTCAGACACACACAACACAAAATTACTCATTTTCAACCTAGGGTCGGCCATTATAGATGGAACATATCTTAACAACCTAGTGAACTTCTGAGCATACTCCTCAACACTCATCCCACAAAGTCTAACACTTTAGAGACCTCATCTATGAACTCTTGAGGATCTTCCTCCATCTTTGACTCATAAAATTCTGGAGTTTCTATCCCGGCTTGAGTCAACAATTTAAAACCAAACATAATTTTCTCTATAGTCACTTGATCGGTCAAAGGATCAACCGAAACTTGAGGAGCTTGAGGAGGAGCTCATTGATCAACATTGTCTCCCTGAATTCCACCAGTGTAAACTTCTTGAGTATTCATGTCATGTAGACCACCCGGTAAGGATTAGGAGAAAAACCTTATAGAGTTAAACTCTATGGTAAGACTTAAGAGTAATGAAAGAAGTGAAATTTCCTAATCAACTTGTAGCTTCTCATTCATAAATGTGGAGCTCTTCACACTCATGAACAAGACTGTACTACACGTGGCTTATGAGAAATAATCCTAGAATCATTCTAAACCTTATGCTCTGATTACCAAGTTTTTCACGATCCAGGGGTACCCCCTAGATGTAACATGGCGTATAGAACCCGAAAGACTCCATACATGCCACTTAATCTTTATATCATAAGCAATAGAATATTAAGAGTAAAAACATATTTCAAGTCTAAAATTTTCAAGAAAGAAAAGCCGAAGTCTAGACACTAAGTCTCAAAATAGCAATCTAGTACAATGTTTGAATGAGATAAGGCCTAGCCCATACAACATGACCAAAAAGGGAAATACATGAATGAAACTACAATATAGAAAAAAAATTGTCTTTGAGCCATGAGGACTCACCAAGCTTAGAAGATACGCAAGTCCAAGCTCTAGCCACAAGAATGATCACCTCGAGAACTAGACCCTACACTTGGGGAAAATGTAGGAAAAGTAGGTGTTAGTACAAAAATCCACTAAGTATAATAGCAATGCATAAAAACATTGATAACATGCTAAAAGGGACATTTCAATTGAAAGTATACAATTATCAATTTAGACACGATTTAAGAGTTTAGAGATAAAAACGTAGCCAACATAGTCATCATCATCTTTAAATCCTTTGGAACTCATATACAAAGTGTATTGAGTAACCATAGTTCATAATTCATATTCTTGTTCTTATTATGGGAATAATCCTTAACCGACATGAGACCATGTGTTCTATAACATGATCCCCGGTGTTATCCACACCAAAAAGGGGTGTCCTACTTGCCTAAGGTAGAACCATACTTTTAGCTTATGTGGATCCAACAACTAAATAACCTAAGGGTACACATAATTTATGGAATAAGGAGATTGCTATTAGAAATCCGACCTCAACTATCGTAAGGGCTTACATCCCAAGAGATTGCTTTTAGATACCCGAGCTCAACTAACGTGAGGGCTCCCATCTCTTATCAATATCCACTCGGTGCTAAGAAATTATTCCCATGGAGTATTTATTAAGTCTCGACATAATTCATATTCATGGAAGAATGTTTTGACACTCAATCCATGCTTAATTCATAAGATAGCTCTTAGATCATGTGTGAAAATAGCCTTTCACTGTCCATCTCTACAAACAAATCTTAGATTCAATTAGGTGAGAAAGCCTTTCAACCTTAGAATCTTCATTATATGAGAAAACTTTTCACATCATATCACATTCAAGCATAGGTGTGTATATGATAATATCATTTCAACAACACAACAACAACATCATAATCATAGACATTTCATAATCAAAGTGTTCTAAAAGCATTTACGTAGATCCCATAAAACATGCATAATTCTAATACTTTTCCCTTTCAAGGTTCAAAGCACACTTTCGATCAACACATCTAGAACTCAAACATTAGACATGGATATCATCATGATTCAAGTAATCCAATCACTACATGCATTATTTCATAACATTCTTCTTTCATCAACAAAGACCTACATCACAAGATTACAATTGAAAAATATGGGAATTCCATGGGTTCTTGTGGATTCATCATAAGTGAAACGACCTAAAAAGTTCCTAAAAGTGTGCTTCGGAAGTTACCGGAAACTTGTTTTAGCTATATCTAAAAATTCGTTTTGTTTTTTGAAAATCCGACTTCATATTCTTGTTTAGGGGGTAAAATTGAGAGGGATATGGGTCTAACCCAAATTTTAGACCAACCGTATCAAAATCCAAAATTTCCAAGTGAAGCCTTTTTCGAGAGTCTAATTTGGAGGGTCATATCTCCTAGCACACAAATAATTGGGTGGCCCATAACATATCCATGGAAATACCTTTGAGTTATCTACCCAACACACTTTGTTTCACCTCATTCGAAGTTCGGACGAAGAAGTTATGCCCATTTTCGTAAAATCTGTCCGTGCAGAAAATGCAATTTCCAGAGAGCGATTTTACTGTTCACCCGCCTCATTTTTTTTTTCTAAGTGTTGGTTTCGTTTTTCCAAAGGGCATATTTTATTTTCTATATAACATTAATTCAATTCCCATCTCTAAAACATTTCCCAAAACACCTCTCCCATACTTAGACACATTTTCTTTCAAGTTCTCTCAAGAACCCTAATCCAAAACCTTCCTCAAGATTGAAGAGACTCTTGTTCCAAGTTCCAAGCTTCCATTGAAGACACTCTCAAGACCTTCATAAAAAACTCAAGATATGTGCTGTTGAACTCATGGGTCCTTCCACCTATAGTGCCTAGTCTCTATTCTACTCATTAATTCATGGTTTAAGTTGAGAATTCATAAATTAGTCTTGTTCCTTGTATAAATTTCTTGCACAGTGAATTTTAAACATGAAAAGTGATTGTTTTGAGCATGTTGTGACTCTAGAACTCGAATCTAAATTTGGAATGGATGTGGAGATTTTTCATGTGGTCTTGTAGGTGTTAAAAGGCGTTGTTGTAGGTTGTTCATTGGTTTGGATGCATAATTACTACCCTATTTTCCATGTTCTTTGATCCCATTACATGCCTTCAAGGTGTTTGACAAAATGTCCAATTATGGAGAATTGATGAATTGATGCTTTAGGGCTTGAGTTATGAGATGTGTGGCATTCCAGAGATGTGTTGATGACAAACTAAGCTTGTGTATATGTTCATTCCATACATGAGATTGCATTAGAGCCTAATGGAAATTTTTTATATAAAGTGTTGCATGACCATGCCCGGTCCGGGGGAAAAGAACTGGATAACCATGTCAGGGGTTTATATCTCACCACCTAGGATGCTTGGGGTGTGACCAACATCAACCATGTGAGAGGTTTATATCTCACCACCTAGGATGCTTGGGGTGTGACCAGCATCAACCATGTGAGAGGTTTATATCTCACCACCTAGGATGCTTGGGGTGTGACCAACATCAACCATGTGAGAGGTTTATATCTCACCACCTAGGATGTTTGGAGTGTGACTCACATCAACCATGTGAGGAGTTTATACCTTGCCACCAGGGTGTCCGGGTGTGAACGGCATCCCCATCCTAAGTTGGGGTTATAGATTGGAAAGATCATGCACACACATATGATATCTACTATTAGTATAGATTTACCTAAACATGTTTTGACTTCACTTTGATCATGCATCCTCATATTGTTATTCATTATGCCTATGGAACTATTTATTGCATTTCGATTGTGTCCTTGTCTATTGTTATATTGCACCCCGCATACTTAGTACATTCCAAAGTATTAACGCATATTTTGCCTACATGATGTCACCATGTAGGGACCGAAGCTACTCTTGATCCTTCTCTCCATTCACGTGGCTAGTACGGTGCTTATCCGAGTTTGTTGGTGAGTCCTCAATGATTCGAGGGCTATGTTATGTTTCCTACTCCTATGTTTGGAGACTTTAGTTTGCAATTGTATTTTGAATATGAGGGGAGCCGGTAGTATGTCATGGCCCCCGTCCTATCTATGTATGTAGAGGTGTGCGTTGGACAAATATTTTGTAAATGAGCTTGACTCTTATTCTATGATGTTATTTTGAAATGGTTTGCCCTTAGTCCCTAATTCCCGTTATTTAATGTTGAATGTACTTCCGCGACCGATAAAGTGTGATGACAAGTTTGAGAGGCTTGTTTGGGGTTCCTTCGGGTGCCTCATTCGCCATGTCACGTCTAGGCCCTAGGCTTGGGTCGTGACAAGCCTTGTATCAGAGCACTAGGTTGTTAAATCCTCGGAGTCCAACACACCGCGTTGAGTAGAGTCCTAATCATGATTGTGAAGCACGCCACGACTATGAATGGGAGGCTACAAAACGTTTTAGGAAAGGTTTCCCTTCTTCATGTTCTATGTCGTGCTTAGAGTGTAATAAGGTGATTCCTCCCTAACGCTTGCTCTTTTGATTGCTAGATCATCATGCCAAACATGAGGGGAAGACGGGCCTGATCACCAGAAGAGCCACCCACCAATGGTGAGCTCCGTGATGCACTCACCATGCTTGCACAAGTGGTATCTAACCAAGTGCAACAAGGAGCCCAAGCTCCTCGAGCTACCACCCCGGGGGAAAAGGTAAGAGATTTCATGAGGATGAACCCTCCGGTCTTCCATGGTTCATAGGTGGATGAGGACCCGCAAGAGTTCATCGATGAGGTATGCAAAATCTTGACCATTATGGATGTTGGTGCTTGTGAGAAGGCGGAGTTGGCGGCCTACCAACTCAAGGGGGTTGCTCAAATTTGGTTTGATCAATGGAAGGGTGAGAAAGGTAATGGCTATGTGGTGTTGTGGGAGGAGTTTAAACTTGCTTTCCTTAATAGGTTCTTCCCTCTTGAGCTTAGGGAGGCAAAGTTGGTGGAGTTTATGAACTTGAAGCAAAGAGCTATAAGTGTGAGGGAGTATGCCCTCAAATTTGTCCAACTCTCCAAGTATGCACCTCACTTGGTGGTCGACTCTAGGTAAAGGATGAACAAATTTGTGATGGGTGTATCCGACTTGGTTAGTGAGGAGTGTTGATCCGCTATGCTCATTGAAGATATGGATTTGTCTCAGTTGATGACTTATGCCAAGCAAATGGAGGAGGAGAAATTCAGGAAGAGAAGGGGGCACGAGGCCAAGAGGGCCCGATTGGAGAATAGGTTCCCTAAGGGTGTTAGATTCCATCAAGGCCGAGGAAACCCTCATGTCAACCGGAGATTTGCTATCAATGTTCCTAGACCTCAAGGGGGAGGTGAAGTGGGTTCTATGGATGTATTCCCTAAGTGTGGGAGGAAGCATGGTGGTCCTTGCATGAAGGGTTCGGGTGCTTTCTTTGAATGTGGAGAAGTGGGTCACAAGAGGTTTGAGTGTCCCAAGAACTGCAACAAGGTCCGAAATACTAACACTACTCCTTTGGGTAGAGGTGCTTCTCAAAGTGGTGCCCCAAGGCATAATCGATATTATGTTTTGCATGGTAGACAAGGTGTTAATGAAACTCCCGATGTGGTGACCGGTATGTTGCAAATCTTTGATCTTGATTTTTATACTTTGATTGATCCGGGTGCCACCATTTCCTTTGTTACCCCCTTAGTTGCTAGAAAATTTCATGTCGAGTCAGAATTGTTGCATGAGTCATATGAAGTATCTACTCCCATTGGTGTCTCTATTGTTGCTAGAAAAGTGTATAGAAATTGTCCGATTTGCATATTGAATAAGTTGTTGCCTTGTGATCTTGTTGAGTTGAACATGGTGGATTTTGATGTGATTCTTGGGATGGATTGGTTGCATGCATATTATGCTTCTATTGATTGTAGGACTCGTAAAGTCAAGTTCCAATTTCCTAACGAACCCGTCCTTGAGTGGGAGAGTCAGGATGTTGTGGTGAAGGGGAAATTCATTTCTTGCATTAAAGCCCATAGGTTGATTTCCAAATGGTGCTTGTACCATATTGTGAGAGTCAATGATGTGGAGTCTAAAGTCCCTCCGATTGAGTCTATTCCGGTTGTTAATGAGTTTCTAGATGTCTTCCCAAAAGACCTTCCCGGTGTCCCTCCCGAAAGGGAGATAGGTTTTGGTATAGACCTCCTTCCCGATACTCAACCTATTTCTATTCTCCCTTACTGTATGGCCCCGGCGGAGTTGAAAGAGTTGAAAGAGCAATTAAAAGATTTGTTAGAAAAGGGGTTTATTAGACCTAGTCATTCTCCATGGGGTGCTCCGGTTTTGTTTGTGAAGAAGAAAGATGGGTCTCTTAGAATGTGTATTGATTATCGACAACTTAATAGGGTCACCGTCAAGAATAGGTATCCTCTTCCAAGGATTGACGATTTATTTAACCAATTGCATGAGGCTAGTCACTTCTCTAAGATTGATCTTCAGTCCGGGTATCATCAAGTGAAGGTGAGGGAGTCTGATATTCCCAAGACAGCCTTTCGTACTAGATATGGGCACTATGAGTTTGTGGTGATGTCTTCCGAGTTGACTAACGCTCTGGCTATCTTTATGGATTTGATGAATAGGGTCTTCAAACCCTACCTTGATTCTTTTGTGGTGATGTTTATAGATGACATCTTGATCTATTCCCGGGGTAAGGAAGAGCACATGGGTCACTTGAGGGTTGTACTCCAAAGATTGAGGGAAGAGAAGTTGTACGCTAAATATGAAAAGTGTGAGTTTTGGTTGAAGGAAGTTGTTTTCTTAGGCCATGTGGTGTCGGGGGATGGTATTAAGGTGGATCCTAAGAAGACCGATGTTATTAGGAATTGGCCTAGACCTTTGACCCCGTCGGATATAAGGAGTTTCTTGGGTTTAGCGGGTTATTATAGGAGATTTGTGGAAGGGTTTTCTTCTCTTGCTTCTCCTATGACTAAGTTGACTCAAAAGAAGGCTAAATTTGTATGGTCGGATGAGTGTGAGGAAAGCTTCCAAACTTTGAAAGAAAGGCTTGTGTCCACTCCTATTTTGTCACTTCCGGATGGGTTAGAAGGTTTTGTTGTTTATTATGATGCTCCCCGTATTGGTTTGGGTTGTGTGTTGATGCAAAGTGGTAAGGTTATAGCCTATGCTTCTAGGCAACTTAAGGTTCATGAAAAGAATTACCCAACCCATGATCTTGAATTAGCCGCCGTGGTTTTTGCTTTAAAGATTTGGCGTCACTATTTGTATGGGGTGCATGTTGATATCTTCACCGACCATAAGAGTCTCCAATATGTATTCACGCAAAAAGATCTTAACTTGAGACAAAGGAGGTGGTTAGAGTTCCTTAAGGATTATAATACGAGTGTTCACTATCATCCGGGGAAAGCTAATGTGGTGGCAGATGCATTGAGTAGAGTGTCCATGGGTAGCTTGGCTCATGTGTAGAAAGGTAGTAAAGAGTTGGCTAAGGAGGTCCATCGGTTGGCCAAATTGGGAGTTAGGTTAGAAGGGGTGGATAGTGGAGGAGTAGTTGTTATTGATGGTTCAAGGTCTTCCTTGGTTGATGAGGTGATAGCCAAGCATGATCTTGATCCTTCTTTGGTGGAATTAAAGGCTTCGGTGAGTAGTGGTAAGGTGGAGGTTTTCTCCCAAGGGGGAGATGGTGCCCTTAGGTACCAAGGTAGATTATGTGTTCCTTGTGTGGATGGTGTGAGGGAAAGAATCCTTGATGAGGCTCATAATTCTTTTTATTCTATTCATCCGGGGTCAACAAAGATGTATAAAGACTTGAGGGATGTGTATTGGTGGGGCGGTTTGAAGAAGGACATTGCAAAATTTGTTTCGGGTTGCCATAGGTGTCAACAAGTCAAGGCCGAACATCAAAGGCTGGGTGGCCTAACTCAAGACATTAAGATACCTACTTGGAAGTGGAAAGAAATCAACATGGATTTTGTAGTGGGCTTGCCCAAGACTAGAAGAGGTTTTGATTCGGTTTGGGTGGTGGTTGATCGGATGACAAAGTCGGCTCATTTCCTACCGGTTAAAACTACTTACGGGGCTGAAGAGTATGCCAAGTTGTACATTCATGAATTGGTAAGGTTGCATGGGATTCCCTTGTCTATCATCTCGGATCGTGGTGCCCAATTCACTTCTCACTTTTGGAAATCTTTCCAAAGGGGTCTTGGTACAAAGGTAAAGCTTAGCACGGCCTTCCACCCTCAAATGGATGGCCAAGCCAAAAAAACAATTCAAACCTTGGAAGATATGCTTAGAGCTTGTGTCTTGGAGTTATAAGGTAGTTGGGATGATCATCTTCCTTTGATTGAATTTGCATACAACAATAGTTATCATTCTAATATCGGTATGGCTCCTTGTGAGGCACTTTATGGTAGACGGTGTAGGTCACCGGTTGGGTGGTTTGAAGTTGGAGAGGTGGCCTTGTTGGGTCCGGATCTGGTCATGGATGCTCTTGAGAAGGTAAGGATGATTAGGGAGAGGTTGAAAACAGCCCAAAGTCATCAAAAGTCTTATGCCGATGTGAGGAGAAGGGATATTGAATTCAAAGTGGGTGATTGGGTTTATTTGAAAGTTTCTCCAATGAAAGGTGTGGTTCGTTTTGGTAAGAAGGGGAAATTAAGTCCTAGGTATGTCGGTCCTTATAAGGTAATATGAAGGGTTGGTAAAGTAGCCTATGAGTTGGGGTTGCCCAAGGAAATGGAATTAGTTCATCCGGTGTTCCATGTATCGATGTTGAGGAAATGTGTTTGTGATCCTAACGCTATTGTACCTCTTGAGGTTGTGGGTGTTGTAGAAGATAATTTGACGTATGAAGAAGTCCCGGTTTAGATCTTGGATAGACAAGTTAAGGGGTTGAGGAACAAAAAGTGGCCTCCGTTAAGGTGCTTTGGAGAAATCAACAAGTGGAGAGTGCTACTTGGGAGGCCGAAGCGGACATGCAAAGACGTTATCCTTATCTATTCAACTCCACTCAAGCCTAAGGTATTAAATCAAGTCCTTTGTACTCCATTGAGTCTTACATTTCAGCCCCTAGATCATTCATGTGCATATATGTTTAAATTAATGAGTTATGGATGCTTTACATTAAGTTTTGAAATCTTGAAGTGATGTTTAAATAAAAATTTTGCATTCATGTTGGGGATGATATGTTCTTACTAAGTCTTGCCTTGTGCGTCTCTTCCACATTCGGGGACGAATGTTCCCAAGAGGGAGATATTAAAACGACCCAAAAAGTTCCTAAAAGTGTGTTTCAGAAGTTACCGGAAACTTATTTTAGCTATATCTAAAAATCCATTTCTTTTTTCGAAAATCCGACTTCATATTCTTGTTTAGGGGGTCAAATTGAGTGGGAAATGGGTCTAACCCAAATTTTAGAGCAACCGTATCAAAATCAGAAATTTCCAAGTGAAGCCTTTTTCGAAGGTCTACTATGGAGGGTCATATCTCCTAGCACACAAATAATTGGGTGGCCCATAACATATCCATGGAAATCCCTTTGAGTTAGCTACCCAACGCACTTTGTTTCACCTTATTCGGAGTTCGGACAAAGAAGTTATGCCCATTTTCGTAAAATCTGTCCGTGCATGAAATGCAATTTCCAGAGAGCGATTTTACTGTTCACCCGCCTCATTTTTTTTTTCTAAGTGTTGGTTCCGTTTGTCCAAAGGGCATATTTTATTTTCTATATAACATTAATTCAATTCCCATCTCTAAAACATTTCCCAAAACACCTCTCCCATACTTAGACACATTTTCTTTCAAGTTCTCTCAAGAACCCTAATCCAAAACCTTCCTCAAGATTGAAGAGACTCTTGCTCCCAAGTTCCAAGCTTCCATTGAAGACACTCTCAAGACCTTCATAAAAAACTCAAGGTATGTGCTGTTGAACTCATGGGTCCTTCCACCCATAGTGCCTAGTCTCTATTCTACTCACTAATTCTTGGTTTAAGTTGAGAATTCATAAATTAGTCTTGTTCCTTGTATAAATTTCTTGCACAGTGAATTTTAAACATGAAAAGTGATTGTTTTGAACATGTTGTGACTCTAGAACTTGAATCTAAATTTGGAATGGATGTGGAGATTTTTCATGTGGTCTTGTGGGTGTTAAAAGGCGTTGTTGTAGGTTGTTCATTGGTTTGGCTGCATAATTACTACCCTATTTTCCATGTTCTTTGATCCCATTACATGCCTTCAAGGTGTTTGACAAAATGTCCAATTATGGAGAATTGATGAATTGATGCTTTAGGGCTTGAGTTATGAGATGTGTGGCATTCCAGAGATGTGTTGATGACAAACTAAGCTTGTGTATATGTTCATTCCATACATAAGATTGCATTAGAGCCTAATGGGAATTTCCTATATAAAGTGTCGCATGACCATGCCCGGTCCAAGGGAAAAGAACCGGATAACCATGTGAGGGGTTTATATCTCACCATCTAGGATTCTTGGGGTGTGACCAACATCAACCATGTGAGAGGTTTATATCTCACCACCTAGGATGCTTGGGGTGTGACCAACATCAACCATGTGAGAGGTTTATATCTCACCACCTAGGATGCTTGGGGTGTGACCAACATCAACCATGTGAGAGGTTTATATCTCACCACCTAGGATGCTTGGAGTGTGACCCACATCAACCATGTAAGGAGTTTATACCTTGCCACTAGGGTGTCCGGGTGTGAACGGCATCCCCCATCCTAAGTTAGGGTTATAGATTGGTTGGATCATGCACACACATATGATATCTACTATTAGTATAGATTTACTTAAACATGTTTTGACTTCACTTTGATCATGCATCCTCATATTGTTATTCATTATGCCTATGGAACTATTTCTTGCATTTCGATTGTATCCTTGTCTATTGTTATATTGCACCCCGCATACTTAGTACGTTCTAAAGTACTAACACATATTTTGCCTACATGATGTCACCATTTAGGGACCGGAGCTACTCTTGATCCTTCTCTCCATTCACGTGGCTAGTATGGTGCTTATCCGAGTTTGTTGGTGAGTCCTCAATGATTCGAGGGCTATATTATGTTTCCTACTCCTATGTTTTGAGACTTTAGCTTGCAATTGTATTTTGAATATGAGAGGAGCTGGTAGTATGTCATGGCCCCCGTCCTATCTATGTATGTAGAGGTGTGCGTTGGACAAATATTTTGTAAATGAGCTTGACTCTTATTCTATGATGTTATTTTGAAATAGTTTGCCCTTAGTCCCTAATTCCCGTTATTTAATGTTGAATGTACTTCCGCGACCGATGAAGTGTGATGATAAGTTTGAGAGGCTTGTTTGGGGTTCCTTCGGGTGCCTCATTCGCCATGTCACGTCTAGGCCCTAGGCTTGGGTTGTGACAATAAGAACTATAGAAAATCATCAATTCATGCTTAATATAACATAATTCAATCATTATAATTGATTTTGAATGGAACTGATGAATTTGGAATCAAACCCTAACATTTGGGGATCTCTATCTTTGAAATTAGGATTTTGAAGGGGCTCCACGGATGAAATATATTCATGGATGAAAGCTACCATACCTTAACAACAAGGCCCAATGAACTTGATGTAAAGAACCTTGACTTTGAACCCTAGCTCCAACTTCCTCCTTCTTATTCTTTTTCAAGTATTAGAGAGAGAGTATTTGGATAGGATGAATTTTAGGGATCTATTTGGGTATTGGAAATAATGAGTAGAATGGGTTGGTTTTTAAGTTAAAATGACTTATATAATGGCCCCAAGTTAAGGCAAAATGACCTCACTTAATTTGGACCAAAATCGAAAAAGACCAAAAACACCCTTCATTTAAATGGGCTACCCAGGCCTCACATGGGGTCCCACAAACTGTGGAAATAATAGTGACTAGGCTAAGCTTTAAATGGAAATAAGTTCTCTCTCGGGCAACTTAACCCGTTTCAAATGGGTTCCTCTTGGACACCCATCTGCCACATGAAGACCAGCCGAGCTGAGTGCTAGGATATGGGACTAGGGCTCACCTTCTCGGGTTAAACCTCATGTCGACCCACTCCTTAGGCCATCAGTCTAGTGGTCTTGGTTTCGCGACCTCCCTCTCGGGCAAGCCAAAAACACATGAGTGGTTTTATATTTGCAACTGCAAATCCATTAATTTAAACCACAACCACTAGGTGAAATCACCATTAAAATACATCTAACCTATCAGCAAGCAAGACCCAACAACAATATCAACATATATTTGCTAAATCACACCCCAAGAATGGGGCTTTTAGCCACACATCAAAAAATAACAAAATATATCTAAAATGATACTAAAATCAAATGGGTGTAAGAAATTAAACCTTGATTTAAGCAAAGAAAGAAGAATGGAGAAGACTCACTTCCAACTTGGGGAAGATGAAATCCTTCTCTCTTCAAGTCTCCCACAAAACCCCCTCCAAACTTGAGAGAAAAATTATCTAAAAAGTATTATTCTATTGTGAACAATATAAAAATGGTTCAGAACTTCTAAAATTAATAACAAGTTTAGTATTTATAGCCATCAGAAATTAGTGGTGGCAGATAGCTCGGCGAAATTAGTTGAATTCGCCGAGTGACTCGGTGACTAGTCCATCTTCTCTCTCATCACCGTTTAGTGCTTGCCTTCAGTGTCTTCACGTTCTAGACCGTTGGGCGGTATAGTACTGCTTCGCGAAATTATTTGGCGAAGCGCCAACTGTTTCTCTCATCGCCTTCTTGATCCTCTTCCTTCAAGGGCTTCGCACACTGGAACAAAGGGCGGAGTTTGTCCTTTCGGTGATTCGCCAAAGATGTTTGGCGATGCTTAGGCTTCAGCTTCTTCGTTCTTTCCAGCCTTTTTTTTTCCTTTTTGAGCCTAAGTGTCCATGCTTCTACTAAAACTTCAAATACCTAAAACTTAAGAGTTTTCATCAGATATTAAGACAAAATAAGCATTTGAGGACACTATTTCTATCAAAATAAAGCCCTAAATGAGTCCAAACTGACTCATCAACACCTCCAACTTAAACTTTTGCTTGTCCTCAAGCAAACTCAAGCTCAGCTGTTCAAAAAGGGTGTCTCAAATAGTGCTACACAAGACTCAATCATGAACATACACAACAAGATTCAAATTACTTATGCAAAGATCAAATGTGTATTCAAAGATTCAAGTTGTGACACACCATTACCAAAGATTTTCATACTCGCAATACTTCCTACTTGTTCTAGTTCAACAAAAAGTATCCAAATGCCCTCACATAAAGAATGATTCCATATTCACACACATAGGTTAATCAATACAAGATCAGGAATCAGATGCAACACTCACACTCAAAAAGAGGAACATAATGCATGTTTTCACCCATAAGTTTGCCCTTATTTTCCAATGAACTTTCAATTCGGCTTACTCAAGATCAAAAAGGTCTTTCTAAGGCTTGTAATGGGGATGAGTGCAAAGGTATGGTCATTTAGGCACGGGTGACTTTGTTCTCGTGAGATGTGGTATTCTCAAGGCATTCCCTTCTTTTCTTCTATCAATTCTTTTTTTAGTGCTTCTAAATCACCTTTTTATTCACCTTCATGGATTGCTTGGAACCCGATATCCTTTATAAAATATTATTGATTCTTTTTTTGAATTGAAGGGGTTCCATTTTCATGCAATACCATGGGTTAGGGGGCCTTTTCTTGCACTTCTTGACTTCTCCTTTTCCTTTTCACGACACCCCTAACTTAGGCTTTTGGCCTAAGTTGGTTATTCGCTAAACCACAAATCAAGAGGATTATAGGTAGTGGGTCAAGTAAGGTCTAGGGTTCACCAAGGTTCTTCCAAATAAAGTGTCACGACCCAAGCCTAGGGCTTAGACGTGACCGGCGAATGGGGAACCCGAGGGAACCCCAAACAAGCCTCATAGCATATCATTACACATCCTTGGTCGTGGAAGCAATTAAAATGACCATAAGCGATAAGCATAATCAAGGGGAAATTGGGACTAAGGGAGCAAGAGAAAAAGAGAATAATACATAAATACCATAGATGAGTCAAGCTCAAACATAATACACAACTTGTCCAACACCACCTCTAAACATGGATACTTAGCGGGGGCTGAGACAAACTACCGGGCTCACCCTCATAGTCAAAATATAATTAAAAGGAAAAGTCTTATACATAGCATGAGATCATAAGCAACGTCCCCGGGATGGAGGACTCACCAATAAGCTCACTAGAAAATCGAATTAGCCACGCGGAGAAGGATGGTCAGACGATGCTCCGGTCCCTACATGGTGACATCATGTAGGCATAGAGTATGCATTAGTACATTTGAATGTACTAAGTATATGGGATGCAATGCAATGCAACAATGGATGGACATCATAGGCAAAATGCATAATCGTACCCGATAGATAGCATATTAATGAGATGATATGTATAATGATGCTTATATAAAAATCATATTTAGTAGGGCATAGTATATGTGTAGTGAGTGACCATCAATATAGTATTTCCAAGGCCTACCACCCCTTGAGAGGCGAAAGAGGTACAAACCCCTCAATGTGGTTACCCGGGCCTACCACCCCTCGAGCTAGGAACCAAGGTACAAACCCCTCGATATGGTTATACGGGCCTACTACCCCCCGTACTAGGCAACCAAGGTACCAACCCCTCGATATGGTTATACGAGCCTACTACCCCCCGTACTAGGCAACCAAGGTACCAACCCCTCGATACGGTTACCCGGGCCTACAACCCCCCGAGCTAGGCTTGGTCGACTCACACACTATATAGAGAAAATCATATACATGTATCCATTTCATCATCATTTCAATATTTATATAATCATTCGACTCATAGGACGTACATTGAACCTTCCATTTCATAAGAATCCTATAAATGACATTTTATCAAACATATGGTGGGCTACTTGTTCATGTAAATAAAATCATGTGTTTCAAGAGTGCTAAGTCCCACCAATTTCAAAATCCATATAAAACAGCCCACCAACAATGTACATATATATATACATATATAACAACCTTCATAATTTGATCATGGAGGCATGAAAACCATAAACATCACATAATAATACCATTTCATGATAATATGCAAGATAGACCTTAATAGGGTGTGTAGTAGTGATTCCATACTCAAGAGTTCATAAATAAACATAAGGACACATAAACTTGAAGTAGTAATAGAGGATAAATGGTTGGACTTGTGGAAAGGAAGGTTTCCACAATCAAACCCACATACCTCAACTTTGGAGAATTCTTGATGAAGATTGGAATGGAGAATTGCTTGAGATTGAATCTTGAATCCGGAATTAAAGCTTGGGATTCTTGAATTTGGTGGATGATCTTGGTGGAATTTTTGAAGAGGGTTTAGAGAGTGCTTTTGAGTGTTTTGAAGTTAAATGAGTAAGTATGGATATGTCCCCTTTTTATAAAAAAAACCTCCCAACACTTAGAAAAAAAATGAGGCGGGTGAACAGTGTTTTCGGTTACTGGAAATTACATTTTCTGCCAGACAGATTTTACGAAAATGGGCATAACTTCTTCGTCCGAACTCCAAATGAGGTGAAACAAATTGCGTTGGAAAGCTAACTCACAGAGCTTTAATTTTGATAGTTTGAGCTCCTTCCAGTTCCTTGTGTGCTAAGAGATATGCCCCTTTAAAGTTGACCCTCAAAATCGCATTTTTGCGATTTTCAAATTTTGATACGGTTGCTCTAAAATTCGGGTTAGACCCATTTCCCACTCAATTTGACCCCCTGAATAAGAATATGAAGTCGAATTTCCGAAATAATGCACGGATTTTGAGATATATGGAAATTACAATTTTAGGTGTTTCCGAAGTACATTTTCGGGCATTTTTGGGGTCGTTTCATAAAGATAAGGCTCAAAGGGTGTTCAAAAGAGTTTCACATGCTCACGGGTAGGCCACAAAAGAGGTATATGTCAAATTTGGCTCACACTCTTTAAAGTTGCCTAAGATCATTTCAAAAGGACACCTTTCTAAATCAATCAGACTAACAGGGCAAATTCTAGGTTTATTCAAGCACGGTTCAAAGCAAGCTAATCACACAAGGCATCGACACTTAAGTCAAACAAGACTACACACCTTCGCTAGTGTGCAATGGTCATAACAAGAGAATCAATTTGATAAATGTCTAATCACAACGAGATGCAAACAGTTCACATATTGTATATGCAACTTCATTTGGCCTCATCATAACCATACATTCATGTTCGTTCAATTGAGAGCACTATTCAAGTCATCGGTATTGATTGAAATCGAGACTTAAATTTTTTGCAAAAGAACAGCCACATTCATCTAGCGAGGGGTGGCAAGAATGTGTGAAAAATTTAAAATTTTTCAAAGGGTCAAAATCATTTTCAATTAAAAACAAAAGAGAGCCCTGAGCTCAAACATCCATAAAAAGCAGTGTAAAAATAATTTAAAATAGAACAGCCCAAATATATACAGAACAAAACATGAATGTTAACACAAAAGGTTTGGGCCTCACCCCACCATAAATAAAAGTGTTTGTCCTCAAATGCAAACAGTAACAATATTCGAGGCTAAAGAAAGATAAGACAAGGAAAAGGGATAAAGAAGGGTCTTGTCTATGCAGTCTCCCTATCTACTGAAATATCAGTGCCCGATGCATTTTCCTGAAGTAAAACAATGGTCCCTGGAGCATTGTTATTTTGGTCCCCATTGTTTGTTTTTGCCCTAGCCTCTGCAGCAAGATTTGCTACAATCATCTAATCTATCTCATGAGCTGCTCTGAAGGCATGTATTGCATTGACTAAACTTCGATCACATGGGCGCACATTAAGATCGAAGGGAATTTGTCTCTTCTCCCTAGCTTCCTTGGTGTACTTCCTTTGTCTGGCTAGCTCTACTCTCTTTTCATCGTGTCTAAATTCTTGTGCTCCTATGTACCTGGGTGGATAATTTCTCCCTGCGACTTTTGGTCTAGCCATTTCTACAAAAACTTCATGGATAAGTTAAATATTAATTCAACTAAGAGAAAAAGGGTGTTTCTGAGTGTAGAATTTCTCAGCTAGGCTATTACGTTAATCATTGAAATTGATGTACAAATGATATAAGGGGGCAAGTAATGGGCGAACAAGGGATATTTCGGCGAGTTGCCAAGTGTATTATGTGAATCAAACTAACCGCCGAGAGTTGCAGGTCAATCAGTACATGAAATGTACCGTTAAGAGCGAAATGGGGCAGTTAGGTGAACCACTGAGTAGTTCGGCAGGATTTGTTCACCTCGACTATCAGCTCAACATGCCCATTATCACCCCAGCCATTCGAATCTCACTCGACAACCCCAGATAATGTAGCTTACGCACATATAACTCAATTTCAACAAAGACACATAGAAACTTCTATTCCCACCACGTAACATTTCAACTCAAAGTCTAGCTAATTGGGAACTCCTCTAATGATGCACTAGGTACCAAATCATAATCGAAAATATATGTAATCACAGTAACTCAGACACTCAGCAGAGGTTTAACATTTTTATCATTATGCAAATGAGTACAATTTTAATATTTTTAAATGCGAGGTTCAGACTACCAACCTTTGATGGTGAATAGACGCTAATAAAGTGTTAGGCAGCAATGCAATCCAAATCCGCTCACAAATCAATGAACCACTATATTCCAAATATGCAAGAAACATACAACTAGGGTGCAGGTGTGAGTTTGGTAGGACGAAAAGATGAGAGAAAATGAGTGAAATAGGACTTTTAAACCTGTAGCTTGCAAAAATCATTCAGTTCCCACCCGTTCAGCGATGTGGGTCAATTCGCCCATTCATTCAGCGAAGCGCCAAGTGTCTAGCTAGTTCGACAAATGTCACAGGATTTGCAGCTCCTATGAAGATTCCAATGGCAGTCTACATCGAAATCACCGACATGGTCGGTGATGCGCCACTAACTTCTCTAGACTGCCAAGTTGTACAAGGTTTAGGCTGACAATACCTTATGTTAGCCAACGAACAGAATAGTGTTTTCCAATCTTTTCAGCGATTCGCTAACTGGACCTGTTGCTTGCCTTTATATCCTATTTCAATCACCTCCCTCGTTTCAACCTATACAAATAACACACCATTATTTACTTAAAGCAAAACAAAGCAATAAAGGGTTTTAGGTTGCCTCCCAAACAGCGCCTTAGTTAACGTCGTGGCACGACGCAAGTCAACCTTCAAACCTCACTTTTTGGGTTAGCCGTAGTATCACTAGGCAAACCCCCATGCTATCTTGGATTTAGATGAGATGATATATGACCCATTTGGGTCTCTAACTTCTTAATCGAGACTGAATGAGAGGTGACAGTCTGAGTGAGGGTAGACGCATCTTCTTTCATGCTTTTTAGCATTTTGGTATGACCCTTCAACTTTGTTTAGGATACGTGAGAGCATATCTTCAGATCTACCACCTTCCGAATCCTTGGGTTTTTGTCGCTCATGAGGAGGCACATATCTATCTTTTTCTCCATTCGTCCAATTTGGATTACGGTCCCTCCATTCACGGTCTCAATCTTTCCATCCTTCATCTCTAGCCCATCCTTGATTTCCACCCTGCCTTGGGTAGTTTGAAGAATAGCCCCTGCCTTGGTTACCTAGAAAATTTACTTCATCTCATCAGGATTCGCACCCCGTACTCCCATAGCTTTAACCCCACGGGTACCAGCCCCCATGACATTTTTGGATAAAATGTCAAGTTGAGTAATGATCTTGGCCATGTTTTGGTCTCTCTCGTTGTCCTTTTCAATCTGCTCTTTAGATAATTGGAAGGTGACAGGGGAGACTTGGTCCTCACGAGTGTACCATGCCCTGTTAATGGTTGTCATGCCATCCAAAAGCTAAGTTGCTACTGCGTATGGCTGTTGCATTAAGCCTCCGGGTGAGAGTTGGTCAGCAACACCCTTGTTTACCGAGTCTAGACTCCGATAAAAGTATTGAAAGAGCACATTGGTCACGCAGACCATGGGTTGGGCATTGAAGTACCAATTTCTTAAATCGGAGCCAAGTTTCGTGTAGAGGCTCTCCATTCAGATGCTTAAAGCTTTGGATACTATCCCGAATAGTCATCATTTTTTAGGGAGGGAAAAATCTCACATTAAATGCGGTAACCAACTCCTCCCACAAAGTGATGGAGTTCCGTGGCAACTTAGCCAGCCACTTGCATGCCTTGCCCATCAAAGAAAAAGGGAATAGCCTCAATCGAACTGATTCCTGAGAGATGTTTTTGAATGAGAATGGTCCACACACATCTACGAAGTTTTGAAAATGCTCGTGTAGGTCCTTATGAGCTAATCCACTGAAAAGTCCCTTTAGTTGTAAAAGTTGCAACATGGTGCTTGTTATGTGGAATACCGCATTTCCCTCTGCTGGAGGTAGACGGATAGCTCCAACACCTCCCATGAGATGCGGATCATTGATATTGGTCTCTTGAACTTTGTTGAGGTTGCCGATGTCGTCCTGATGGCCCACCTGGTTTCCATTACTACCGTTAACACATACTTTCTGAAATGTTTACACACTCAACAAAATAAAACTAAAAATTAAATTAGTAATCACTACAACTAAGAAGAACAAAAATTCTACTAATCTAAAAATTCTCAAATAACACCACTCCCCGGCAGCAGCGCTATTTTGATGTTTATCATGACCAACAACACTAACCTACGGTATGAGTGTCTATGATCATCGATAGTATAGTAACCCAACTAAAGGTTGGGGTCGTCTCCAAAGGGAGTGGTTTAGAGAATTGATAGAAAAATAAAATTACGTTCTAACTAGTCGTAGCTAAAGATATTGACGAACAAAAACATACTAAATTAAAGGGGGTGACACGAAAGTGTCAAATATCAAATGGGGGTTTTGTCACAAATAGTAAACACAACAAAAAATTAACAAGAATATCAAGTATGGGGAGAAGTTCTTAGGGTGTGACTGCAATACAAGATGAGATAAATCATTGGGTACACGCTTTTGATAGGAAATTTGTAAAATAATAGTGACTAGGCTAAGCTTTAAATGGAAATAAGTTTCCTCTCGAGCAACTTACCCCGTTTCAAATGGGTTCTTCTCGTACACCCCTCTGCCGCATGAAGACCAACCTACACCTTACCCCACTCACTCTCTCGAGCTGAGTGTTAGGATATGAGACTAGGGCTCACCCTCTCAGGCTGAACCTCATGTCGACCCACTCATTAGACCATCAGTCTAGTGGTCTTAGTTTCGCGGCCTCCCTCTCGGGCAAGGCAAAAATACATGGGTGGTTTTGTATTTGCAACTACAAACCCATTAAATTAAACCACAACCACTAGGTGAAATCACCATTAAGATACATCTAGCCTATCAGCAAGCAAGACCCAACAACAATATCAACACATATTTGCTATATCACACCCCAAGAATGGGGTTTTTAGCCACACATCAAGAAATAACAAAATACACCTAAAATGATACTAAAATCAAATAGGTGTAAGAAATTAAACCTTGATTTAAGCAAAGGAAGAAGAATAGAGAAGACCCACTTCCAATTTGGGGAAGATGAAATCCTTCTCCCTTTAAGTCTCCCACAAAATTCTCTCCAAGCTTGAGAGAAAAATTATCTAAAAAGTACTATTCTATTGTGAACAATAAAAAAATGGTTTGGAACTTCTAAAATTAATAACAAGTTTAGTATTTATTGCCATCAGAAATTAGTGTTGGCGGATAGCTTGGTGAAATTAGTTGAGTTCTCCAAGTGACTCGGCGACTTGCCCATCTTCTCTCTCATCGCCGTTTAGTTCTTGCCTTCAGCGTCTTCACGTTCTAGACCATTGGGCGGTATAGTACTATTTTGTGGAACTATTCAGTGAAGCATCGACCACTCCTCTCATTGCCTTCTTGATCCTCTTCCTTCAGGCGCTTCACACACTGGAACAAAGGGCGGAGTCTGTCCTTTCGGCGATTCACCAAAGATGTTTGGCGATGCTCAGACTTTAAATTCTTCATTCTTTCCATCCTTTTTGTTCCTTTTTGTGCCTAAGTGTCTTTGCTTCTACTAAAACTTTAAAAACCTGAAGCTTAAGAGTTTTCATCAGATATTGAGACAAAATAAGCATTCGAGGACACTATTTCTATCAAATAAAGCCCTAAATGAGTCCAAATTATGGACTCGTCACTTACCACTTCCTCTCCACTCTCATATACCCAACTCCCCTCCACGAGCCTTCCCCCGAGCTGTGGTCTTCACCACGAGCCGTGAAGTGGTTCATGAAGAGGAGCTTATTTTGGGCAGATTTGGGGAGGCTACTGCGTAGCCCACCACGAACCCCACCAAGGGTCGTGGTCTTGACCATGAGCCATAGTTGTGGGCGTGGTAGGTGGGGCAATGCCTAGCCCACTCCCTTAGCCCTTATCGTTCTTCGTTGATGTTAACCCTCACGATTAGCTCTAGTTTAGCCTGTTTAATTTTGGGGTGTTATAACGTTTATTCAACAAGGAGACATGGAAAATTGGATGTATCAATGTCAACTCACTAGGCAATTCAAGTTCATATACGACCTTGCACATTCATCTCAAAATCTGATATGGGCCCATATATCGGGGACTAAGCTTCCCTTTCTTCCCAAATCTCATTGCACCCTTCATGGGTGAAATTTTCAAGTAGACCCAATCATTAACATCAAACTCAAGATTTTTTCTTCTAACATTGGCATAGGACTTTTGTTGACTTTGAGTTGTTTTCAACCTTTCTCTAATAAGTCAAATTTTCTCCATAGCCTCATGTGTCAATTCGGTACCTACTAGGGCAACTTCACCCACCTCAAACCAAACTATTGGAGATCTACACCTCCAACCATATAGGGCCTCAAATGGAGCAATAACAATGCTTGAGTGATAGCTATTGTTGTAGGCAAACTCAATCAAAGGAAGGTGATCATCCCAATTACCCTTGAAGTCAATTACACATCCTCTCAACATATCTTCCAAAGCTTGGATAGTGCGCTCTGCTTCCCTATCGATTTGTGGATGAAAGTCTGTGCTAAGCTTACCACGAGTACCAAGACCCTTTTGGAATGATTTCCAAAACTAAAAAGTGAATTGGGTACCACAGTCGGAGATAATGGATAAGTGCACTCCATGCAACCTCACCATTTCCTTAAAATAAAACTTGGCATAGTCCTCCACCGAATAAGAAACCTTGATCGAAATGAAATGAGCCAATTTTTTCATCTGATCTACAATAACCCAAATCTAGTCATGTTGTCGCCGGCTGCGAGGCAACCCAACAATGAACTCCATGTTCAAGTCTTCCCACTTCCAAGTAGGAATGCTAATATCTTGGGACAAATATCCCGACTTTTGATGCTCAACTTTCACTTGTTGACAATTAGGACACTTAGCCACAAATTCTGCAAAGTCTTTTTTCATTCCATTCCACCAATAGATCTCCTGCAAGTCACGGTACATTTGGTGGCTCCCGAGTGAATGGAATATCAAGAATTATGGGCTTCTGACAAGATATGTTCCTTCAAGTTGTCTACATCAGGTACACACAAACGACCTTGATATCTAAGTACACCATCTCCCCCTTGGTAGAAAGCCTCAACAGACTTCTTAAGAACCACTTCCTCTAATTCAACTAAAATTGGATCAAGACCTAACTTGCTCTTCACATTAGTCACAAAAGATGATTCTAAACCATTGTGAACCACAACACCACCCTTGGTAGAGTCAACTAACCGAACACCTAATCGGGCAAACGTATGAACATCTCGAACCAACTCCTTCTTATCACTCTCAGTATGAGCAACACTACCTATCGATAATTGACTAAGAGCATCTACCACCACATTCTATTAACCGGGATGATAGAGAACACTCATGTCATAGTCTTTTAATAAATCAAGCCATCTCATTTGGCGAAGATTTAGATCCTTCTAGTTAAACACATATTGCAAACTCTTGTGGTCAGTAAAGACATCCACATGAACACCATAAAATAATGTCTCCAAATCTTTAAGGAAAAAACAACCGTTGCTAGCTCGAGGTCATTGGTAGGATAGTTCTTTCCATGAATATTAAGTTGTCTTGAAGCATAGGCAATGAATTTTCCATTTTGCCTAAGGACAAATCCTAACCCAATTCTCGAGGCATCATAATAAATGACAAAACCATTTGTCCCTTCTGGTAAAGTCAACACTGGAGCGGAAGTAAGTCTATCTTTCAATTCTTGAAAACTCTTTTCACACGCTTCAAACCATATAAACTTAACCTTATTTTAAGTCAATGTCATCAATAGAGAAGAGATTGAAGAAAACCCTTCAAAAAACCTTCTATAGTAACCAGCTAAACCCAAGAAACTTGTAATATCCGAAGGGGATAGAGGTCTAGGCCAATTTTGACCGCATCTATCTTCTTAAGATCTACCTCAATACCCTTACCGAAAATAGTATGCCCAAGAAAAGCCACAGACCTTAGCCAAAACTCACATTTTCTAAACTTTGCAAAGAGTTGCTGGTGCTTGAGGACTTGCAACACAATCCTCAAATGATTGGTATTCTCGTCTTCACTTCTCGAATAGGTCAATATTTCATCAATGAACATGATCACAAACATGTCAAGGTATTGTCTAAACACCCTATTCATCAAATCCATAAATGTCGCTGGAGAATTAGTCAACCCAAATGACATCACCAAAAACTCATAATAATCATAAGTTATTCTCAAAATGTCATCTTCCTTCACCCTTAATTGGTGATAACCCGACCAGAGGTCAATCTTAGAGAAGTAGCTTGCTCCTTGAAGTTGGTCAAACAAATCATCTATCATTGGGACCAGATACTTATTCTTAATGGTAACCTTGTCCAATTGTCGGTATTCAATATACATACGGTGCAAACCATCTTTCTTTCTAACAACAAAATTGGAGCACACCATGGAGAGATATTGGTCGAATGAAACCTTTATCCAACAAATCTTTCAATTGCTCCTTTCATTCCTTAAGTTAACTTGGGGCCATACGATAAGGAGGAATAGAGATAGGTTGTGTATCTGGAGAAGGTCAATACCGAAGTCAATTTCCCTTTCGGGAGAAATACCAGGTAAATCATCACGAAACACTTCCGAAAACTCATTACAACGGGGACCGACTCAAGAGTAGGGGTCTAGAAATATATATCCCTCACCCTAACTAGATGGTAAATGCAACCCTTAGAAATCATTTTTCTAGCTTTAAGACAAGAAACAAACTGACCCTTAGGCATAGAGTTTCCCCCTTACTACTCTAGGATAGGTTCATTTGGAAACTAAAACTTGACTACGTGGGTTCTACAATCAATAGAATAATAACATGAGTGCAGCCAATCCATACCAGGATAACATCAAAATCTAACATATCAAGCTTTACAAGGTCAATATGTGTGACTCTATGGGACAAGGAGACGGGACACTTTTTATAGACCCTCTTAGCCATAGCAGAATCACCAATATGAGTAGATATAGAAAAAGGATCAAACAACACATATGGAAGAATATCAAACCTCATAGCCACATATGACGTCACAAAATACAAGGTAGCATCGCTTTGAAGTAAAGCATAAACATCAAGTTGGAATACTTTCAACATATTGGTAACCACATCAGGAGAACCTTCTTGTTTTCCATGGGTCTAGAGTGCATAGAATCAGTTTTTCTTGGAAACATTGGAAGTCGAACCACTAGGAGGAGCTTATTTACCCTCTCTTCAGCCGTAAACATCGGGCATTCCCTCATATTATGACCACATTTACTAAAACCGAAGACACCATCCGTGCCGGCTAAGCACTTACCCTCGTGCTTCTATCCACACCTATCACAAGTAGACATAGGCAATGAAGATCTGCTACCATTTCCTTCTTGAGGCTTAGGGTTAGGCACCCTATATTTTTTAAACTTATGAGGAGCATTGGAGGAATATTGGCTGGAAAACCTTTGTCAAAACGTAGAACGGCCATGCCCATCGGACCTTGAATGTGAGAAGTTACAATCACCGGTCTTTGCCCTCTATGCCTCCCTAGACCTTTCCTTAAGTCTCTCCTCTTCAATTTGTTGAGCATGAACCATGAGATGAGAAATTTTCATATCATTGATAAGCAAAGTGGTACGACATTCCTTAACTACTATCTCAGACACACTCGAAATAAACTTTCTCATCCTTGCCCTAGGGTCGGCAACCATAGTAGGAGAATATCGAGATAAATGTGTGAACTTCAAAGCATATTCCTTGACACTCATATTTCCTTGATGAAGCTTGATGAACTCAAGCACCTTTGCCTCCCTCATCTCAAAGGGAAAGAACTTATCAAGGAAAGCAACTTTACACTTTTCCCAATTAAGAGGACCCGCATCTTCTGCTCTCTTTTATTTTCATTGGTTGAACCATACTTGAGAAACACCCTTAAGTTGATAAGCAATCAACTCCGCCTTTTCCACCAGAGTCACTCCCATGATCGTCAACACCTTGTAAACCTCATCTATGAAATCTTGAGGGTCTTCCTCAACCTTAGAACCATAAAACTCTAGAGGATTCATTTTAGTAAAGTCCCTCTCTCTAGATGCCACTGTACCCATACTTGGGTTAATCAGGACCGCAATCTCTCTATTTGCTTGGGCGGTAATGGCTTTAGACAATACTTGAAAAGTAGCCCAAAACTATGCATTAGTTACTTGGTTAGCGAAAGGGTCGGCCAGAACTGGAGGAGCTTGAGGAGGAGCTTTTCGTTCTACATTCTCTCCCGTATTCCTTCTAGCATATGATCCTTGAGTAGCCATATCCTATAGAGCATCGGATAAGGATTAGGAAAGAGACATTATAGAGTTGAACTCTATTGCACAACTTTAGAGTAATGAAAGAATTGGAGTTTCCTAAACGTCGTATAGCCTTTCATTCATAAATGTAGAGCGTTTCATACTCATGAACAAGACTTTACTTGAAGTGGCTTATGAGACTTTCTAGGACCTTTCTAAACCTTGTACTTTGATACCAAGTTTGTCACGACCCAAGGTAGCCCCTAGGCGTAACATGGTGGATAAGACCCCGAGATGCCCCATACCAACCATTTATCTTTCATCATACAACATCATAAAATAAAGAGAATTAAAAGACAGTTTTAATATATAAGAATTTTATCAAGAAAAGCGGAAATCTAAATATCGTCTCAAAGTTATCTAGTATATAAGAGTGTATCGGGGCATTACCCGTACATCAAGTTCCAAAACTAAATGTAAAGACAAAAGGGAATTCAAGCTCGGTCCTTCGAATATAAGGATTCACTAAACTTCAAGTCTTCTATATGAGATCCCTAGTCACGAAAGTGCGAATCTGTAAGGTCGGTGGACATATGGGGAAATGTAGGAAAGAGTATCTATTAGTACAAATATGTATCAAGAATGATAGTCATGCATAAAACCTTTTAAAACATGAGAAAGTGACATTTTCATAAATTGCAATGACCAAGCTAAATCATGAATGTAAAAGAATTAGAAGACATCAGTCATAAAACATGGTCAATGCAAATAAACATCATCTTAAGTCACATGTCAGATACTTCTTGAAGTAACCCTAATTCATTATTAGGGAGATTTACCTTTAACTGACATATAAGACCATGTGAGCTATCAACACGTAATCTGATATCTACCATACACCGAAAAGGAGTGTCCTACTTGCCAAGGTAAGACCGTGAACTTCTAGGTTACATGGATCCACTAGCTAATATCTATCTAAGACAATCATCCTATGGGGGCACATAGGTATGGGATAATGAGATTGCATCTAGAAGTATGGCCTCTACTAATGAGAGAGCTCCAATCTCAATATCATCTCGCTGCTAAGCGTAAATCCCACGGAGTAGCCATTTTCTTGACTTACCTTTATTATCCAAGGAAGAGCACGTCATCTTGTCAATCCAAGCTAAGTCATATGTAATCCATGGAAAGGTACAATTAAGTAACCAATCCAAGCTAGGTTTCATTAGAATAGATCCTTAACTTTGAATCATTTTAGGTGAGAAGACCTTTCAACCTTAGAATCTTTTATGTGATAAAACCTTTCACATTCATGCATGAGGTAGTTATGTGAGCAATCCTTTCACAAAAATTCACTACAATGACAACATATATGTTTTTAATCTCAAAGCAATCTACATCATATATCATCAAATTCATAAGAACATGCAGAATTCCATAAGTCACCTTTCATAGTTCAAAATACACCTTCAATCATCAATATATAGAAATCATGGGTTACGCATGGGTTCACGAGAATTCATTACAAAATAATGTAATTATCTCAATTCATATTTGATAGATCATAAAACAATCAAATAAATCAATATTTAAAGGAACCATGAAATGGAAGAAAATCCTAACTCAATTTTGGAATTCTAACTTCATAAAATTGGAGAAATTGGGAACTCCATGGAGGAAAGGGTTGTATGGATGAAAACTATCATACCTCAATGCCAAAATCTTGACTTCAATGATGGAATCGAGGCTTGACTTTAAACCCTAGGTTCACTCCTTCTTCTTAAAGCTTTCTAGAGAGAGAAATATTTGAGAGGAAGACTTGTTCTTCTTTTAGGAAATGGAGAGAATGATTTTAATTGGGGAATTTTGGGGTTAAAACACTTAATATAGGGCTGTAGGTGAAGGGTAAAATGACATAGTTTTAAGCTAGGATAATTAGAAAAATACCCAAAAGCCTCTAAGAAAATAACTGTCACGCTCATCAACGACCCTAACCTTGACATAGTTTTAAGCTAGGATAATTAGAAAAATACCCAAAAGCCTCTAAGAAAATAACTGTCACGCTCATCAACGACCCTAACCTATGGTCCATCGATCAACTCTCAGACCGTCCTGATTGGGCGTCGATGAGTTCAGAGACACCAACTTTAGGACCCCCAACGACGACACTCAGATACGGCTTGTGGGTCAAATGATGGACCGTGGACCACAGACGTAGGTCCTAACAATTTGATTCTGAATTCCACTAAGTCTAGGACTCACCTACGAGACCTATCTACGATTATTGCATTGGACGACAGACCGTCCTGGTGAACCATTGAAAAAGTACTGGAACTTGACATTTTGAAAAACTTTATTGGCCAATCCATGGACCATACGTACGGTCCGTGTGTCAAACGACGCACCGTTGGTGGCTCCGTCGAACTGGCACCAGATTTTATAATAAGATCTAATTTTACCCTTTACGAATCCAAACTGTTAAAATTATGACATGGTACTTTTAACCATTTTAATGAGACCGAAATTAATCTTTATGTTAAGCAATCTCACAACCATTGGGAGACTATTCAATGAAATCGCTTTAAAATCTTTTAAGTCCTTCAGGAATTTACATATAATATTTATTTTCTAGCTAGACATGATTATCATTCATTATACGTATTCAATTTTTTCATATATTGTCAGACTAGAAAAAAAATCTGATTGTATCCACCATACGAGAACACATCTCCATACAATAATGTCAAGACTTTTGCAAAAAAAATTATGCATCAAGGCACAAGTCATACTTTATATCTTACAATCTTTTATTTGACCTTTCGCATAATAATTCATTTGCACCCCACTAACATTATATTTTGATATTTGAACTATATAAGTCCAGAACATCACTTTTTCAAGTGAAATAAAAAATACTTGAATTATGTATTTTGTCTTTGGTCAATCATTTATATGTCCACACTGTTTGATAAATTTTAAATCAAAATCCTCATTATAATTTATAATTTTAAGTGCTATATTATATTAAAGATATCGTCGACAATTATTAGATGTTGATTCTAATGACATAACTTGTCGAGATCTCTTTATTTTTCATTATTTTCATGTACTTGAACCTTTGTCAAAGTTTTATTAAATGGTATGCCATGATGCTATTTCTAAATCACTTGCCTCAGACCATCTTAATCATTTTCTCCTAAGTTTCATCTTTCCAATCAATTTATCTATCACGCTTCCAATGTGTCATAAATTATGTCCTTCAAGGACTTCTCATTGGAGCATTTGTAACTGGATTATAACATAGAGTCAGTGAATATTTTTGACAATTGACTTTAATTATATTTTCAACAAGGATCATATCAATGATACTTCATTATGTATAACTTATTTTTTAGTTGTTTATCATATCCCTCTAATGTTAGAGAATCTAACATCACCCAACTTTATTTGGGTACTCATCTTTATGTATTGCATAGTGGTGGAGCAATTGAATAATATACAACACTTTTAAATTTCTAGATGAGAATTATTTGGTTCCTGACCCTGAACCAATTTTGATAGGGAAACCTTGTTAACTTGATACGTACAAGTGTTGCTACATTTTAAATGACATATCTCATACCAAATTTCTTTTGGGAGTTTTGTTCTCATAACAAATGATTTAGCTATAATTTAAGGCATATAGTTTATGCTTAAACCACTTAGATATAAACCAATATCATCAATATGATTTTATAATTTGAAATGTGCTCTTGATTTAACAATCCGAGCAAACAATCTTTGAAAAAATTAAACTACAAAAGCACATGAGACCATAACATAGATGCATCTATTAAAATCATATAATAGTAAATGATTCACATGGCGGGTGAATGAGCACATATTCACCTTTTTATACATTTCAAAGTTTTAGGGAATACAATTTCAACCTTCACTGGTATAATGATAATTTTATCGTGAGAAAAAACAATACAAGAGAATTCTTAATCAATTTATTATTTATTCAATATATAACCACATGAATTCTCAATTATCTTGAAACTTAATTGACCGGGATGGTCAACCAATCATTCCAACTGATATTTATTTTAATAAACTTCTAGTTTACTTTGCATGTGATTCCATCATCATGCTCATAATTATGTACTATAAACAGTATGAAAAAATGGGTACTCTTTCACATAAATATTTATAACTCACTTTGATTGTAGTAATATGAAGAGCTTAAATCTTTTCATATTTTAAAGTCTCAATATAAATAAATTAAAAATCATTGATAATTTCTTTGAAATTTAAAAGATTTCTTTTGAAACTTACTACAACCTCAATATTATGAATAATTTTCATTCCTCTGGATAGTAACACTTAAGCTCTTCTCGAGCTTTCAATTAATTTTGTGTACTGCCACATATTCCTCAACATATCATTTGTATGGTGAACATTCCCTTTTAAGGAGAAAACTATTTTCATATCAAAATTATCCTAGGGAAGAATGACTTCTTGGTTTAACCTTTTCTTTTCTCGATAATCATCATCGGTAAGATGATCAATGACCAGCTATACCATAATAGCAATTTCTCGCAACCTCCCATAGAGATGGGTTATGGTATCATCATAACCATACATAAGCACATCTTCATTCAAATCTTTTATCATATCTTGTCATATTCACGATTCTTATCACAACTCACCTTCTCTTCAAGAAATAGACTATAATATATGTGCTTAATTTCATTTTAAGCTCCTGCTGACCATACTAGTTATTGGAAATAAGCACAAATAATAATATAATTATCAAAATAATAATGCTAAAATTTAATACATATTACTTTAATAATATTTAATGTAATGCACAAATAATACCTTGGGTGCATTTTTTTTATTAAAAAAAATCATTTCATACAATGTGAAATATTTTTCAAAATTAAACAAGTCTTTTCTAAATAATTAGAGAATACATTAATTAACAAAACTGAAATACTATAATATTAACAAAGACAAAAAGAGGATTATAATTGGATAATTATTCTCTGACCATATTTCTATTGTGAAATCCTTAACTATTTATACTTATAAAAGATGTTCAAGGTTAAAAAAAAAAAATTACTCAATCATTATTCATCACAAGAAATTGGAAAAGTATCATTTTTTTTCAACACATGGGATGACTCGTTTTCTTTATTTGGATAAAAAGAAAATTATTTGAAAATAAATAATTTAGGCAATTTACAAGCCAAATATTGATTAGCCAATGATAGTGAAAGTTAAAGATGATGTAAAACTTGATCAAAAAGTAACTTGCCCTCCAAAAGTTTATAAACCTTTTGAAATAATTTTATATATAGATTATTAAAAATTATGAATCATCCTCCAAATTCATCTTGAAATGTCAAGTGTACTCTCATTTCGTATTCCTTTATTTTGATGGGAGAGTTATAAAGCATATCAAGTTAAATTGCATATCAATAGAGTGTCCAATACCCTTTACACCAACTTGATGAAAATAATTAATTACCTACATTCTTTTAAGGACCATTTTGAAAACCAACATTAATGTTCTTCATCACAATGATGTCTACTATTATTTCGTTCTCCCCTTCTTCTTCTTCTTCTTTTTTTAATGCCCACATTCATTAATACAACCATAAAAAAATTCTTTCAGACTTATCATGCATTGCTATCACATTCACTTAGAGGAATGGAGCAAATTCAGTGAGATGCGCTTCATGACTTTTCATCAAAGATTATTATTTTGCCTTCATCATTATATAAAGGCGTCTTAGGCCATAAATCAATGGGACTTGAACCCAACATCTTGTCATTATAGTCATAAGGAATCAAATTCAATGTATTAACCCTATTGGTGTGATAATACTTGAACTCACCATCTTATCCTTTAAAATAACATACTAAATTAAGTAATACAATGATATTTACCCGCAAGCCTTATAAAAGTATTATCACTTTATATATGATATTAGCTCGTTGATTTAAACAACTCATTTTCCTGCATAAATAATATTACACTTTGTGTAATATAAATAATACCAAATCTTAAATCTCAAAAATTAAAATTAGAATATATAGGAAATTGGAAAGCATACTCCCTGGACTACTGAAGTAAATTGATTGGATTCACATAACATTCAAATTATTCAATCTTCTCCAAACAAGGTGCCTCTTGCATCATAATTTATGATTCATAATATATTTCCTCAGTCACAAGTGAAAAAGATAAATGATTAGGCATAAATTCAACTATATTTTCTTTCATTCACAATTTTGTTGTTTATCAAATCAATAAACAAGATCCAAGAAAATGGATATTCAAATAACCTTAATTGAATTCCTTGCAGCTAGAAGTAAACTGTGCAAAATTTTACCAAAATTGCTTTATCAAACTTATCATCATATCATAAAGTTATATAGTACACATAGTCAAACTTTAGCCAATTCCCCCCCCCCCCCTCCCCCTCCCCCACCTCCCCAAAATGATTAGAGTCCAACACAAAAAATTAAATGAGCAACGTATAAAGAATAAATTCTTTTTTTTTGGGGGGGAGGGGTGTATATCAAAAGAAGCAGTAGTATTCACTTGTTAATTTCAAATCAGTTCATTTTTTATTATTACCTTTATTATTCCACAACAATTCAATTAATTCAGTCCCGGATTCCAAGAAACATGAGAAAGAAAGTTAACTTACTCAGTTGATTATAGTCTCGTGTTGATAATGTGTTATAAAATAAAAGGAGAACATTAAGCTAAAATAACAAAGAAATAAAAAGAGAGAGAAAGGTTACTATGTGTTGTTTCTATCTTGTCTATCTTTATTTCATATAGAATGGAAGGTTTTATAAGCCTTCAAACTTGGAGTAGTATAATTGCTACGGTAATCTACTTGGCCTCCAAGATGAGTGGGCCCCATCCACATATACATCCAATTCTTTATTTTACAACAACTATTTCCTTGTAGCTTTATTTATTTTGCTCATTTTTAATTCTTTTTTATTTCTCTACTTCTTTTTTTTTCCTTTTTATGTTTCTTTGTTCATTTAAATTTTCTAAGATTATTTTATTCCTTATTTCTTTTTACACTATAATCTTATTTTATACTCAATATTTATTGCATATACTTCCTTTCTTCTTCTTCTTCTTCTTCTTCTTCTTCTTCTTATTTCATTCTTCTCATATATTTCTTTATTCGTTTATTTTTTTTTTCAATTTCTTTTTTTCTCGTTTCTTTTTTTATTGTTTATGCATTTTTATTCTTTATTTTTTTACACCATAATCTAATTCATACTCATTTTTATTTAATATACTCTTTTTCTTCTTTTTATGTTTTCTTTTTTTCATATATTTCTTTATTCATTTATTTTCTTTATTTCTTTATTTTTCTTACTTTTATTTTTCTCCTTTTTCCCTTTTTCTCCTTTAGTGGTTCCTTTTATTTTCTTATATTTATTGTAGTTTTCTTTATTTTTAAGTTTCTTCATTTTATGGTCCTTTCTTTTTCTTTTCTCCTTTTCTTTTTTTTTCAGTTTATTTCTTTATTCTTTATTAGTTTTATTCCTTTTCATTTATTTTTTTAAATCATAATATTATTTATTTTTTTGCCACTATTTAATTTTATATTTTTTGTCATTGTATATTTAGATTATTTTTTTCTTTCAGTTAATTTTCTTTTTATTTTTTATTTCTCTATTTTTTCATTTGCTTCTGTCTGTAATGATACTACCATAGTATATCTATACACTTTTATGGTATCATTGGTGTATGCTTCAATACTTTAGTGAGATCTCCATAATATCATCACAGTATATCTATATACTAACATAGTATCATTGCGATTTGCATTATTTTGTAATGATACCACCACAATATATCTATTTACTATACTATCATGGTATCATTAATGTGTACATCAATCATTCAGCGACACCTCCATGATACCATCATATACTTGCATGGTATCATTAAGGATTGTTTCATATAATAGTAACATTCCCCATATTATGTATGATACCATCACAGTATGTGAATATACTATTGTCGTAGACCTAATGTTTATTTCCTTCATTCATTCACAATACTACTCATTCATTATTGATACCATAATAGTATATACATATATTTTTATGGTATCATTAAGGTTTCATACATTCCATTCATGTATAGCAAACTCATTCCTTAGTGATACCAACACATTATATATATGATAGTATCGTATCATATATTGATGAGCAGTCCTTTGAGGGAGGAACTCATAATTTCTCAATGATACTATCACAACATATTATATGTTGACATGAAATCATTAAGGACTATTTCATATATTGGTAACACTATTCAGCTCATGTATGATACCATCACAATATATGAATATATCGTTGTGGTAGCACTAAGGTTTCCTTCATTCATTCATTTACAAAATTACTCATTCCTTAATAATACTATAACAATATATTCATATATTTATGTGGTATCATTAATGTTTCCTGCAACCATTCATGTACAAACAACTCATTTCTCAGTGATACCATCACAACATATCATAGAATGATATGATATCATTAAGTATTGTTTTCATATATTCATATATTGATATGGTATCATTAAGATTTCCTACAACCGTTCATGTATAACCAACTCATTTCTCAATGATATCATCACAATATATCATATACTGACGTGGTATCATTAAGTATTGTTTTCATATATTCATATATTGTTATGATTTCATTAAGATTTCCTACAACCGTTTATGTATAGCCAACTCATTTCTCAAAGATACCATCACAACATATCATATACTGTCATGGTATCATTAAGGAATGTAGCAAGAAGAATGAGATATTGAATATTGTAGGAACAAAAGTACATTGAAGCTAACATAGTTCTGTATTTCTTTTTTTAAATCACACTAAATGTCAAATATAGTTTATGCAGACCCAAAATCACATAATTCTATATTTTTCTTATTTATTTATTATTATTGTCTAGATTTTTTTTATTAATCTGAAAGATTAGTCAGTATTTTATTTTTTGGTATTTATTTTGTTTTCTTAAAAAGACAAAAATATAGAAAGACAGAAAAATTTAAAAGATGATAAACTGGCCAAAAAATAAAAAAAGGACAAAAAATAAAGAAAATATAGTAGAAGAAGCAAACAAATAATAAAAATATTACTCCATCCATCCAACAGTAGTTGTCCACTATAATATTTTGGCATGTCCAATCATATTTTTCCACTTTATGAAATCAATGGATAATTTTACACTTAGTTTCTAATTTACTATTAGCATTAATTATACTCATTTCTTTGTTGCATTTTTCAAAACATTGTATTTATTATATTCGAAGGGTGATATAGTAAAATTATCCTTATGTTTATAGTTTCTTAAGAAGGTTGTTGTCACGATCCGAGCCTACACCCTGGACGTGACCGGCACTTGAGAACCATTGCTGGTCCCAAGCAAACCCACGTCATGGCTAATTACAAGTGGAAGACTTACTCAAGCATACCTAGCTTAAACAAAACAAAAGTCATTGAAACTCAAGTAATTAACTCAAAATATAATCGTATTCAACTAGCCAAAACTAGGCAACACAAATCTTTAAAACATTTCACATGATAAATGAAACAAACTTCTCAAACTCTATTGTCTATCTATGAAGCCTCTAAATGACAAAGATGGAAGTCGGGACAAGACCCACGACATCCTGACAAAACTGAAAAGTAAATGAAATCCTCTGAAAGCAATAAGGTTCACTATAACTAATTTGAACTCCATGTGGAATCAATGAAGCTCTTGTTCATAACCCTGAATACCTGTACCTGCATCATGAAATGAAACAGGCCAAATGACTCAGTACATGAAATGTACGAGCATGTAAGAGAAATTCTAAAGCATAAACATAAGCTTGAACTTGTTAAAAAGGAAACATACTTACCTCCTTTCAACTCACTCATGCTAAACTCAACTCAAGAATAAGAAACATAGTTCAAATCAATGATAAGATATTTAACTCAATGAAATAAGGCTACTCGACTTAGGGTACTCAACTCTGGATACTCAACTCAATATAAAGCAACAATACATATGCAATATATGGAAAGCTTTCAAAACAATAGAAAGCAACTTAGTTTGTATGCAAGGATACTAGATAAACTCTGCTTGTCTATGAAAATACAAAGTAAACTATGTGTATATAAGAATACAAAATATCTCTGTCGGAGTTTCTCTAACCGACAACCATCTCTATGAGCTTAAGTGATGATATAGTGTTTTGCCTCACGCTGCCAGGGTCGTCCTTTACCTTGCCGAGGGTACAGAACCTAACCCACTAAGTGGATCGACTAGTCTATGCTAAAAGGATTAATGAATCATCTAAAGAGTTTGACCCTTTTCTACCCATGCTGACCACACGGTTTATAGAGACTTTAAACTATCTAAACTCAAACTCATCCCCATATCGGTGCTTAATACTACTCCCAAAATGTAACTAGCTCATATGTTTAAAAACATAACTCTTTTTGTGATTTGAGATTATTACTAAAAATCTTTCTCTAAAAAGAGATGTTACTCAAACTGCTCAAAACTCATTTGGAAATCTCAGTTTCCTTCTATTTTAAATGTGAAAACATTTACTCTTGGAAATACATTGTTCTCATATATCATTTTAAAGAAAATGAACTCGACTCTACTCTTTCTCAACTCAAGCGCTCAAGTCTTAAAATAATTTTAGAAAATTTTGTAATAGACTTTTTAGAATAAAGCTCATGTCGAATTATGGACATGAATGCCTCATTCAAGGTTTTCAATAACCATAACTAGAACTCAATACTCGAGACTCAACATCTCAGAACTCAAGAACTTTAATGGTAATACTCGTTTCAAGAATGCTCGACTCAGAAGGTGCATGCAGAATTATGGGCATGAACTACTCAACTAAAGGACTCAATAATACTTTTCATCTCAAGACTGCTCGACTCATAGGGCTCATGCGGAATTATGGGCATGAACTACTCAACTCAAGGACTTAATGGGTAATATGTAATAGTCCCGTGATTAGGAATATAATCTCAAAAGGGTTAGGAACTCAATACTCAAGACTTCAAACTTGAATATGCTACTCCTCTCAAAGATGCTAAGTTTACAAAGTTCATGAGGAATTTATGGGCATGAACGACTCGACTCGTGGGTCTACATAACAATATGGAACTCATGTAGACAACTCTTCTCATTCTCATACTTATTTCCTCAAAACTCTATTTAAAAGTAAAGTGTTGGCTTTGAAAAACTTCTCAAGATTTATAACTCAAAATAGGTGTAACACCCCGTAATTTAGTGAGTTGAACTAGTGAGTTCTAGAGCCTTTGGTAAGAGTTTTGGAGTGTCGTATGAGGGTTAAAACTTGTAAATATGGTTTCCTTACTTAGAATAGGGGTTTTAGGGGTTAAACGTCCGGGTACGACCCCCCAAGGACCACCCAAGGGGTCGTTGAAGGAGACCCCAAAAACAGTCCCCAAAACTGTCAAATTTTTTACCTACAGATGGCCATCTACGGCCAGTAGACCAAACCATTCCCCGTAGGTGATGGGCGTAGGTCAAGGCCTGCACTAGCCTACAACTTCTAAGCTGCAGACCCCAACCACGAAACCAAATGACGGACAATAGACCCATCCACGGTCCGTGGATGGGTGGGCATAGGTGGTGACAGTTTTTAAAGTTTTAGTTTTAGTTAAGTGTTTAGGAACTAAGTTAGTTATTAATTAGGGGTTAAGGGAGGTCGGTTAGTTAGTTAAATTACCTCCTATATAAGCTTAATAGTCCCCTAAACTAACTAATTCATTCATTCATCTTAGAACTCCCAAATCACTCTCCAAATATTCTCTCTCTAGAAGCAAAGAAGAAGAAGAAGAAGAAGAAGAGGGGCAGCAGCTAGGTCGAGATTCACCATTGATTCAAGGTTTGTTTAGGGCTTTGAAAGGAGGTATGTGAAGCTTATTCATCTATGGGTCTTTCACCCATAGATCCCCCTTAGTTATCCCCAAATTGTGAAGTCAAAAACCCAATTCTAGCTAGGGTTGATCTTACATTGTAGGTAGGGTTTGGGTGTGATTCCAATCTAGTGGATAACTCCTAATTATAATTGATTTAGCTTTGTTTAGTGATATTATGATGAATTCATGTGATTTCTATGGTAAACCGTAATCTAAATTGATGAATGTGTTCTTTATGGGCTTATGCCATTAGAGGTAAAGTTGAAGGTTCTTAGGTGATCTTCCTAATTCAATGTTATGTATGGTAATTGATCAAATTTATGATCATATAATCATGAATTGAACTAGAATGTATTGTATATGATGAATCTTGACATGTAAAGTTAGAATTGAACCTTTATTATCAATTATGACTAGAATCACCTAGTAATGTTGAATATGATTAGAATACCTTGAAATCTAGGTATGAATGAAGGTTATAAGAAGTAAAGCTTGAATGTAAGGCTTGTAGTAATGAATGTTGATCACTAAGGTTTGAAGGTAAATCCAATATGATTGAACTATGAATGTTAAGGCTTTGAGAGAAAAGTCTATAAATGAGATTAGAAGATGAAAGTATAGAATTGTGGTAGGAGGCCTATACCTACTTAGTTTACATTATGAAGGCTTAGATGCACAAAGTGATAGACTCACTTGATCCATGATTATACCAATGTCTAATGTAGGATTCTAGATATGGTTTTAGGCATGAGTATGATATGACATGAAGGGTTCTCTCACATAGAATGATTCTAGGTTGAAAGGTTTGCTCACCTAAAATGAATCAAAGTCTTAGGACTATTAAATATGATGAGTCCTGTGGTGATTGCCCCTAAATGACCTTTACATGATAGGAATGTGTGGTGATGTGATTACCCTTACTCCTAATTAGTTAAGTGTGGGGGAGTGTGATGTGATTACCCTTTGTATGTGTGACTCCCAAGGCAACAAGTGATTACCCATTAGCCTTTTTGTTGGCCATGAAGGTTATTACCTATGATTCTTATGTGATGATGTGGGGGGGGGGGGTAAATACCTACATTACACATTAAAACTAATATGGAGGTGAATACCTACATCACCTTAAAATGAATATGGAGGTGAATACGTATATTCTTCTAAAAATGAACATGGAGGTGAATACCTATATTCTTCTAATAATGAACATAGAGGAGAATACCTATGATTCATGATATGTATGACTAGAGGTGAATACTCTTGTTTTTATGATTCCATGAAATGTGTGTGGCTTAAGGTGACTTCCCTTGTCCTTCATGATGAACTAAACATTTATGCCTTGAGGTGACTTCCCCCTTGCATTTATGAAACATGAGCATGACTAGTTTGGGATAGTAGGTCTAGATACCTCTTCACTTCATGCATGACTAAGAGGTGATTACCCTTGTCTTTATGATGTTATGATATGATGAATATGAATGATGAACCTAAGTGTCTAGCTTAGCATGGGTAGTGTCACGACCCAAGTCTAGACCTTGGATGCGATATGGCATACTTGACCCCGAAGGGGTCTCATACAAGCCTCTAACATCATCATTACATAAGACATAGAAAATAATGCAGAAAAATTTAAAACTTTTACAATAGAAGCTCAACTTCACTTTTCATAAAAGGAAATCTAGACTTTGTCTCATACATCATCTAAAACATAGGAATACAAAATTTGGGACTTAGCCCTTTACATTAATAAAAGTCTCAATACAAGAGAAGTACAATAGGAACTAAGAAATGGAAATCCATCCTCGAACTTGAGGACTCACCACAACTTGGAGATAAGCAATCCAAGTCTTCTTCAAGAAAGAGAGTGTATGTCACCTAGCCGGAACCTACACTTATCAAAATGTAGAGGAAGAAGGGGTTAGCACAAAGGTTGTACCAAGTATGGAAACATGCATAAAATCCTTAAAATATGATAAAAATGATATTTTAGTTGAAAGGAATGTATTTATCAAGTTTGGAAACTAACATGCATTTTCAATGTCAAAGACAAGCCATAATCATATTTATATTCCCAACATAATAATATCAACACCTTAGCAACCCCTAAGGAACACTTGTGCAATGTATGGTTGCCATCCCATAATACCAACCATACTAACTACTCCCTTGGAGCTACCTTAGTCATGCATATAACCTTTAGACCTCATCATAATCAATAGTCATCAATAAGGAACTAATCATGTACATTATTTGAACATAAAGAAACTCATTCATATCAACTATCCATTCAACATACATGCATACATTCATATCTCATAATAACATAAAGGACCTATCCCATAACATGCTACTAAGTCTACTTGTGCAATGTGGAAGTGAAGTCTCATACCCCCACTCCTACTAAGAAAGCTCACCAAGAAGTCATAGTTTAGTTCATGTCTCATTCATTATCTTATCATATAGGGAAGAGTAGCCATAACTGACATAGACCATGTGATCTACATGGAATCTGGTGTCGTGTAACCCCACACCGAAAGAAGGTGTCCTACTTACCTAAGGTAGAACTAACATGTTTATCTTTTAGGTGGATCCACTAGCTAAAGTCCTATGTTGACACATAGTTATGGGATAAGGAGATTGCTTCTAGAAACCCGAACTATTGCATTGGTGGAAGAGCTTCCATCTCATGAGTTCACTTCAATGACCCAACCTCTTGCATTGGCGGAAGGGCCTTTACCTCATTTTTCCATATCTACTCGGTACTAAGCATTATTTCCCAAATTATACATAATTAGTCTCAAATTGTATTTACATGTGTGAAGGATTGTTATACCCTTCGTTCAATACAATTCATCAAAATAGCTCATAGATTCGTCAAGGGTGAGAATGTACTTTCAACCTTAGAATCGTCATTAACATGTGAGTAGAACTTTCACATTACATTCATAGTGTTTTCATGAGAACTAGCCTTTCAATCAGCACACAATGTTATCACCATACTAGACAAGTCATACATGAATATGTGTAAAGGGTAAGGGAAGAATTGACCTTTCAATAATACCTCAATTTACACAATAGTGATAAGATCTTTACATTTCAAGAGAATTATAAGTTCACATACAACTTCCAACAATCATGAACAAACCTTCACAATTTACCCTCTTCAAGGATCATGAACCAAGTCTCACAATCACACTTAGAAATACTACTTTAAGCATGAATAAAATAAGATTCAATAACTAGATTAACTTAGGAACAATTCATAGAAATGATCTTGAATCAATACACCCATCACAATTCAAGAAATTGGGGTCATGGGGTAGTTCATGGGTTTATGGGGAATTTTACAATAAAAATCACCATTAAACATCAAATCATCCATAATATAATGCAATTAACATAGTAAAATATTTTTTAGGAAGAACCCATGGCTAGAATGAAAACCCTAGTTTTTGAACAATAACCCAAATTTGAAATTAGAGTTGGAAGGGCCTCATGGAGAAAAGTATTCCATGAATCAAGATTCCCATACCTTAATTGTAGCTTTTCCCACGAATTGGAGTTGAGAAGATTGATTCTTGGGCCATGATCTTCAAGTTCTTAGTGTTCTTCAATGGAAAAACTTCTAGAGAGAGAAATATTGAGAGGAGGGGAATTTGGGGAAATATTTGGGTGTTGTGAATTAATGAGTCAGTCTTGTGAATTATGACTTAAAATCAATATATATATATATATATATATATATATATATATATATATATATATATATATTACCCCTAAAATACCTAAAACACCCCCACATTAATTAGACTTAAAAGTAAAAGACTTAAATGGCCCTTACTTAAGGCCCCCATCCAGACCTCACACCCATTTTCACGAGCTGTGGTGAGGACCACGACTCGTGGTCCCTCTCGTGAATATTGGGACAGTGGCTAGTTGTTGGTGGCCTTTGGCTCATGAGTCCAACTCATCTCTATGGGCCCCTTCACGGATAGTGAATGGACCACAACACGTGGCCATTCCCGTGGAGGGTTGAGGCAGTAGCCCCTCCATGGTGGCACAAGGCCTACACACCCAAGGCATCACCACGAGGGGCTCCATGAGCTGTGGTCCTTGAGGCAGTAACCTCTCCACTTGGGACCTTGCTCATTTGCCTAAGGCAACTCCACGAGCACCTCCCATGGTCATGGTCATGAACACGGACCATGGTGATGGCCGTGGAAGTTTAGGAAGTAGCTAGTAAATTTGGTGGTCAAACTTTCATGGCCAAGGCAAGACCACACCCACCTTCACGAGACGTGGTGAGGACCACAACTCGTGGTCCTTCTCATGAAGGTTGAGGTAGTAGCTAATGGCTAGGGGCAACATTGGAATTTTGGCTTTGGCTTAGCCCCTTGGTCATGGCACTTGCCTCTTGGCCTTGACCCCTATAACTCATTTTCAAGACGTTCGTCCTCACGTTTAGGCTCTAGTTTAACTTATCATTTTCTGGAGTGTCACATGTAGGATTATGGGGTGTTGTTCATGCATGACACAAGCTTACTTTAAGGTGACTCATGAGATGTTTGCTCTTATATGATGTATGTTTAGATAGGATTGTGCTATAATTGCCTTCCTTGACATGATATGATTGACTAGGGTGATAGTTCCCTTGTCCTTATAAAGTAAGCTAGTATTGAGACCAAAGTAGGGTAAATATGACTATGATGACTTCAAGGTTATGTTTAGTGTGAAGGGTAGTGTGGGATGCCTTTCATACATTGCACAAGTGTGCTTTGAGGTTACTTAGGAGTATGGTTCCCTTAAGGTAGGAAAAGCTTAAAGACTTAAACCATGTATATAGACTATGATTAAGAGGACCAAAAAGGGATACTTGGCTTGGGTGGTATTATGGGATGCTATTCATACCATGCACTTGTATGCTTTTAAGGTTACTTGAGAATGGTTCTATTATGGTAGAGATGACTAAGAGCCAATTATGCTTATGAGATGATTATGTTGAAGACTTGACTTATTATGATTATGACTTATCTCCTATGCTCATTAACTATGTCTTATGTTGACTTATGTTTATATGAGGCTTATGTTGGAGACCATGCTATGACTATGATGATTATACTATGACTATGTTATTATCTACTATGCTTATGTCTTATGTTGACTAACCATTTTAAGATTCTCTTATGATGTTGTGCTAGCTTTCATACTTGATACATTTTATACTAACGCATATTGCCTACATTCTAATCAAATGTAGAGTTGAGAAGATTGAGTTGCTTTGAAGGCTAGGTTTCCAAGGATCTAGAAGAGTTGAAAAATTGGTGAGTTCTCATAGCTTCGAGGACAAATCCTTATTTCCTTTATGTCATTTCTTTATGTTTTAGACATTGTATGGGCTGCGTCCCAAGAAGTTTTATTCATGAGTTCAAATAGATGGTTTGAGACAAAGGTTTTAGTAAAGAGTTCTGTTTGCTTATGAAAATGTTTTCGATCATATAGTTTTAAAGAAGTTTTAAATTTTCATACTTTTCTATTACTGATGTTATGATGCTAAGGGCTTGTATGAAACCCATTCGAGGTCAAGTACGCCGTGTTACGTCTAGGGGGTACTCCTGAGTTGTGACAATAGGGTTCATGCTGAATTATAGACATGAACAAATCAAGTCAAGAATCTCAATAAAAATATAGAAACTTAAAAATTAGGAATAGAATTTTTAAATGAAACATGAACTCAAGAACTCAACAACAACTTATCTCAAGAATACTCAAATCTAGAGGAAAATCTTAAATTACTCTTTTACTGATTTGAGAGTAGATGTAGGGCGTGAGGACGAACTACTCCAACACTATGATAGCCTTACATACCTGCAAGAACAAGGTTCTTGAAGAATCTTGAAGAAGAACTTGATTAGAAGCCTTGAAACCCTAGCTTGAAGGTAAACGATCAAAAAAATATTTCTTGAGATTCTTGAATTAGTTTCTTGAAATATCTATGACCAAGAATTATGATTTTCATTAGTGATTCATAATTTTATGGAGAAATTTGAGTTGAAAAAATGAAATTCTTGGAGAAAGACTTACCTTGATGAAGAATCTTGAAAACGATTGAAAGAATCTTGAATGGAGTCTTCTACTTTAATTTTTCCTTAGGGTTTGAGAGAGAAGAGAATAATGGATTAAAAGATGATTTTTTTTTTACCCTTTTATTAGTAAAGAAATTCGTTTAGGGTTTTCTTGGAGGTAAAAAAAAAATAAAAACTCTGTTTAATATTTTCCTGCTGACTAAATCCGTAACAGCACTGTATAGGTTACTAAAATAGTCATAACTTTTTGCTCAAAAATAGGATTGACGCAAAATTGGTGTTGTTGTAAAGTAGATTCAAATACCTTTAATTTCATAAGTTATAGCTCACATAACTCTTTATATTCTAATAGATATGGTCGTTTGAAGTTGACTCAAGTATAATCTTACATCGAAACTTAATCAATAAGGAAACTTCAAGAACACTTGTCAAGAACTCATCAAGAAATTAAATTGATCAATATTTATGGATAGATTCGCAAAAGAAAATCATGATTGGCATGTGGGTGAACGAACCTAACAATATGGAAGCTTACGTACCTCTTAGGGATCAAACCCATGGCGAAAATCTGCAATGAAACTCAAAAATCTCGACGAACGCCTTGATCCTTTCCACTTTTCTCCTTTTTTTCCTCTTACTTTCTCTTCTTGAACTCTCAACTAAAACCCTAGGTGTATATTAGGATTATAAAACTGAACCTAATAGGATTAGACCCTTAAAACCTTACTAAAAACGAAATAAATCTGATTGGGTAAGGAAAAGATCAAAATACCCCTTACTATTTTTGGGTAACTTTCCTTAACTGGACAGCTTGACTTCAAAAGGGCATATCTCACTCATCTGACCTCGAAACTTAGAAACGAGTGGTGTTGGAAAGATAATCAAAGATCTTTCACCAGATATCTTGTAGCCCACCTAATCATCATGTACTAAGAGTTATGGTCGATTGAAGTTGACCCAAAACTTATAACTAAAGCATAACTTACAAATTTTCAGATTTTGCTATTTTCAATTTAGTTCTTTTTGGAATCAAGATGCTACATCTAATGACCTTAACACGTAGGAAAAAATTTAAATTCCTTGGTAAAAACTTACTCACTACGAAGGATGGTTCGATTCTTAGTTCAAAATATTTCTGGGGTGTTAAATGTGCAAAGTCACTAGTGGACAAGTATTATTAGACAAAGGGAGTATCAAATCGTATCTCTAATAAAGAATAAAATAAAAGAGGGGATAAAATAATAAATAAGAAAAAATGAAATTAATAAATGAGAAAAGAACAAAGAAAAAAATGAAAATAATAAATGAGGAAAGAACAAAATAATTAATGATATGACAAAAAAATAAGAAAATAAAAGAAAACTTGTGTTGTAGTTTCAATATTTATTTATTTTCTATATTTTTATTAGGCAAAAAATAGTAACCAAATTTTTTATCATTGTATTTATTCTTCTCTTTGAAAAAAAAATAAAGAAAATTATTAATAAAAAAAAAGAAGCTAAAAGGATAAAGTAATTAAATTAGTTAGGTATGAGGGGGAAATGAAAAAAAAATAGAAATGAAAAAAAGGAAATAAACTAAAGCACAAAGTAATAGCTAAGAATTATCAACTGAGTATGCATGTATTTATTTACTATCATATGATCACTGTTGTAATTAATTTAAGTAGGGGCATATCCGAGTAATGATTTTAATTTTATGAATAGTACATATAGTTTTCCCTTTCATATAGTATTACTAGATGATATAAGCCTATGCAAGCACGGCCCAACGTAACGATCTACTGTTATGATAAAAACATATATATATGTCATTAGCATTTGTAGAACAGTGTCGTACTCTATATTGTATTTGATTGTTCCATAATCCAACTTATTGCTAATGCTTTTTGGAGATAAAATTGGGTTGAAAGAACACTGTGTATACTATTATGATAAAAAAAAATATATATGTCATTAGCATTTGTAGAACAGTGTCGTACTCTATATTGTATTTGATTGTTCCATAATCCAACTTATTGCTAATGCTTTTTTGAGATAAAATTGGGTTAAAAGAACACTGTATATACAACAGAGTGGTTAGAAAGAGAGAGAGTGAAATAATTTTAGTGGGAAGGAAAAAACAGAAGGTGGAATTTTATTATCATGATTCATGAATAACACATTGATATTCACAACTATTTGCACTACAACTATCCTTTAGTAGGATTCCTTAGTTCTAGAGTAACTATTGTTGTTTCTATAAAAGCTTCAAGAACTAAAACTGTGCAGCTAATTGTGTTTGTATCCTGAAAAGATGAAGCCTGCAAGGCTGCTACACATATCAAGCTAACATCAGTACAGCCATAGTATACATACATGATAAACAAGTTTGGAATACTTTCAGATATTCTCTCTTTGTCAAGTGGTCAAACTATATACAACATCCTCTCCTATACCATTAAATGAAGTTGCAGTTAATGGCTACAAGGACACCAACGGAAAGAGAAATAGAATCACAAATTCTAGCAGGTTTCTTACCTTATAAATAATGAAATGGCTAGCTAAAAGTCCAATAACAAAGCTCAAATTACTCTTGCTACCACCTCAAAGAATCTGCATTTTAATATTGAAACAATGTTATAGATTCAAGAGAATATATATTAACTGAAACAATTTGCAGATAATAATCAGTTTCGAAATTGGTTCTTTAATAACTTAAGCATAACCCCCAAAAACAGAATAATAATAAGCTAAATACGGAAGAATGAGAAACCAAAAAATTCAAATTTTGCTACACCAATCCAAGCTCCCTACCCTCATGGAAAAAAAGTGTCCACCTAATTAATTCCATGCTTCTAATATGCTGATAACTGACCCCCTTAATTCCATTTTTCCTACCATGTAAATAATAAATTTTAGACGCAATATTTTACAACATTACAGATTTTCAGAACAATTTATAGTAGATAATTACTCGAAGAACATGTTCTTCGCAACTTCAATTAAAAAAATTGTAGATGTTAACAACAAATCAATATCTTTGAGCGAAAAATGAAACTCTTTTGCTAAAAGAATGCATAATTCTCCTAAACTGCAGAAAAAATAATATACCCTTAACTTAGCCCATAGAAAAATTACATAGTTGCAACATTACTAACCCTTGAGATGAAAAGAAGAATGTTATCTTTCCTTGAATAAATTTGAATAAACCAAATTAAATTTGTGAGCTTTCATCATGTAAGTTTTAATAGAACTCCCTTTGATACAGTACAAAAAAGTTGGTCAGACTGCATAAGTTCAAAGGAAATCACTGTTAATTAGTACCCAAAAGTAATTGTCTCATATGCACCAAGGAATTAGAGTCTATTGTTGAAACCATCAAATATAAGAATTAAATAGCAGCTCATATCATTTTCGCATTAAAGAGATGTCAATTTATCTAGTATTTTTGTCGATCGAATGTAGAAGATCAGGGAATTAGTTGAGCTCGAACATCACGAATATGAAATCATAAGAAGTTACAAACTATATCACGTGTTTATAGAGTTAGAGTGCACTCTATTAGAAATATGAAAACTTAAGAAGAGTTTCAAACTACTCAGGGTGTAGCGCTTGCTTGTAACGAAATGGGTGAAAACCATGAAAAACTCTGGGTAATTTCCATAAGTCATGGTGAAACATACTCGGTACTCATAAGAGCTAGCAGGTACTCAATCAGTGGAATAAGTAAGGCTTGCACAAACTAACCCGAACTCTAATGTTATAATAAGCAAAAGGTGTTTCAGAACTTACTACGTCAATGACAATGAAGTGGAAAATGATCTTTGCATAGCAACCAGGCTTTATGAGGGAGTACAATAATGAGTGTAATGTAGTAATTCGGCTGAAGAAACCAGTCACAAAGAGTGCTACTACCAAATAGTTGCAACATTCATAATTCGGAAATTAATAGCTTTTTTAAAACTGGTTTGAAATTAAGGTCAATTTATTTAGTGTTTGTGTTGATGAGATGTAGCAGGTAACTTCTTCTCCATTCTGTATACTCACACTTGAACTAATAAAGCAACAAGAAGCAAAAAACATAAGAAACACAAAAGAATTAACTAATAAAACAGCTAACAACACAAAATTCAAAAGCAAAGAAAATGAGATTGACCATAGAATCAAATCTACCAAGTGGCATACCTAAACAAAACTCACCAAAAGAGACACTGTCAATCTTCCTTCCAAGCTTAAACTTTCCACCTACAACATGATTCATTGTGATTTCAACAACTGCACTTTAGAAATTTCACCAATAATAACAATTTAAGTAGCCAATATAATTAATTCTCTCACATTTTCACTCACTAAGATTGGCCAAAAAAATCCCAGAAAATCCAAGAAACCATTTTTCCATCAGAACTACTCATACACCTATCCAATTCTTTGAATATTATCTGACATTTTGGATTCTATCATATTCAAACTTCATTAACCCATAAACCTACCTCTAAAATAAAAACTTTATAAATCTATTCAGCTAAATGTAAAATTCGGAGAAAAAAAATTGAAGCTCAAAACAAAATTAAGCAAAATATATATGAATATGAGAATTAAGGAATCGAATCTTAAAAAATAATTGAAGAGGAATACAGAGAGACAACAAAGAATTAATTCAAAATTATAGCTGATTTTAGAGAAGATCGAAGATGAAAAATTGCGGAGTCAAAATACCTTTGTTTTCCTCTTCAACAGATGAGAGGAATCTGATGAAGGTCACATGAGATTCTGAAATAAATTACAATAATCAAAATTAAACGAAGGAAAAAATTCACCAAAATTGAGAGTTGAAACTATAGACAAAGTAGAATCAAACATGTATAAAAAAGCATTACAATGTATAATTGATTTGAGTATGAGAGGAAGAATGTTTTACTGAAGAAGAAAGAGAGTATTCAGATGATAAAAGATGGAATAGTTGATGCGTTGGCCTATTAACATTCAATCTAGATGACACGTAGAATAGGAAAATCTTATTAAAAGACTAAATTACCCCTCAGTTGAAATTTATTGACATTTAGCATAAATGTGGATAGGGGTGTTCACGGGTCGATTTGGATCGGTTATTGGTCAAAACTAAAATCAAACCAACTTAATCAGTTTTAAAATTATCAAAATATAATATACATTTATCGATTTGGTGGTTATTGATTTCGGTTTGGTTTGATTCGGTTATTAACCATACACAAAAATAAAAGAAACAATTAATTCAAAATGTGAAAAATGTGATAACAATCCATTCAAAAAGAAGAATAGTTAGATATTGAACTTTCGATTACTAAATTTACTATCAATAAAGCTTTAAAATTCACTATATTGGCCTAGAAGGAAGAAACAATAACATTTTCAGTTCCACAAAAAATTATCATAGGTACTCATATTCATGAAATCAATAAGATAAATGTTTCATCTTGGACATTTTTGTTTTCAATAAGTAAATTATAAAGAAATTTTAATGAAACTATGTATAAGATCTTTAAAATTGTTTATAAAAATAATATATTAAGTATGTATATTAATAAATATATGTATATAATTCATCGGTTCGATTATTTCTTCGATATTTTTGAATAAAATCATAACTAAACCAAATACTATCGATTTTCAAAAATCTAAAATCAAACCAAATCAAACCCAAATAAAATCGATTTGGTTCAATTTTTCTATTTGGATCGATTTTAATCCAAATCGTGAACACCCCTGCATGATACCATAGGGGCATCCCACACTTCTAATATAGTAGAAATAGAAGGTCTAAGTGTAAAAAAAAACTTAAGGACTTATAGGAAAAAGGGTCAAAGTTCTTTATTTTCTATATTTTTATTAGGCAAAAAATAGTAAGCAATTTTTTTATCATTGTATTTATTTTTCTCTTTGAAAAAAAGAAAAGAATAAAATAAAGAAAATTATTAATAAAAAAAAAGAAGCTAAAAGGATAAAGTAATTAAATTAGTTAGGTATGAGGGGGAAACGAAAAAAAAAAATAGAAATGACACAAAGGAAATAAAACTAAAGCACAAAGTAATAGCTAAGAATTATCAAGGGAATATGGTCTGAAAAATACCTCAACTTTGATCAAATTTGTTGTTGCGATACTAAACTTTCATGAGGACCTATTACCTTCCTAGACTATTTAATACCGTATTTTAAACATATATATTTGCCCATGTGAACATAAAAAATAATGTAAAATTATAAATAGTAATGTGTCCACGTGGGCACATATATACCTTTAAAATACACTATTAAATAGTTCAGGGGGTAAAAAATACGGTATTAAATAGTCTAGGGAGGTAATAGGTCCTCATGAAAGTTTAGTATCGCAACAACAAATCCGACCAAAGTTGAGGTATTTTTCAGACCCTTATCACAATTATCGACTAAGTATGCAGGTAATTATTTACTATCATATGATAATTGTTGTAATTAATTTAAGTAGGGGCATATTCGGGTAATTGTTTTAATTTTATGATTATTAGATATAGTTTTCCCTTTTATATAGTATTAGGTTTAAGTGTAAAAAAATAATTAAGGACTTATAGGAAAAAAGAGGTCAAAGTTCATTAATTACTAACCTCAAAATTGTCCCCAACTCTCAATTTTTAATACTTCTGTCACTCTTTTCTAATTTTAAGATTTTTTTCACTTTTAATGAAATCTCCCAAGTAATTTAACACTCCATCCGTTCCTATTTATATTTCACCATTTTAGATTTCACGTCCCTTAATGAATTATGTAAATTTACCATTGTACCCTAACTTAGTATTCTCTTGAAGTCAAATTTTCAATAAATGAATATAAATTAATTCATTTTTCTTAATCAAATTGACCAATGAACATGAATTAATCATTTAGTTTTCTAATGTTGGTCAAATTCATACTTTCAATGCTATTAACTCCCAAGGATAAAATAGAAAGAATAGTGTCAATTATGCATTAATTTTGTGAAATGACAAATATTAACAACCATCTACTTTTAGTGAAGAGGACATATAAATAGAAACAAAAAAAGTATAAGTGTTCCTTAGTATAATCACCCGTTTACAGTTATTCTACCAACATTTTCTTAATGGATGACGTAAGACAAAAGATAAGATTAGACTTGTATTTCTTTGGCAGCTTTATTTAAATACTCTGAACTTGTGGAGCGTTCTATGGAAAAATAAAATTCATTCACTTTTGTAAGGACTTTCGATAATCGATAATACGAGTTATGGTTATTGTAGAACCACTTTTATTAGGGAGAAATTGTAAGTTAATTTTGGATCATGGATCATCCATGTGGACCCAATCCGATCCAATATAGTTTCTAACAAAGAAGATAAGCGTAAAAATACTATTTCAAAAATAGAGAGAACAGTTACAACTGTATCTCTCACTCCCTTTAAAATAGTCTTCACCCTTAAGAATGGGGGAAAACAATCAGAAATGAAGGTAGAAAGAAAAAATATTCAAACTCTTAATTTCTTTACACCGACATCAAACAACCCAAAAGATTCTCAGTTTGTGGTATTGTACTTTATTTTCTTGAGATTTAACGTCCGATTCGGAGCAACTCCTCAACAAAGATATCAATTATAAGTCTTTCGCTATTGTTAACAGGTACACAATCTTGTTCATGTTAAATAAATCTTACATTGGTATTAGTGCAATACTAATTATTTCATTATTTGCATAGTAATTCCTTGAAGTATGAAACTGATTATTATTTTTGTGAATATTTTTATGCAAAAATCAGTGTATAAATTATTGAATCTTTCTACTAATAGATTTCAGCCAATTATATATTAGATAATAACATGATCACTCAACATAAATCGAATCTCATGTTTTATGCCTTCTAATCTAAAATCAAGAGTACCACATGAACACTTCGAAATCGGCCACGAATTTGAAAAGTTTTTTTGAGTTCTCATTGTAGTTCTTTTAGGAGTAATGAATAAGAAAAGGCATAACGAGATTTGTTCATGTTATTTTTTTCCTATCGTTCTTCTTGAATTCTTTTTCTTGAGTAGAAGTTGTATATCTTGAATGCTAGAGATTTGTGGAGAAAATGAAAGAAAGATGATATTTATTTTATTGAGGAAAAGAATAATTTTTTTTAGAGTTTTAGTACTATTATAAGGCATTTTTTTCTCTTTCTCTCTTCATTGAAAGAGTATAGTATCTATGTTTCTTTTCTAAAAATTCATGTGTTGTAGAATACTCTGTTGAGAGAGACAAATGCTTTGAGTTAAATAAAGTCTTTTTTGATTTATCATTGTATTCGTTTTGGGTAAAATAATTTTTGTGTACTATGACATATATTTTCTTTTGAAAAAAAACGTAGAAGTCATGTTGGTATCTGGTAGTACTATTTTAAAAGTTGTACTAATTTCACTAAGTTAATGAAAAGTGAAGATATGTTAGTACTATTTTGATACTAGTACTTGGATTATTAATAGTAATTCTTACTTTATTATTTGAGGAATATTATTTATGACTATGACATATTTTAAATTTAATTTTTGTGCGGTCAAGGAAATAAATATTAGTTTTATTTTTGACTTTGATAATTTTTTTCAAAGGGCCATGAGTTACCTTCTTTATTTAATAAACAATATTAACCAACTGTTTTGACTAAATTGTGATTTTAATTATGTGCATTAAAATTGGTCTTGATAAATTCGTTTATACCTTATGTTCCTTAAATTCTTCTACAAATGATTGTGACATATGTTGTCACACTGAATGGTTCAACCATTCTTATTGTTTCATTGTTCTTATTTCAGATATTATTGAACATGAGCAAACTCGAATTACTCCAAATAGGAGTTCTCGAAGCCGAGCAAAGAGACAAAGTAGAATAGCACATCAACATAGGACATGTTTCCGAGGGTGAGAGATCATATTAATGTTCCTAGCTGCAACAAAAAACCAGTTAAGTAATCAAAAGGTTATTCAAAGGGGGAAAAAGGATTTCAAAGAGTTTAAATCTTTGAAGATGTCCCCTAATATATCAACACGTTATTCATTCACATTTTTGAATTAAAATGGACTGAACTGGCTGATTATGAGGAAATTTCAAATGGAAGGCCATAGATTATTTAACCCGCGCTCCCCATGAACCTTGTAGTAGTAGATTGACTAATGTTTATCATTACATTTGGCCTACTCAACCTATTATGGTGTATATTTGTTGTCTTGAAGATTTGTTGGAGAATTTTAGTCTTTAAATGACTTGTAACTTGTTATTGCTTATTTGCTTTCCTATATATAAATTATGTAGTTTGTTTTTCTCAATATATGTTATTAGACTTAAAAAGTTATGTTACTAAAGTCTTCAATATATTAGCATACACATTAAGAAATTTGTTTCAAATTTTCGTTAAATATTTAGTTTGTAAATGATGATTGGATACTTATGTGTTTTTTTCAAATTTACATCAAATATGAAACCTTTATGAGAACTTATTCGCTTGAATATGTATGTCACATGCATAATTGATTAAAAAAATATTGCCTTATAATATCTCAAAACAGACATGATATCAAAAATTATTATTGTTGACTTACACAAAGATGAAAACTGAACGGTTACAATAACAATATTTGGAGTCGTAAAATATGGTATGTACTAAAAGAGCAATATGCTCTCGAAGGTATAAATCGTGTTTTGAATTGCCAGAAGTGGGTAACACCGCATAGCAAAAAAATGATCTTAAAGCTCATAACGCTTAGGAAAAGCCTAATATGACTGCACATGGAATAATAGTTAGTTCAGTGATTGTTGACCTCATACATGAAAGTGAAGAATTTCCTATTGCTCATGCTACGTGGGCACATCTGCGATGAATGTATGGAGGTACGTTTGTGACATGCCTTTGACAGTTGACTATAAAATTTGACACTTACAAGAAACGTCATGATCAAAATATCGAAAAACACCTTAGGGTGATGTCAAACTTGATAGCTCAACTCAAGAGAGTTGGTCATATTATTTCAGATGAGAAACAAGTTGAGGCAGTGATTCAGCCTCTTCCCGATAATTGGGAACATTTGAAGGTTAACTTGACCCATAGTGATAGTATCAAAACCTTTTCTGATGTTGCCCTCCATGTTGAACTTGAAGATGAGTGGCTTGGTGCTATTAAAGCTGCTTCTAATGCCTTTATGGCAGAGTCAAATGGTACAAAATCTTCAGGCTTTAAGCACAAGATGAATTGGAAAAGACAGAGAGACCGGAGAAGAATCCTCTAAGAAAAAAAAAAAGTCAGATTCCAAGAAAGGAAAAAGGGTTTTCAAGAAGAGAGACAAGAGCAAAATGAAGTGATACAATTGTCAAGTGCTGGGGAATTTTGCTTGTGAATGTACAGAGCCGAAAAAGGTTGCATTTCTAAATAAACTTTTACTTGTCCTCATGTAAATCAAGAATACAATCAGCTCAATAAGGGTGTCTACAATAGTATTCAATGAGAGCTAACATGCAAGTGTCATTACAAGACTATCCAGTTTCAACAAAAGCTCAAGCTCACTTTAGCTTATTTTCTAATGCAAGATCATGTTTCCATCAAATGATGACTATCCAGTTTCAACAAAAGCTCAAGCTCACTTTAGCTTCTTTTCTAATGCCAGATCATGTTTCCATAAATGCATTCAAATTCCCTCACATCAAGAACTATTACATGTCCTCACAAAGCAAATTAACAAAGAAATAAGAAATCAATGCAACTTTCACTCTCACAAAAGGGAAATACATGCAAGTTTCATCTTATAGGTTTGACTATATTTTACAATCATCACATAATCTAGTTCATACAATATCTCAAGGGTCTTTTACGCTTGTAATGAGGCTGAAGATTAAGGTATGGTCAATTTGACTTGGTGACTTCACCTTTTCAAAGTATTGTTGCAATCATCTTCACCTCTTCTCAAGTTCTTTTGATTCTTTTTCATTTGAGAACTCAAACTTTGACTTTTCACTCATTTTATTTTGAACTCCCTTTATTTCACCAGTTCTTTTTTTTCATTTCTATTTTCAAAATGTTTTTCATCACAATGACTTTCTTCTTTTTTATAAGGAGGGGTTCCTTCTTTTTGTAACAAATTTCAAACTTGAATCTCATTTCATCTTTCCTTGCGCTTCACTTGGGTTTCATTCCTTCATTCTTTCCACACACCAAACTTATGCTTTTGGCCTAAATTGGATATTCAAACATAACAATACTTCAAAAAGAATTTTGGGTAAGAAAGTGGGGACAATTTGGCTCAAAAGGTTTTAACTTGGTTTTATCATCAAATGGTTTAGGCTCAAATGGTGCAAATATGGATGCACACCCTCATAAAGTAGTCATAAAAGGATATACAAAATTGGGTTCCCTCTTAGATTTTTTTCCCACGATCACGCCTTACATTTACCAAGGTTTATACAATTAGACTAACAAGGTAAATTCTAGGATTTCACACACATTCTTTCAAGTAAGACCTCACAACAAATAGAACTTTAAAATATAATATTTAGCATAACCTAAAGATATCAAAAGCGCATGTGCGATGTTCATTGCAAGGCTCACATCACAACACAACTAGTCAACAAAAGATTCAAAAAGATCATTCAAAAGTGTAGCCACATCGATTTCATTCTTGCGCTACCAACACTATACATTATGCTCACTATGAATACCATTTAATATGTCGATATTGAACACAATTGATCCTCAAATTATTATCAATGAAAACTCAAGCATTTCACGATTTTCAAAACTCATGGACTTACAAAATAGAGAGAAAACAAAAGAGGCAACAAGAGATACACTAAACCAAATGAAAAACTCTAATATAATCAAAAGTAAACTACTAAAATCATCCAAAACTGAAACATAACAAAATACAAAGTAAAAAGAGAATATTGTCTCAAAGGCCCTCACCAACCAAAAGAAATGTGTAGTGTCCTCATTGTAAAAATAATAAGAACGAGAGAATGAGTAAAAAGGGTCCTTATCTCCTCCTCATATTTCTCCTCGACTAAATAATCATCGTCCCTATCACCATCAATAGAAACATCATCAACATTCGCAGGTAACTCAGGTTGCACACTAGAAGTAGGCTCACTATTGGACATCATTGGTGGCATAGAGGCTGGTGCATCTTATAGGGGAGCATCGCTTCATATCATAGAAATATATGTAGACTGCAACTGGCTTACATCCACTTGCAAGGTAGAAACCTCACCTCTCATGGTGTCAGCACATCGAAACTACCCTCGACTGTCTCTCGGGCCTCTAATCTCGTAGTGAGGTTGTCCAACCTCACATTATGGGCCTCAACCAACCACTTACTCCTAGTCTCCTTGTCCCTCAATGGGGTCAATGCCCTCTGAATCGCCCTATGAATCAGTTTCGACATATCTTTCTCAATCCTAGCTGCTTTGACATTCGTAGACTGGGAAAGACTGCCTTTTTTGGTAAATTAAGACCTGGGTCAAGGGGGTGGGCAGTAGGAGTGGAGGTAGGAACAACAACAACAGTAGGACAAGCAGTAGTAGCAGTAAGAAGTGTAGAAGATGAAGGCACAACATGGGAGGATGATATACCTATTTGCTCCACAGAAGGAGCAGGTGTGTTGGCCTCAGAAGTTGGTGTAGTTGGTCCACTATGGGCATAGTGTCTGGTGGCAGCGGCTTCCTCCGAGCCGCATCATCCCATAAATATTTAGCCTCAATCCTCCTGATATCACTCGAAGAGACTGGTGTGATCCACACATCAGACTTCCCTGAAAGAGAACTCCTGCTCTCTCACAAACTTGGGTAATGAGAATTGGAAAAGAAAGGGAGGTTTGCTCTTGCTTGGCCTTTAGAAACATTTCCTCGACAATAATGGGACTGACATTGATTTTTTCTTTGTCGATGATACTTTCCACTAGCACTGCCGAAGGATCGATTCATTCTAGGATGACATGATGTTGTTGCGTATAAACTCGAACCAATACCAGGCCACATTGATTAAGTCTTTCTTATCAATTCTCACACCATCAGCCATCCATGGGGGAGAAGCATCACATATCAATGGGTTCAACCACCGCTTTAAAGCGTCTAACTCCTCGATAATGCATCATGTTTTTAACGCTCATATGTACCCTTTAAAATCAATTAAAAGAGACAGTGGTCATCGTCAATAAAAATATTCAACTAAGAGTTGGGGTCAAATCCCTTAGAGAATGGTATATAGTAGAGAATTCTATCAAGACATTTGGATTGTAAAATCATTCATTTGTAGTAGTAAAAACAAGTGGGTGGATGATTCCAGTAATTTAATACAAGGATTTGGCTATCAATTGTCATAATTAAACTAAAATTTCGGAGAATTCAAGAGTTAGCAAGTAATCTAGGGGTGTCGGGATTGGAAATCAATGTCGGATAGGGAAAATTGTAATGATCTATAGTGGTGAACATTCATGAATATGCTAGTTCATCTTCAATTACACTAATCTTCTTTCGATCTCATAACATCTTTGCATATAATCTCCTTTCGATCTCATCTATATATCAATCTTAACAATCTGGTACCTTACTCTACTCTCTATTTCGATGCATAAGTAGGACAAATAGATCTGACCCATAACCTTTATTCTCAAGCAAGTTACAGATATCCAACCTAAATTAATAATATTAGACTAATTATCCACTCCAATCAATCTTTTTTGAGCATTTATAGGAGATCGAAATTAGGAATCAAGTTTACAACCTTAATCCATAAGTTAACCACATGATAATTAGCCCAAACTCATGTATAAATAGCAGAAAAATAGAGTATAACACAATACCCACTACATTAAATCAATACCCAATCCCATAATTGCACCCCTATATCTTAGGGTTTTAGGCACCCATCACAAAAAGCAAAGAAACTACACCTTTCATGAAAGAAGCCACGGGTAACATGAAATTAAGCAATTACAAGCAAATTCACTTTGAATTCAACTTTAATTTGTCAATTTCAAAAACAAAGTAAAAAACCCCCAAAAACTAGAGAGTGTTCTTCACAAGGTAAAGTTGTTTCTCTCGAGACTAAAAAAACATTGTCTAAGAACTCTCCCAAAAAAATCTCTTTATTTCTTATTATTTGAGCTATTTATAATTTCCCAAAATTTGGCCCAAAAACTTAGCACGCTACCCTTTGGGTGATGTTAGTAGGGCTCATCGAGTTCATTCGGTGAATCAGTGCATGCTTCAGCTCGCCTTCTTTGTCGCAACCCAAGGGTACCCCCTAGATGTAACAAGGCACATAGACCCCGAAAGGCCCCATGTAAGACACTTAGCATAGCATAATATAAGCATAGAACAATAAAGAGTAAGACGTATTTCAAGTCTAAAATTTTCATAAAGGAAAGCAGAAGTCTAGACTTATCTCAATTAGCCATCTATTACAATACTTCAAATGAAATAGTGTCACAACTCTTTTACAACAAAATATGAAAGCAAATACAAGAAAAGAACTACAAAGATATCATCCGTCCTCAAACCATGAGGACTCACTAACAAGCAAGGAGAATAGTCTAATCCAAGCTTTTAGCCAAAAGAAGATCACCTCAAGAACTGGACCCTACACTTGTGGAAAATGTAGGAAAATATGGGTTAGTACAAAAGTGCACTAAGTATGATAGCTATACATAAAATCATGAAAACATGCTAAAAGGACATTTTAGTTAAAAGGCATGCACTTTACCAAGTTTATGTCACAACCCGAGCCTATACCCCGGAAGTGACACGACGTACAAGACTCCAAAAAGTCTCATACAAGCCTCATAGCATTCATAACATTTGATATAAGGAAAATGGTATGGAAATAAAACTTTCTTTAAAACCATACAATCAAAATACTCATTTAAAACATTCGAAAATAGCTAAAGTCTATTGTGTCACGTGGACATCTAAAACAACATCTTGAAAACTAAAGTAGGGACATGGCCCTTTACAATCAAAAGACTAACAAATGTCTATTACATGAAAGAAAAGAAGCATCTAAACACTTGTCCTCGATCTATGAGGACATACCACTTAGCCTTGGAGGAATCTCAATCCAAGCCCTTGAACTAGAGAGTATCAAATTGAGTGCCAATCCCTACACTTCATAAAGGTAAAGAAAATATGGGTTAGCACAATTAAGTACTAAGTATGATTGCCATGCAAAAACCATGCTTAAAACATACATTTTTTTAAAGTCATGATACATGCCATTTTGAGAAAACTTCATGAACATAAGCATAAGAGGCATAATATACACACATAACCAACATACAAACCATTTATCCACATTAGGACCTAATCAACATACAAACCATTACCTTCACATTAAGCCTTCACCTCAAGTAACCCTCAAGCTAAACGTTGTGCATTGTATAGATAGCGTCCCATACCACCATCCACACTAAAGTACCACCTTAAGGTCACCGAAAGTGAACTTACCATTCAACCTTTCCACCTTTACACAATACTCATACATAAGAGGCATAAACCTTTCATAAGTCATATCAACACATAAGGACCATCATCTAGGCCAACCCTAAGTCATACTTATGCAATGTGTAAGTAGCACCCCATACTACTACTCACACTAAGTACTTCTTTGGAGTCACCCTAGACAAGGCACATTCATACTCAATAAGTCATGACAAGGAAGTAACTCATAATACAATCCAAGTAAAGCATACATAGTTTCATTAAGTATATAAGCCAACATTCTTCATTAGCTTCAGTAAGAATACCTTCATTCATTAGACATTAAACCAACACTCTCACAAGCATCATCATAAGAGCACATTCATTACACTTAACATTATAAAGGAACACACCACAACCCCTCTCAAAGCCTACATGTGCAATGCATGGATGGCATCCCATACTACCACCCACACTAAGTAGTGCATTCTTGAGAAGCCATAGTTCATTAACATTCTTTGTGGGGGTAAGCCTTAACCGACATAGACCATATGAGCAATTTATGGAATCCCGATGTCACTCTTACCGGATAAGGGATTCCTACTTGTCTAAGGTAGGACTATTGTTTTTAGCTTAGGTGGATCCACTAGCTAGACCTATGTAGGCACATAGTTTAAGGGATATGGAGATTGCTTCTAGATACCCCGCCTCAACTCACGGATGAGAAACCATCTCAAGAGATTGCTACTAGATACCCCGCCTCAACTCACGGATGAGCATCCATCTCAAGCCATATCCTCTCGCGCTTAGGATTATTCCCCACAGAATACTTGACATTCATTACATTAGTTCATTATTATGGGATAATGGATTGTTACTAGATACTCTGCCTCAACTCATGGATGAGTATCCATCCCAAACCCAACATTCATTCATTGGAAAGCTCATAGATTCAAAGATGAGAATAGCCTTTCACCTAAGAATCCCCATATTGTGAGAAAGTCCTTTCACAACATGTCATTATCATTCATTAGAGTACAATTGATAATAGTCTTTCAATCAACCCATCATCATTAACATGATCATAGAAACTACATTCATTAGTCATTCATGAGTGTGTGCATGTGAGAATAACCTTTCATATATAACCTCATCATTCATAGGTGTTAATAGAGAAATAACATTCAATCATAACACAATTACCTTCTAAACATGATCATAATACATTCATTTAGATCACACACATATACTTCACATCATAATCATACATAGATCTTTCACGAACTTGCCTTCCAAGACTATGAACCAACATCAACCCATAAATCTAAGATACTACAATAGATAATGAAATTGACATATTTCAATAAATAATTCAATATAAACATAGACAATTCAACATACTTCCATAATCAATCAATTCCCATGCACAATTCACCACTTAAGAATTTGGGGGATAACATGGGTTCAAGGAATAAATCATATTAATTCATATTTAAATCCACAATTCATTCATAATTCAATGAAATAAAGTCTTTGGAAAACTTTTGGAATTGAACCCAAGCCAAGATTGAAAACTAGGGTTTTAGGGGAAACATTAGACTTAAAATCAACTTTGAAATTGGCTCCTTGAAAGAAACTAAGTCAAGGATGAAGACCACCATACCTTTTATGGAAGAACTCCATGAAAATCCCTTGAAAAATATGAAGACTTGACCTTGAGAGCTTGAATCCTTCACCTCCAATAGAGGTTTCTAGAGAGAGAACTTTTGAGAAGAGAGGTGGGTTCTAATTTGTGATTTGAAATAATGCAGTCTAAAATAGAGCTTAATACTTAAAAAACCCTTAAAATACATTAATAACTCATTAATAACCATCCCCCAACTTAACTAAACTTAAAATGAATTTACCATATTGCCCCCACATTGGCTGAACTTGTTGCAGAAAATAGTGGTCATCCACGAAACCCTACCCACGGACTGTGGGTGGGTCCATGGGCTGTGGTTCGTGGATGCAGCTTGAACTTGGGGCCTTGACCAATAGAGGCCATCCATGGGGCGTGGATGGACCTACGGGGCGTAGGTCCCTTCTGTAGGTTACACCATTTTTGACATTTTGCTCTTTTGGGGCAGCCTTGAGGTTAGGCTTTAGGGTCCTCCTCAAGGACCCCTAGAGTGGTCCTTGGGGAGTTTTTCCTTGATGTTTAACCCCTAAACCACTCAAACTAAGCTCGGGACAACATTTTACACCCTCAAACCTAACATCAACTCAAACACACACACGTTAGGCTCTAGTTTCACCTATTCATTTTACGAGTCGTTACAGTTTAAGATTCATTATGAAGATTAGTGTAAAAGCATAAAGTCATATACATATTCAACAGATAGGTCATCATAGCATGATGGAAATATACCATAAGTACCCTCAAAGTTTACTTGTGCAATGCATGAGTAAGATCCCATAATCCTACACATACTAAGTAAAGCTTCTTGAGTAGCCATAGTTCATAGTTCATATTCTTGTTCATACTATCATAGTGGGGAATAAGCCTTAACCGACATAGACTATGTGAGCTTACCATGGAATCCGGTGTCTACCCCACACCAAAAAGGGGTTGTCCTACTTGCCTAAGGTAGAACGATACTCTTAGCTTAGGTGGATATACTAGCTAAATACCTATGAGGGCACATAGTTATAGGATAAGGATGTAACTACTAGAAACCCGAACACAACTATGGTAGAAGGTTTCCATCTCATGAGATATATACTTTGGGAACCCAGACTCAACTATGGTAAAAGGAACCCACTTGGAAAGTCGGACTCAACTAGGGTATAAGCTTTCATCTCATGTTCATATCTACTTGGTGCTAAACATTAATTCCCATAGATTACATATTAAGTCTTGACCTAAGTTCATATTCATGGAAGAATGTCTTGACACTCAATCCAACATAATTCATATTATAGCTCATAGATTCAATAGGTGAGAATAACCTTTCAACCTTATAATCATTATATTCTGAGAAAACCTTTCACATCATTCATAATTATACATAAGTGTGTACATGAGGATAATCTTCCAACAACACAACAACTAGATCATAATCATATTCACTTTACTCTCAAAGTGTTCTTAAAACATACAGATAAATCTTATAATCATGCATAATTCACATACTTTACCCTTCAAGGACCGTAGACCATATTCCATCAACACATCTAGAATTAATACATTAGACATGGAAGATAACATAATTCAAGTAGTTAAATTACTACATGCATAATTCTATCATATTCTACTTGCATCAATCAATACTCACACTTTGAGATCCAAATTGGGGAAATAGGGGAATTCATGGATTCTTGGTGGATTCAACATAAAACCATATAATATCATCAATATATCCATAATAAAACATAATCCAATCATTAAAAATGAATTTGGAAGAAATCTATGAGATTGAAGTCAAATCCTAACTTTTGGGATTTCTAGCTTTGAAATTGGAGGTTTTGAAGGGGCACCATGGATGAAGAGATACCATACCTTGGTGAATAAATCCAATGAATTTGAGTGGAAAAGCTTGTTCCTTCAACCCTAGCTTCACCTTCCTTCTTCTTCTTCCTTGGAGTTCTAGAGAGAGTTTTTGGGGAAAAGTTGGTTTTGATTTGGGATTTAGAAATTATGATTTGGATGAGTTATTTTAGGGGTCTAAAATACATACATAGGTATCTAAAAGTAGGCTAAAACGACATCACTTAATATTAATTAAAAATAGAAAATCCCAAAGTACCCCTCAACTACTCACCATAACCGTTCACACGTGACCGCCCACAGCCACATGACCACGGTTCGTGGATGGACCCATATGGCGTACTGGTGAACCGTGGGTGAGTTACTGGAGCTCACCTCAGGGGACCCACCCAAGGGGTGTGGACCCCCCTACGGGGCATGAGTCCATTTCTTGGGTCACTGCCTTTTTGGGCAGTTTTGCTAGGGTCTCCCTCAAGGACCCTAGTTGGTCCTTAGGGGTTGGTACCTTGACGTTCTAACATGAAAACATTTATTTTAAGTATGGGGAGTGATTCACGACTCTAACCCTCACGTCAAGCCCTAGTTTAACCTACTATTTTTCCAGAGTGTTACATTATCTCCCCCTTGGGAATATTCATCCTCGAATGATGATCTAGACACCTTGCGGAAGTAAAGATTCAATACAAGCAGCCAAACATACATGAAACATCAAGATAATGCACAATTCAAAGGAGGAAACTTCACCTCCACCACAAACATAATCAATGCAATACAAGGAAGTAGGAATCTAACAACCCATTATGCATGAAACTCAATATTTTTCAGAGTCATACACTACAACACAATCTATTTTTAGCTACAAAATTTAAGCTACAAATTCAAAAATCGCGGCCATTATTTAGTAATAGCTACAAAAATTTTAGTTTTACAGCTATTTAAAAATTTGTAAATTTTCTTAGCCACAAAAATTCATTTGGCAAAGCTAAATCCTTATTTTTGTTACAATTGCTAATAATTGTGGCAATAATTATATGAATAGCTACAACTTTATTGCTACAATTCAATTTTGTAGCTGATTAAAAATTTTTGCCACACAATAAAAGTTATTGTAGCAATAGCAACTCTTTAGCCACATAAATTATTTGAAACAAGATGATGTAGCTAAATAAATACTTTTTCTTCAAGTTATAAAATATTGTGGCAATAGTTAAATGATATAGCCACAAGTATTTTGCTATAGTAAAACTTTGTAGCTAATGAGTAAGTTTTCCCACGAGTTAAAATTTACTATAGCAATAATAACCTTTTAGCCACAATAAATAATTTAAAATAAATTATTATAGCTAAATAAATATTTTTGCTTCAAGTTGTTAAAAAATGTGGCTAAAGTTAATGATATAGCTATAGATTTAGTGCTTTAATAAAATTTCGTAGCTAATTTTTTTGGGTCGCACGTTGAATTTTTTGGGTATCAATGATAATTATTTTATCCTATCAATGATAATTATTTTATCCATAAAGTTTAATTAAAACAAAATATTATGGCTAAGTAAATATTTGGTTTGTGTACTAAAAGACATGACAATAGTTGGTTGAATAGCTATAATTATTTGTCATGACGAGATGATATAGCCACAAATATATCATTGTGTTAAAATTTTGTAGCTTATAATTATTTTTTATCGCGGGCTAAAATTGTTGCAGCAATAATAATCTTTAGCAACGTTAAAATATACCTTTCTTGCATCTAAATATAACTTGAGTTATTAATCATTCAATTCAATTTTACACAGTCTTACTTGTAAGTTTCAAATATATTTCAAATAAATAGGTAATTATATTTAATTGATTTTAATTAGTTAGTCATATCAAATTTAAACAAAACTTCACGAAGTCTCACCTTAAACTTCATCCTGATCAAGTGCTTCCATAATTATTATTTGTCTCAAACATGTTCCATTGAGGTAATACATTTATCGACCTATTTGTAATTAGATGCGTTAATCATTTGATACAATTAAATTTTATGTATGATTTAATTTGAATAAATAAGTGATTATATTAACTTTGATTAACTAATTATAGAATATTTAAACAAAACTTTAACAAGTCTACTCAGGTTTCATTCTGATCAAGTGATTCTAGAATTGTTATTTGACTCGAACATGTTTTATGAGAACATTATCCATCAGTCTAGTGTAAATAAAGGTATTAATAATTTGATTTGATTTTATGGGCATAATTTTAATAAATAGGTAATTAACAATTTTGATTAATTAATTTATCAAACTTAAGAAAAGTACTTCACTAAGTCTCGCTAAAGCTCCATCTTGATCAAGTGCCACCAAAATTATTATTTTGAGAATTATGATTTGACTCGCGTATAATCTTCTGAAATAATATAATTATCGTTCTAATTTAATTATAGGTGATCATCATTCATCTCAATTCAATTTTAAAGAATCTTACTTGTGAGTTTCAATTATAATTCAAATAAATAGGTCAGTATATTCAATTATAAGTATTTTGAGAATTTTAAGTTTACTTAAACTTAATCTATATTTATGATACCTTTGTGAAGTACTATTAGTTTAAATTAATTAATAATTTTTATAAATATAATTATAACTAGTTGACCTAAGAATTTAATAATTGAATATAGTTAATATTTAAGTGTATGTATACCATTATTTATATCTAATACAAATTAGTTTTAAATAATACTCTATCTGTTCACTTTTACTTATCACTTATTCCTAAAATAAATTTTTATTTTTACTTGTCACCTTTGACATATCATAAAAGGGAATAAATATTTTCCTTTTCATATTTTACCCTCAACATTAAATACTTATTTTTCAAATTATTTTTCAAGACATCATTTAATAGGGGATAGTTTGGTAAAATACCTATATCACTAATTATTTTCTTAATATATTTTCAAGTCAAACTATGACAAGTAAAAGTGAACAGAGGGAGTCGTATATAATAATTTAATAAGTTATAAATAAAATGAGTAAATGTGATTGTATATCGAATATAGTAGTATAATAGCTTTACCTAAAGAAAATTAAAACCAAAGCTTCTTTTAATGATAATGAGGAGGGAAAACAAATTTAAAGGAATTAATGAAAAATATCCCTCCAAATCGTTTCCCTCTATTTTTGGGGCCTAAATTACAGCCTCTTTTTTTTCCTATTAGAGAGCCAAAAATAAAATTGACAAAAAGGATCGGAAAGCCAAAACCCTAAATTATCTAAAGATCCAAAATCCATTCATGAAGAGAGGAGCATCTTCTTCCTTTATCTCAAACTCAGAAAAAAAAAAAGGTACTAAATTTCTATTGTTTCTTTAACTTATATCTAAAAACACTATGAGTATAATCCGTATTATATATTTCAGTTTTAATATCACTATGAATATTCTATTAGCAAAAGCTTCTTGTAGCACTTGCAATGAAAAGTCAGTATGTAGTATGGGTTAGAAGCTTTTGATTACCGAATAAAAGTAAAACTTGGATGTGAATGTGAAGGATATTTAGGGGTGAAGATTGAAGGGTGTTCGATTTGTGTATCTAATGGGTAAATTAGTTCAAACATGTGTTTATATATTATATCTCGATGTCCAATTTATATGGTGTAGTTTGAGTACTTGATTTGAAGTTTAAGAAAAAAATTGAAACTTGTGGTCTAATATTTTTATAGGTTACAATTGTAGTGATATAGAAATATTGCATTACAAAAGTAAAGTAAAATTAGAAAGCTAGTGATGAATTTCGTAATGAACTCATAAGGGAAAAAGGAAGTAGCTTTTGATATCAATGATGCCAATTCGGTAATGAACTCGTCGCTTTCTAAATCATTGTTGCTAAATGGTTTATTATTTTCTTTATAATTCTCAAATATCTTTTAATTTTACAATTATTGTCAAACAAGAAAAGGATGCAAATTGGCCAAGTCAAAAATCCTCAAAAATTGGTCATAGAAGATGTTAAAGGAAATTTTAGTAAAAATAATGTTTTTAGGTAAAATATATGATTATATGTACTCCTTAAATTCTATATATAATGTAGTTTTTTTTATCAAAATTTTGCAGGTAAATTTGTAGAATTATTAGAACAACTTGGAGATAATGGCATGAGAAAAAGAAGAAGACGATGCCAATTAGAGCCTTAAGCAAGATACTACTATCGTAATAGCTCTTATAGAAGAATTATGTATTGTAAATGTTCTAAAATTGAAATATGTAATTATGTGAAACTTAAAATCTATTTTGGAATTTAAATTTTGTAATTTTGGTCCTATATTAGAAATTTTTGTGATTAATAATTCTTATGGCAATATCCTTCATTTGTAGCAATAGATTTTTATAGTTGTGGCTAAATCTATATATAGATTATCAAAAAGTATAGCTATACATTTTCATCTTTTAACTTTTATAGCAAAATAAACAAAAATAGCTAGATAATTGTGTATTTTGTGGAAAAAGTTAAATTCTTAGCCATGTATAAAAAAAGTTTGTGGCAAATACTTTAATTCATAGCTATAAGTTTTCTAACTCATAGCTAAATATAAATATTATTGCCACGAGACTAAAATATAATATAACCATGAAGTAAGATTATTCATAGCAAACAATTCAAGTTTTTTGCCACAACAAAATATATTGTGGCTACCATATAAAAGATGCTACAGAATTTATTTGTCGTGGCAAAAAATTTAAATGATTTGCTATAGGTATATATTTTGTAGCAAATTTTCTATATCATTACAGTTACAACATCATTATTTTTGTAGCTTTAAGTGTTAGTCCTCAGCCATAGATCATGTAAAGTCTGTAGCTAACTTTTAGCCACGCTACATCTTGCTACGAATGCTACGGAAATAAAAGTTGTGGCTAAAGTGTTTAGCCACAGACTTTTTGATATTTAGCTACAATGTATTTTGTAGCTATATATGCATTTTCTTGTAGTGATAGGAGGAAGTACCTTCTCCAACTGAAAGCATGCTCAACACACTATCATGGAGCCAATATCAATTACTCTCAAAAGCTTACTAAAGCATGTTCATCCACTTATCTCATGAAGTCAAATATGCATCTCATAGTAAAAGCACAACCACATGAGGAACACATCAATCATGAAAACTCATTTTCTCACTAAACATGAATTTCATCAAGAACATGAATAACATAAGAAAATTATGGAAAACACATATAGCACACATGACTCCCAAAACTAGAAAACTTAAGAGGAACTATTTACCTCAAGCTTGAATAGGAGTAGAAGGAAAGATATGAGGATATCGGGACTTCATATCGGCCTCGGCCTCTCAAGTAGCACTCTCAACAAGATGATTTCTCCATAAAACTTTCACGGAAGCTATTTCCTTTTTTCTCAACCTTTTAACTTGTTGGTCTAGGATCTCTACCAGAACTTCATCATAGGAAATACTCTTATCAACTCCCAAACCTTCTAGGGGAATAATGGATGTTGGATCTCCAATACACTTCTTAAGCATAGAAACATGAAGTATCGGATGCACCGGAGCCAACTCATTTGGAAAATCTAACTCATAGGCAACTTTCTCAATAAGTTTCAAAATTTGATATGGGCCTACATACCAGGGACTAAGTTTCCTTTTCTTGCCAAACCTCATCACACCTTTCATAGGTGAGATTTTTAGATAGACCCAATCATTAACTTCAAATTCTAGATCCCTTCTTCTAACATCGGCATAAGACTTTTTCCGACTTTGGCCCATCCTCATCCTCTCTCTAATGAGTCAAACTTTCTCAATAGCTTCAGAAACCAATTTGGGACCAATAAGAGCAATTTCACCTACCTCAAACCAACCAATTGGAGACCTACATCTCTTACCATACAAGGCTTCAAAGGGAGTCATACCGATACTTGAATGATAACTATTATTGAAGGCAAACTCTATTAATGGCAAGTGGTCATCCCAATTACCCTTGAAGTCTATAACACATGCCCTCAATATATATTCTAATTTTTGGATGGTACACTCTGCTTACCTATCGGTTTGGGGATGAAAAGTCGTGTTAAGCTTAACCTTAGTACCAAGTCCTTTTTAGAATGCCTTCCAAATGTGTGAAGTAAATTGAGTACCCCGATTTGAAATAATAGATAAAGGTACCCATGCAACTTTACTACCTCACTTGTATACAACTTGGCATAGTCTTCCACCGAAAAAGAAACCTTGACGAGAATGAAGTGGGCTGATTTTGTCATTCGATATATAATGACCCAAATAGAATTATGTTGCCTTTGGTTGCGAGGCAAACCCATAATAAAATCCATTTTAATCTCTTCCTACTTCCAAGTGGGGAATGGTATATTCTGGGATAAGCCTCCCGGCCTTTGATGCTCAACCTTAACTTGTTGACAATTAGGACATCTGGCTACAAATCCCACAATATATCTTTTCATACCATTTCACCAATAGGCTTCTCGTAGATCACAGTACATCTTGGTGGCTCTCGAATGAATAGAATATCGAGAACTATGAGCTTTTTCTCAGATTTGTTCCCTCAAACCATCAACATCAGGAACACATAACCGACCTTCGTACCTAAGCACCCCATCTCCTCCTTGGGAGAAAGCCTCAACAAACTTTTTGAGTATCGACTCTTTTAACTCAATAGATCTCTACTGAGACTGTGATCGATTTCCACCACTCAATTTCTGTTGAGAATAGTCATAATTGCCTTTTCTAGCTTTCCTATTCTCCTTAGCCTGTTCCCTAAGCTTATCACCCTCAACCTACTGAGCATGAGTCATGAGCCTAGAATTTTAAGTAACATGGAATTCCTACACTCTGTTTTCACCAAGGCTGACACTCCATATAGAAACTTATTCATCTGAGTGCTACAATCAGCAACCATGTGAGGAGAATACCTGGAGAGTTGGGTAAATTTAAGCCCATACTCTTGGACTGTCATATTACCTTGCCTCAGGTTCATAAATTCCTGAGCCTTTTCCTCCCTTAGCTCTCTTGGGAGAAACCTATCCAGAAAGGTCTCACTAAAGCAAGCCCAAGTGATAGGAGTTGCATCTGTAGCCCTATTCAATTTCCATTAAGTATACCAAATATGAGCCACATCCTTGTGTTGGTACGATACTAACTCAACCCGATCATTCCTAGTTACTTTCATCACTTCAAAGATCTTCTTGACCTCATCAATAAAGTTTTGAGGATCCTCACCCACTTGTGATCCAAAGAATTCTGGCGGATTCATCCAAACAAAATCTTCCACTCTAGTTGCAGCTCACCCAATATTTACATTTGCCCGATCTGGAACTCGTTGACTGTTCTAGTTGGCCATACACTAAGCCAACATCTGAATAGTGTTCTGGAACTCTGCATTCAAAACTTCTTGATCTGGGACTGAAGGAAATGCATTTGCGTTCCTGGCATTCACATTTTTGGCGTTAGCTCTACGAGGAGGCATGATCTGAAATGTAAAACTTCGAGTTAGAATGGAATTAGATCATACCTTATGCCCGATAAGAGTAACCAGAAGATGAAGATCTTTCCTAAAACACTTTGTAGCTTCCCTCTCATTAGATGTGGTGCGCACTACACACCCATAAAAAAGACTCTACGTAGTGTGGCTCTTTAGACATCCTAGGACGCTTAAACCTAATGCTCTGATACCAAGTTTGTCACACTCGAGGCTACCCCCTAGATGCAGACACGGGACCTAGGATCACGAGTGACCCTAAGCTAACCCTGATGGCATAACATAAGCATACTATGATAACAAAATTGATGCAGAAACTTAAATATCATGAAAATGAAAGTGATGGGGGATACCCATTCTATATCTGAATATATGAAAACTGTGAGTTTGAGTACAAAAGAGAAATCAAACTCTAAGACTAAAGCTGAAACAAACTATATTTGAAATAAGCCTCTAGACTAACTAGAAATGTTAGGACATCCCCCCAACTTGATCTAGCAAAACTGAAACTAAAAACTAAAAGCGATAAAGATAAACATGTCACTAGTCCTTGAAGAATGATGAATCACCACTAATGTTGCTGAACTGAAGATCGAAAATCGATCTAAGCATGATTGGGATGCGGAGGACCTGAACCTACATCACGAGAAGATGTAGCACAATGTATGCGTCAGTACTTGAAAGGTACAGAGCATGTAGGATAGAGCAAAGCTAAAATAAATATATAACTGAACAAGGAATAAAGTAAGAGTGTAATCTGAACATGATATAGATATTGAATACTGAGCTAACTGAATGTAATGACAATTTTATAACATTCTAAGACTGAACACTGATTGTACTAAAATGTGGTAAATACAATGGAATCTGACTAAACTGTGGGAGCTACTATAACTAATAATAAAACCACATAAGCTAAATGTGGAGTCCGATGTATACTCCCCATCGAGAGGAGTCAATATACCCGGCCAAAGGTATAGAGGCATGCTGGCATGATCACTAAAATGATGCGCATAGAGGGGACTTACAACCTATGGGGCTCGTAGTTCTGGGACTATTTGGGTACGCTGAACCCTAGTCCAACTCGGTATTATGCTACTCCCAATGTATTAAGTGATTAATAAATTATGACTGAATTTCTGTGATTTACTGGATAGCTCAAAATGACATGTGAACTAAGAATGCACATAAATAAATTGAAAATGACACATTTATATACTGAGGCATGTATATCTTAAATAGCTGAAATATCTGGCCTAGTATGTGTAATTCAAAAACTAAAGAACTACATAGCTAGGGTTCTGAAATTCATGCAATAAACTAAGTAATAACATAATAATCTGATTTGGATCATTCTAACAGCTAAAACCCAACAATTCTAACATTTAAGACACCCTAGGTCTAGATGATATTGAGGGAATCAAGAATCTGACTGAAAACTAGGGACCTAATGGGCGAAAGGAACCCATTAGTGAAATCCCACATACCTGGTGACGAAATCCACGGAGAAATCTTGTGATTTTAGGGCTAGAACTGATGGAACCTTGTTGTGTTCTTGAACTAGGGTTCTTTACCTCTTTTCTCCTCTTACGCTCTAATTTTTCTATTTTTGATTAATGATTTGACTAGGGTAAGTTCTAGTCATGTTTCTAGGCTTAAACTGACTAAAACCTCATAATTTAGGGTCTAAACGAGGTAGTTTAGGGGCCAAACGAACAAGAAAAAGACCCAAAGACCCTTGACTTAAAAGTTGTCGGAGTCACCGATGGATCTGATTGATGCGCCGTGAGTCAACTGATGGTCCGTTCTGGTCAATGGTCGTTCGCGACTGAAGGTTGAAATTTGGGGTTTGAAACTAAAAGTTGACTGGCCCATCGACAGAGCTGACTGACGGGTCGTGAGTTGACTAATGATCCGTACTTGTCAACCATTGTTTGCGATTGAGGGCTGAAATTTGAAGTGAGAAATTGAAAGTTGACTGGCCCATCGACGAAGCTGATTGACGGACCGTCAGTCGACTGATGGTCTGTAGGTGGCTTCTGTCAGTGACATCTGTAACTTTTAAAAATCTGGAATTTTTCCTTTCTCGATTCTGGGGTGTTACATTATCTCCCCCTTGGGAACATTCATCCTCAAATGAAGACTAAACTAGCTGATATGGATGGAGAGAGCTGCAAACCCTACCACTAAACTTTGAAAAGTGATTTCTGACTTAACTAAGTTCCAAGACCATGCAAATACGATGAAAATGTAGGTATAAATTTAAGGAATATGATACTAAGACTGAATTCACACATGAATGACTGAAAAACTGAAGAGGAACAATTACCTCAAGCTGCAATGGAATCGAAAAGAAAGAGGTGAGGATACACGACTTTCATGGCTGCCTCTGCTTCCTAAGTAGCTCCCTCCACGGATTGACTCCTCCACAAAACCTTGACTGAAGCGACTTCTTTGTTTCTTAACCTTCGAACCTGACGATCAAGAATCTCAACTGGTACCTCTTCATAAGTGAGACTATCCTTCACAGCCACACCCTTTAAAGGCACAATAGATGATGGATCATCCACACACTTCTTCAACAGTGAAATGTGGAAAACAGGATGCACTGCTGCTAGTTCTGTTGGCAACTCTAACTCATAAGCCACTTTACTAATCCTTTTCAAGATATTGTAAGGGCCTACATATCTAGGACTGAGCTTCCCCTTTTTGCCAAATCTTATCACCCCTTTCATAGGTGACACTATCAGGAAAAAACCCAATATTATCAACTTGGAACTGTAGTTCCCTTCTCATTACATCTGCATAGGATTTCTGGCAACTTTGGGCTGCCTTAAGTCTATCTCTAATGAGTTGCACCTTCTCCATAGCTTCATGAACTGAATCTGTCCCTATCAAGGCTGCTTCACCTACTTCAAACTAACTAACAGGATATCTATCTATGCCCATACAATGCCTCATAAGGGGCCATCTGAATGTTAGAATGGTAACTATTATTGTAGGCGAACTCTATAAGAGGAAGGTGATCATCCCAACTCCCCTTGAAATCGATCACACAAGTTCTCAACATGTCCTCTAAGGTATGAATGGTATGCTCTGCCTAGCCATCCGTCTTTGGATGAAATGTTGTGCTAAGGTTAACTTGAGTACCAAGACCTTTCTGAAATGACTTCCAGAAATGCGAGGTAAACTGAGGACCTCTATCTGAAATGATAGACAATGGAACCCCAGTAGCCTAACTATCTCATTAATGTAAAGCTTGGCGTAGTCCTCCACCAAATCTGTAGTCTTAACCGCCAAAAAGTGCTCAGACTTAGTAACTCTATCAACAATCACCCAAATAGAGTCATGTTGTTTGCAAGTACGAGGTAAACTTGTGATGAAGTCCATGTTGATCACTTTCCACTTCCAAGTAGGAATGTCGATCTCTTGAGTCATACCTTCTGGTCTCTGATGTTCTACCTTGAGTTGCTGGCAATTGGGACACTTAGCCACAAAATCTGCTATATCCTTTTTCATACCATTCCACCAATAGACTTCTCGCAAATTGCGGTACATCTTAGTGGTACCTGGATGAATAGAATATCTGGAGTTATGGGCTTCTGCAAGAATCTACTGTCTCAACTCCTCCACCTTAGGAACACATAATAGACCCTGATAGCAAAGCACACCATCTCCCCCTTGGGAGAAAACCTCAATCCTCTACTGGTAGATTGCACCTTTTAGCTCAAGCAATATCGGATCACTGTCTTGCTTTTCCTTAACCTCCATTACCAAAGAAGATTCTGACCCATTCTAAACTGTTACACCACCATCTGATATGCTCATAAGATGAACTCCTAAGCGAGTAAGCCTGTGGACATCCTTCGCTAGCTCTTTTATTTCTTCCTCAACATGTGCTACACTACCCATAAATAGTCTACTAAGAGTATCTTCTACTACATTGGCCTTACCAGGATAGCAATGCACACTTATATCATAATCCTTGAGGAACTCAAGCCATCTCCTCTAGCGAAGATTTAGTTCTTTCTGGGTGAACACATACTGAAGGCTCTTATGGTCTGTGAATACATCCATGTGAACACCATACAAGTAATGTCTCCAAATCTTCAGTGCAAACACCACTGAGGCTAGCTCGAGGTCATGAGTTGGATAATTCTTCTCATGTACCTTAAGTAGTCTAGAAGCATAAGTTATAACCTTACCTCAGTGCATCAATACACAACCTAGGCCGACTCTGGATGCATCACAATAGATAACATAATCGTCTGAACCCTCTAGTATAGTCAAAACAAGAGTTGTAGTCAACCTAGTTTTCAATTCTGCAAAGCTTTTCTCACAATAATCGGACCACTGATACTTGACCTTTTTCTGAGTCAATTTGGTCAATGGAGAGGCTATGGATGAAAATCCTTCCACGAACCTTCTGTAATAACCTGCCAGACCCAAGAAACTTCTTATATCTATAGGAGATGTAGATCTAGGTCATTGCTTCACTACTTCTATTTTCTGAGAATCTACTCAAATCCCTTTGCTACACACAATTACCCAAGAAAAGCAACTAACTACAACCAAAATTTGCACTTACTGAATTTACCAAATAACTGGTGATCTTTGAGAGTTTGCAGAACAATCCTCAAATGATTCGCATGTTCTTCCTCATTATTAGAGTAAATGAGGATATCATTAATATAGATGATAACGAACAAGTCGAAGTACTACTTGAACAACCTGTTCATCAAATCCATGAAAGCTGAAGGAGCATTAGTTAGTCCAAATGACATAACTACAAATTCATAATGACCATACCGAGTTCTAAAGGTTGTCTTCGAAATGTCACTATCTCTGACTCTGAGCTGATGATAACTGCATCTGAGGTCTATCTTTGAGAAATGACTAGCACCCTGAAGTTGGTCAAACTAGTCATCAATCCTGGGGATGGCATACTTATTCTTGATTGTGACCTTGTTGAATTGCCTATAGTGAATGCACATTCTGAGAGAACCATCTTTCTTCTTTACGAACAACACTGGTGCACTCCATGGGTAAATACTAGGTCTGATTACGTGCTTATCTAGAAGGTCTTTCAACTGTTCTTTCAACTCCTTAAGCTTAGTTAGAACCATTTAGTAAGTAGGAATAGAGATAGGATGGGTATTTGGAAGGATATCAATTCCAAAGTCGATTTACCTTTCAGGAGAAACTCCGGGAAGATCTTTTGGGAACACTTCTGGGAACTCATTGACTACGGGAACTAACTTAAGAGTTGGGGTTTCGTAGCATGAATCGTTAACCTGAACTAGATGATAGAGATAACCCTTAAAAATCATCTTTTTGGCCTTAAGGTAAGAAATGAATCAACCCATAAGCGCTAAGGTACAACCCTTCCATTCTAAGATTGGTTCATCTGAAAACTGAAAACGAACAATCCTAGTTCTACAATCGACTGAGGCATAACAGGAATGTAGCCAATCCATTCCTAGAATGACATCGAAGTCTACCATTTCTAACTCTATGAGATCTGCTGAGGTGACTTTCTGAGAGACTGTGCCAGGGCAATTTTTGTACACCCATCTAGCTATAACTGGGTCACCGATTGGAGTAGAGACTGAGAAAGGTTCTGAGAGAGTTTCTAGACTAACATCGAATTTTATTGTTATAGAAGGAGTTGCAAAAGACAAAGTAGCCCCTGGGTCTAACAATACATAAAATTCAAGGGCAAAGACTCGGAACGTACCAGTGACTACATCAGGAGAATCTTCGTAATCCTGGCGAGCTTGGAGATAATACAACTTATTTTGGAGAAGACTGCCACCTGTACCATATGTGTTACCCTACTGAGTCGGGTGACTTGCTGGTGCTGCTGAAGCTGTGGACTGAGCTCTACCATTATTAACTCATTGACCCTATCTAGAAGGACAATCCTTCAAACTGTGACCAGACTGACCACACCTAAAGTATCCTTCCTTTTCGGCAAGGCATTCGCACGGATGGTTCTTACCACACTTAAGACAAGTTGGGTAGGTTCTGGTTCCTAAAACTCTACCTTGAGTCTTGGAACCTAATGCCCTACCTTTCTGATCATTACAAAACTTGGAGGATGGAACACTAGCTGATGAAGGCGCTGGAGATGAAGAGCTCTATTGAGACTGTGAGCAATTTCCACCTCCCAATTTCTGTTGAAAAGAGTCATAGTTGCCTGTCCTAGCTTTCTTATTCTCCTAAGCCTGTTTCTTAAGCTTATCTCCCTCAACCTACTGAGCATGAGTCATGAGCCTAGAGATGTTCATGTCTTCAAGTAACATGGCATTCCTACACTCTGTTTTCACCAAGTTTGACACTCCATATAGAAACTTATTCATCTGAACCCTGGATTCAACAACCATGTGAGGAGCATATCTGGAGAGTTGGGTAAACTTGAGCCCATACTCTTGGACTGTCATGTTACCTTGCCTCAAGTTCATAAATTTCTGAGGCTTTGCCTACTTTAGCTCTCTTGGGAAAAACTTGTCCAGAAAGGTCTCTCTAAAGCAAGCCCAAGTGATAGGAGCTGCATCTGTCTGTACCCCTGTTCTCTTTCCATTAAGTATACCAGATATGAGCCACATCCTTGAGGTGGTACGATGCTAACTCAACCCAATCATTCCCAGTTACTTGCATCACTTCAAAGATCTTCTTGACCTTATCAATGAAGTTTTGGGGATCCTCACCCACTTGCGATCCTAAGAATTCTGGCAGATTCATCGTAACAAAATCTCAAACTCTGGCTGCAGCTGACCCAACATTTGCATTTGCCTGATTTGGAACTCGCTAATTGTTCTGGTTGGCCATACTTTGAGCCAACATCTGAATGACGTTCCGAAACTATGCATTCAAAACTTCTTGATTTGGGACTGGAGGAGCTGCGTTTGCGTTCCTGGCATTCGCATTCCTGACGTTAGATCTACGAGGAGGCATGATCTAAAACATATAACGTCTAGTTAGAACGAAATTAGATCATACCTTACGCACGATAAGAGTACCAAAAAAATGAAGATCTTTCCTAAATCACTTTGTAGCGTCTCTCTCATTAGATGTGGTGCACACTACACACCCATGAAAAGGAATCTACCTAGTGTGGCTTTTTAGACATCCTAGGACACTTAAACCTAATACTCTGATACCAAGTTTGTCACGCCCGAGGCAACCCCCTGGACACAGACACGGGACCTAGGATCACGAGTGACCCCAAGCTAACCATGTTGGCATAACATAAGCATACTATGATAACAAAACTGATGCGGAAACTTAAATATCATGAAAATGAAAGTTATGGGGGATACTCATTCTATATCTAAATTTATGAAAAATGCGAGTTTGAGTACAAAAGAGAAATCAAACTCTAAGACTAAACCAAAAACTAACTATGTATGAAATAAGCCTCTAGACTGACTAGAAATGTTGGGACATCCCCCCAACTAGATCTAGCAAAACTGAAACTAAAAACTACAAGCGATAAAGATAAACATGTCACTAGTCCTCGAAGAATAAGGACTCACCACTGATGCTGCTAAACTAAAGATCTGAACCGATCTAATCATGATCTCGATGCTGAGGACCTGAACCTACATTACGAGAAGATGTAGCGCAACATATGCTTCAGTACTTGAAAGGTACTGAGCATGCAGGATAGAGAAAGGCTAAAATAAATATATAACTGAACAAGCAATAAAGTAAGAGTGTAATCTGAACATGATATAGATACTGAATACTGAGCTAACTGAATGCAATGACCATTTTATAACATGCTAAGACTAAATACTAATTGTACTGAAATGTGGTCAATGCAATGAAGTCTGACTGAACTGTGGGAGCTGCTAATAACATGTAACATCCCGTAAAAACTAGTAAGACCTAGCTAAGGCTTGACTAAATCTAGTAGGTTGAACTAGATCCTCACATGTTTTTTATACTGTCCTAGGCTTTCTTTGTATGTGTTGACTTGAGGGGGTATAAATATATCTTTTTGGACTTTTGGTGTAAATGGTTTATCAAATAATTTGGTCATATTTGTATTGACATATCTTGTTTTGATTTCCTCCTTTGTTGCAGAGGTACTAGCTCCTGTAGCTGCATTTAACAAACTGTTAGGTTGGGTTTTTCGGTGTTTCCCAACGTCACCTTCTAGCTCTGGAGTTTTTGAGTCGTCCGATGGACTTAGCTCCGCATGTTTCTTGTCATGCTGCTGACTTTTTATATTTTGTAGCTCTTTTTCCATTGTATCTAGCTTTGTATGAAACAATGTCATTGTATTCAATATTTTCTCAATCGTATTTTCATTGTCCTGGATCCGTTTGAGTAGCTTTGTCTTGATATGTAATCTGCAATAACATTTTTATTAGTACTTATCACTTCTATTGTGAATGTGAAATTTTGTATATTTAATACGAGTCTTCGTATTTCTTTTGTTGTTACTGAATCTTGTATCTTTCTTGTAATCCACCATTTTACCTGCGTGTTATCTGTTCTTACAATAAACTTGTTATAAACAATATATGGCTCAAAAGCTAATAAACATTTATATAAAGCATATAGTTCTTTTCGGTTTATTTCCCATTTAATTTCGGGGTTTGTAAATGTTCCTGAATAGTATCGGCAATGGTGTTCTATCTTTTCTTTGTCGTATTTATATTTTAGTACTCCTCCATAGCTTATTTCACTGGCATCTGATTCTACTATGTATATGAATTTTTTATTTTCGTCTGGAAAGTATAATTTTGGTAGTTTTTTACACAATAGTTTTATTTTTTGTATTTGGACTTGATCTTTTTTGTCAAAATAATATTCTACATCCTTTTTTAATTTTTTATGTAATGGTTTAAGATTTTCTGCTAAATTAGGTATATATTCTCGTACCTGATTTACTAATCCTAAGAATGATTGTAATTTCTTTTTTGTGTCTATATCTTCTTCAGAATTTATTATTTTTTGTACTATATGATTTTGCATTTTTATACCATTCTTATCTATTTGTATTCCTAAAAATTCTATTTGATTTTTCATTATTTCAGCTTTCTTTTTGCTTAGGCTTATTCCTGAGTGTGTAATTACATGAATAAATTTTTCTAATAGTCGTATATGTTCTTCTTACGTTCGTGAATATAATAAGATATCATCTATGTATACTATGCAGTTCTCTAGTTGATTAAAATAATTATCCATAAAATGTTGGTATCTACCTGGTGCATTTTTATATCCAAAAGGTAATACGTTCCATTCATAAAATCCTTGAGGTACCGTAAAAGCTGTTAATTTTTTAGATTCTTCTTCTAACTTAAGATGGGAAAATCTGATTTGCAATCAAATTTACTAAAATAATTATAACCTTGTATTTGTCTAACTTTTAATACTTTATTTGGTATGGGGTAATTATATGTTTTAGTTTTTGCATTTAAATTTCTATAATCAATAACCATACGGCTTTTTCCTCTTTTTTGTTCACTATGTTTATTTACTATGAATCTTTGGGCTTGTATGTTTACTATTACTTTCTTGGATGTATTTATTCTCTAGTAATTCATTTATATGCATTCTAAATTCTTTTAAATCATCAAAATTGTATTTCAATGGTTTTTGGGTTATTATGCTATTTTCATCAATTAGTTCAATTTTTACCTTTGTTTTATGTTTTTCCCATCCTTTTAAGGGATCTTCACTATATAGTGGTTCTAGTTTTTCTTGGATTATTTTTACTTTGTCTATTGAAAATATTATTATTTCTATATTATGTGTACTTTCTTTGATATTTTCTAATTTTTGTGTTATTTTGTCACTTCCTTTAATCCATGGGGTAGATTTTCTATTTTTATTTGCTACTCTTTTTGCTCCTACCTTTTGTTTGCATGGTGTGGTAAACCACCAATGTGTTTTTGTTATTATATGGGGATATAGTTTTTCTAAAAACGGCATTCCTAAAAGCATATCTTTATTAATAAATTCATAACTATATATGTCTTCTATAGTTAATATTTTATCCCATATTTGTAGTTTTATATTTTTTGCTTTGTATGTTATCATACTTCCTTCATTATTAAATCCTGTTACTACTATAGGGGTTTTTAATTTTTCCCATTTTTCATCTCGGTAGACAATTATGTTTACACATATTTGCTTCGCTCCCGTATCTAACATTGGAGTATAGTATCTATTATAATAATTTTCTACTATTATTTTTGCAAGTATATAGATTTTCATAATGCTCTTTTTATTGTGACCTTTTTGGTTTTATAAGTTATAATTAATTGTGTATTATCTAGATTATAGGGTTTCATTTCTTCTAACCATTTTATTCCTAATATTATATTATCACCTTGGTATATTCTAAATTTAATTAATATAATTATTCCTCCTATAATAACTTCTTTTCAGTTGTATCTTCTATGTATGATAATTCTTTTGGTAATTCGGGACATGCTTGTTCTTTGGGTATTATTTCTTCTTCATCTACTAGTTTTCTTGGCATATAATTTTCTTCTTGTCCTGTATTTATTAGAATGATATGTTTTCTTTGTTCTAGTATTCCAGTTATATAATAATGATATGGTTCTATTTCTTGTATCATTGGATATTCTGCGATTTTCGTTGAGGTTGAGATGTTTCGTTTTATCTATATTTTTCATTCTTTTTGATGTACTTATTCTATCACTGACTATCTCTAAATCTTCTTCTATATCTATTTCTTTATAACTATAATCATTATTATCTATGACCGTTACAATTTGTTCAAAGGGGTCTTCTATTTTTATCTTGTTTATCTTATTTTTGGCTGTTATTTTATGTTTTGTGGTTAGTACGTATAGGTTTTTACAGCGAGCGGTGAATATTTTGTTTCGCTGGGGCTAACTCTATTCCCGACATCTTCCAATATAATACTAACGATTTATCTATATTTTTATCATCTATTGCTCTTGAATAATTTGCACTAATTATGAATTTAAATTTTGGTATATTAGATTTCCTTTTCTTTGCACTTATTATACTTCTTTCTATTGGCTCTATTATCCTATCATCTCGCTAAATATATTTCTATTGGTGTATCTATTCCTTCTCTAAAACAGGCTTTTATTAATATCTCTGTTCCTCCTAAGTGTACGTATTTTATAGGGTCTTTAGCTTTAATTGCTTGTATTTCTTTATTTATTATTCGTTTATTTATTATAGGTATTCTTGCTTTTCCTTTAGCGTATTTACAATCTATTATATGTTCTTTTTGGCTTACTACATAGTATTCTTCTTTTTGTCTTTTAAAAATATTTCTTATTAAGGGTAACTTAAATATTTTTTCTACACTGAGATCTAATTCTTTTCCTTTTATTTGTTCAAATATATTAACATCAAATATTACTTTTTGTTCTGTAGATTCTTCATTTGTATATTCTTCTTTTATTATTTGTACATCTTTGTCAGTCATAATAATTATTATCTTCTTCTATTTCATTTTCAGGTTGTTCGTGTTCAAGTTCGTTTATATCAAATTCATATATACTATCATCACTATCCGGGGTCATAATCTATATGATCTAATTGTGTATATATTTCATCATTAATTATTATTTCAGATATTTGTTTTCTTTTTGGATCTCTAGGTAATTTACAATCTTTAGCTAAATGTCCTAATTTTCCGCAATTATAACATGTACATTCTCGTTATTTTTTTCTTTGGCCTAAAGGGTCTTTTTTTTTCTTTAGTGTTCTTTATATAATATCTTCTTCGTGGTTTCTTATATTTATATTGGGATTTGAATTTTTTAAATTTTCTGGCTTTCTATTTTTCTTTTATAGTAGTTATCATTACATCCAAATTGAGGTGCTATTTTATCTTTACAACGAGGCTAGATTTTTTATTATTGATTTTTCCATTTTTATGTCTTCTCTATATTTTTCACATATTTGAGAATACCATTTTTGTAAATATCTCATTCGTGCTCTAGTGTATCTTGCAATCCGCACTATTCCAGTCTTTTATTATTTTAGAACTAAATGGTTCTGGTAATTTTGTAAAGTACAACTTTCTTATTTCCGTGCTTCGTTGTGTCATATGTTCCTTTATAATAATATTCTCTAAATGCGCATGTATATTCATCTATGTAGCACATATTACATATAGCTAATTTTAACATTAGATTTCTATGTAACTGTTTTTCTTTATGTTGTTCTTCTACTTCTGTTGTTGTGCTGCTAAATTCATTTCTTATAGCAAGCTCGTATTTGTTTAGGATATCAATGGGAGTAGTTGCATTTTCTCCATCCATTTTCTTCTTTGTTTCTTAATATTTTAGTGCTTTCTTCTCCTAAATTTTGTAACCATAATTTTTCTTGTTCCTATAAATGTTCTTTCTATATATCCCGGTACTTCGTTATTCCAATTTTATTATCTACTAGTTGTTTTGATATGTAGCCTACCCATAATTGTATTGCCTTGTTTATGTCGGCTAGGCAATCTAAATCTAGAAAATTAGTATTTCGGTTGTTGTAGATGGTGTCCATTTTTTATTTAATCTTTTATTCCATAAAGTATCATATCTATCGATTCTTGGTAACTAACCGTATAATAATTCGGACTCATTGTTCTAGGATTTTTAACTTCGTACTTGTGCTTGTACTTGCCTTATTTTCTACTTCTTCGGTATTTACTTCTATTCTATTGGTTATGTCGGTTTCTTTTATTTGTCCTAATATTTCGTATATGTTTCACTTATATCCGAACCTTGTTCTCAGTTTTCTTCTATGTCGACATTATCAATGCTTATATCTTGTTTCTAATTGTTCCTTAAATTTTTTAATTTCTATTTCTAATTCAGTCTCTTTTTCTTTTTCTTTTTGTTTAGTGCGTATAATTCTTTAAGTATGGCTAGTTCTTTTTCTAGTGCAAGTATCTTATCGTTTTTTACCTCTTCTATCTGTTGGATTTCTAATTTTGTTTGTTGTTTTATTGTTTCTATTTCTTTTTTCCTATCTATTTCTTCATTTTCTTTAGTTATTCGTACCATTGCAGTTAAACTATCTTCTAATCTTATTGTTTCTTTTTCTATCATTAAATGTAAATTATCACCTATCTTTTTATATCTCCTTCCTAGGTTTGAAAATATTATCTTTATTTTTAATCCTTCCGGATTTTCGTAAGTTTTTTCTTCTATAGCAAATTCTTCCTTATTCATTTTAAATTATATTTTAGTTTATACTCTATAGTTTGTATTTCATGTTCTAGTGTAAATATCTTTTTTCTTTGTGCTAGTATAGATTTCTGACATACACCTGCATATATGTTATGTTCAAGTCTTTCTTGTTTATATTTTAATTCTTGTCGTTTTGTTATTACTGTTCTGATTAATTCATATCTATGAACTTCAGATTGGTTATTCATGTCTGAATAATTACTATCTAGCTCTGATACCAATTTTTGGGGGAGGTCTGTTTTACTCATGGATTCGTTCATAATACATTTTTTCTAAGGGTATTAACCTTATAATTTCTTTTATATTTTCCAGCATATATTCTATATATTCTATGTCGTGGGTTTGTTGGAATGCTTCTATATTATTTTTCATCATATTACTTAGTAAGGTAAGATCTGTCATAGTTTGTTGCCAATATTCTAAGTATTCTTGATTTATCATTAATCTGAATATTGAATTTCTAAGTCGTATAAGTCGTATATATTAAAATCTATGATTTCATTATTTATTCTTCTTATTTCATCTAGTTCATACCACTCTTGGTTCATTAATTCTATTTCTTCTTCTTCAATTATATTTTCCCATATGATTTGTCTTATTTCCGTTGGTATAGTTCTAAGTATATGCAAAATTAATATCTTATATGCTAAAATCATTTCATCATGTAAGTAAGTCATATCAATCATCACAATAGCAATTTAATACAATTCCTTCATATCATAATCTTGACAGATAGCATTCATATCAGATTATTATAACTAGACTATTTTCAAACATTTTCTCGTCACTGTTAACATCGTACTTTCGAAAATACTTTCTTCCTTCGCCTCAACTGTGTTTACTCCCTCACGGCTCCTCATGCCTACGGTTTCAACTTTAGGATGGCATAGTCGGAAGTTTTCTTTTCTTTCCTCATGTTAACAAACTTAAAAATATTTGACAATAATTCTAGTGTATAACAACTTAATATAAATTCATCTTATCAATATTATGATATTCAGGAATCAAGTAATTTAGCTATTCATATTCATGATTCTAGATATATTGATGGATATGTGTACCGTGGAGTATCTTCATTATGTTGATCCATTGCTTGGACAAAGTTTAGCTTGAGAAAAATATTTATTTGAGAGAATATTTGTTACAAAGGAGCAATGCTTTCCGTGTAGAAAGTCTTGCTTCGATCTTGCCTAATGGCTCTCTATTTATACAAGTATAAGTAACCTTGCTATGGTTACTTTTTCTAACCTATAGTTACTTTTAGCTAACTATGATTACTTTACATAATACTTTACATTATATTATTCCTACCACTATCCGCACTAATTTACAAGATTCCTAACTTTACATAAAATGACAAACAACTTTTTACATATTTCTTTTTCTTCCACTATCTTTTTCTTCCATTATCTTCATGCTTTTATCTTCTTGCCATTATCTTGTCTTTTTATTCCAAGTTGACAGCTGGAATGATATTGTCTTCTCCGTAACATTTTGAACAGTTGTGGTCTGGATATTTGTGTCCTATAGTTTTGCAATAATTTTCCATTAGCTCCGTTGAGATAAAGTTTTGCCTTATAGCTCTTGTCGTCGGTTTTGTTGGGTTTTAGTAGGCTTAATACCCACTGTCTTATTTCTTCCATATCTCGCAGTCTTGTTTCTCCGCAATTTGAATATATCATTGTTTGCTCTCCGGCGTAGTAGCTCCATATTGTATTTTGGTTTAAATAATTTGTTGCTAGTTCATTTAATATTGTGGCTAAGCCAATAAGTCTTTTTTTCTTGCATAAAATCTTTGGTATCTCAATCCTTTGGATTTCGTCTTGTTTTTCTATCTTTTCTGGGATAATCATTTCTCTTGTCAATCCTATTTTTATTACTTGTATAATTGGTTTGATTTCGTCATATAATATCTCTACGGTCTTTGAATAGAATTTTATATAAAATAATGTCCCTTTGGTAATTCGTTTATAGTGCATAAATGCCTTGTGTAATTCTGGAAATGTAGCTATCTCATCTCCTGTTGCGGTATATACTGTGTTTAGTAATCCATAATGGTAACAAGTACCTACTAGATTGGAGTTTGTACCGGGTTGTGCTATTAATTTGTTGTATCCTTGTAGATGTTGTGTAAAAAACTACCAAAATTATACTTTCCAGACGAAAATAAAAAATTCATATACATAGTAGAATCAGATGCCAGTGAAATAAGCTATGGAGGAGTACTAATAAAAATGTTATTGCAGATTACATATCAAGACAAAGCTACTCAAACGGATCCAGACAATGAAAATACGATTGAGAAAATATTGAATACAATGACATTGTTTCATACAAAGCTAGATACAATGGAAAAAGAGCTACAAAATATAAAAAGTCAGCAGCATGACAAGAAACATGCGGAGCTAAGTCCATCGGACGACTCAAAAACTCCAGAGCTAGAAGGTGACGTTGGGAAACACCGAAAAACCCAACCTAACAGTTTGTTAAATGCAGCTACAGGAGCTAGTACCTCTGCAACAAAGGAGGAAACCAAAACAAGATATGTCAATACAAATATGACCAAATTATTTGATAAACCATTTACACCAAAAGTCCAAAAAGATATATTTATACCCCCTCAAGTCAACACATACAAAGAAAGCCTAGGACAAAGATAAACAAGCATACAACCATATAACCCGAGCATATATTGAAAATATCCACAAAATCCAAACCTTTTTAAACCAAAATCCCAGATCTACCAATACAAAGAACCCTCATGAAGATTATATTACACAACATCTACAAGGATACAACAAATTAATAGCACAACCCGGTACAAACTCCAATCTAGTAGGTACTTGTTACCATTATGGATTACTAAACACAGTATATACCGCAACAGGAGATGAGATAGCTACAATTCCAGAATTACACAAGGCATTTATGCACTATAAACGAATTACCAAAGGGACATTATTTTATATAAAATTCTATTCAGCACCGGCCGAGATATTATATGACGAAATCAAACCAATTATACAAGTAATAAAAATAGGATTGACAAGAGAAATGATTATCCCAGAAAAGATAGAAAAACAAGACGAAATCCAAAGGATTGAGATACCAGCATTTTATGCAAGAAAAAGAGTTATTGGCTTAGCCACAATATTAAATGAACTAGCAACAAATTATTTAAACCAAAATACAATATGGAGCTACTACGCCAGGGAGCAAACAATGATATATTCAAATTGCAGAGAAACAAGACTGGCAGATATGGAAGAAATAAGACAGTGGGTATTAAGCCTACTAAAACCGGAACAAAAACCGACGACAAGAGCTATAAGGCAAAACTTTATCTCAACGGAGCTAATGGAAAATTATTGCAAAACTATAGGACACAAATATCCAGACCACAACCTGCTCAAAATGTTACGGAGAAGACAATATCATTCCATTTGTCAACTTGGAATAAAAAGACAAGATAATGGCAAGAAGATAAAAGCATGAAGATAATGGAAGAAAAAGATAGTGGAAGAAAAAGAAATATGTAAAAAGTTGTTTGTCATTTTATGTAAAGTTAGGAATCTTGTAAATTAGTGCGGATAGTGGTAGGAATAATATAATGTAAAGTAATCATAGTTAGCTAAAAGTAACTATAGGTTAGAAAAAGTAACCATAGTAAGGTTACTTATACTTGTATAAATAGAGAGCCATTAGGCAAGATAGAAGCAAGACTTTCTACACGGAAAGCATTGCTCCTTTGTAACAAATATTCTCTCAAATAAATATTTTTCTCAAGCTAAACTTTGTCCAAGCAATGGATCAACATAATGAAGATACTCCACTGTGTACACATATCCATCAATATATCTAGAATCATGAATATGAATAGCTAAATTACTTGATTCTCGAATATCATAATATTGATAAGATGAATTTATATTAAGTTGTTATACACTAGAATTATTGTCAAATGTTTTTAAGTTTGTTAACATGAGGAAAGAAAAGAAAACTTCCGACTATGCCATCCTAAAGTTGAAACCGTAGGCATGAGGAGCCGTGAGGGAGTAAACATAGTTGAGGCGCTGTAGGAAGAAAGTATTTTCGAAAGTACGGTGTTAACAGTGACTGAGAAAATGTTTGAAAATAGTCTAGTTATAATAATCTGATATGAATGCTATCTGTCAAGATTATGATATGAAGGAATTGTATTAAATTGCTATTGTGATGATTGATATGACTTACTTACATGATGAAATGATTTTAGCATATAAGATATTAATTTTGCATATACTTAGAACTATACCAACGGAAATAAGACAAATCATATGGGAAAATATAATTGAAGAAGAAGAAATAGAATTAATGAACCAAGAGTGGTATGAACTAGATGAAATAAGAAGAATAAACAATGAAATCATAGATTTTAATATATACGACTTATACGACTTAGAAATTCAATATTCGATTAATGATAAATCAAGAATACTTAGAATATTGGCAACAAACTATGACAGATCTTACCTTACTAAGTAATATGATGAAAAATAATATAGAAGCATTCCAACAAACCCACGACATAGAATATATAGAATATATGCTGGAAAATATAAAAGAAATTATAAGGTTAATACCCTTAGAAAAAATGTATTATGAACGAATCCATGAGTAAAACAGACCTCCCCCAAAATCCGGAAGGATTAAAAATAAAGATAATATTTTCAAACCTAGGATGGAGATATAAAAAGATAGGTGATAATTTACATTTAATGATAGAAAAAGAAACAGTAAGATTAGAAGATAGTTTAACTGCAATGGTACGAATAACTAAAGAAAATGAAGAAATAGATAGGAAAAAAGAAATAGAAACAATAAAACAACAAACAAAATTAGAAATCCAACAGATAGAAGAGGTAAAAACGATAAGATACTTGCACTAGAAAAAGAACTAGCCATACTTAAAGAATTATACGCGGCTAAACAAAAAGAAAAAGAAAAAGAGACTGAATTAGAAATAGAAATTAAAAATTTAAGGAACAATTAGAAACAGATATAAGCATTGATAATGTCGACATAGAAGAAAACTGTTTGAGTAACAAGGTTCGGATATAAGTGAAACATATACGTAAATATTAGGACAAATAAAAGAAACCGACATAACCAATAGAATAGAAGTAAATACTTGAAGAAGTAGAAAATAAGGCAAGTACAAGCACAAGTACGTGAAGTTAAAAATCCTAGAACAATGAGTCCGAATTATTATACGGTTAGTTACCAAGAATCAGATAGATATGATACTTTATGGAATAAAAGATTAAATAAAAAATGGACACCATCTACAACAACCAGAAATACTAATTTTCTAGATTTAGATTGCGTAGCTGACATAAACAAGGCAATACAATTATGGGTAGGCTACATATCAAAACAACTAGTAGATAATAAAATTGGAATAACAGAAGAACCAGGATATATAGAAAGAACATTTATAGGAACAGTAAAATTATGGTTACAAAATTTAGGAGAAGAAAGCACTAAAATATTAAGAAACAAGAAGAAAATGGATGGAGAAAATGCAACTACTCCCATTGATATCCTAAACAAATACGAGCTTGCTATAAGAAATGAATTTAGCAAAGACAACAACGAAGTAGAAGAACAACATAAAGAAAACAGTTACATAGAAATCTAATGTTAAAATTAGCTATATGTAATATGTGCTACATAGATGAATATACATGCGCATTTAGAGAATATTATTATAAAGGAACATATGACACAACGAAGCACGGGAAATAAGAAAGTTGTACTTTACAAAATTACCAGAACCATTTAGTTCTAAAATAATAAAAGACTCGGAATAGTGCGGGATTGCAAGATACACTAGGAGCACGAATGAGATATTTACAAAAATGGTATTCGAAATATGTGAAAAATATAGAGAAGACATAAAAATGGAAAAATCAATAATAAAAAATCTAGCCTCGTTGTAAAGATAAAATAGCACCTCAATTTGGATGTAATGATAACTACTATAAAAAGAAAAATAGAAAGCCAGGAAAATTTAAAAAATTCAAATCCCAATATAAATATAAGAAACCACGAAGAAGATATTATATAAAGAACACTAAAGAAAAAAAGACCCTTTAGGCCAAAGAAAAAAAAATAAGTAATGTACATGTTATAATTATGGAAAATTAGGACATTTAGCTAAAGATTGTAAATTACCTAGAGATCCAAAAAGAAAACAAATATCTGAAATAATAATTAATGATGAAATATATACACAATTAGATCATATAGATTATGACCCAGATAGTGATGATAGTATATATGAATTTGATATAAACGAACTTGAACACGAACAACCTGAAAATGAAATAGAAGAAGATAATAATTATTATGACTGACAAAGATGTACAAATAATAAAAGAAGAATATACAAATGAAGAATCTACAGAACAAAAAGTAATATTTGATGTTAATATATTTGAACAAATAAAAGGAAAAGAATTACAGATGATAGGATAATAGAGCCAATAGAAAGAAGTATAATAAGTGCAGTAAAAGGAAATCTAATATACCAAAAATTTAAATTCATAATTAGTGCAAATTATTCAGTAGCAATAGATGATAAAAATATAGATAAATCGTTAGTATTATATTGGAAGATGTCAGGAATAGAGTTAGCCCCAGGCAGCAAAATATTCACCGCTCGCTGTAAAAACCTATACGTACTAACCACAAAACATAAAATAACAGCCAAAAATAAGATAAACAAGATAAAAATAGAAGACCCCTTTGAACAAATTGTAACGGTCATAGATAATAATGATTATAGTTATAAAGAAATAGATATAGAAGAAGATTTAGAGATAGTCAGTGATAGAATAAGTACATCAAAAAGAATGAAAAATATAGATAAAACAGAAACATCTCAACCTCAACGAAAATCAGTAGAATATCCAATGATACAAGAAATAGAACCATATCATTATTATATAACTGGAATACTAGAACAAAGAAAACATATCATTCTAATAAATACAGGACAAGAAGAAAATTATATGCCAAGAAAACTAGTAGATGAAGAAGAAATAATACCCAAAGAACAAGCATGTCCCGAATTACCAAAAGAATTATCATACATAGAAGATACAACTGATAAAGAAGTTATTATAGGAGGAATAATTATATTAATTAAATTTAGAATATACCAAGGTGATAATATAATATTAGGAATAAAATGGTTAGAAGAAATGAAACCCTATAATCTAGATAATACACAATTAATTATAACTTATAAAACCAAAAAGGTCACAATAAAAAGAGCATTATGAAAATCTATATACTTGCAAAAATAATAGTAGAAAATTATTATAATAGATACTATACTCCAATGTTAGATACGGGAGCGAAGAAAAAATGTGTAAACATAATTGTCTACCGATGATGAAAATGGGAAAAATTAAAAACCCCTATAGTAGTAACAGGATTTAATAATGAAGGAAGTATGATAACATACAAAGCAAAAAATATAAAACTACAAATATGGGATAAAATATTAACTATAGAAGACATATATAGTTATGAATTTATTAATAAAGATATGCTTTTAGGAATGCCGTTTTTAGAAAAACTATATCCCCATATAATAACAAAAACACATTGGTGGTTTACCACACCATGCAAACAAAAGGTAGGAGCAAAAGAGTAGCAAATAAAAATAGAAAATCTACCCCATGGATTAAAGGAAGTGACAAAATAACACAAAAATTAGAAAATATCAAAGAAAGTACACATAATATAGAAATAATAATATTTTCAATAGACAAAGTAAAAATAATCCAAGAAAAACTAGAACCACTATATAGTGAAGATCCCTTAAAAGGATGGGAAAAACATAAAACAAAGGTAAAAATTGAACTAATTGATGAAAATAGCATAATAACCCAAAAACCATTGAAATACAATTTTGATGATTTAAAAGAATTTAGAATGCATATAAATGAATTACTAGAGAATAAATACATCCAAGAAAGTAATAGTAAACATACAAGCCCAGCATTCATAGTAAATAAACATAGTGAACAAAAAAGAGGAAAAAGCCGTATGGTTATTGATTATAGAAATTTAAATGCAAAAACTAAAACATATAATTACCCCATACCAAATAAAGTATTAAAAGTTAGACAAATACAAGGTTATAATTATTTTAGTAAATTTGATTGCAAACCAGATTTTACCATCTTAAGTTAGAAGAAGAATCTAAAAAATTAATAGCTTTTACGGTACCTCAAGGATTTTATGAATGGAACGTATTACCTTTTGGATATAAAAATGCACCAGGTAGATACCAACATTTTATGGATAATTATTTTAATCAACTAGAGAACTGCATAGTATACATAGATGATATCTTATTATATTCACGAACGTAAGAAGAACATATACGACTATTAGAAAAATTTATTCATGTAATTACACACTCGGGAATAAGCCTAAGCAAAAAGAAAGTGAAATAATGAAAAATCAAATAGAATTTTTAGGAATACAAATAGATAAGAATGGTATAAAAATGCAAAATCATATAGTACAAAAAATAATAAATTTCGAAGAAGATATAGACACAAAAAAGAAATTACAATCATTCTTAGGATTAGTAAATCGTACGAGAATATATACCTAATTTAGCGAAAATCTTAAACCATTACATAAAAAATTAAAAAAGGATGTAGAATATTATTTTGACAAAAAAGACCAAGTCCAAATACAAAAATAAAACTATTGTGTAAAAAACTACCAAAATTATACTTTCCGAGATTTAAAATAAAAAAATTCATATACATAGTAGAATCGGATGCCGGTGAAATAAGCTATGGAGGAGTACTAAAATATAAATACGACAAAGAAAAGATAGAACACCATTGCCGATACTATTCAGAACATTTACAAACCCCGAAATTAAATGGGAAATAAACCGAAAAGAACTATATGCTTTATATAAATGTTTATTAGCTTTTGAGCCATATATTGTTTATAACAAGTTTATTGTAAGAACGAGATAACACGCAGGTAAAATGGTGGATTACAAGAAAGATACAAGATTCAGTAACAACAAAAGAAATACGAAGACTCGTATTAAATATACAAAATTTCACATTCACAATAGAAGTGATAAGTACTAATAAAAATGTTATTGCAGATTACATATCAAGACAAAGCTACTCAAACGGATCCAGACAATGAAAATACGATTGAGAAAATATTGAATACAATGACATTGTTTCATACAAAGCTAGATACAATGGAAAAAGAGCTACAAAATATAAAAAGTCAGCGGCATGACAAGAAACATGCGGAGCTAAGTCCATCGGACGACTCAAAAACTCCGAGCTAGAAGGTGACGTTGGGAAACACCGAAAAACCCAACCTAACAGGTTTGTTAAATGCTGCTACAGGAGCTAGTACCTCTGCAACAAAGGAGGAAATCAAAACAAGATATGTCAATACAAATATGACCAAATTATTTGATAAACCATTTACACCAAAAGTCCAAAAAGATATATTTATACCCCCTCAAGTCAACACATACAAAGAAAGCCTAGGACAAAGATAAACAAGCATACAACCATATAACCCGAGCATATATTGAAAATATCCACAAAATCCAAACCTTTTTAAACCAAAATCCCAGATCTACCAATACAAAGAACCCTCATGAAGATTATATTACACAACATCTACAAGGATACAACAAATTAATAGCACAACCCGGTACAAACTCCAATCTAGTAGGTACTTGTTACCATTATGGATTACTAAACACAGTATATACCGCAACGGGGGAGATGAGATAGCTACAATTCCAGAATTACACAAGGCATTTATGCACTATAAACGAATTACCAAAGGGACATTATTTTATATAAAATTCTATTCAAAGACCCGGCCGAGATATTATATGACGAAATCAAACCAATTATACAAGTAATAAAAATAGGATTGACAAGAGAAATGATTATCCCTTAAAAGATAGAAAAACAAGACGAAATCCAAAGGATTGAGATACCAAACATTTTATGCAAGAAAAAGAGTTATTGGCTTAGCCACAATATTAAATGAACTAGCAACAAATTATTTAAACCAAAATACAATATGGAGCTACTACGCCAGAGAGCAAACAATGATATATTCAAATTGCGAGAGAAACAAGGCGGCGAGATATGGAAGAAATAAGACGGTGGGTATTAATCCTACTAAAACCGTAACAAAAACCGACGACAAGAGCTATAAGGCAAAACTTTATCTCAACGGAGCTAATGGAAAATTATTGCAAAACTATAGGACACAAATATCCAGACCACAAGCTGACATTTCAAAATGTTACGGAGAAGACAATATCATTCCATTTGTCAACTTGGAATAAAAAGACAAGATAATGGCAAGAAGATAAAAGCATGAAGATAATGGAAGAAAAAGATAGTGGAAGAAAAAGAAATATGTAAAAAGTTGTTTGTCATTTTATGTAAAGTTAGGAATCTTGTAAATTAGTGCGGATAGTGGTAGGAATAATATAATGTAAAGTAATCATAGTTAGCTAAAAGTAACTATAGGTTAGAAAAAGTAACCATAGTAAGGTTACTTATACTTGTATAAATAGAGAGCCATTAGGCAAGATAGAAGCAAGACTTTCTACACGGAAAGCATTGCTCCTTTGTAACAAATATTCTCTCAAATAAATATTTTTCTCAAGCTAAACTTTGTCCAAGCAATGGATCAACATAATGAAGATACTCCACAGGTACACATATCCATCAATATATCTAGAATCATGAATATGAATAGCTAAATTACTTGATTCTCGAATATCATAATATTGATAAGATGAATTTATATTAAGTTGTTATACACTAGAATTATTGTCAAATGTTTTTAAGTTTGTTAACATGAGGAAAGAAAAGAAAACTTCCGACTATGCCATCCTAAAGTTGAAACCGTAGGCATGAGGAGCCGTGAGGGAGTAAACACGGTTGAGGCGCTTGTAGGAAGAAAGTATTTTCGAAAGTACGGTGTTAACAAAGGATCGAGAAAATGTTTGAAAATAGTCTAGTTATAATAATCGATATGAATGCTATCTGTCAAGATTATGATATGAAGGAATTGTATTAAATTGCTATTGTGATGATTGATATGACTTACTTACATGATGAAATGATTTTAGCATATAAGATATTAATTTTGCATATACTTAGAACTATACCAACGGAAATAAGACAAATCATATGGGAAAATATAATTGAAGAAGAAGAAATAGAATTAATGAACCAAGAGTGGTATGAACTAGATGAAATAAGAAGAATAAACAATGAAATCATAGATTTTAATATATACGACTTATACGACTTAGAAATTCAATATTCAGATTAATGATAAATCAAGAATACTTAGAATATTGGCAACAAACTATGACAGATCTTACCTTACTAAGTAATATGATGAAAAATAATATAGAAGCATTCCAACAAACCCACGACATAGAATATATAGAATATATGCTGGAAAATATAAAAGAAATTATAAGGTTAATACCCTTAGAAAAAATGTATTATGAACGAATCCATGAGTAAAACAGACCTCCCCCAAAAATTGGTATCAGAGCTAGATAGTAATTATTCAGACATGAATAACCAATCTGAAGTTCATAGATATGAATTATTCTAAAAGATTGATTTATGTTTATTATGGATTATATTACTAATTTAAGATGATTTTAACTTTAAATATAAAGAATCCATGAGTTTTCCCCCAACCCTAGCTGTGGCTTTTCTCTACAATATGAATGTGATTAGAAGTTGATTCAATTGAATGAATAGAAGTTGATTATGATGTAATTGCATGATATAAGTATAATTCTACATGTATTCTTGATTAACCTATGAATCTAAGATGAAATTGACATGATCTAGGTTTATCTCATAAAGAGGCAAATTGAGGGGTTAGATGTGATCTTCTAGGATTGATGATCTTCTTGTTTAGTTGCCTTAGATTAGATCACCTAGACATGAATTGATCATGATGAATCTTTTAGACCTAGACTAACTTGAATATGATCATATTGGTTATATTGTTGGTTTATGATGTTCTTCTACCTAAAGTGCCAAATTTAAGAGGATAAACTTGATCTTGACTCTTGGCTTTGAAGTACAATCTATGAAGGTATGTTATGATGAAGTTATATTTTATGAGTTGTTGACCCACTTGTAGTGGAGGAGTTTACTTATCATGTATCTCTTGTATGAATGGATTGATCCACTTATAGTGGAGGTGCTTACCTGTCAATATGTATTGCAGTGTTGACATAAGGTCCCTCTTCCCTACAACCCTATCTATGACTAGGTATGATACGTTATGAATATGAATGATATGATATGTTATGATCATTGTGGTGTTATGCATGTTGAATTGTATGTGGTGCTATTGTGGAAGGACCCTACCCACATATCCCTTTAATATAAATATATGATTCTCTACATGCCATGAATGATCTACTTGAATGATGAATTGATCCATGTCTATTGTATTAATGTTATATGTGTGACTTACATGGTCTAAGATCCTTAGATGTAATATATGTGAATTGTGCATGAGTTGGGATGTGATGTACATGTTGTGATCCCATTTAGAAGGGAAGTGTCTATGATGATAATGTCGTTGTTGTTGTGCCATTGTGAGACAATTATGCGCGCACACACACACTCCATGCATAAACATGAATATGATGTGTCTATGGTGTCAATTGAAAGGCTAATTCTCATATGCACCCTTACTTACTATTATGCATGAAATGTACATGACCATGACGATATGACTATGTACGATATGATATGATTATGTACGATATGCTATGACTATACATGATAAGTTAAGATTATGGTAGAAATGTTGTGTTGTATGAAAGGTTATTCTCATGAACACACTATGAATATAATGTGAAAGGTTTACTCACATGTTAACGATTCTAAGGTTGAAAGGACATTCTCACCCTAATGAATCTTGAGCTATTATGATGTATGTCGGTTTGAGTGCCTAGTGCATTCTTGTATAAACCTAACTTAAGAAAAGACTTAATATGACTCATAAAGGGAATTATGCTTAGCACCGAGTGGATATGAATATGAGATGGTTTCCTTCACGTTAGTAGTTGGGTTCACATTATGGTGTCTTATTAGATGGAAACCCGCATGTTAGTAGTATAAAGTTTCTAGTAGCAATCTCCATATCCCATAACTATGTGCCCCCGTAGGTATTAGCTAGTGGATCCACATAGAAGCTATTACTAATGTTCTACCTTAGGCAAGTAGGACACTCTCTTTTCGGTGTGGGAGTAGAATACCGGATTCCATGTAGCTCACATGGTATATGTCGATTAAGGCTAGATGAGTCCATAAATTGGACTCATTTAGGGCTTTATTTTGATAAGAATAGTGTCCTCGAATGCTTATTTTGTCTCAATATCTGATGAAAACTATTAAGTTTCAGGTATTTGAAGTTTTATTGAAAGCATGGACACTTAGGCACAAAAAGGAACAAAAAGGCTGAAAAGAATGAAGAAGCTGTAGCTTGAGCATCGCCAAGCACACTTGGCGATTCGCTGAAGGGATTCACTCCGCCCTTTGTTCCAGTGTGCGAAGCCTGAAGAAGAAAGATCAAAAGGGGATGAAAGGAGAAGTCGGCGGTTCGCTGAATATTTCCATGAAGCAGTAATATACCGCCAATGGTCCAGAATGTGAAGATGTTGAAGGCAAGCACGAAACGGTGATGAAACAAAAGAAGGGGGAGTCGCCGAGTCATTCGGCGACATCGACTAACCTTGCCAAAAGATCCGCCAGCACTATTTTCTAAAGTCTATAAATACTAAACTTATTATTAATTTTAGAAGAGTCGAACATTTATTTTAATTTCAAGAATAGAAAAGTACTTTTTGGGATATTTTCTCTCAAGTTTGGAGAGGGTTTTGTGGGAGACTTGAAGAGAGAAAGATTTCATCTTCCCCAAGTTGGAAGTGGGTCTTCTCCATTCTTATTCCTTTGCTTAAATCAAGATTTAATTTATTATACCCATTTGATTTTAGTATCATTTTAGGTGTATTTTATTATTTCTTAATGTGTGGCTCAAAAAACCCCATTCTTGGGGTGTGATTTTGCAAATATGTGTTGATATTGTTGTTGGATCTTGCTTGCTGATAGGTAAGATGTATTTTAATGGTGATTTCATCTAGTGGTTGTGGTTTAATTTTAATGGATTTGTAGTTGTAAATACAAAACCATCCATGTGTTTTCGGCTTGCCCGAGAAGGAGGTCACGAAACCAAGACCACTAGACTGATGGCCTAAGGAGTGGGTCGACATGAGGTTCATCCCGAGAGGGTGAACCCTAGTCCCATATCCTAACATAAAGCTCGAGAGAGTGAGTGGGGTAGGGCGTAGGATGGTCTTCATGCGACAAGTGGGTGCCCGAGAGGAACCCATTTGAAACGGGGTAAGTTGTCCGAGAGGGAACTTATTTCCATCTAAAGCTTAACCTAGTCACTATTATCTTGTAAATTTCCTATCGAAAGCATGTGCCCAACTATTTATCTCAATTTGTATTGCGGTCACACCCCAAGAATTTTCTCCCATACTTGAATTTTCTCTTTATTTTTGTTGTTTTAGCTATACTTGTGACAAACCCCCATTGATATTTGACACTTTGGTGTCACCCACTTGAATTTACTTTGTTTTTATTCGATAATTTCTCAAACGACAGCTAACTAGAACAAAATTCTAGCCTAACTACTTTTTTCACTACCACTCCCTTAGGACACGACCCGAACCCTTGGTTGGATTACTATATTATCGATGATTGTAGACACTCGTACTATAGGTTAGTGTCGTTGGTCATGATAAGCATCAAAATAGCGCCGTTGTCGAGGAGTGGTGTCATGTGAAAATGTAGTTAACTAGATCTTTTTGTTCTTTCTAGTGTAGTTTTTACTAATTTTACTTTTAGTTTTGTTTTTCTTTGTTTATTGGTTGTGTATGCAGGTCCTCTACCTAGAGCCAAAAGAGGGGTGTCCTCGTGAAAATGAGGCAAACATCACTAAGGGAAGTTGAGTGAGGAGTTGCGTCGTGCCACGATGTTAAATAAGACACTTCTTGGAGGCAACCCAAAGTCGTAAATTTAGGATTTTTATAAATAATATTGTGTATATGTTGCAGATAAACCAAGAAAAGTGTGGAAAATCTCAGGTTGGCGAGCAGAAAGTTCATTATGCGAGTCGCTAAATGGGTCGGTGAGCCCCACTGGATCCGCCGTTTTGCTCAATACAAGAGTTATACAGAGCCTGTAAAACTCGACAACTTGAAAAGCAGCTCGACACATCGCCAACCTGCTTGGAGATCTCGATGCAGACCGCCAATCTCACCCCCAGAAAATTGAAGATTTTGAAGAAAGGATGAGATAAATGACCACTCGACGGATCGTTGAGTAGGTCGGTAGGTTGACTAACATCGCCGAAAGGACAAGAACTGAACGGTTTTAAAGTGCCAAAAATCTCAACTTCACATCAAGGTAATATTTTCTAGATTATTGCTTGTCTTTAGTATTGTAGTCGATAATTAGTGCTTGGAGTGGATTACATTGCCGCCTAGCTTTTCAAAAGTATTTAAATCGGCATCTAAGGTTGGTTTTCCGAACCCCAAATTTATTTTTAGCAATTTTGTACTCATTTGCAATGATTTTTTTTTGTTATTTACATTTGAGGACAAATGTTTTTATTTGTGGTGGGGTAAGGCCCACCTTGTTTTACTTGTTTCGGATACTTGTGTTTTGGTGTACATTTGGGTTGTTTGTTTTTAATTGTGTTTTTAAAAATCGCTTTGCGATTGTTTGAGCTTATGGCTCTCTATTGGGTTTAATTGAAAATTAATTTTGACCCTTCCGAAAAATTTTCATTTTCCAAAATTTTCGTCACCTCTTGTGTTGAAAGTGGTTGTTCTTGTACAAATTCAAGTCTCGATTTTGATCAATACCGATGAGTTGAATAGTGCTCTCAATTGAACAAACATGAATGTGTGGCTACGACGAGAACAAATGAAGTAGCATAGACAATATGTGAACTCTTTGAATCTCGCTGGGATTAGCCATTTCTCAAAATATTTGCTTGTAATGACCCTTGCACACTAGTGAAAGTGTGTAGTCTTGTTTGACTTAAGTGTCGATGCCTTGTGTGATGAGCTTACTTTGAACCATGCATGAATAAACCCATAATTTGCCCCATTAGTCTGATTGATTTAGAAAGGTGTCCACTTGAGATTATCTTAGGCAACTTTAAAGAGTGTGAGACAAATTTGATATATACCTCTTTTGTGGCCTACCCGTGAGCGTGTGAAACCCTTTTGAACACTCTTTGAGCCTTACCTTTCTTTGGAAGAACCTTGATGAACCTTAGGCCTTACTTGACCCACTACCTATAATCCTTTTGATTTGTGGTTTAGCGAATAGCCAACTTAGGCCAAATGGCCTAAGTTGGGGGGTGTGGTTAAAGGGTAAAGGAGAAGTCAAGAAATGCAAGAAAGGTCCCCTTTTAACCCATGGTATTGCATAAAAGTGGAATCCCTTCAAAAAACAAAGTGTGTGGAGTAAAGTACAAAAGAAATTGGATTTCCAACCAATCCATGGAGGTGAATAAAAAAATGACTTAGAAGCACTAGAAAAAAGAATTGAAAGAAGGGAATGGCTTGAGAACACCACACCTCACGAGGATGAAAAAGTCATTGAGCCTAAATGACCATACCTTTGCACTCAGCCTCATTACAAGCCTTGAAAAGACCTTTTTGATCTTGAGTAAGCCAATTCAAAAGTCGATTGGAAAATAAGGGAAAACATGTTGGTGAAAACATGCATTGTGTTCCTCTTTTTGAGTGTGAGCGTTGCATTTGGATCCTAATCTTAAATGGTTTAACCTATAGGTGTGAATATGGAATCAATTCTTTGTGTAAGGGCATTTATATACTTTTTGTTGAGCTTGAATTTGCACAAGTAGCAAGTATTGCAAGCATGAGAATCTTTGGTAGTGGTGTGTCACAACTTGAATCTTTGAGTACACAGTTGAATTTTGCATAAGTACTTTGAATCTTGTTGTGTATGTTCCTAATTTAGTCTTGTGTAGCACTATTTGAGACACCTTGTTGAACAACTAAACTTGAGTTTCTTTGAGGACAAACAAAAGTTTAAGTTGGGGGTGTTGATAAGTCCACAAATTGGACTCATTTAGGGCTTTATTTTGATAAGAATAGTTTTCTCGAATGCTTATTTTGTCTCAATATCTGATGAAAAATCTTAAGTTTCAGGTATTTGAAGTTTTATTGAAAGCATGGACACTTATGCACAAAAGGAACAAAAAGGCTGAAAAGAATGAAGAAGCTGAAGCTTGAGCATCGCCAAGCACACTTGGCGATTTGCCGAAGGGATTCACTACGCCCATTGTTCCAGTGCACGAAGCCCTGAAGAAGAAGGATCAAAAGGCGATGAAAAGAGCAGTCGGCGCTTCGCCGAATACTTTCGTGAAGTAGTACTATACCATCCAATGGTCTAGAATGTGACGATGCTGAAGGCAAGCACAAAACGACGATGAAATAGAAGAAGGGGGGTCGCCGAGTCATTTGAAAACATCGACTAATCTCGCCGAAAGATTCGCCAGCACTATTTTCTGAAGTCTATAAATACTAAACCTATAATTAATTTTAGAAGAGTTGAACATTTATTTAAATTTCTAGAATAGAATAGTACTTTTTGGGATACTTTCTCTCAAGTTTAAAGAGGGTTTTGTGGGAGACTTGAAGAGAGAATGATTTCATCTTTCGCAAGTTGGAAGTGGGTCTTCTCCATTCTTCTTCCTTTGCTTAAATCAAGGTTTAATTTCTTATACCCATTTGATTTTAGTATCATTTTAGGTGTATTTTGTTATTTCTTGATGTGTGGCTAAAAACCCCTATTCTTGGGGTGTGATTTAGCAAATATGTGTTGATATTATTTTTGGGTCTTGATTGCTGATAGGTTAGATGTATTTTAATGTGAGTTCACCTAGTGGTTATGGTTTAATTTAATGGGTTTGTAGTTGCAAATACAAAACCACCCATGTTATTTTGGCTTGCCTGAAAGGGAGGTCGCGAAACCAAGACCACTAGACTGATGGCCTAAGGAGTGGGTCGACATGAAGTTCATCCCGAGAGGGTGAACCCTAGTCCCATATCCTAACACTCAACTCGAGAGAGTGAGTAGGGTAAGGCGTAGGCTGGTCTACATATGGCGAATGGGTATCCGAGATGAACGCATTTGAAACGGGGTAAGTTGCCATAGAGGGAACTTATTTCCATCTAAAGCTTAGCCTAGTCACTATTATCTTGTAAATTTCCTATCGAAAGCATGTACCCAACAATTTATCTCAACTTGTATTGCGGTCACACCCCGAGAACTTTCTCCCATACTTGAATTTTCTCTTTATTTTTGTTGTTTTAGCTATACTTGTGACAAATCCCCATTGATATTTGACTCTTTGGTGTCACCCACTTGAATTTACTTTGTTTTTGTTCGATAATTTCTCAAACTACAACTAACTAGAACAAAATTATAGCCTAACTACTATTTTCACCACCACTCCCTTGGGACACGACCCGAACCCTTGGTTGGGTTACTATATTATCAACGATTGTAGACACTCATATTGTAGGTTAGTGTCATTGGTCACAATAAGCATCAAGGCTACTATCCTTAAATGATACGAATACAAGCTATGATAAGAATGTGGACTCCAATTATGACTTCTTAAGAGGTACTACTTAGTATGGGTGGTAGTATGGGATGTTATCTATACATTTCACAAGTGGACTTTAAGAGGGGTTATAGTTAGGTTCCCTTATGTTATGAAGACTTATGAATTGTTTATGTGTGATATGAATGAATCTTAAGGTTGACTTTACGTATTAGAAGTTATGATTATGAATCTCTTCTTATTTATGTATGTTGGCTATGAATGAATCAAAAGTAAGATATGTATGTTGTTGGTGATCTAAATATGATACTTAGCATTTGATAGGGTTATGGGATCTTACCTTTGCATTGCACTAGTATGACTTTGGGTTGCTTATATGTTAGTATGAACTAATGTTAAGTATGATCATGGTGGCCTAAAAATGATACTTAGTGTAGATAGGACTATGGACCCTATCTATGCATTGCACAAGTGGAGCTTAGGGTTACTTATGTTGTTGTTGTTTTATTATGATGTTATGGTCTTGATATGTGACTATGCATGTGTATTATGTCTTGTAATAGATGATGTGCATTATGACTATGTTTGGAGACTATGCTTATGGTAATGTTGATATCCGTGTGCTTTGATGAACTATATGTGAGTTGTTTATGACTTGTGTTCTCCAACTCTTTCAAGAAAAATGTTCAAAAGTACATAGCATGAGTTCCAACTAAAATGTTCCCTTTCTAGCATGTTTTAAATGTTTTTATGCATAGCTACCATACTTAGTACATTCTTATGCTAACCCATATTTCTATGTTTTCTACAAATGTAGGGGGTTGGTTCATGGAGATGGGATCTGTTGGTTCAAGCTTGGGAATAGGTGACCCTCCAAGCTAGTTGATGAGTCCTCAAGTTCGGGGACAAACATCTTACTTAGTAGATATCTTAGTAGTTTCTTTATAGTTTCATTTTAGAACTATGTAAGGGTTGTATCCCTATATGTCTAAGTATTCTATTATATTAGATGGCCAATGAAACAGTGTTTAGACTCTTTTTTACTTCATAGAAATGACTTCGATTGTTGAAGAAAACGTTTTAATTTTTTGCTTTTATTCTATGACATATGCAATGATGTATGCTAAGGGTTTGTATGAGACCCCTTCAGGGTCAAGTACGCCATGTCACGTCTAGGGGTAGTCTCGGGTCGTGACATAACCGATAATAAAACCACATGAGCTAAATGTGGAGTCCGATGTATACGCCCCATCGAGAGGACCTAATATACCCGGCCAAAGGTATAGAGGTATGCTGGTGTGATCACTAAAATGATACCCACAAAGGGGACTTACAACCTATGTGGCTCGTAGTTCTGGGACTATTTGGGTACGCTAAACCCTAGTCCAACTCAATATTATGCTACTCCCAATGGATTAAGTGATTAATATATTATGACTGAATTTCTGTGATTCACTGGATAGCTCAAAATGACATGCGAACTGAGAATGCACATAAATAAATTGATAATGACACATTCATATACTGAGGCATGTATATCTGAAATAGCTGAAATATCTGGCCTAGCATGTGTAATTCAAGAACTAAAGAACTACATATCTAGGGTTCTGAAATTCATGCAATAAACTAAGTAATAACATAATAATCTGATTTGGATCATTCTAACAGCTAAAACCCAACAATTCTAACATTTAAGAAACTCTAGGTCTAGATAATATTAAGGGAATCAAGAATCTGACTAAAAACTAGGGACCTAATGGGCGCGAAGGAAACCACTAGTGAAATCCCACGTAATTGGTGACGAAATCCATGGAGAAATCTTTCGATTTTGGGGTTGGAACTGATGGAACCTTGTTGCGTTCTTGAACTAGGGTTCTTGACCTCTTTTCTCCTCTTACGCTCTAATTTTTCTAAGTTTTGATTAATGATTTGACTTGGGTAAGTTCTAGTTATATTTCTAGGCTTAAACTAACTAAAACCTCATAATTTAGGGGCCAAACGAATAAGTAAAAGACCAAAAGACCCCTGACTTAAAAACTGTCGGAGTCACCGATGGAGCTGACTGACACGCCGTGAGTCGATTGACGGTCCGTACTGGTCGACCGTCGTTCGCGACTGAAGGCTGACATTTGGGATCTGAAACTACAAGTTGACTGGCCCATCGATGGAGCTGACTGACTGGACGTGAGTCAACTGACAATCTGTACTAGTCGACCGTCGTTTGCGACTGAGGTCTGAAATCTAAAGTGAGAAACTGAAAGTTGACTGGCCCATCGACAGAGTTGACTGACGGTCCATAGGTAGCTTCTGTCGGTGGCACCTGCAACTTCTGAAAATCTAGAATTTTTCCTTTTTCGAATCGGGGGTGTTATATTTATCCTCTACATGAGCCACACTACCCATGGAAAATCTACCAAGAGCATCTGCTACCACATTAGCTTTGTCAGGGTTATAAAGGACATTCATGTCATAATTCTTCAATATTTCTAACCACCTCCTTTGGCAAAGATTCAACTCCTTTTGACTAAACACATATTGTAAGCTCTTGTGATTGGCAAACACATAAACATGCACCCCATATAGATAATGCCTCCATATTTTTAAGGCAAACACCACCACCACTAATTCAAGATAATAGGCAGGATCATTCTTCTCATGGACTTTAAGTTGCCTTGAAGCATAAGCAATCACCTTACCATTTTGAATAAGTACACATCCCAATTCAACTCTAGAGGCATCACAATACACCACAAAATCATCTGTACCCTTCGGTAAAGTCAACACCAGGGTAAAAGTAAGTCTATCTTTCAATTCTTGAAAACATTTATCACAAGCTTCTGACCACTCAAACTTAGACTTCTTTTGAGTCAATGTCATCAACGGAGAAGCAATGTAGGAAAACCCCTTAACAAACCTCCTATAGTAACCGGCCAAACCCAAAATGCTTCTAATAAATGAAGGATTTAGAGGTCTAGGCCAACTCTTGACTGCATCCATCTTCTTAGGATCTACCTCAATACCCTTGTTTGACACAATATGACCAAGGAATGCTACAAACCTTAACCAAAAATCACACTTGCTAAACTTTGCAAAAGTTGATGGTCCTTAAGAACTTGCAATACAATTCTCAAATGGTCAACATGCACATTCTCACTCCTTGAACAGATCAAGATATCATCGATAAACATTAACAGAAACATCTCAAGATATTGTCGGAACACTCTATTCATTAAGTCCATGAACGCTGCCAGAGCGTTAGTCAAACCAAAGGACATTACTAGAAATTCATAGTGACCATATCGAGTTTGAAAGTCCTTCTTTGGAATATCAACCCCTTTCACCCTCAATTGGTGATAACTCGAACGAAGATCAATCTTAGAGAATAACTAGCCCCTTGAAGTTAGTCAAACAAGTCATCAATTCTCGGAAGTGGATACTTATTCTTAATGATCACTTTATTCAATTGATGATAATCAATGCACATTCTAAGAGACCCATCCTTCTTTCAAACAAACAACATCGGAGCACCCCATGGAGAGATACTCGATTGAATAAAACCCTTGTCTAATAGATCCTTCAACTATTCTTTCAACTCATTTAACTTGACCGGACCCATTCTATAAGGAGGAATGGAGATAGGTTGCGTATCCGAAAGAAGGTCAATACCAAAATCTATTCCCGCTCGGGAGGATTATCGAGCAAATCATCAAGGAAAATTTTTGGGAATTCATTCACTACCGAAACCGATTCTAGGGAAGGGGTTTTGGATTCAACATCCCTTACTCTAAGAAGATGGTAAATACACCATTTGGAGATCATCTTCCTAGCTTTAAGGAAAGAGACAAATTGACCTCTAGGCATAGAATTTCCCCCCTTCCATTCTATGATAGGATCATTTGGAAATTGGAACCTAACCACCCGAGTCCTACAATCGATAGAGGAATAACATGCATGCAATCAATCCATACCTAAAATCACATCGAAGTCTAACATGTCTTACTCTACCAAATACACCAAAGTAACTCTATGGGGCAAGGAAATGGGACAACTTCTATAAACCCTCGTAGCCACTATTGAGTCACCAACCGGGGTAGAGACCAAAAAAAGGTTCTACTAACACATCGGGTAGTATTTCAAACTTCATGGCCACAAAAGGTGTCACAAAGGACAAAGTAGCATCGGGATCTAACAAGGCATATACATCAATAGAAAAGACTTTTAACATACCGATCACCACATTCGGGGAGCTCTCTTGGTCATCTTGGGATCGAAGAGCATAAAAGCAGTTTTGCTTTTGAGCATTGAAGTTTAAACTGCTTGGAGGAGCTTGTTTATCTTCTCTTCCCTTAACCTTGAGCATTGGAAAATCTCTCATCTTGCGGCCAACCTTTCCACAGCTAAACACCCAACGATGCCAACTAGGCACTTACCATCATGCTATCTACTATATTTTGTACAATTAGGCCTAGCAGCATAAGAACCACCACTATTACCTCCATGAGATTTAGGATTGGAAACCCTATCCTTGTTGACCCTTGGAGCACTAGAGGAGCCTTAGTTGGAAAACCTTTGTTTGAACCTTGGTTGACCTTGTCCATCGGACCTAGCATTGGAGAAGTTCCCTTCACCGGTTCCAGCTTTATTCACTTCTCTATTCCTTTTCTTGAGTTTTGACGCCTCAATTTGTTGAGCGTACACCATAAGCCTTGTGATATCCATGTCATGATGGAGCATTGTCATACAACATTCTGTTTTAACCAAGTCAGACACACCCGTCAAAACCCTACTCATCTCATTCCTCGAATTTGCTACCATAGCGAGCATACTTGGAAAATAGAGTGAATTTTAAGGAATATTATTTCACGCTCATACCTCCTTGACAAAGATTAATGAATTCCTCCACCCTTGCTTTCCTCAACTCTCGGGGAAAGAATCTATAAAGAAATGTCAATTTGAACATTTCCCATTCAACCGAGACTGCTCCTACAGGTTTTCCCCTCTTTTATTGTCCATACCAAACTTGAGAAACACTTTTCAATTGGTAAGCGGCTAACTCCGCTTTCTCTACTGAAGTCACCCCATAACATCAATTATTTTGTAAACCTCATCCACAAATTCTTGAGGGTCCTCTTCCACTTTGGAGCCATGAAACTCAGAAGGGTTCATTCTTGCAAAATCCCTCACTCTAGAAGCCACGGAATTCACATTAGTGTTCCTAAAACTTCTCTATTGGCTTGAGTCGTCATGAGTTGAGCCAACAATTAAATAGTAGACCTAAACTCCACATGGGTCACATTCTCAACCACGGGATCAACCGGAGCTTGATTATCTTGAGGAGGATCTCCTTGATTCACATTCTCCTATTTCATCCTTTTAGCGTTAGCCCTTCGTGTATTCATATCCTGAAGACACAAGAAAAGGATTAAAAAAAGACCTTATAGAGTTAAACTCTATCGCACGACTTAAGAGTAATGAAATAAGTGAAATTTCCTAAACATCTTATAGCCTCTCATTCATAAATGTGGCGCGCTTCACACACATGAACAAAAATCTACTAGAAATGGCTTATGAGACATCATCCTAGAATCATTCTAAATATTGTGCTCTGATACCAAGTTTGTCATGACCTAAGGGTACCCCCTAGATGTAACAAGGCACATAGACCCAAAAGGCCCTATGTAATCCAATTAGCATATCATAACATATGCATAGAACAATAAAGAGTAAGACGCATTTAGCCATCAATTACAATACTTTAAATGAAATAGGGTCACAACTCTTTTACAACAAACTCTGAAAGGAAATACAAGAAAATAACTAAAAAGATATAATCCGCTCTCGAACCATGAGGACTCACCAACAGGCAAGAAGAATAGTCGAATCCAAGTTTTTATCCAAAAGAAGATCACCTTAAGAATCGGACCCTACACTTATGGAAAATGTAGGAAAATATGGGTTTGTACAAAAGTGCACTAAGTATGAAAACCATGCATAAAATTATGAAAACATGCTAAAAGGACATTTTAGTTGAAAAGCATGCACTTTACCCAGTTTAAGAGTCATCATGAAAATTAGTGTAAAAGCATAAGTCATAAACATATTCAACATATAGGTTATCATAGCATAATGGAAAGATACCATAAGTACCCTCAAAGTCTACTTGTGCAATGCATGAGTAAGATCCCATAATCCTACACATACTAAGTAAAGCTTCTTGAGTAGCCATAGTTCAAAGTTCATATTCTTGTTCATACTATCATAGTGGGGAATAAGCCTTAAGCTACATAGACCATGTAAGTTTACCATGGAATCCGGTGTCTACCCCATACCAAAAAGAGGTTATCCTACTTGCCAAAGTTAGAACCATATTCTTAGTTTAGGTGTATATTGATGAGTCCACAAATTGGACTCATTTAGGGCTATATTTTGATAGAATTAGTGTCCTCAAATGCATATTTTATCTCAATATCTGATGAAAACCCTTAAGTTTCAGGTATTTGGAGTTTGAGGGAAAGCATGGACACTACTTAGCAAAAAAAAGAACAAAGGCAGCTGAAAGAACTAAGAAATGAAGATCTGAGAATCGCCGAACCTATTCTGCGAGTCGCCAAAAGGTCTTATCCTTGCCTTTTGTTCCAGTGTGCCAAGCCCTGAAGGAAAAGATCAAATCAGCTATGAAATGGAGCAGTCGGCGTGTCACTGAGCAGTTTCGCGAAGCAATACTATACCGCCCAATAATCCAGGACGCGAAGATGCTAAAGGCAAGAGCTGAAAGTCGATAAAGCAGACCAAAGGGCGGATCGCCGAATGGCTCCTTCGCAACACATTTTCTAAAAACTATAAATACTAGTTTAGTTTTTATTCTGAGTAGTCACTTTTGTTTTAAGTTTATAATGCAATTTTGAGAGGCAATATTCTCTCTAAGTTTGGAGAGGGTTTTTGAAGAACTTGAAGATTCAAAGGATTTCAACTCCAATATTTTGGACTTGGGTCTTATGGGTTCTTCAATCTTGGCCTATTTTAAGACTTAATCTTGCATACCCATTGATGAAAACTAAGATTGGTATAACTTTTTATCTCGTATACATGTCTAGCTAAAACCCCAATTCTTGGAGTGTGATTTTGTGAATATGTGTTAGATTATCTGTTGGGTCTTTCTTATTGATGGTTTATTTGTTGTGTAAATGTGATTTCATTTAGTATTTGTGGTGGAACTTAATGAAATTGTAGTTGCAAATACAATTTCACCTTTGTGTTTTTGGCTTGCTCGGGAGAGAGGTCGTAAAACTAAGACTACTAAATTGATAGCCGGTGGGATTGGGTCGACATGAGGTTCAGCTCGAGAGAGTGAACCCTAGTCCTTCTCCCACACATTCAGCTCGAGAGAGTGAGTGGGGTAAGGTGGAGGTTGTGCTTAAAGTGGCAACTCGGTGTTTGAGAGAAACCGAGTTAATTTGGGGCAAGTTGCTCGAGAGAGAATTTTCCCCTATTTATAGTCTAACCTAGTCACAAATATTCAACGAGTTTACTATCAAAAGCATGTACCCAATGATCTATTTTAGCCCGTATTCCTATCACATCCCAAGAATCATGTCTTCATATTCGTATCTCTCTTTATTTTTGTTAATTTTGCTCTTTACTTGTTTACAAACCCCCCATTGATAATTGACACTCATGTCAAACCCTTTAATTTGTCTTGTCTTCATTCGATAAAGTCTTTAGCTACGGTTAGCTTTAGCACTTTCACGCTTAATCACTAATTTTTATGAACCGCTCCCTTGGGATCAACCCCAGCCCTTGGTTGATCGACCCCAGTCCTTGGTTGATCGACCCCAACCCTTGGTTGGGTTACTTTACTATTGTACGATCGTAGACACTTGCATTGGAAGTTGTGTCTTGATTACACAAATATCAATATGGCGCCGTTGCCGGGGAGTGGTGTTACGTGAAATTTTTTTATTAAGTCAAACTTTTCCTCTGATAGTCGTAGGTTACTAACTTTATTTTTCGTTTTGTTTTTGTTTGTTTATTTTGTGACAGAAACAGGAAAATGAGTGTAAATAGTGAAGCTGGTGATCAAATGGATTACCTCCGTCTAAAGAAAAAATTGATGCTCAGGGATGGCATCTTAAGTTTCAATAGAGAGGAAGGGTAGTCAGTTCACGAGTTGTGGCGACAATTCAAAGCTCTCATGCATCAGCACCCAGCTCATGACATTCCAGAATGCGGATTCATCCAGTTGCCCTACGCAAAAGCAGCCCACCTCCTTGATCACATGGCCAAGACCATCAAGAAGAAGGAGAAAGACCAAATAATGGCCACTTTGTTAGAGCAGCTCGATGACTTGGCCCAAAAGGTCAATGACTTAGAGGTACTATCCAAAGGAAAAGATAAGTACATTCCTCCTCACAAGCATCAAAAGACGAAGAAGAAATAGAGCGATAAAATTGAAGAGGTCCTCTTGCTCATCCTACACAAAGTAGACAAGCACGACAGACTGTTGGAAGAAATTAGAGAGAATGTTATGATGCTAAACCAGATGACTGCCTCTTATTCTTTGCTCATTCAGCTGCTGGGGTCCCAAATGGACCAATTGATGCACTTGCCCAACTCGGATCCAACAAAGGGGTGGCCTTATGAAAATGAGGCAACCCCCAATACTGAAATTTAAGGGTTGATTCACGTCGTGCTGTGACATTAACTAAGGCGCTTCTTGGGAGGCAACCCAAGGTCTTAAATTCTTTGTTTTATTATAGAAATAATGGTGTATTGATTTTGCAGGTTGAAATGTGGAGAGTGATGGACAAGTGTAGATTGGCAATCTATAGGTCCATTCCGCGACTCCGATCTAGGCCACCGTTACACTCAAGACCAATTTACATTGGAGTCTGTAAAACTCAGCGAGGAAGGTGACTACTCGGTGTGACGCTGAGTAGTTCGGCGATCGTGACTAATGTCGTCGAAGGGACAACAACTGGACGGTTTTAAAGGCTAATGGTTTCAAAGTTTGACAAACTTTCATTTTCCACTCGATTTCAACTTTCGCAAATCTACACTTAGTAAGTAATTTTCATTATCTTTGCATTCGTGGTATTTTAGTCATCGATTGGTGTTCAAACTTGGGATTACATTGCCTCCTAGCATTTCAAAGTACTTTGATCAGCATAAAGGGTTGGTTTTCCTGAACCCCGAGACTACTTTGAAAAATCATTTCTCTTATGCATTTGGGTTTATTGAATTGATGTGTGATGGACCTCTCTGATAGATTTAGATTGTTGAAATGTCGAGTTCGATTTGTAAATATTTCCCATTTTATCTTGATTTTTTGAACTCCCATTTTGTTGCACGTAAAAATGAGTTAAATCTTGCGAGGTTGTGCGTGTGCGGTGTTTATCATGATTAAGTGTTATGGGTCTAAGCTTGATTGTACTAGTGCATAGTTTAATTTTGTTTTCGGGGGTTGTGGGGTTGAAGTCGAGAAGATAGGTTGGAAATAGGCACGTTGGGCCATTTCGCGAGCTGGGTCGAGCTCGCCAAACCACTCGACGATTCACCTAATGTCCCAATCTCGCCTTTAATTTCATGCTACTTGTGATATGGGTTCTGTAACTTTCGACGAGAAGTCTTTGATCGCTAAAAGCATTCGATGACTCACCAAAAGTCTCCTTGATCACCCTTTGTCTGCACCTCTGAACCTTTGTTGCATTGTATCTTTTGACGGATAAAACCCTGCTCGACGAAAGAAGTTGGTGACTTGTCGAAAGGATTTACCCATCGCAGACTTGTTAAAAAAATTTAGCCAACTCCTATCGGCGAGCTCCACCTAGCTTGCCAAAGTAACTTAGCGATTCACCAATCTATTCGGCGAGTTTTTCTGCAAGTGTGTCCCTATGAATTTGATTTAGTTGTTTTAACTTCTTCCCAATTCTTTGCTGAAATGGCTAGATATAAAGTTAAAGGAAGAAGCAGGCCACCCCAAGGTAAAACAAAAGGGGTTACAATCAACGAGGATGCAGCTGCATCTAGAAGCAAGGTTGCTAAACTCTCCACAACTGGTGGGAAAGGCAAGGGCAAAGACAAGACCCTTGAATTATCAGATGCAAGCACTGACAGTGATGGCTTTTATAGAAATGATCCCAACCAATCTGAAAGCGAAGGTGTGGGTTCTGATGAGGATGATCTGCTAATAGCACAGAGGGCTGAGCAGTGAACTAAGAAGTTGAATGATCTATCTAAGGTCAGGACTCCCCAACCTACCACTATTACACCTCCAGTTCCAGAGCAGGCAATGGTATTAGCACCTCCAGTATAGGGTCCTCCGCCTAAGTCAATGAATCGAGTAAAGGCTAAGGGGTTGAGGACAATTCCGGAGGAAAAACGTCTATCCATAAATGGGGTTATAAACAGGCACCCAGAGATAATGGAGTGCCTGAGATACCACAAGTTCCAAATATTCACTAAACAATGTGGCCCTTATATTCCAAACTGGGTAAGAGAGTTCTATAGTACATACGGTGCACTAATACCCTAGAAAAAGCAGCTAGAAGTAGCCTTCAAAGAAGTGGACTATGTGGTTGTTAGAGGCAGGAGGGTGAAGTGTGATAGTGGGGTGATCAATGTAGTCTTGGGCATGTCCACGAATATTAGGGATCACTGAAAGCACTTGATCAGAACAAAGAAGTTGGATGAGAAGAAAAAGTGGTTAGCCCCACTAATTTCATATGAGACTCCGAAGTGGTTGGTGGAAGGAGTTCCAATTAAAAAGAAAGAACTAAACATAGCCTCAAGGTTCTGGTTCGGTTTTATTAGCAGCACAATTATGCCATCCTAGAATGAGTCGATCCTTCGCCTTGCCAAGGCAGCTTGCTTGGGCTGCATCATAGAGGAGACTCGAATAAACTTGGGTACAATTATTGCTTTAGAGATACTCATGCGTGCAAGGTAGACCCAGACCTCACTTCTATTCCCAGTATTGATTACAAAATTATACAAACAAGTTCGGGTACCTCGAGATGCCAAGAAGGATGTGGAAGTGATGCCCACAGCCTCTATTGATATCCGAAGAATTGAAACCAAGAACCTTAAGGATCAAGCATAAAGGAAGAAGGCAGCATCGGTGGAGTTAGTAAACACAGAATCATCACTTGCAGAGGCACCTCTACCTACTCCGGTCCCAGGGCCTTCAGGTATATCCATTACCACTGCTACTCCTACTGATACTCCAGGTTCTTTTGTTGTTGCACAGTCTCCCAAACCCACTGTTGTTGGTGTTGTTTCTCAGCCTCCACTCACCTAGGCTTCCCTACTCCGGATGGGATAGTTGGCTCTTTTTGTTGATCGTCGAGCTGCCAGTCTAAAGGCCTCTGTTCCAGGCATGATCCAGACTTCCCTAACTGATGTTGTGACACCTATGCACTACCATTGATGTCCTAGAGGCCAGGATAGCGGTGTGTGAGCACAACTAAGGAGCCACAGAGGAGGTGACGGTTTTAAAAGCTGCAATTGCTGAGCTACGAAAAGATGTAGACCACCTGAAGTCCACTGATGTGTCCATGGTCTTTGGAACAGTGGAGATTCCAGATTTTCCTGAGATGCCTCAGACCACCACTGGATATTGGGATAGAGCGAAACTGACAACCGATCCTGAGTTAGAACCAGAGACTGATGAAGAGATGCATGAGGGGACTGAGGGTGCTGCAGATGAAGACATGACCGAGACGGAAGCAATAATGATAGATGTTATTGTGCAGTCTTTCTTAGCACCTGTTGCTGGATCCAGTAGAGCTGGTTGGGAACTAAAGCCCAGACAGATGGAGCGACCGATTAGCCAGGATCCCCTCTTTATCCCCCTCTCTGTCTTTCTTTATTTTTACATTTTGGATTTTTTGTTATTTGCATTTGAGGAAAAATGGTTTTATTTGTGGTGGGGTGAGGCCCACCTTTATTTATATTTGGGCTTTGTGCTTAAATCGTGTTTACACTACTTTCTATGGATGTTTGAGCATGTGGCTTCTCTCAATTTTGATCAATATCGATGACTTGAATAGTTCTCTCAATCAAATGAACATGAATGTGCGGCTACGATGAGGTCAAATGAAGTTGCATAGACAATATGTGAACTCTTTGCATCTCGTTATGACTAGCCTAGTATCGAATAGAGTCTCTTGTGATGATTATTGCACACTAGCGAAAGTGTGGAGTCTTGTTTGACTTATAGTGTCAATACCTAGTGTGATGAGCTTACCCGTGAACTATGCATGATGGATCCTAGAATTTGCTCAGTTAGTCCGGTCAACTAAGTGATGCTATCTGTTGATATGATCTTAGGCAACTTCTAAGAGTGTGAGCCAATTTGACATATACCTTTTTTGTGATCTACCTTGTGAGTGTGTGAACCATTTTTGAACATCCCTTGAGCTTTCCCTTTCTTTGGAAGAAACTTGATGATAACAATGATCTTTCTTTATCCATCACCCATAATCCTCATGAAGTTGTGGTTAGTTGAATAGCCAACTTAGGCCAAAATCCTAAGTTGGGGGTGTGGTGAAAAGATAAGGGCAAGTCAAGAAGTGCAAAGAAAAGTTATGGATTAAAGTTGAAAAGTACAAAAGAAATGGGGTTCCCAAATAATCCATGGGAAGTGAATAATAGGATGACTTGTGAGCATTAGTGAAAATGATGAAAGAAAAGGAAAGAAAGTGTTGAGAGCACCACATTTCATGAGGATGAAAGTCACTGAGCATAAATGACCATACCTTTGCATTTAGCCCCATTACAAGCCTTGAAAGACCTTTGTGATTTTGAGTGAGCTGAAACAAGTGTTGATTAGAAAATACGGGCAAACCTATGGGTGAAATTATGCATGTTGTTCATCTTTGTGAGTGTGAGTGTTGCATTTTATTCCAAATCTTTAAACTATGAACCATTGTGTGAATATGGAATCATTCTTTGTGTGAGGGCATTTGAACACTATAGTTGAACTTGAACTTGCATTTGAAGCAAGTATTGTGAGCATGAAATATTTTGATATTGGAGAGTCACAACTTGAATCTTTCAGTGCACATTTGATCTTTGCGTAAGTAAATTGAGTCTTGTTGTGTGAATTCATGATCGAGTCTTATGTAACATTGTTTGAGACACCCATTTTGAATGGCTGGACTTGAGTTTGCTTGAGGATAAGAAAAAAATTAAGTTGGGGGTGTTGATGAGTCCACAAATTGAACTCAGTTAAGGCTATATTTTGATAGAATTAGTGTCCTCAAATGCATATTTTATCTCAATATCTGATGAAAACCCTTAAGATTCAATTATTTGGAGTTTGAGGGAAATCATGGACACTACTTATCAAAAAAAGAACAAAGGCAACTGAAAGAATGAAGAAATGAAGATCTGAGAATCGCCGAACCCATTTGGCGAGTCGCCAAAAGGTCTTATCCTCGTATTTTGTTCCAGTATGATAAGCCTTGAAGGAAAAGATCAAATCAGCGGTGAAATGCAGCAGTCGGTGTGACGCTGAGCAGTTCTACGAAGCAGTACTATACCACCCAATGATCCAGGATGGGAAGATGCTGAAGGCAAGAGCTGGAAGGTAATGAAGCAGACCAAAGGGCGGATCGCCATATGTATCAGCGATCCCGACTAACTGCGCCGAATGGCTCCTTCGTGACACATTTTTTGAAAACTATAAATTCTAGTTTAGTTTTTATTCTAAGTAGTCAGTCTTGGTTTTATTAAGTTTAGAATACAATTTTGAGAGACAATATTCTCTCTAAGTTTGGAGAGGGTTTTGAAGAACTTGAAGATTCAAAGGATTTCACCTCAAGATTTTGGACTTGGGTCTTGTGGGTTCTTCAATCTTGGCTTTATTTAAGACTTAATCTTGCATACCCATTGATGGAAACTGAGATTGGTATAACTTTTTTATCTTTTTTACATGTCTAGCTAAAACCTCAATTCTTGGGTGTGATTTTGTGAATATGGGTTAGATTATCTGTTAGGTCTTGCTTGTTTATGGTTTATTTTGTAACGACCTGAGAGCACCCCCTAGCCGTTACATACGTATTCGACTTCTCGAAGGTCTTATACAAGCCTTAGCATTCATTCATCGCATAGATCATAAAAATCACTAAGAATTTAAAACTTTTATTCAATAAAACCATAAGAGTTCAAGAGTCATCCACATTTGAAAACACCAATACGCAAGCGGAACTACTAAGTCTCTTTAGCCAATCTTAGACAAGAACTTAAAACGTACTAAGGGACATGACCCTTTACAAATGAAATGAAACTTAAGTTTCTATTAAAATGACTAAGAAACTTCTAAACATAGTCCTCGAATCTTGAGGACATACCAAAGACTTGGAAGAGTGAAGCAATCCAAGCAACTCCAAAGCACAATCTCCACCTAGTTACCACAACCTACACTTGTAGTAAAATAGAAGAAAGGGGTTAGTACAACACATGTACTAAGTATGAGAATATGCAAAACATGCTAAAAAGGACATTTGTGAGGAAGTTATGCTTTCTTGCCATTTTGATAAAATCTCATGAACATCAACATAATAGGCACCTTACAAGTCACAACCAACAATACAAAGTCATATTCTTCACAATACCTTATAAACATACATAAACCATTTACCTTTACCTTCTTGCCTTGGACCTCCACCTTAAGTAACCCTTAAGCAATACCTTTGTGCAATGTATGGGCAACATCCCATACCATCACCCACACTAAGGCACCAACTTAAGGTCACACAAAGTGCACTTACCATGCATACCTCAACCTTCACCAATTAGTCACATAAGACATAGAAGCACATAAGCCAACAAGTCACTTCATAAAACCAGAACAGTCATCAAATGTCATCCCAAGACTCACCTAAGTAAGACATGGTGAGGCAGCCCATACTACCTCTCCATACCACACCCAAGTGATCCTTAAGGCTACAGAAGACAAGCTCCATTCACATCTCAACATAATTCATTCTTTCAACTTAATGCATTTAGACAACTTCATTCACTAATGACATAAGATCATCACATACATTCAATTCAACATAAGCACTTACATTCAATTCATTATGACTCACTTTCACATTATCATGCTCAAAGACCAACACTTTCATTAATTAGCCCAATAAGACTCATTCATTCATTATCATTACTAAGACACATCAAGATCTCCCTTAAATGTCTACTTGTGTAATGTCTAGGTGATGTCCCATTCCACCACCTATCCTAAGTAGTACACCCTTAAGAGACCCTAGTTCATTCATTCATTCATTAATGTGGGGGAAGAGCCTTAACCGACATAGACCATGGAGCTTGACATGGAATCCCGGTAATACCATTACCGGATGAGGGATCCCTACTTGCCTAAGGTAGGGTCATTCTTTTAGCCTTTACGTGGTAGAGACCACTAGCTAGTCCTACGTGGGCACATAGTTAAGGGATAGAAAAATTTCCTCTAGGTACTCTCATCTCAACTCACAAAGGAGCATCCATCTTAAGGGTTGCTACTAACTACTTACATTTCAACTAACAAAGGAGTATCCACCAATATTCATACCCTCTCTATGCTTGGGAAGGAGGTTTTAGAGTTAAAAACTATTAATTGATGATTGTAGTGATTGGGTTATTGTGGACTTTGCTTGAGAAAGTGGGTCTAAATTCAATCCTACCAATCTAGCTTGAAAGAATAGATTAATTAAGGTATTGGGTTGTTTATCTTGGTTATGCTTGTTGAGGTTCGAGAGAACTCGCTTGATTTGTGATAGTTGATTGAGAAATGACAATTGCACCTAAAGCCTAGCCTACCCACTAAGATTCAACGACTTTTAGTAAATATTAATCACCCATATAGAGAAATTGGTGTTCAATTGATCACACCCCCAGTGATCCCTCTCTACTTGATTACCACGTGTATTTGTAGTTGTTACTTGATCACTCTAATCCCCCCAATTGACATTAATTGTCAAACCCCTACCATTTACTTTAATTGTTTCAAAAATATCTACTTCTACAACCGATTAGAACACTTCTTTCACTTTGTAATTGAATTCTTTACATTACCACTCCCTGTGGGATCGTCCCCAACTGTTCGTTGGATTTATACTTGATTGTGACCGCCTACGCTTAAAATCAGATGAAGTGTAGTTGAGCGTTATCATTGGTGATCCAACATCTATAGTACTATTGGAGAGCCTTGGTATAAATGAGACACTTTCTTATTAAGAAGTTCTGATCGATATTTTAGACCGGCAAGTCCTGAAATTGAGAAACAAAGAAGTTGCTTCCATAAAGGTTCTTTGGAGGAATCAGTTAGTTGGGGGTGCAACTTGGGAGGCCGAGACCGATATGATATCCCAATACCCTCATCTCTTTCCCTTCATCCCTACTCTAGCTTGAGGTATTTTGTTCCTCATGGTTCACTCTTTTGGTTTCAAGTGTCTTATTTATTCTCGTGTTTCCTCATGCATGCATGCTCATGACAACTCACTTTTGAGAAAATCAGTTAACTTGATTGATTTCTCCATGTTTATGTGTATTTGAGTATGAGTTGCATATAGGCCTTATGAAATAATGTGTTGGATATACTTTAGCTTGGAGTCAATTTTCCTCCTTGGATACGTGTATTTATGTGAATGCATTCATGTTGGGCTGTTATATCTTATTTCTGACCTTCTTATGGTGTCTTGAGTTCCATTGAGGAAGAATGTTCCTAGGGAGATATTGTAACACCTAGATTTGGAAAGGAAGGAAAATATAGTTCTTGGGCTGGTGTTTGTATCTACGGGTACCATGTGGAAGCTTATATGAGCCATAGATAGCAATCGTAGGAATTGGCAAAATAAATTTTTGAAACCAAGTCCCAGTATTCTTTTTACGGTTCACTAGAATGGTCCGTCAACCTTGGTACGAGTTGTAGATAGGTCTCATAGGTGAATCCCATACTTCGTGAAATTTTTAGGGTCAAATTTGGTTTCTGCAATTGGCATGTATGGGCCGTAGGACTACCTACGAACCGTACATGGTTTCTGTCAAAAGATGGTTAAATTAAGGGTCCTAGTAACCTATCTACGGTTGAACAATATTGTTCATGGAAGGACCTACAGATCGTAGGTCTAAACCGTAGGTGAGGCTCGACAATTACTTTAAAGAGGCTTTTGGGCAGGGGTAGATATACCTATATTGAAGGTGTGTCACGTGACACGGCTTAGTCAAATTTTTTAATGGAAAATACCTATATAAAATAAATAAAAAATAAAAGGTAAAACAATTGAAAGGACACCTCTTGTAACAAAATACTCCTAGCTCAAATGGCAAAGGCGTTGCATGTAAGATAAACATCTCGGGGTCGATCCCCTATATTCTCCAATTTTTCTCATGTTTTTTTTCACATTTTATTTTTTCCTTTTCTTAAATTTATTAAATATTTGTTTTAAATTCTAAAAAATAGGTTCCCTTCATTAAAAACCTACCGACCCACTCTAATTCATTCAAAATCTAACTAAATTTTTTTTAGAATTAAAATATAACTCAAAATCTTTGAGTCCTTTATCAATTAGAATTATAGTAAAATAAAAATAGTGTTACTCCTTAAATCCCTGTATTTGTATATTTTTGACTTGTGAGTTTGTTCAATTTTCTTTCTGTTCTTGTTCATCAATCATTGTTATTTGACATCTCGAATCTCCACACCATGTTAGTATTTTTTTTTTTTGTTGTTCTATTTTTTATTATGTGCTGGAATTTTTATTTTTATTTGTTTATGATAATAATTTTATTTTTTACTATTTGCTTGTTACAATGAAATAATTTAGAATTCATTAAATTGATTACAATTATCGGCAATTCTCTATTATTTGATCCTCAATTACTGTAACACCCCGCACGAAACTAGTAAGACCTAGCTAAGGCTTGACTGAATCTAGTAGGTTGACCTAGAGCCTCACATGTTAGTTTATGGTTGGAACCATGTTTAAATGATGAAAATGGCTATTGAAGTTAGTTTGGTGACTTTAGAGGTCAAACGTCAAGAAATGACCATGACATCCGGAAACTAGTCTTTGGTGCTAGTGTGGGTGCTAGTGTCTTGTCGTGGTGTTTGGTGTGTTGTTTGAGGTCTAAAACCCATAAAAGTGACTCTTATTCATAGATGGACATGTTTAGGGTCCAAACGAACGGGTACGACCCCCCCTCCCCAAGGACCACCCAAGGGTTCCTTGAGGAGGACCCCAATATCTACCATAAAGCTGTAAAAAGACAGCAGGACCTACGAGACCCATCTACGGCCAGTAGACTGGTCTACGAACCGTAGGTCTAGGTCGTAGTTGGGGACTTAGTCTTGGGAGGCTTGGCTCCCAAAAAGGGAGCCTCTGAACAAAACGAAGAGAGCACAGCACGGGCCATAACCCCACCTACGGTCCATATGTGGGTGGCCGTAGGTGCTGCCAATTTCCAGGCTTCTAGTCTTAAGTTGGTAATTAGGGATTAAGTTAGTTAATTGACTAAGGGCTTAAGGGGTTGTTTAGCTAGTTGATTACTCACCTTTATAAGCTAGCAAGACCTTAAGCTAAGTCATGAATTCATTTAGAACCAAGACCCTCAAAATAGTCCACTAAAAATAGTTTTTAGTTTTAAGTTAGGAGTGAGGGTCAACTTTAAATGGTTATATCTCATAGCTCAAAACGAATTAAGTGGTCCACTACCTATCCAATGAAAGGTCTCTGAGTCCTCTTTCCAACACCATCGAGTTTGCCCAATTCCGATCTTAGAGTAAAAAGTTATGGCCGAAATAGTGAAGCACTGTCAGTCCCAGGTCCAATCAATGGACCCAAACTACGGACGGTAGATCAAACAACGGTCCGTAGGTTGGGGTCCGTAGATGCTACTAGTTTTGTGAATTTTAGCTTTAAGTTGGGGGTTTGGGAATTAAGTTAGTTGATTAATTAAGGGCTTAGGGGGTCAGTTAAGTGGTTAAATAACCTCCTATAAATAGTTAATAAGACCCTAAACTAAGTCATTAACCCATTATAATTTAAAGACCCAAATCAAACTCAATTCCCTCCCTCTCAAATATTTCTCTCTCTACAAGTTCCTCCATTGAAGAACAAAGAAGGAGATCAACTAGGGCTTGAAGATGGAAGATTTTCACACGAAATTCATAGGGTTTAACTAAGGTATGGTTTCTCTTCACTCTTGGGATCCCTTTCCCCAAGAGGTCCTTCCAAAGATGGTTTTCAAAATTCCCCAAATTGTAGATTTCAATCCAAAAACGTGGGTCTTCTTTCTAAATGTTGAATTGTTATTATAAAATGATTTTTATTGATGATATATGAACAATTATGGATGGATTCATGTAGTGTTGGTGATTTTTGAAGAATCTCCCATGAGACCCATGTTTCCCCTTCTTTCTCCAATTCTAACCCTAGTTTGTGTTGAATAGTGATTGAAGGTTATTAATTGAATGTGATGCTATGTAATTCATGTTTGTATGATGATATTACCTTAAATTATGTATGATTACTATGAAATTAGGGTTAAGTCTTGAATGGGGCCTTCAAGATTATGAGGAGATGATATCAATGTGATTCTTTATGTATTGTTGAATGTACTTGCTTAATTCATGTATGATGAAGTTGGATGATGGTTCCCTTTTCTGTCTAACCTTAGTTGGTAATTGAGCATGTTATGATGAGATGCAATGCAGGTATGAATGTTGTGAAATGTTGGTATTATTGTTGTTATGTCAAATTGAAGGTAATTCTTGTTAACACAATATGAACATACTATGAGTAAAGGTGTTTTATGTGAAAGGCTTTCTCACACATGTACACACACATGAATGAATGAAGCTATTGCTAATGTAATTAATGTGAGTCTCTTGAAAGGTTTCCTCAATTGTACTCTAAACTAGTCTATGTTATGCATGGTATGATAATGTGAAAGGTCATTCTCACATGATGAAGGTTCTTGATGAAAGGTTTTCTCATCTATGAACTCTTGAGCTTTTATGACTATATGAGGGGTATTCCCCTAAAGGTATTCTATATGACCTTAATTGGTAATGTAAAGACTAATGATTACTTTAAAAGGTGAATTACTTAGATTGTAATGATGCTATACCTAATGTGTTGTTGTGGTGTCGATGACCTAGTTTCCTCATCCTTAACCCTCTACACTTGAATTAGCTATGAAGTATGTATGTATGTTATGGTATGATTGCTATATGATTGAAAGGTAGTTCTCATGATTATAATGTAATGTAAAGTGAAAGGTTTACTAGTAAAAGCTAATGTGAACTTATGTGATGACTAAATATGATTACAAAAGGGAATTAGATGCTTAGCACCGAAAGGGCATGTAAATGAGATGGGGGTCTCATGTTTAGTAAGTCCGGCTCCCCACATGGGTTTCCTCACATTTAGCAAGTTCGAACTACCCACGGTATGTGTTGTCTCATGAGATGGAAACTCCCACGTTTAGTAAGTTAGGGTTTCTAGAAGCAATCTTATTGACCCTTAACTATGTGCCCACATCGGACTCTAGCTTAATGGATCCACCTAGATAGCTATGTATGAATGGTTACACCTTAGGCAAGTGTTAACCCTCTCTTTTCGGTGTGGGAGTAGAACACCGGATTCCATGTAGCTCTCATGGTCTATGTCGGCTATTGCAATATTTCCCTAATGTAAAAGTAAATGAAGGTATGAAAGGTGTGAACTCTTACTAGGGCTTTCTTAAGGGTTTCTACATAGTGTAAGGGAGGGTATGGGACTTCTCTTGCACATTGCACTTGTGGGGTCCTAAGGGATGGTTGTAGTAGTGTTCTCTTATGATTATGATGATTATGACTTATGTATGTTGAAGCTATGTTATGTATGATCATTATGAAGATGGTTTACCTATGATATGGACTGTTTGAATTATGACTAAGATGTATGATATGAACATGTTGTATGAACTATGCCTTAATGGTGTTGTTCTATCTTATTATGAAGATTATGAATAATACATGCTTTAATTGTATTATATTAATGATTGACTTTTCTTGATATGAACTAATGTTTGTGAATGTCACCTTATTATGTATATGACCTATGGATACGAGTAATGTATGATAAGTATGAGCATGGTGATTCAAAGGTAATACTTAGTGTAGGTAGGACTATGGACCCTACCTATACCTTGCACAAGTAGAACCTAGGGTTACTTATGTGATTACTCTATTATGATGCAATGACCTTGATATTGACTATGCATGAGTATCATGTCTTGTAATGAGTGATATATGCATTATAAGTATGTTTGGAGACTATGTTTTGTTGATGTGTTACCCTTGTGTTTGATAAACTATATATGAGTTCTTAATGACTTATGTTCTCCAACTCTTTTAAAGAATGATGTTCAAAAGTGCATAAAGCATGGTTTCAACTAAATGTCTCTTTAAGCATGTTTTAATGGTTTTACTTGCATGGCTTCCATACTTAGTACGTGTGTTGTACTAACCCATATTTCTTCTACATTTTTACAAAGTGTAGGGTTGGTGATGTGATGTCTTATGCTTGGAAGTTCGGTTTCTAAGGAGCTTGGGAATGAAGACTTGGGGAGTCCTCATAGTTTCGAGGATGAACCTACCTCGTAAACTTATGTCATTATGTCTTTATGTTTTATGTCTTTAGACTTGTGTAAGGGCAGTGTCCCTAGTAATTATTATGTAAGGGTCGTGTCCCTAAGTTGTTATGAAAGAGTTGTTATTCTAAATGTCATAGATGGTTTGAGACATAGTGTCATAGACTCTCTCTTATTTTATGAAGACTTCGATTGTAAAGAAAAGTTTTAAATTTTCCGCTAATTTCATATGCTTTAATGTTCATGATATGCTAAGGGCTTGTATAAGACCTCTAAGTGTTACGACTAAGGGGTGCTCTTGGGCCGTTACAATTACTAATTGTGCAAATTACATCATATTATTCTAAATTAGTCTAAATTTAATGTAGAGGTATTATTCTAAAAAAAATTAAAAACGTTCAAAGCCAATTTTAACAACTCAAGCTTCAACTGACTTGGAAGAACAAGCTAATGAGTCAAAAAAAAATCTACGAAGTAAAAGAGTTGATTTAAGTTCATTGGATTGATCCTGGGAAAAAATTACCTATTTATCAAATGATCATGATGCAATAAGGAGGTCATATCTTCAACTAGATCCATTCCAACAATGTCATATGTTTCATTTTTTCATTTTTTTTAAAGATGTTAATCATTTATTTGCAATCAATCTCATGTTGAATAATATTGTATAAAACTTTATTTAATAATATGAAGACGTGAATGATTTGATTTAAAATTTTAAAATATTATCTAATTAAAAGAGTAGACAAATTTTTACATTTTTTTAATTTAATCAAAATTTCATATTTTTAAGAAAAATATTTTTTTCATATAGTTCAATATTAATGGGGCCTCAAATTTTGGAGGCCTAAAGCAAAATCTTCATTGATTTTCTTCTTGAGTCATTCTTGTCCATGGTGACACTGCTTAGAAAAAATTCTGGGTACGCCACTGCTTTTGGGTCTTTTCCTAATTATTTTAACCCAACACTACATAGTTTTACCTTGTACCATAGGCCCTATATAAACGTTTTAAGCCCGCAATTTACCCATTTGAACTCATTCTGTTAAATTTCCAAAACTTGACCAAAGTCATCCTCCCAAATTCTCTCAAGTCTAAGGAAGAAGAAGAAGAGTTATGGTTCCATTCAAATCTCCAAATTCTCCTTTTTCTTCGGCTTAAAGAATCAAGGTACGTGTGTATTCACTCATGAAGTCCTTTCCTCCATGGGGTCCCTAAAGATTTCAAGTTCTCAATTCAATCTTCAAATTATTAAATTAGGGTTTCAATTAAATGAAAGTGGGTTTCTTCCAATTATGATTAATTAAGTATTTTAATGCATTATTTGATGTTAACCTATAATATTTAGTTGAAATTTCACTTGCACATACTTAAAACATGATGTTCAACCATGATTTTATGATAAACCCATGAACTATGTGTAACACCCCAGGATTTGAGAGAGGGCAAGATAGCAGTTTTTACGAGTTGCAAGTGCCATCCGATAGAGGCAAACCACTATTCGTGGAAAGGACCACGGACTGTAGGTATGGTCCATGGATGGGCTCCCTAAAAGGGGTTTAGAAAGTTGGAACCACGGCCTAAACTAATGGACCGTTGGTGGGTCCACGGTCTGTGGTTGAGGACCCTAGTCCAGACCCCCAAATCCCACTTTCTGACGCCAAACGACGGACCGACAGTACGGGCCGTCGGTCAGACCACGGTCCATCAGTCGCGGTCCGTGGGTCGTGGATGGCGGTTAATTATTAGGGGCAGTTGGATCTTTTCCTAATTAGTCTAGCCTAATACTATGTCGTTTTATCCTTCACTAAGACCCCTATATAAGTATTTCAACCTCAAAATCTCCCCGATAAATCATCCTCTCAAATTTCTAAAAGAAGAACAAGTCTCCTCCCCAAAATATTTCTCTATCTTGAAAGCTTGAAGAAGAAAAATTCAACCTAGGGTTTCAAGCCAAGTCTCCAATCCTTCATTGAAGATAAGCAATTGGCTTTAAAGTATGATAGTTTTCATCAATGGATTCCTTCCATTCATAGAGTTTCCAAATCCTCCTATTTTCAAAAATTAGAAATCCCCACTTGAGTTAGGATTTTCTTCAATTGTCATGGGTTCTCTTGATTATTGACTTAAATGATTGAATGATGATCTCTTATGCATGAATTTATTAAATAATATGATTTTATGATGATTCCCCTATGAACCCATGAAATTTCCATGTTTTCCAAATTATGATCATATGATATGGGTTTTGATTATGAAAGAGAAGTTTTATGAAATCAAGCATGAATTTATGATGGAATCTATATCTAACCCATGTTTTCTAAATGTTGATGATTGAAAATGGGTTTCGAACCTTGAAAGGTAAATTATGGAATTATGCATATTCTTATGAAATCTATGCAAATGTTTTAAGAATGCTTTCAGAGTAAAGTATCAATGATAATGATGTTGTTGTTGATTTATTGAAAGGATTTCTCATAAACACATGAAAACATGATTGTGAAAGGTTTTCTCACATAGTAAGGATTCTAAGGTTGAAAGGTCTTCTCACTAAATGAATCAAAGATAAAGAGCTATCCTAATGAAATCTAGCTTGGATTGATTATTGAATGATACCTCTCTATGAATAACTTATGACTTAGCTCGAATTGGCAAGATGATGGTCCCTTCCATGGAGAATTAGAAAAATAAGAAATGACTATTTCGTGGGATTTATGCTTAGCACCGAGAAGATATTGAGATAGAAGCTCTCCCGTAAGTAGAGGACGGGTTTCTAAAAGCAATCTCCTTATCCCTAACCTCTGTACCCCCATAAAATGATTGTCTAGATAGACATTGGCTAGTGGATCCACTTAAGCTAGAAGTTCATGGTCCTTACCTTGGCAAGACAACCCTTCTAGGTATGGGAAACACCGGGGAATCATGTTATTCTATCTATTGGTACCAGCCAGGGAACTCCCTCTTTGCGAGCTACTTACTTTATCTGAACCCTCTACCGACAGATGCGCGAATTGCACTGGTCATTGTGCGGTATTGCTCACATGGTCTCTATGTCGGTTAAGACAAATTTCCACAATAATAATGTACTAAGGTTACTTCAAGAAGTATCTCACACGTCTTCAAAGGTTTTAAATGATGTTAATTTGCATTGGCTATGGTTTGTGCAATGTATGGATAGTGTCCCATACCACTAACCACACCAAGGCACCAACCTAAGGTCACCAAAAGTGAACTTTCCATTCAACCTTTCCACCTTCGACAATATACATCCATAAAGACATAAACATTATATAAGACATGATCATCACATAAGGACCATCACCTAAGATAATTCTAAGTCACACTTGTGCAATGTGCAAGTAGCATACCATACTACTACTCACACTAAGTGCTCCTTTGAAGTCATCATAGACTAGGCACATTTATACTCAATAAGTTATAACAAGGAAACACTCATATATACAATCCAAAACATAGCATGCATCCTTTGATTACACATATAAGAATTCAAGTCACCATTCATTAACTTTATTAAGAAAACCTTCATTCATTAGACACAAGATCAACATTCTTCATTAACAAGATCATAAGAGTCCATTCATTCATTAACATTATAAAGGAACACACCATGACCTTCCTCAAATGCCTACTTGTACAATTTATAGATGATGCCCCATACCACCACCCAAACTAAGTAGTGCATCCTTAAGAAGCCATAGTTCATTTACATTATTGTTAGGGTAAGCCTTAACCTACATAGACCATGTGACCTTGACATGGAATTCTAGTGTCACCCTCACCGGATAAAGGGATTCCTACTTGCCTAAGGTAGGACCATCGTTTGTTTAGCCTTAAGTGGATCCACTAGCTAGACCTATGTGGGCACATAGTTATGGGATAGGGAGATTGCTACTAGATACCCCGCCTTAACTCACGAATGAGCATTCATCTCAAGAGATTGCTACAAAGTACCCCACCTCAACTCTCGGATGAGCACCTATCTCAAACCATATCCACTCGGTGCTTAGCATTATTCCCCACGGAGTACATTACATTCATTACATTATTTCATTATGAGATAAGGGTTTCCTAATAGATACCCCGCCTAAACTCCTGGATGAGCATCCATCCCAAATCCAACACTCATTCATTCATTGGAAAGCACATAGATTCAAATATGAGAATATCCTTTCACCTAAAAACCCCCTTATTTTGAGAAAGTAATTTCACAACAAGTCATTAGCATTCATTAGAGTACAATGGAGAATAGCCTTTCAATAGACTCAACATTCATTAACATTATCATTGAACTTCATTCATTTATTCATTCAAGTGTGTGTGTGTGTGAGAATAGCCTTTCACATTATCACCATCATTCCCAAGTGTTAATAGAGAGATAATATTCAATCCTAACACTATTAGCTTCTAAACATGATCATATTTTATTTATTTAGATCACACACATGCTTTACATCACATTCATATATACAACATCATGATAATATTTCAATTACCCACACTATGCCTCCAAGGCCATGATCACAATGTTCATAATAAGTAAACACCTCCACCTTTCAAGCGGATCAATATACAAAGTAAGTAAACACCTCCACCTTTCAAGTGGATCAACAATTCAAGCATAATTCTACTTTAACATTAGATTAGGTCAAACTTGCCATTTCAAGGCTATGATCACAAATCCCCAATTCACCAACAATTCACCATAATTAGACATAGATGATGAGACAATTCAATAATCTAAATCAATTTAGACATAATTCATCAACATTTATTAATGATCAACAAACCCACTTCATAAGACACTATTTATAGTTTGAGATGAATCATGGGTTCTTGAAAAAAATCATCAATTAACCATCAATACAATTATAATTTGACATTAGTAAACCTTTAAAATCGTTTAATGAAAGAACCCATGAGATTGAGTGAAAACCCTAGATTTTCATGATTTGAAATCACATTTGAATTGGCTCCTTGAGTGGAAAATTAGACAAGGATCAAGACCACCATACCTTGCTATTGATTCCCCATGAAAATTGAAGAAGAAACACCTTGAAATCCCCAACCCTTGCTTGAACTTGACCTTGATCTCCAATGGAGTTTCTAGAGAGAACCTTTTTAGGAGGGAAGGGTTTTGATTTGGGTTTTTGAAATAATAGAATGTCAAATAGAGTTTAACATTTTTAATACTCTTAAAATATCTAAATAAACCCAAAATAACCATCCTCCAACTTAATAGTACTTGGGGTAAATTTACTAATTCACCTCTACAATTGGTTGTCACCTTGACAAATTGCAGGTCCAATTCACGGTCACCCAATCCACAGACCGTGGATGGGTTGACGGCTCTGTGTTGTCCCTCCATGGTTCATCGTTGTGGCCTGTTTTGGGGTCCCTTGACTTATGGAGGCCATCCACGGGGCGTGGATGGACCTACGGGGCGTGGACCCCTTCAGTAGGTCTCCCCTTTTTGGCCAACTTTCTAGCTTCAAGGGGTCTTGGGGATTAGACTTAGGGTCCTCCTCAAGGACCCCTAGGGTGGTCCTTGGGAAGTCGTACCTTGACGTTTGACCCCTATTCCCCTCAATCATGACTCGGGACAACATCAAAGACCATCAAACTCAAGCACACACATGTTAGGCTCTAGTTCCACTAGTTCGTTTTTACGGTTGTTACATTATCCCCCACTTAGGAACATTCATCCTCGAATGACACTTTAAACACATTAAGGGGTAACGAATCTAGACTAGCGGCCCACAATCATGCATGCAACATCAATATAAATGCACAAACAGAGAAAGAAGCATCAACTCCACACCAAAGAACTCAAAACACAACAAGAAGGTAGGAACTACATCTACAACTCATTATGCATCAAAACTTCACATTCTTCATTTCATTGGAGGAACTTCCTTCTCCAAATCACATCATGCTTATTACAACCTCATTAGGCACGTTTAAGAAATTTTCTCATAAAAGCACATCATGAAACTTCTTAATAAAAACACATTTAGGCATGTTCAACCATTCATCCTCATGAAGCATATAGACAACTAATATAAAAAATGAAATCAATTATGAGGATCATAAATCATGAAAACTCATTTGCTCAGTTAAACAAGAATTCAAATAGAACATGCACAACATAAGGAGACCATGGAAACTCATATTCACACAAGACTCCCAAAACATGAAACAAGCTACAAGGAACTCTTGGTTTCAAGCTTGAATAGGAATAGAAGGAAAGAGATAAGGATATCAACACTCACCACAACCTACTATTCAACATACTATCCACCACTTAAGGGCAAGCTCATACTAAGGTCAATATGAAAACTACAAAGCAACCTCAATATGACATTTACACCATAAGGGACTATCAACTTATCGGTACCTTCATCCGAATTAGCTCCCTTGTCCTTGTTAGCTTGAAGCACATAATAATAATTCTTCGTTGGAGCATTAGGATCCGGGGCATCATGAGAAGCTTGGTTGGCCTCTCTCCCTTTTGCTGAAAGCGTTGGGCAATCCCTCATCTTATGACCCTTCTTCCCACACCCAAAGCACCCATCTGTGCTGGCAAGACACTTACCCAAATGTTGCTTCCCACACTTAGCATAAATAGACCTTTCAAATGAAGAACCACCTTGATTCCCTCCTTGAGGTTTAAGGTTAGACACCCTATTATTGTTGACCATAGGAGAATCTTGGTTGTGGTACCTCTTTTTGGACCTTGGTTGACTTTGTTCATCGGGTCTAGCCCTTTTAGCCTCCCTATTCATCTTCCTAAGCTTTGTTTCCTTAATTTATTGAGCATAAATCATGAGCCTAGAGATATCCATATTATGATGGAAGATTGTCGTACGTCATTCTTCTTTAACCAAACCGAACACCCCCATTACAAACTTATTCATCCTAGCCCTAGAATTTGCCACCAAGGTTGGAGCATACTTGGATAGTTGGGTGAACTTGAGAGAGTACTACTTCACACTCATACCCCCTTGACAGAGGTTCATGAATTCCACCACTTTTGTTCCCTTAACTATAAGGGGAAAAACCTATCAAGAAAGGCTGTCTTAAACACTCCCCAATCAATCGGGCCCACTCTCATGGGTCACTCATCCCTCCAATGCTCAAACCACACTTGGGCTACGTCTTTCAATTGATAGGCGGCTAGTTTCGCCTTTTCTCTAGAAGATACTCCCATGGCATCCCCCACCTTAAACACTTTATCTATAAAACCTTGAGGGTCTTTATCCATTTTAGAGCCATGGAAGGTAGGGGGATTCATCCTAGTTAAATTCCTAATTCTTGAAGAGGGTGTACTAGCATTGGGGTTTACTTGAGGTTCAATTTCTCGGTTAGCTTGGGCCGTTAAGGATTGAGCTTGAGTGGTGATGGCTTGGGTTTGAACCGTCATGAGTTGGGTCAAAGTTTGGAAGGCAGCCCTTATCTCCACATTAGACATGACCCCTTCATCATTAGGAGCTTGAGGGGGAAACTCCTCATTCACATTCTCCTCTTGTGCCCTCCTTGAATTAGCCCTTCTTGTATTCATATTCCTATAAACACAAAAGAAAGATTAGGAAAATAGCACTTATAGAACTACACTCTAGGGCACGACTTCAAGAATATCAAAGAAGTGTAACTTTCTATCATCCTATAGCCTCTCGCTCATAGATGTGTCGCACCTAACACCGATGAACAAGACTCTACTAGACGTGGCCTGTGAGACATCAACCCTAAAAACTATTCCCAAAACCTTATGCTATGATATCATGTTTGTCACGACCCGAGAGCACCCCTTAGTCGTAACACGACGTACTCGACCCCCAAAGGGGTCTTATACAAGCCTTGTAGCATTCATTCTTCGCATAGGTAATAAAAATAGTGCGAAATTAAAACTTTTTATTCATAAGCCATACAATCTAAAAACATTCATTTAAAGGAAAGTGGAAGTTTACTAAAGTTTCACATGACCATCTTAGACAAAACTTTAAACAAAATAGGGTCACGACCCTTTACAATCGAAGTCTTGAAAATAGTCTCAAACTATAAAAGAACTAGAAAACATGAAAAGTCCTTGTCCTCGGTCTATGAGGACATACCTAAAATATGTCTTGGAAGAAGTCTAGTCCAAGCTCCAACTAGAGAGAGATACTCAATTACCGCAACCTACACTTGTAGTAAAAACATAGAAGAAGAATGTCGTTAGCACATAAAGTACTAAGTATGATAGCTATGCAAAAACATGCTTAAAAGGGACATTTGTTCCAAAGACATGCTTTTATGCTATTTTTGTAAAACTTCATGAAATACAAGTATAAGAGTCATAATACTCAAATATAACCAACATACAAGTCATTTATCACAATGGAGACATGTTCAACATATATAACCCATTACCTTTACATAACCCTTCACTTAAAGTAACCCTTGGGCTATACCTTGTGCAATGTATGGATAGCGTCCCATACCACTATCCACAACAATGAACCACCCTAAGGTCACCAAAAGTGAACTTGCCATTCAACCTTTCCACCTTCGACAATATACGTCCATAAAGACATAAACATTATATAAGACATGATCATCATATAAGGATCATCACCTAGGATAACTCTAAGTCACACTTGTGAAATGTGCAAGTAGCATCACATACTACTACTCACACTAAGTGCTCCTTTGAAATCACCATAGACTAGGCACATTCGTACTCAACAAGTTATAACAAGGAAGCACTCATATATACAAACCTAACATAGCATGCATCCTTTCATTACACATATAATCATTCAAGTCACCTTTCATTAACTTCATTAAGAACACATTCATTTATTAGACACAAGATCAACATTCTTCATTAACAAGATCATAAGAGTCCATTCATTCATTAACATTATAAAGGAACACACCATGACCTCCCTCAAATACCTACTTGTGCAATGTATAGATAGCTCCCCATACCACCACCCAAACTAAGTAGTACATACTTAAGAAGCCATAGTTTATTTACATTATTGTGGGGGTAAGACTTAACCAACATAGACCATGTGAGCTTGACATTGAATCCCGGTGTCACCCTAATCGGATAAAGGGATTTCTACTTACCTAAGGTAGGACCATCGTTTGTTTAGCCTTAAGTGGATCCACTAGCTAGACCTATGTGGGCACATAGTTATGGGATGGGGAGATTGCTATTAGATACCCTACCTCAACTCACGGATGAGCATCCATCTCAAGAGATTGCTACTAAGTACCCCGCCTTAACTCTTGGATGAGCACCCATCTCAAACCATATCCACTCGGTGCTTAGCATTATTCCCCATGCAGTACATTACATTCATTACATTAGTTCATTATGGGATAAGGTATTGCTACTAGATACCCCGCCTAAACTCCTGGATGAGTATCCATCCTAAATCCAACATTCATTCATTCATTGGAAAGCTCATAGATTCAAATATGAGAATATCCTTTCACCTAAGAACCCCCTTATTGTGAGAACGTAATTTCACAAGAAGTTGTTAACATTCATTAGAGTACAATGGAGAATAGCCTTTCAATAGACTCAACATTCATTAACATTATCATTGAACTTCATTCATTTATTCATTCAAGTGTGTGTGTGTGTGAGAATAGCCTTTCACATTATCACCATCATTCCCAAGTGTTAATAGAGAGATAATATTCAATCCTAACACTATTAGCTTCTAAACATGATCATATTTTATTTATTTAGATCACACACATGCTTTACATCACATTCATATATACAACATCATGATAATATTTCAATTACCCACACTATGCCTCCAAGGCCATGATCACAATGTTCATAATAAGTAAACACCTCCACCTTTCAAGCGGATCAATATACAAAGTAAGTAAACACCTCCACCTTTCAAGTGGATCAACAATTCAAATATAATTCTACTTTAACATGAGATTAGGTCAAACTTGCCCTTTCAAGGCTATAATCACAAATCCTCAATTCACCATAATTAGACATAGATGATGATACAATTCAATAATCTAAATCAATTTAGACATAATTCATCAACATTCATTAATGATCAACAAACCCACTTCGTAAGACACTATTTATAGTTTGAGAGGAATCATGGGTTCTTGGATTAAAATCATCAATTAACCATCAATATAATCATAATTTGACATTAGTAAACCTTTAAAATCATTTGATGAAAGAGCCCATGAGATTGAGTGAAAACCCTAGATTTTCATGATTTGAAATCACATTTGAATTGGCTCCTTGAATGGAAAATTAGACAAGGATCAAGACCACCATACCTTGCTATTGATTCCCCACAAAAATTGAAGAAGAAACACCTTGAAATCCCTAACCCTAGCATGAACTTGACCTTGATCTCTAATGGAGTTTCTAGAGAGAACCTTTTTTGGAGGGAAAGGTTTTGATTTGGGGTTTTGAAATAATAGAATGTAAAATAGAGTTTAATATTTTTAATACTCTTAAAATACCTAAATAAACCCAAAATAACCATCCCCCAACTTATTAGGACTTGGGGTGAATTTACTAATTCACCCCTACACTTGGTCGTGTCACTTGACAGATTGCAGGTCCAATTCACCACCACCCAATCCACAGACCGTGAATGGTTTGACGGCTCTGTGTTGTCCCTCCGTGGTTCATGGTGTGGCCTATTTTGGGGGCCATTGACCTACGGAGGCCATCCACGGGGTGTGGATCGACCTACGGGGCGTTGACCCCTTTCGTAGGTCACATTGTTTTGGCAAACTTTCTAGTTTCAAGGGGTCTTGGGGGTTAAACTTAGGGTCCTCCGCAAGGACCCCTAGGGGTGGTCCTTGGGGAGTCGTACCTTGACGTTTGACCCCTAAACCCCTCAATCATGACTCGGGATAACATCAAACACCATCAAACGACACATTAAACTCAAACGCATACACGTTAAGCTCTAGTTCCACTAGTTCATTTTTTGGGTCGTTACACTCATTCTATGGTACTAGATGGCTAATGAGACAAATATTTTACACTCTCGCTTTACTTTTATAAAACCTTTGGACGTGAAATGTTGTATTTACTTCTTTTATTCTATTTTTATGTTATGAAGGCTAAGTGGCTGGTATGGGGTTTCTCGAGGTCCTATATGCCATGTTATATCTAGGGGGTACCCTTGGTTCGTGACACTATGAATTATGAATTTATGAAGATATGCATGTTCTTTCTATGAATATGATATGAATGATTTAAGGCTGCTTTGAGAGTAAATCATTAACATTGTTGTTGTGAAAGGTTATTCCCACATGAAGGATTCATTGGGTTGAAATGTTTTCTCTACTAAATTTGAATCAAGATTTAGTAGCTATTCTAAATGAACTCTAGCTTGAATTGGATACTTAATTGTGCCTTTCCATATATAATAAGATTAATATGATTAATGAGTACTTCGTGAGATCAATGCTTAGCACCAGTGAACTAGCGACGATTACCCATGTCCGATAACTATGTGCCACAATAGGTTTGTCTTAGATAGAAATTAGTTAGTGGATGTACTTTAGCTCAAGCTTATGGTTCTTACATTGGAAAGTAAGGACATCTCTTTTCGGTGTGGGATAGACGTTAGATTTCATGTTATAGCTCACATGGTCTATGTCTATTAATGACATACTTCCCACAATAACGAATTAAGACTTCTTTCTAAAAGTATCTCTCAAATGTGTTTTAAAGATGTTTTCCTTGCATTGATCATGATTATGACTTATGTTTTCTAACATGTTATTTTACGATTTAGTTTGGTCATTGCATGGCATGCAAATTCTCTTTTAGCATGATTTCATAATTATTATGCATTACTATAATACTTAGTTCATTCCATGTACTAATGCATATTTGTGCCTACATTGTTTCACTAATGTAGGGTCCAACACTCCTATTTCGGACACTCGTGGCTAGACATCCCTTGGGTGCTTTGGTTGAAAATGGGTGAGTCCTCATGTTCCGAGTACCGAGACTCCTTTATTACTTTATGTCATTTCCATTTCCAACTTTTTATATGATGTATGAATTAAGTCCTAATCACTTTCCTTATGATGTAATAGATGACCTTGAGACTTATGTTTAGACTTCCACTTTTGTCAAATTCTTTTGTATGGAATGATATCTTTTAAACTTTTTTACTTATATTATCTTGTACGATGTATGCTAAGTGACTTGTGTAGGGCCTCTCGGGGTTCTATACGTCATATTATACCTAGGGTCTACTTTGGACCGTGACAATTAACTTGTATACACAAACTGGCTATTACACTCGAGTGTAATTGTGTATATAAAGCTAAATATGAACTTGAGTTTACCTCGTGAGACGATGAGTGATCGAATAAGTAACTACTAAAGTAGTGGATGAAGTCTAGGTATTGTGAGTTATAGTATCCTCATATTAGTAGTGAATTCTTTCCACATATGATTAAATTCCTATACGGAGCATGTATAACCTAATAGGTAATCTTTTGATGCTCACCGATCGCACTAACTGTTTATCGTATGAAATTGGGTGTCTAGTTGATGTCTAATTGGCTTGGGTGTTGTCAACCATGTGGGAAGTGGGAGATGTAAGTTAATTTTGGGTCATGAGTCGTCAGTCGCCCATGTGGACATGAGCCGACCCAATACCGTTTTTGAAAAAGAAGATAAACGTAAAAAAGACTATTTTGAAAAAAGAGAGAACAGTGACAATTGTATCTCCCACTCCCTTTAAAATAGTCTTCACCTTTAAGAATGGGGAAAACAATAAAAAAAAGATGGTAGAAAGAAAAAGAAAAATATTAAGACTCTTAATTTCCTTACACTGGCATCAACCCAAAAGATATTCAATTTGTGGTATTGTACTTTGTTTCTTGAGATTCAAAGTCCAATTTGAAGCAACTCGTCAACAAAAATATTGTTGTTAAGTCTTCCGCTACTGTTAACAGGAAGACAATTTTATTCCTATTACATAAATCTTGCAAAAACTCGTAAATCTTTTAAAAATAATATTTATCTATTCAAATACTCCAATTTTATTTATATCAAAATGAACCGCTAAAAAAGTAAAGGAGGAGAAAGGAAATTGAAATAGGAAGTGTTAGTTGGAAATTAAATATGAGGATGAAGTGTTTGAAGAAAAGAAAGAATGGAAAGTTGTGGGTATTTTGGATCCAACGTGACACGTTCACCATAAAATCTCGTGCCCGGCGCTTTTTCATTGAATGCCCGCTTTGTTTGCTTCTTCCTCTTTTTATTCAATTATTATTATTTTTGTAAGTTGCTTTGCTATTCTTCTCCTCCGTTCATTCCACATGTGTTGGTGATGATTTATGTCCAAATCAAGATAATCACTCTTTTGTCTTTCTCCTTTCTCCTTCAATATATATTTATTTATGTTGCCCTCATTCATCAATACACAATAATCTAATCTTCCCCAGGGAAAAGAGTGAGAGCTCTTTTATTTTTCTTTTCTTTTCTCTTCTCTAAATAATAAAATAATAAAAGGGAAAAAATATCCTCCTTGCAATATTCTTTTATCATTCTCTTAATAAAAAATATCCTCTTTGCATATTCTATATCATTCTTCCCACTTCCAGTCTTTCCCATTTCATCACTATCTATAATCTACAAAAAAAGAAAAATCTTCGATTCTGGACTGTTTTTTACCAGATATTCCCTTGCTAATTGAGTATGATTCTTACTTTTATTATCACATATTTCGTGTCTAACAATTTTGTTTCTCAAGAAATATGTTATGGTTTATTATTAAAGAGTAGAGTAAAATATAATTGAAGATTTTGGTGGTATAGGTTTATTTTCCATGGAAGGTGGTGCAAAATCGAATGATGTGTCACCTATTGCTCAACCACTTTCTGAAGACCCTACTGACATTGCATCTAATATCAAGTATCATGCTCAATATACTCCTCATTTTTCTCCTTTCAAGTTTGAGCCACTACAAGCATACTATGCTGCTACTGCTGACAGTGTTCGTGATCTCTTGATCAAAGTGAGTTACTTCTTCCCAACTTGTTTTCTCAAATTCTTTTCAAATCTAGACGTATTGTTTATGATTACAACCTTTTCCTTCCTAGCATTGAAGCATGGAAGTTTGATTTCTAATCTCAGTGTCCCTATTTGTCTCTTTCCTTTGCAGCAATGGAATGACACCTATCTTCATTATGACAAAGTTAATCCAAAGCAAACATACTACTTATCAATGGAGTATCTCCAGGGGCGAGCTTTGACAAATGCAATTGGAAACTTAGACATCCACAATGCATATGCTGATGCTTTAAACAAACTGGGTCAGCAGCTTGAGGAGGTCGTTGAGCAGGTATTAACACCTTAGGAATCTTTGCTTTTCTTCAATGGTTTGTTATTGAATTAACTGGTCGGTGGACCTTCCCCAAATCCATGCTTGTCAAGCTATTAATTGGATTGTGGAATATGTTTTGAGTTGAATACTCTTCATCCTTTGTGATAGTTATACTTTTTCTTTTGTCTTGAATCTGCTATAGGTATTGCTATGATATTATTTAGTTTTTCTTAGTTATTTTTTGTTAATGATGTAAGTTTATTTTCACTTCATACTTCAAAATGATAGATTACACCTAGAATATATACACAAATCTAGACACAAAAGGTCAAGAGCATATTAATCGGATCATGCCTTTTACCTGCAATACCTATAATATATGACTATTATCCTACCCACTTACCTACAACTTATGACTATTATCTTACACAGAATCTAATAGTCAAAATACTCTTTGACAATATCTTAACATTTATAAAGTAGGTTTCACTTTAGCTTTGAAAGCGATGTGCATTTCAGTGAATGTCGATCCCGAACAAAAGCCTCCTTTCTGATATCAGTAGGCTGAACCTTTATGACTGCATAGTGAGTTACGTGATCCTTTTTTTGGATAAATTAGCGGGTTATATGTACTTTGTTTCTAATATACTCTACAAAAAATCTAATTGCCAAGTTTTCTTAAGAACGGGTTTAAGATGACGGCTGGATGAGTGGGTGAAAAGATTCTATCCCCAAGTCCAAGTCTAAGTCTTACACTTTATGGTGATATTATTACCTTGTTAATTTTGGATATTGCTGGATGAAGACTTCACCACATGATGCTACTGTATTCTCCAACTTTGTGTTGTGATTTGTCCATTACATCACTCTGTACTGCTATCCTCAATCTTCTCCATTTTCTATTTCTGAAAGTAATCAATCAACAATTATCTAACCTTCTATTTGAGCTTTTGGTTGGCTATTTCTGAAATGGAGTTGAGATACTTCAAGAGGCTTATTTCTGTTAGTGCCACCAGAAAGTGATGGTAGATTATTTTGCTTTCTATAATTTATCTTTTATTTATAGGAAAAAGATGCAGCATTAGGAAATGGTGGTTTAGGAAGGCTCGCTTCATGCTTTCTTGATTCCATGGCCACATTGAACCTTCCAGCATGGGGTTATGGCTTGAGGTACAGATATGGACTTTTTAAGCAGCTTATCACAAAGGCTGGGCAAGAAGAAGTTCCTGAAGATTGGTTGGAGGTCTGATTTCATATAAATGCCTTTGTTAAATACCATGAGAATTAGATGCTAGTAATCAAACTTGGTTGTGTTCTATGCAGAAATTTAGCCCCTGGGAAATTGTAAGGCATGATATTGTCTTTCCTATCAGGTTTTTTGGTCATGTTGAAGTCCTCCCTTCTGGCTCGTAAGTACTAAAACAAACTATATATGTGGTAAAGTATTTAAAGAAACAGACTTCTTCAAAAAGAAAAAAGTATTATAGAAACAAATGAGTCAAATTGAATTTTTTGAAGCCACAATGTTCTCTAATTCAAACTCAATTGTTCATGGAATTTGTCGCAGGCGAAAATGGGTTGGTGGAGAGGTCCTACAGGCTCTTGCATATGATGTGCCAATTCCAGGATACAGAACTAAAAACACTAATAGTCTTCGTCTCTGGGAAGCCAAAGCAAGCTCTGAGGATTTCAACTTGTTTCTGTTTAATGATGGACAGTATGATGCTGCTGCACAGCTTCATTCTAGGGCTCAGCAGGTTTGTTGAGAGAACTTTATAGCTCTAACTGTTCTATTTTTCCTTAGTAGGGGAGTTAAATTATTAGGTTAAATATTGTAAGACTAACCCGGAGATAGAAACGCTTTACCTTGAATTGACACTCACTTTCCATGTTCAAGAGATGAATGGTTTAAGTTTTGTCCATGCAGATTTGTGCTGTTCTCTACCCTGGGGATGCTACAGAGAATGGAAAACTCTTACGGCTAAAGCAACAGTTTTTTCTGTGCAGTGCATCGCTTCAGGTTTCCAGTTTCCTTTTCTCCCTTCTGCTCCTATTCCATTTAATACCATATCTTAAGGCATTGTCTTATCTAGGAAGTCAGTCTAATGGGATGATACTAATGAGCATTTTTTTTCCTCGGGCTTATATTTTTTTATGTTGATCTTGTGCCTTCGAATCTGTCCTTCAACTAATTAGTTTTGAGTGAAGTTTCTTGCTTGTTTCTGGAGCCACTGGTTACACCTCAACCCCAAACATCCTCAATATTCAATAGGTTTGAGCCAAAAAGAGCTCTTTGATACGTAGTTGAATTTCGAAAGAAAAACTTTGTTCATTTGAACTAGTTTCATGAAAAAAATGACTTAGTCAGTTGGAATACCCCCCCCAAAGCCCCTACCCCCTCAAACAAACAGAAATAGACGCAAAACCAATCCTTTTAAGAGAACCTCAAAATCAATTCTCCTAATCCAAATCTCAACACTCACAATTATTTTGCTATACAGAGACGAGCCTTGTTTTATCCAAACAGAATGAAGTTTTCCATCAAACATTGTACAGTGTCGAATTTTCTTGGGAACTTTTAAGAGTTCCAGTCTCCAAGAAACCTATTTGTCAGAATATTTGAGTTATTAAAAGTTTTCCAAAAAGCCTATTTTCCAAATTATTTAGGTTCTTAATAGGTATATATGCCTTTGATCAACTTTAAATCATGTCTAAAGCCAGGTAATTAGCATTTAATTTGACCTAGAGTTTTGTGATATTTGGTAGTTCTGTTATGTCAGAAAAATAACCTTCTTTACTTGATTATGTAACTGGCTATTGGATCAACACCAGGATATTATTGCCAGATTCAAAGAGAGAGAAGATGGAAAGGGTTCTCACCAGTGGTCTGAATTCCCCAAGAAGGTTGCGATACAACTAAATGACACACATCCAACTCTTACGATTCCAGAGCTGATGCGGTTGCTAATGGATGATGAAGGACTTGGGTGGGATGAATCTTGGAATATCACTACTAGGTGATTTTTACCATCTTATTTTGCCTAGTAAGGTGCTCTGTGTTGAGTAATACTTCGATATGGTTCCTCTGCTTGTTTTGTCTTGGTGCTGTATCTTGCAAATTTATGAATTGGATGATGTGATGCATTATATCCCCAGGACAATTGCCTATACGAATCATACAGTCCTACCTGAAGCACTGGAAAAATGGTCACAGGCAGTCATGTGGAAGCTCCTTCCTAGACATATGGAAATCATTGAAGAAATTGACAAACGGGTACAGAACCAGCTAGTTTATCTCTTCATACTTGAAAATATAGCTTACTTAAAAGGTATATTTGACACTTCTTGCAGTTTGTTGCTACAATAATGTCAGAAAGACCTGATCTTGAGAATAAGATGCCTAGCATGCGCATTTTGGATCACAACGCCACAAAGCCTGTTGTGCATATGGCTAACTTGTGTGTTGTCTCTTCACATACGGTAAGAGATACTATGCACCGGAGTGTTTGATAAGTTAACTCCAGTAAACTTATCCAGATTCTCAAACGAATAATTCATTTCATGCGAAGCTGTTTGATGCCAATCAAATAATAAATTAATTCTGATCAAAATAATTCTTTTTGTGCAGAACGTTCTTTGATTTTTTTTTTCTAACTGCATCTCAGTACACGTAAACGAAAAGAATATCAACCACTTATAGAATACCTTCTATGAATCCCCTGGCTTTAATTTTATCGATGCATAACCCAAAGCTGCATGCCATTAGTGATGTTTCAGTTTAGCCAACTCCAAAAGTATGAAACAACTGATAGCATTTCTTTTATCTTGATTAGTGAAAACTTGAAGAATAAGTTATGCACAATAAAAGTCTTCAAATCCTTACACATTAGTAGGACAAAAATAAGAATCTCCATATAAAAGTGGTCCTCCTTTTCAAAGTTCATGTTGAATTTTAAAAGAGAAGCATAACCCCGTTAGCCATATCTGACAGGTAAATGGTGTTGCCCAGCTGCATAGTGACATCCTGAAGGCTGAGTTATTTGCTGATTATGTCTCTGTATGGCCCACCAAGTTCCAGAATAAGACCAATGGTATAACTCCTCGTAGGTGGATCCGATTTTGTAGTCCTGAGCTGAGTCATATAATTACCAAATGGTTAAAAACAGATCAATGGGTGACGAACCTCGAACTGCTTGCTAATCTTCGGGAGGTATCTTATATATATGTGTGTGTATGTGTGTGTGTGTAACATGTCATTTATCGTAAAAGCTTGCATACATTGAACATTTTCCTTCATGTGGGTAATGATATTGCAATTGACTATACATTTTGCAAAGTTTGCTGATAATTCGGAGCTCCATGCTGAATGGGAATCAGCCAAGATGGCCAACAAGCAGCGTTTGGCACAGTATATACTGCATGTGACAGGTGTGAGCATCAATCCAAATTCCCTTTTTGACATACAAGTCAAACGTATCCATGAATACAAAAGGCAGCTTCTAAATATTCTGGGCGTCATCTATAGATACAAGAAGCTTAAGGTGCATGAAGCTGCCAAATTTCCATTTTCTGTTATTTCTCCTTGTTAGCGGCATTAATATTTCAAGATCGTTGTCACTGCCAGCAATGATCTAACAAGTAAAATAAGGATCATATTCAGTTTTAACTTTTCTACTTTTGTGGTTTCCTTTCTGCACATGATGAAATCTTGAGATTATTGAGATGATGCAAGATTGGGATATTCCATCCTTTAGAAAGTAATGATATTCTTATACCTGTATCATTACTATAGGGAATGAGCCCAGAAGAAAGGAAAAATACGACTCCTCGCACAGTCATGATTGGAGGAAAAGCTTTTGCAACATACACAAATGCAAAACGAATTGTCAAGCTCGTGACTGATGTTGGCGACGTTGTCAATAGTGACCCTGACGTCAATGACTATTTGAAGGTAAGCGGTTTAATGAGAAGTATGCACAGGTTTAAGGACTGGTGCCTGCCCTCCCAAACTGAATCAAAAATAAACTTTTACCTTTTGAAGTTTGAGAATTTTCCTAAATATCTCAAGAGATATCGTAAATGTATGCGTGTATAGTTTTGCTAAATCTTTTTTACCAGTTCTCCTTCATAACATGCCCTCCTTCCAATCCTGTGTCCCCCCACTAAGTAGGGAGAGCTTTAGATTCTTTTCTGACCAAATATTACTTTTCTTTTGTTGATAAAATTTAAATTACGTTCTACAGATGATATTTCCTTTTAAGGATACTGAATGTGTTTAACTTGTACATTGTATTGTGTATTGAGTGTAAAGTGCTGATGTTTATATTCTTACTAGTTTGAAGCACATGCATATATATAAGAAAAAACAAGTAATTGCATAGTCTAAAAATTTTTGATTTACAAAATAGCAATTTACAATTTGCAAAGTTAGAATACCTTGAGAACATCCATCCACATATACCATTTTAAATGATCCTGTACTTGTCTTGAAATGATTTGAAAAATGTCCAAACCAACAATAATAATAATACAAATTAAATTTGTTACAGAAATTTGGGTCTGCTTTTGCTGATTTTTTGTTCAGTCATTATCTACATTAAAATTGGGGTTTAAGAAACAAGAATCTATAAATTATTATTTAGTATCTTCCTCATCTTAACATTTGGATTTGGTTGAATGTATTATATTTTGGTTCTCTATGCTATGTAAGCACTTAGGGTGATATGTATTCCATTATAAAAAAGTTTAGGTGTAATAGGACCCCAAAAAGATAAGGTGTCTCCCTGGAACTTTTGGTATAGCTCAGTAGTGGGGTACTTATGCCTTTTCCTAGAATAGAATAAATCAACATAGACAATATGAATATAGGGCTAAAAGAAATTTATACTGCTGGAACAAAAATAGACTGAAATAAAACTCCATCTTCATCTTCCCTCAAAACAGAAATTTTGTTATTTTGCTGCGACCTACTGCCCGGAAGAACCAGGCAGCTATGCTAGAAGGTGAAATGCGGAAAAGTAAATCAACACAAGCATCTTTACATAGAGAACTCCTTTCTTAAGGGAGGCAAAAACCACGAGCTATCTCCACTAGAATTTTCCCAAACTCTCCAACACTTTTATCTTCATTGAACCTTGACTTTGGAAGTCCAAGAACCATTTCCTTTGATATCAGTGTTGTTGAATAGTGAGAAACTTGCATACCCAAGTCTTTTATGTCATATTAATGAGTCTGTCTCATGTGCACGTACACTTAAATCTAGATTCTGGGGTGGACCCATGATATCTGTTATGAAGACATTTCTGTGTCGTCTTCCTCTGAGAACCATTTCCCTGTCTTTGGCAATCTTCCGATGAAAATAGGACCTGGTTACCTTCTGAGACACACTCAGTAGATTATAGTTTTGGCCTTTAACACTGTACTCACTTTCACTTGCATGGGAATGAGATCTTCCGATTCCTACTATATTTGCCTTCTTTCCATTGCCAAATCCTACACTTCCTTCATGGTAGGGCATCAGTGAGATAAAGTTTCCTTCGTCTCATGTCATATGTATGGAACAAACACTGTCTACATACGACATGTTGTTGCCCTTTTTCTCCTTTGGGTTTGCAGAATTCTCTTCAGAATCCGAGTCAGAGTGGCACTAAATGTCAGGTATCATAAATGCCAAGTTCTCTCCTGAGTCAGAGTCCTCCATGGACAGTAGGGACTGATCTTCTTCAACATCCACTTCATCTCCTAAGGGTTCTTCCATGCCTGCTGGCTCTTTATTGGTAGCTAGAACTTAACATCTTGCAAATATTCTGCTTTTAGGGACCTGTTCCCCGCTTTCCTTCTTAACTAGGCTTCTTCTTAACTGAGTTTCTTTGTTAGGAGAGTCTCTTGTAGAGTGGTCATGACTCTCCGACTTATGACATGTATTTTGAGTTCCCTCTATCTTTGCTTTGTAGGTTTTTTTTCTTTATTCAAGGGCCCCCTTCTGATTATCCTTTCGACTTTTATTGCTTGAAGAGCCAGTTCTTCTTCATCAGAGTCTGGTCCATTTTCTTGGGGAATCCTTCTATCATGAGCAGTTGTGGGGATCTTTGAACATTTTCCCATAGCTCCTTGTCTTCTGTGGTGTTGATTTCTGACTTTATTACTTTCCACCTGCCACCATTGAAGCATTGTGCCTTTGTTGTTGATTGTTCTTCTTGTACTCTTGCAAGTACAACTATCTTTATTCTTTCAAGGTGTTAACTCTTTTTGAAAGAACCCACTCCAATACCAATTGTTATTTTTGTTGCGACCAACTGCCTGAAAGAACCAAGTTCTTTCAGCAACAATGCAAGAAGATGAAGTGCGAAAAAAATAAATCAACACAGATTTTTACCAGGAAAACTTGGTCAAAGGCGGGAAAAACCACGACTTATCTCCAAAAGGATTTCCCCAAACTCTCCACTATAACATGAACAACTTTTAAGGTTATAACTCCTTTGTACACCTAAGGAACTGACTCTAACAGTTCCTACCCCAATCCTCAACAATTCTCCATGATTGTTGGTAACTCTCCAACTCTTCAAAAACTCTATCCAGTCTAAGAAGTCCCTTTACAACTCATTATAAAACCAGTACTTACACAAATCTCTAGGAATGCAAAAGCATGTAGTTTTGGAACCACAAGAATGTAACGATCACAACTTAGAACAATAATGATAATACTTGATAGGAGCATGTTCTTCATTGTAGCACTTGACTCTTCTCTTCAGGACTCTCTCGTATAGATTATCTCTATATATGTGTAGTCTCTCTTTTTTGATGGTTAGCTTATAAAGAAGTAAAGCAATTCATGTTTCTTCAAATTCAACCAAGAGTTGGTTCAAGACTTTCCAAGAATCCAATCCTTGCTCGACTTGTCAGCCAAACCTCTCTTATTTCTAAGCTAATTCCTTTGTTCAGTTTTGGTAACTTTCCATCTCTTGAAGTTTAGCTTCTTGTGGAATAGATGAAGGCTAATTACAATTCTTCAATGTTTTCTTTTGTGCGCATGGAATAGCTTCTTCTTGCGTAAACGAAACAATCATAAGTTCTTGTTTGAAGGAACAAGTTATCTCAACAATTCCTCTGTAGTGTTGCCAGCTTCACCAATTCCTTTTGGACATCTGCTAAGGACCTGGTGCTTGTACTTCTTTGTGCATTTTCCTTGTGCATAGATTGTCACTTGTACAATGTTTGTCAATCATCAAAACACCATAAGATCTTGAATGAAGATTTAGATAATATAAAAACTCAACAAATTTGTTATCTCAAATCGCTGATTTCATTATCCTGTGTCGGTAAAACGCCTTCTTCTTGTTAGAAGTGTTCTAGATTGTCAGCACAATCTTTCCAGCTTCATTGTTCTTGAATATGTTGCGAATTGGCTCATTTGATTACTGATGCTGGACTGTCCAGTTGCTGTCGCGTGACTACAAATTTGTGCTATGTTTTGATTGAAATAGGATACCTGTTTAGTCTTGGCAATTTAATGCCGTACCTTATAAGTTGTTTATAGAAATCCTTTGCAGTATTAGACCTTGGGTTCTAGATTGTCAGCACAATCTTTCCAGCTTCATTTATCTTGAATATGTTTTGATATGGCTTATATGATTGCTAATGCTGGATTGGCCAGTTGCTGCTTTAACTTGCCATTAAGTCAATGACGATCTGTGTACAGTAGTGGTAGTCTCATTGTGTAATAAATAAGAAGTTGGGTTTGGGTCAAATAAAAAGGGGGTCAGTTAAAAAATATGGGATATTTTAATTCAGTTGGCAATTTCAAGTGCTGGGTCCTATGCCACGTGAATCTCCGTTAGGGTTGGGGTGAATATATCTACTCTGTTGAAGGCAAGGGCATATTTGGATGCAAAGTGAAGCGGCGGGTAGATGTGAACTATAAACAAAAGTTGAGGGTTAAATTTGGCCCTTCTCTCTTATTTTATTCTTGTTAACCAGCCGAGGACTAGTTTAGAAAACGTTTTTTTCTTCATATATTTAACTTCCTCTGTTTAGAAGTTATAATGGTCATGATCAGGGGATAGATATACATAAACTGTTGGAGCACTAACTAATTTGAATAGAATTGGTTGTTTTCCTTAGTTATTTGCTGTATGAAAGGTAAATTCTGTGGATCTTTAACCAGCACATCAAACTAAATTGTCATATTTGTGGAGCATGAATCTTTGGACTTCTGTATATATTTGGGGGAAGAGGAGGAAAGAGAGAATCTGAAAGGTGCAAGGATTTTAATTGCAGTCATTTAAAAGAAATGAAATCAATACAAGTCCTACTTTCTTGTAGTCTCCTATTTTCAGCTATAAGTGATACTTCAGTATAGTATTTCTCCGATGCTATTTCTCTTTTCAAAGATCTATTATGGAATAAGATTAAACTAAACAAAAACATTTTAATTTGATGCAGAGTCACATCTTTAAGATTCGGATTCACGCTTAAATGTGGATGTTGTCGTCTAATTTCAGTGTAATGCGGCAGTATTAGCATGCATTTGTCAGTACGTTTTTTTGGCCTAATAGGAGGTTGGCTGATTTTTCCAGGTGGTTTTTGTTCCCAACTACAATGTATCTGTGGCAGAGATGCTTATTCCGGGAAGTGAGCTATCACAACACATCAGTACTGCAGGCATGGAAGCAAGTGGAACAAGCAACATGAAATTTGCCCTTAATGGATGCCTTATCATTGGGACACTAGATGGGGCCAATGTGGAAATTAGGGAGGAAATTGGAGAAGATAACTTCTTTCTTTTTGGTGCAACAGCTGATGAAGTTCCTCAACTGCGCAAAGATCGAGAGAATGGACTGGTATTGTTCTACAGATATAGTATTTACTCTACATTGAAAGTTGATAAGTCACCTATATTTCTGGTTTAGATCTATTAACATTTGAGGTATCTTATTTCATTTCCCTGCTGCTAATTTAAAACTCGTCACCTGATTAGCCTACTCACTTTGCCATGTGTCGTGGATTTTAAGTGTGAGAAGTAATTTTTCCTTGGCTGTTTTGTTCCAAATTATCATATCATAGAGTGCTTAGTTTCATCACAGGCCATGGTACCGATTGCTGTTTTGCTGAGATTTAATGTGCGGTAAAGACTACTTCTCATTTTCTGTAGAGATCTTCGTGATTAATACTCCCTCCAATTGGGCACAGAGTTTAAGAATTAAAGAAAGACTTTTGGAACTTGTGATCTTATATAAACCTTTGATATTTGTATGGTTGCTATAAATCATTTTATATAAGGATAAATAGGAAATTTAAAGTTAAATTATTTTTAAATAGAAAGATGGCATTCTATTAGAGGCAGACTAAAAAGGAAAGTTTACCACATAAATTGGGAAAATAGGTTACTTTGACAGTAGGTCCTCTCGGTTTCAGTCCTAGTTTGACTTGAAAAATCAGTAGGTCAAAGAAAAATGTAGTTATATGACTGAGTTACTTCCTCTCATGATAGAAACCTGTGGCAGTCCTCAAATTAAGTCACATGGAACAGTACTAGTCAGAGTTCTCATTGAAGTATCTTCTGGTTTGACCAGCCCAAAATACATAGGAGGAATGTCAAATCTGTTGTCTGCTAGATTAGATTACTGCAGTTGAAATACTATTTTACCCCATGTAGACTAGAATACATTCATTTGCTCCTATCAGACAAACTAGTACCGGTAACTTGTTTTCTCATCCTTATATGCAGTTCAAACCTGATCCTCGGTTTGAAGAGGCGATACAATTTATTAGGTCTGGAGCATTTGGGACATATGATTATAATCCCCTCCTTGAATCACTGGAAGGGAACTCGGGATATGGTCGTGGAGACTATTTTCTTGTTGGTCATGATTTTCCGAGCTACATGGATGCTCAGGCAAGGATTGATGAAGCTTACAAGTAAGACATTCTACTTTACTAACTTGTACTGTTTGGTTCCAACAAAATGTCACTGCTTAAAGTTATTCATTTATGGAACTGGATTGCTCTTCTGGTGCTTGCCTTTTTATGAAGTAAACTTCATATATGTGTACTGCTTTCATTCATTTAAATCTGGTCAGAGCAAAGAAGCTATTGAAAAATCTGGGAAAATTGAAAATAAAACAATAATTTCTTCAAACAGGTTTGAAGTTCCCCTTTGGCACTGTATCTCAAGGCTCATTTCTGGTGATATTTTGAGTTTGTTCTGACATTATTGGTAGCCTCTTGACAATCCATAATGTTTGTTCAGAGTATTATACACAGATTGGCATTCCATACCGATGATGAATGATTTCAGTTATTATAATACACAGTTTGACGCCCACCTAAGCTGCTATGACTTGTTTTACTTATTAGAGGGTGTATTTATGTTGTGCATCAGAAGTTTTGGTAGGAAACTTGAATACTGAGGTTTTGGCTCCTTTACGTTGACAGGGACAGGAAAAGATGGATAAAGATGTCTATACTGAGCACTAGTGGGAGTGGCAAATTTAGTAGTGACCGTACAATTTCTCAATATGCAAAAGAGATCTGGAACATTGCCGAGTGTCGCGTGCCTTGAGCACACTTCTGAACCTGGTATCTAATAAGGATCTAATGTTCATTGTTTACTAGCATATGAATAATGTAAGTTCAAGCACAACATGCTTTCTTATTTCCTACTACTCTCAAGAAGCAGTTGTTTGTTGAATATCTATATTCTTCTAGTACCTTCAGTTACTCAATTGCTTCTGATATCTCTTGTCCCCTTTGATACAGGTCTTATTTGCACCATTATAACCTGCATAGCCAATGTAAAATGCGATCAGCAGTTAAGCTTTGCTTTTTCTCTTTCTTTTAACTGTGCATATATTAAACGGATAAGTATAAAAATGTCCTTTAATTATATGGATAAGTATAAAAAAATGTCCTTCAATTATGCAAAATTCACTACCCCTGTCCTCTGTTAAATAGTTTGTGTAGCACCTCGTGCCTATAGTCTATTTGTGTAATGTTTAATTATATGGATAAACCCTTCGGGGTAGCCCAGTAGTTTGAGCTTGGGACTTTCATATTGGAGGTCTCAAGTTCGAAACCCCTTGCCAGCGAAAGCAATGGGTTTGCCTTCTGGGTCGAGCTCGTCGCATCAAGCTTGCCTGTTACCTCTCCTATGTGGTTTGCGAGCTATTGCATAAGAGCGGGGGTTTGACCCTGTTCGCACCCAAAGGATAGTGGCTGCGGATTTTCCTTGTCATAAAAAAATAAAAATTATACGAATAAGCATAAAAAAAAATGTCCTTTAATTATGCAAAATTCACTACTCTATTAAATAGTTTGTGTAGCACCTCGTGCCTATAAACTATGGTTGGAACTATTTGTGTAATGTTTAATTATATGGATAAGTATAAAAAAAAATGTCCTTTAATTATGGTAAAGTCACTACTCCTCTGTTAAATAGTTTGTGTAGCACCTCATGCATATAGACTATGGTCTGAACTATTTGTGTAATGACACCTTAGGTTGTTTTGAGCACTAGACCTATTTTGACTTTTTTCATAAATTTTTCAATGGATATTTTGAGCTATTTGGTAACTATGGTTATTTAATTATCATGTGTTTATTAAATAACTAGTGAATTTGATCGCGTGATCGTATAAAGTTATTTAAATTTATTATACCATCTTTTTATGAAAATAAAATAACTTTTAAACAATATATATTTGAGTAATTGATAAATGTAAAATATTTAAAAGATGGTGTCGAATTAAAAAAAAAACATAAGTTACATAAATAAAAAGAAAACGAAAAAAAATGAAAAGAACGAATTGAAGATAAAATTACCAATAAAATAAAATAATCATTTTTTTTCCTATTAGAAGGTACTACTACATATTCACTCCTCCATAAATCAATTTTATACAAATTACAAACACCAATGAGTTTACCAAATAAAATTCATATGATATGAAAATGAATTCATTCATCAAATTATCTAAGAATCACAAATAAAAGTATTTTTATTTATTATTTCATTGTTATATGATATACTAACACATAGTACTGATAAATTTGTGAAGTATAATGTCTACAAATTTTAGTCTTTAAGTGTTTACTAATATTTTTAATGTATTCAATTATATCTTTTATTTTTTTTTAATTATATAATACTGTATGCAAAGTACTTATCAAGCTTGTGAAGTATACATTTTGAAAATTTAATCGTCATTCATATATTTGTATGCATCTAACTCTATTCTTTTATTTGAGTTTTATATTAAAATACAAGAAATAAACTAAAAAAAGAAATAGAACAAAAAAGAAATGATACAATCTAGTTTCTTTTTCATTTTAGTTTTTTTTCTTTTTCCTAACACGTTAATTATGTGCCTTTCTTATTTATAACTTTTATTTTCAAAGTTTTATCTCAAAATAGAAGCCATTTTCTTTCTTATTCTATTTTGTTTCTTATTATTTTTATACAAAAATGGTTGTGTCAATTACTGCTCCTTCATTTATTTATACACTTTAATATGAAAATTAAATTATCTTTATTTCATAACTTTCATAATTTTTTATGATCATAACTCCTAAATTATATTAATAATGATGTTTATAATATATATATATATATATATATATATATATATATATATATATATATATATATTACCTTAAAAGCATGAACACCTAACTTGAATGTTAAATTACTATAATATCCCTAACTTAGGTTGTGACTTTTTCAATGAGTCATGACTTTTTTGATAAGTTGTGACTTTTCTGATAAGTTGTGACTTTTTTCGAAGGGTTGTGGTTTTTCGATGAGTTGTGACTTTTTCAATAAGTTGTGACTTTTCCAAAGGGTTGTGACTTGTCGAAAAGGTCATGAATTTTAAGATTTGACACAAAACACATTTGTTCATATTACCCTTTGTTGACTATAAATAGATGGTTTCCTCTCAGTTTTCAATCACAATTTTTTTTAATCTTCTACTCTTCTTCTTCTTGCATTTTAATTTTTTTTGTGTGATTTATTGTCGTTGAGTGAGTTCGAAGTTTAGCGGAATATGAGGTACCACTATTCTGATGAAGTAAGTCGTTCTATCCTAAGAAGGTATATTCCATAACCTCGAGTACTTGAGGAAAATAATTTTGATGTTATAATAATTATTTTTTTGCTTAATATATACATTAGTATGTAACGTTCCAAATGATGTAATCTAAATTTATTTTGCTTTTGTTAACAATTTCTCTTGTGATATAGATATATGCTTCTGAATATCTTTTTCAAAATTTAGAGAATGGTCACAATTTATTTTTTATGCTCAAGACAAATGAATAATTTTATTTATCAATGCTACTTATGTGATTTAGACTCTCGGGAATTTTGCTTCAAAAGAGTTATTACTATATAAACATTGCCCTTTTGTTTTACTTTTTTACTATTTCTTAATAGTTTAGTATTTTAGACGAAGAAAAGTTCATATGACTTGTAATAACGCTCCCGATCCACATTGAACATTTACAAAAGAATCCGCAATATTATTTTTTGCTAAGCTTATTATTCAAATCTTCGCTTAAATAAGCAATACTATTTACCATCACATATTTTTGGAATTGATATTCATGTGCAACACACGTGTCGAAAAACTAGTATATATATGTGTATATATATATAGACACACATATTAGATATTCATATTTTGTCTTATAAATAGAAGCATTACAAAATTCTGTTACAATATATTTTTTAAATTATTATTATTATATTATTTTTGTTGTTATTTTATTTTGTTACAGTATATGTATTATATACTCCAACATAGTTTTTCTTTTTTCTCCATTCCTTATGTATTTTTTTTTTATTTCTCCACTTTATGTACTTACTAAGTAAATTAATAAATGTTTTATTCCTTTGTAAGAACCAATTCGCGTATATTAGGGAAGTGATCTTCTAATTCTTCCCATGACTATAAATTGAATTTGTATGACAACTTAGAAGTCATTTCCATTCTTATTCTACTTATACTGAATTAAAAATAAAATACCCTCTTTTTTGTTTTAGATAATATCTCTTGTCATTTAAATAATTTATTATTATTCTCTATAAATTTAGGGAGACTATACATGGAACATACTTAAGACTTTTATATGGAATAAAATAAATGGATCATTCTTTAACTATTAAATTTTAATTTGGTAATATTATATATATGGAACATACTGAGACTTATATATGGAACAAAATAAATGAATCATTATTTGAATTTAAATTTTAGTTTGGCAATATTATATACATGGAACATACTAAGACTTGTATGGAACAAAATAAATGAACCATTCTTTGTATATTAAATTTTAATTTGACAATATTATATATATGGAGCCTTTTCTTTTTCTTGACATCTTTATTTTTCTTATCCCTCTTTATTTGTTTTCATTTTTCTTTCTCTCCCGTAGTACTTTATATATTTCCTTTTTGTCTTCTCTTAATGTTAAGCAAAATCCCTCAATATCAATTTTTTCTTGAAATATTGTCAGTTTTTTGTCATACAAATTCAAAGTATTTCAATGAAAAAAGAAGAAGAGGACAAAAGAAGAAAAATAACAATATTGTTTACATAGTTGTTTTCTCATATTAGTGGTACAGAAACCTTTCAAATTCTATAATCAAATAATGCAGAATTATTATGTTTTAAGTGAAAAAATAAAAATAAAGAGTTTTTGATTTTTATAAATAGTAAGAATTGATTTTAACATTGATATCTTTTTGTAAAGGTTTTTGGACATTTGTCTACAATAATGTTGTTTCATTATTCAGTCTTTATTGATGAATTAAGAGAGGTCATAAATCATTCTCGATTACTACATGACTTGATTATTTATTTATTGGATGAGTCTTTTATTAGTCTATTTAATTATTAAATACGTATAAAAATGAATTAAAAATATTTTAAAAAGGAGAAAAAAGATAAATAGAAATGGTGGTCATTGAGGGATGTCACATTAGCTTGATTTATTTAATACCTATATTTTTTAGCCCACATTTAAAATCGAATTAAATAAAGAAAAAGGCAGCAGAAACTAACCTGTGCAGCGACCGAACATAGAACAATGAGGAACGAAGTGCTTCAGGTAAGAGTTATTTACCATTCTCATCGGGAAAGGAAATTATTGATTTTAGATGTACCAGTAATGGATGTGAATTATTTTGGTGCAAGGAAATTAGGACAAGTGTGCAAGTATCTACAGAAGTAGTAGTAATATTCTCGCCTGTTTGAAATTTAAGAACCAAGGGTTTATGTTTGGTTGTAGAGGTATAGACCACTGTCATTAATTATTTAATTGTTGATGAAAAGGAATTGGAATGATGCAATTGATTCTAAAAGAGTAAGGTGCTAGTTGAGTGGACCATCATGGAACAATGATGACCAATGATTGAGGGTATATAATAACGGAATTATAGGCTAATGATTGGGGAGGATTATAGTTTTATATCAACAATTTGATGCAACCATGACTTTTGCTCCTTGTTTCTGTGAAGTCCGTAGCTTCAGTACGTGAGAAAATTCTTTAACAAACGTTTAGGTCCTAAATATCATTTGGGGTATTGTCATCTTCCTTTATGTGTTACGGTTATTTATCCGAAATAGAAGTACAATAATATGAATGTCTATGTACTCATTTGCTTATGAATAATACATAATTGATAGATTGGGAACGCTCGGAAGCTTTACAAAAGAAAGAGATTTAGTATTTGTGACATGCGTTTGACATTTAAGGTATGTTAAGACTATCTAGACTTCGTTGAGAGATGTTTTTCTAATTAAAGATTAAAAACTGATATAGATAACGGGTAAGGGCGAAAGATGGGGGCCTCATACCAATGGTGTAATGGACATTCGTACGAGTACCAATGTTATAAAGGGAAAACTTATCATTATAGAATAATGGATTGTAATTCGAGAACGCCAAAATATATGAACATTAGTTGTTGTATTATCGACTTGGTTTCTTTTGTGTGGTTGTGTTTCTTTGTTGAACCTGCATACTTGTGATAGCTGAGGTGATTATATGTCATACCGTTATTTAATTGATTAAGATGCATCATCATCTCCTTTTATTGACTATATTGTGCACATGTATTAACATAAAATTGAGTATGAGTAAAGGTCTGACACGTGGAAATAGTCCATGTTGAGATCGAGTTATGATTATAAGTTGGACATGTGGAGATCGTCCATACTGGGGATTGCTTGATATTATGATAGTGCATTGAGATCGTCTGCACATACACGTGGATTGAGTTCCCATGGGTCATGATATCGATGTATTTCAGAGAAGTATCGTCTATATACAATTGAGACAGTACTTGTCATTTGGGGCATATCATTTTATGGTGTTGCATTGCATTGCCTCTCATTACATCCTTTATTCTTACTTGATTATGTGCTTCATTGATGTTTGGACATTACGTGCTATTTGATTATTCCTATTTGATGAAACTTGGATGATAAGTATAATGTAAACTTCAAAAATTAAAGGATTTTTCTTGTATACTCCCATCACTACTTCTTCATTGTCGATCTACGAGACATACTGGGTACATGTGATTTCATACTCATACTACACTTGCTGCACTCTTTTATGGTGCAGAATAGATTCCAAGGACGAGCACAAATCATGGAGCTTTTGAGTCTGTGTTTGGATCATCTTAAAGTTGTGGTGAGCTACTTGTACAACCCACACATTCAATTACCTCTTAATTTATTCTGTTTGTCTTAGTATTAAGACATGATATTTTTTTATGTCTAGACTTGTCATTTAGTTTTGGAGTTGTATCATATCGTAGTAGCTCTTTGTCACGTTTCGAGGCTATCCCCTAGACATAACACGGGACCTAGGATCAGGAGTGACCCAAAACTAACCTTGAGTCTGGCATATCACAAGCATACTGAAATATAACTAAGAAAATCATGTACTATGCAGAAGCTAAAAACAGTGGATATCTGAAATGGAGAAAAATCCAACTAGTCTGAATATATAAAATGTACTAAGAGTTTAGTGATGACCGAAACAACACTTAACAACTCGAGATGAATCTACTACTGTGTTTGGAAAGCATCTAACTGAATTGAGTTGATGGGACATGCCCCCAACTAACTCTAACAAGACTAAAAATAGGAAATAAAGACCGAAAAGTAAAGCATGTCTATTGTCCTTGAAGTATGAGGACTCACCTATGAAGCTGCTGAATATGGGTTGGAAATCGTACTAAGCGTGATTTCGGTGCTGAATGCCTGAACCTACATCATAAAGAGATGTAGCGCAAAAGTTTGCATCAATACTTTGAATGTACTGAGCATGCATGATATAGGTATGCTAAGCTGAACAAAGTATATAAGATGAACAATGCATAACAGAGCAATGATATAATCTAAATAAGGATATAGATATGTACTGAAGTATAACAAAAAGATAAACTGGATGCAATGACCAAGTACTAATTATGAAAATAACATGCTGAACTGTATACTAAAGTAACTGCCAAAATCCTAGTCAATGCACTAAGAGTCTGATTGTGGGAGCTACTATTAATCGACATAAACCACATGAGCTAAATGTGGAGTCCGATGTATACACCCCATTGAGAGGACCCAATATACTTTGTCAGGGGTATAGAGGCATGACTGTGGCGTGATCACTAAAACTAATGCCCAACAGAGGGGACTTCTAAACCTACATTGGCACGTAGTTTTGGGACTTTGAGGGTACGCTGAGCCCTAGTCCAACTCGGTCATAAGTCTACTCCCAACTGGATATTCATGAAGCTAAAATGCACTAAATACCGAATAACTCAAAACACTAGCTTGCTAACTGAAAATGTGGTATTCAAAATCTGAAGCATGATCTTCTATCTGATTGGCCTAGCAAGTATAATTCATGACATATGATAAATTTACACAAGCTAGGGTTCTGAGCTCTATGCATGGAATTATACTAAATTATCAAGAAACAAGTTATTTAGATCAAAGGAAACACAATCACGATAAATCTTGAAAAATCTAGAAACCCTAGGTTTGAACAGTTTGTGAGATTCTAGGGACCAAGTGGGTGAAACAAACCCACTAGTCAAATCCCACATACCAAGTAATGAAAACTATGGGGAAATTCTTTGGATTTTGGGGTTTAACTTGAAGAAGACCTATGCTTGTTCTTGGGAAAACTATCACCTCTTTTTAGATCTTTTCAATCTTAGCATCCATTTTAGCCCTTTAGCTAGAATGATTGTACTGGTTAGATCCACTTCCCAAGTCCTTCTCTCAACTTCAAGGATCTCTTGATTAACTTGGTACAATCTCATCATTAGTGCCTCTTTGGTATCCTTAACCTCAATGTACTGGTTTCTTTCCATCTTGACGGCAAGTTCAATCTTTCATGAGATGAGAGAGAAAGGATTTAGGAATCGGTAATAGAATTTTGATTTAGTTGAGAAATTCAAGACTCGAAGAGTATTTTGGAAGAACTTTGGTAGTGACTTGTTTTTTTGTGTTTATGGGGATCTTTAGAAAAAAATTGAAAAGGGATGGACTAGAATGTCCTCATTCAAAGCAACATATTCACATAAGCAGTTATAATACATAGTATACAAACAATTATTGTGTATCCTAAATCACTATGTGGCCCTTTGGTGCCAAGGGCAAGCCTATCGAATTGAAGGATGTGTATGTCTTTTAAGCCAATCTATTATCTCCAAATTATTTTCATTGATAAAAACCAAAAGTGTTTGACAAAACATCATAATAAGGATACAAGTTTAGAAACATAAATAATAAAACAAAGAACAATTGAAAGAAATCCCACACAAGGGATGATGAAAAGCTTCCAATCGCCTCTGGTCCTTAATCAGTTCTTGTTCTTTTAGCAACATCAACTTCTTGCCAAATAATTATGTCCACAAGTGATCTCCTGCTAGTTGAGCCTTTTCTTCATACTCGTTCCTCTATGCAGTCAAGATATGTAGCTTCATGTGGTCATCTAACTCGGTCATACATTGCTCGCCTTTCCTTATTCTTTACTTAGTTGGTCTATGACCTTTGAATCCTCTAAGTATCGGTGTTGATCGGTCAACTAAATTTCTCTGTAACCTCTCCTAACATTAGTGGAGAAGATTATTATACCTAGCGTCAACGTCTTTGATAAAATGAGGAACATTTGGGCCACGCTTGATGGTTCCAACAAGGTTCTTCTTCAACTATTCTTTGTACGTGCCACTACATTCAGCTTGAAACCTATTTGAGATCGGGTCACCCATTACCTTTGTCACGACCCGAGAACACCCCCAAGTCGTAACATGCGTATTCGACCTCTCGAAGGTCTCATACAAGCCCTTAGCATTCATCACATTAGGTATGTAAAATAGTGCGGAATTAAAAACTCTTTAAATAAAATCCCATAAGACTCAAAGGTCACTTTTAAAAACATCATTCAAAAGTATACAAGCGGAATACTAAGTCTCTTAGCCATCTTAGACATAAACGTGAAAACATACTAGGGACACGACCCTTTACAATCAAAAGAAGTCTATTAAGTCTATTACAAGAACCTTATCATAAAACTAGAATAGAAAAGTCTTGCCCTCGACATATGAGGACATACCACAAAATCTAGGAAGAGCTTCAAATCCCAAGTTTACTACAAAACCCGCTCACTTGCCGGAACCTACACTTGTAGAACATAGAGAAATATGGAATTAGCACAATTAAGTACTAAGTATGATGACCATGCAAAAACATGTTAAAAAAAAAGGACATTTATTTGAAATATGTGCTTTCATGCCCTTTTTGATAAAACCTTCACATCACAATTATAAGAGACACATTTCAAGACATCATCCACATATAAGACAATACCCACATAATAGACATACTCCACTAGTACCAATGTACAATACATGAATATAATTGACAAGTAAGCCTTTTCATCATTTCATGACCTCTATCTCAAGTTACCCAAAGCCACACTTAAGTGAAACATGAAGTGACCGCCCATACAATCTCTTTATATACACCTAAGTGTTCCTAAGGGTTACCATAGATAAGGAATGTACCATTACAATATAACATGCTAAGTCAAAATTCTTTAATGAACCACTTTAGGAGACATTTAGGCACATAAGGGGACTTTCACATAATAGTCGTTAGACTTAGGGAACTCACTTTAGTATCTTCAAAGCCTACTCGTGCCATGTGTAGATAGCATCCCATACTACTACCTACACGTTATAGAACCTATCCAATAACTAGAGTGCACATCCCACATGATGGGAATAGGCATAACCGACATAGACCATACTAGCTAGGTATGGAATCCGGAGTCTATCCTACTCCGTGGAGGTTGTTCTACTTGCCAAAGGTAGAACTAGTAAGCAACCCATGTAGACACATGGTTTAGGGGATGTCCAAGGAAGTTCATTGTGCTGAATCTCATACTCAACTAGGCCACCTTCCTAACCACATCCACTCGGTGCTAGCCTTATTTCCCATAGAGTATTCAATCACATATGTACTTAGAGAGGGTTCCTTTTCTAGTTCAACCAACTCATAGTACCTCTTCCCAAGAAAGGCCCCATTTCTTAGTCATGGCCAATCAAGGTTCATAAGAATAGCTCATTTGACTTTCTTAGATAAGGATTTTTCATGCCGTTTCGGCTCCATCCATCTCTAAGTCTATCATCTCACTCAAGAAGGGAACTTCGCCCTAAGGCCCATCCTTCAAGGTTATACATTTACTTAGGAAAGCTAGACTTATGAAAGGGCACCATTTCTTAGTTTTGCCGATTCAAGTCTTGGCCTAGAATTCCTCTTTTAGCATTTATAGAAAGGGCACCATTTCTTAGTTCTAGCCCACTTCACACATTCATGCATTCAAGACTTTAAGTAACAAGGAGGGACACTTTAGTCTACCAACCAAGTCACAACATTATCATCTAAGGATACTTCATAATCCAACATCATTTCATATATATATACATCATGAGAAAAATCATACTTTAAATCACAATGCTATCCACTTTACATAGGATCATCACAAGATCACGTAAACTCATTCACATCATACCTTCACACATAAGCTTCACATAAAACTTTACATATAGCTTCATATAGGACTTTACATATAGCCTCATTTATATATATAATATACAATACAATAACACTTTGTACAAGATCACCTTATAACCATAAGAATACCTTCACATAGTACAATAACATTTCATAACTTGATAACATTTTAATTCAATAGATAATGCCTTCAAGTCCATGTTCATAATACATTCCATAATTAAACACCTCCACCATAAGTGGATCAAACTAAGCAAGAACAATTTTATCCATAATAAGAGATTAAGCCAGCTTACCATCCTCTAAAGCCATAATCAACAACACTCAAGTCCCAACCATTTTACTTACCACAAGAGAATTCATCATAACTTGCCCATAAGGCCACAACTTTCAATTCATCCATACATCATCAATTCATCATAGATAGATGTAGAAAATCATAAGAGTCACTAATACAATCCAATCTAAACACAATCTCATAAACTTTGAATCATAAGCAAAAGACCCACTTCATAAGCAAATTTAGGAATTTAGGAAATCATGGGTTCTTCAAGGAATTCCATATGAAATCATCTTAAAAACATTAATCAAACATTAATTCATCAATATAATGGCTTAGAAAACGTTTTGCCAATGAACCCATGCTTAGATTAGAATTTGAGATTTTTGTTCTTTTGAAACACTTTTGATTGGACTCCTTGCAAGAAAGATTGATCAAGGATCAAGGGTCACCATACCTCTAAGTTGAAACCCACGAAAAATTGAAGAAGAAAGCACTCAAAACCTTCAACCCTAGCTCCAACTTCACCTTGGCCTTCAATGGTGTTCCAAAGAGAACCCTTCCTTACTCTTTTAAAATGGAACAAAATGATCCACAATCAGCCTAACACAATAATATAACCTCAAAAGAAAAGATTTGTGAAAAGACCAAAATGCCCTTAAATTTCCGGACGGACTCCTTGCCAACTGCCCAACTTTCAAAGGGCATAACTCGCTCATACGAACTCGGAATCGAGCAAGCTCGATGGCGTTGGAAAGATCGTTCCAAGGGCTTTCCAAACATAACTGGAACTACTCCTGGATCATCCTAAGCTAGGAGTTATGACTGCTCAAAGTTGGCCAAAAACTCACTGATTTCCACACTTGGCAGAATTTCCAGATTTTGAACTTAGCCAATTTCCAGATTCTGAGCTGTTTTTTTTTTCAAAAGTGACTACTTCCAATTTATGCTTAAACTTTAAAAATTCATACATTAGGCTCTAGTTTCACCTATCTATTTTTAGGGTCGCTACAACCTTTCCTCTTTTCCATTCTTGAATGATTATTCTGGCAAAAGCGACTTGGCCATTCTCATGGTCCGTTGCAAATTTACTCATTTCTCTGGTTTGAGAGGGAAATTTCTTACCTCCTAATTGCCTGAGAACTCAAGTGGAGCATAGGGTCAGGATCCTCTTAATCCGAAAAACATCAAGAAAGGGATTTCTTTACCTTGAAGCACAATTTCTTTTGCTATAGGATCATCGATTGCCCATGGCATATTTTCATCTCTTAATCCTTTGTGTTATGGAAACCAGAATTTTTGACCCTCATCATTCTCGAAATTGTTTAGATCTACATATTATGAAATGAAAATTTATTTGTTCAAACTTTGGGATCTAGGTCTGTCATGACCCAAGTCTACACCTTGGACGTGACCGACACTCGAGAACCATTGTTAGTCCCCAAGCGAACCTTTGTCATGGCTGACTACCAGTGGAAGACTAACTCAAACATACAAAAGCTTAAAAACTGAATAAAATTCATGAACTCAAATACAAAGTTTTAACTCAAATGATTTACTCTCAATATAAATAGAATATTCAATTAGCCAACAAATAGGCAACTCAAGTCTTAAGACTTTTAATAGGATAAATGAAACAGACTTCTCAAATTCTACTTTCTATCTATGAAGTTTCTAACTGACAAAGATGGAAGTTGGGACAAGACCCACAACATCTTGACAAAACTGAAAGTCAACGGAATCCTCCGGAAGCAAAGAGGCTCACCATAGCTAACTTGAACTCCATGTGGTATCAACAAAGCTCATGTTGATGATCCTCAATACCTGTATCTACATCATGAAATGATGCAGACCAAATGGCTTAGTACATGGAATATACAAGCATGTAAGGGGAATTCTGAAGCATAACATAAGCTTGAACTTGATAAAAAGGAAACATACTTACCTCTTCTCAACTCACTCAACTAAACTCAACTCAAGAATAAGATATTCAACTCAAAGAGCACATACTCAACTCAAATATATGGTACTCAACTCAAGATACTCAACTCAATATAAAGCAACAATAAAAGATGTGATATATGGAAAACTTTTAAAATGATAAATAACAACTCAATGTATTGAAGAATACAATAATAAATCAGTTTGTATATACAAATACAATATAACTCTATAGATATAGGAATACAAAATATCTCTGTGGAAGTTTCTCCAATCGACAACCATCATTATGAGCTATGTGACAATACATAGTCTCGCCCACGCTGCCAAAATTGTTCTATACCTTGTCGGGGTATAGAACCTCTCAACTAAGTGGATCGACTAGTCTATGCTAAAAAGCACCAAGGAATCATCTAAAAAGTATGACCCTTTCTATCCACGTTGGCTACATGGTTTATGGAGACTTGAGAAACTCGTCCCCATATCAGTGCTTATTACTATTCCCAAAAATATACTCTGCTCATATGTTTAAAAACCTAACTCTTTTTGTGGTTTGAGATTATTACTCAAAATCTTTCTCTAAAAAAGAGATGTTACTCAAACTGCTCAAAACTTTTTCGGAAATCTCAGTTTCCTCCTCTTTTAAAAGTGAAAATATTTATTCTTGGAAATACTTAGTTCTCATATATCATTTTAAAGAAAATGAACTCGATTCTAATCTTTCTCAACTCAAGTGCTCAAGTCTTAAATCATGTTTAGAAACATTTGTAAAAGACTTCTCAGAATAAAGTTCATGTCAAATTATGGACGTGAACGACTTAATTTAAGGTTTTCAATATAACCATACATAGAACAAAATACTTGAGACTCAACAACTCAGAACTCAAGAACTTCAATGGTAATACTCGTTTCAAGAATACTCAACTCAGAGGGTTTATGCAGAATTATGGGCATGAACAATCTCAACTCAAGGACTTCATGATACTACTTCATCTCAAGAATGTTTGACTCATAGAGATCATGCAGAATTATGGGCATGAACAACTCAACTCAAGGACTTCATGGGTAACCTATAATAGCCCCATGATTAGTAATATAATATCCAAAGGGGTAGGAACTCATTTCTCAAGACTTAGAACTTGAAGATATTACTCCTCTCAAAGATGCTCAATTTATGAAGTTTATACGGAATTTATGGGCATGAAAGACTCAACTCGAGAGTCTAAATAACAATATGGAACTCATTTATACAACTCTTCTCATTATCATACTAACTTAGTTCTGGTTCATGATATGATGGATCCCGTGATGACAAAGTATACTTATGAATACATTCTCCTCATTCTCATACTCACTTGCTCGAGTCTTTGAAACAAGTTATTAAAAATTGTAGAAGACTCCTAAAATAGACTCAAAGATACTTTCTCAAAATGTTCGTAAGAACTCTCAAAACTTAACTCTTAACTCTACCTTGAATTTAAATTATGAATTCAAGGTTAATATTCATGCTATGAGTGATTTCTAGTGTTTATAAGTAGTTAGAGTTATTAGAATCAAAAGGGAGTGAAGGTACACTTTAAAAGAACTCAAACGGAGCAACCAACTGCAAACTAGAAGGGGCAGGTGACCCTGGCGCACTAAGTGGCATAGGACGCCAACCCCTAAACTATAAAAGAGGATTTGGGGTGCACTGGCTGGCGCGGGGTGCCTAGCCCCAACCCAGAAAATATAACGAATTTCTTTGCTCATTTTCTCACCCTAACTCGCCTACAATCGAACGGTTTCTTCCCCAATCACTTTGATTCGATTACTTAACATAAGTGCACTCTAATCTACTTAATACAGCCCTCAAAACACTCACTTTCATCTCAAGAAATCATAAAACCCCTAACAAAACAAGATTTAGAATAAAACTTCAAGAACATTTATCAAGAACTTAAATGTTTAAATCTTTATGGACGGATTCGAATAAGAAAATCATGTTTGGCATGTAGGTGGATGAACCCAACACTATGGAAACTTACGTACCTCTTAGGGATCAAACCCATGGCGAAAATCCGCAACAACTCTAAAGAGTCTCGACGAACACCTTGATCCTTTCTCTTTTCTCCTCTTTTCTCTTCCTTTCTCTTATTTTCGCTTCTTGAACTCTCAACTCTAAAGAGTCTCGACGAACGCCTTGATCCTTTCTATTTTCTCCTCTTTTCTCTTCCTTTCTCTTATTTTCTCTTCTTGAACTCTCAACTAAAACCCTAGGAATATTTTAGGATTATAAAACTGAACCTAATCAGATTAGACCCCTAAAACATTACTAAAAATGAATTAAATCTTATTGGGTAAGGAAAAGACCAAAATACCCATTACTATTTTTGGATAACTTTCCTTACCTGGACATCGTGACTTCAAAAGGGCATATCTCATTCATCCGAACTTGACATTTAGAAAACTTGGTGGCGTTGGAAAGATAATTTAAAGACCTTTCATTTGATATCTTATGGGCCACCTAACTTATCTTGTACTAAAAGTTATTGTTATTTGAAGTTGACCCAAAACTTAGAAGAACTTAGGAAATGACGAATGAATTCTCTTTAGTTCTTCTTAGAACTCAAGGTGCTACGTCTTATGATCTCAACACTCAAGAAATTTTAAACTCCTCGGTAAAATCCTACTCACAACGAAGGATGGTTCAAGTTTCAGTTCAATTTTTTTTGGGGTGTTACAATATCTCCCCCTTAGGATCATTCGTCCTCGAATGACAACTGGACTGGGTATGGAATGGGGTTACTCTTACTAAGGTATTAGTGTAATGGTATTCTCTTAATATATTCAAACTTAACCCAAATCCTTAAGTTGGAGTTTTATACCTCTCTATAGGGAATCTCATCCCAAGACTATTACTCTTTACCACCACATTCGGATCATATCAAGAACCACCTAATGTTTAACAACATCACATTCAAGCTTAGTACTCTAACACTTCCATGGACTCCTACTAAGGGTAAGGGTAAGGGTTTTGGGGTTTTGGGTTTAAGGGCTAGGGCTTAAGATTTTGGAATTAGGGTTCCAAGTTTAAAGTTTATGATTTAGTATTGAGGTTTTAGAGCTTAATGTTTAGGGTTTAAAGTTTATCATTTAGGGTTAAGGGTTTTTGGTTAAGGGGTTGAGGGTTTAGAGTATAGTGTTTAGGGTCTAGGGTTTAGGGTATCAGATTGAAAGTTTAGGTTATATGGTTTAGGGTTCCAAGTTTAGGGTTTAGGGTTTATGGGTTTAGCATTTTAGATTTAGGATTTAGTGTTTAGGGATTTAGGTTTAAGTTTTAGAGTTTAGGGTTGAGGGTCTAGGTTATTGGGTTTTGAGTTTGGATTTTTTATTTTATTTGAACGACATCTGGTTTTAGAGTTTATGATTTAGGGTATAGGGTATAAGTTTTAGGTTTAGTGTTTATGATTAATGTTTTAGGGTTTAGGTTTTAGGGTTAAGGTTGTGAAGTTTAGGGTTAGGGTCTAGGGTTTTGGGTTAAAGTTTAGTGTTTAGGGTTTAGGGTTTAGGGCTTAGTATTTATGGTTTACAATTTATGGTTTATGGTTTAGGGTTCCAGTTTAAGATTTAGGATTTAGAGTTTAGGCTTTTGGGTTAAGGGTTTAGATTTTAGGGCTTAGGGTTTAGGGTGTAGAGTTTAAGATTTAGGGTCTAGGGTTTAGGTTTAGGGTTTAGGGTTTAGGGTTACATTTTAGGGCTTAGGGTGTAAGGTTTAGGGTTTAGGGTTAGATTTTAGGGTTTGGGTTTAGGGTTAGTGTTTAGGGTTTAGGGTTTAGGGTTTACAGTTTCGATTTAGGGTGAAGGATTAATGGTTTAGGGTTAGGGTTAGGGTTTAGAGTTTAGGGTTTTGGGTTTAATGTTTAGGGTTCCAAGTTTAGGGTTTAGGATTAATGGTGTAGGGTTAGGTTTAGTGTTTAGGTTTTAGGGTTTAGGGTTTAGGCATTAAGGTTTAGGGTTGCAAGTTTAGGGTTTAGGGTATAAGGAGGTTTAGGGTTTTTGATTAATGGTTTAGGGTTAGGGTTTAGAGTTTAGGGTTTAGGGTTTAGTGTTTAGGGTACGAAGTTTAAGGTTTAGGGTTTAGGGTCTAGGGTTTGGGTTTAGGGTATAAAGTTTAGGGTTTAGGGTTTAGAATTTACGATTTGGGATTGAGGATTTAGGGTTTAAGGTTAGGGTTTAGGGTGAAGGGTTATGGTTTAGGGTTTAGTGTTTAGGGTTTTGGGTTATATTTTAGTAATTAGTATCTAGGGATTATGGTTTAGGGTTTAGCAATTAGAGTTTAGGGTTTTGGGTTTACGACATAGGGTTTAGTGTCTAGGGTTCCATGTCAACGGTTTAGGTCTTAGGGTTTAATGTTGATAGTTTTGGGTTTTTGGTTAAGCGTTTAGGGTTTAGTATTTAGGTTTTAGGGTTTAGGGATTAGGAACTAGGGTTCCATGTATAGGGATTTTGGCTAAGGGTTTAGGGTTTCAAGTTTAGAGTTTTCTAGTTTATGGTTTATGGTTTAGCGTTTAGGGTTGAGGAATTAGGGTTCCAAGTTTAAAGTTTAGGAATTATTGTTTAGTGTTTAGACCTTAGGGTTTAGGGTGTAAAGTTTATCATTTATGGTTAAGGGTTTTGGGTTTAGTGTTTAGGGTTGTGGGTTTAGTATTTAGGGTATAAGGTTTAGGGTTTCGGGTTCCAAGTTTAGGGTTTAGGTTATATCTTTTAGGGTTCCAAGTTTAGGGCTTACGGTCTAGGTTTTTTTATTTAGGGTTAAGGGTTTAGGGTTTGCGGGATTACGATTTAGGATTTAGGGTTTAGGGTTTAGAGTATAGGGTTTAGGGTTTCAGTTTAGGGTTAAGTATTAATGGTTTAGGGTTAGGGTTTAGGTTTTAGGGTTTAGCATTTAATGTTTTGGGTTTTTGGTTTAGGGTTCCAAGTTTAGGGTTTTGGTTTAAGGTTTAGAATTAATGTTTTTGGGTTAGGGTTTAGGTTTAGGTTTTAGATTCTAGGGTTTAGGGTTTAGGTTTTAGTCTATAAGGTTTAGGGTTGAGAGTTTAGGGTTTAGGATTTAGGGTATACAATTTTGGTTTAGGGTTTATGATTAACGGTTTAGGGTTATGGTTTAGAGTTTAGGGTTTAGGGTTCAGTGTGTGAAGTTTAGCGTTTAGGGTTATCTTTAAGGTTTCAAATTTTGGGTTAGAGGTTGGTGTTTAGGGTTTAGGGTTTAGGGTTTAGGCTCTTAGGTTTTGGGTTGCTGGTTAAGGGCTAAAAGTTTAGGTTTTATGGTTTAGGGTTTAGCATTCCAATTTTAGGGTTGAAGGTTTAGGGTTTAGGGTTTAGGTTTAAGGCTCTAAGGTTTAGGGTTGTAGGTTTACGGACAAAAGTTGATGATTTAGGGTTTACGGTTAAGGTTTAGGTTTTAGGGTTTAGGGTTTAGGTTTAAGGCTCTAAGGTTTAGGGTTGTAGGTTTACGGACAAAAGTTGATGATTTAGGGTTTACGGTTAAGGTTTAGGTTTTAGGGTTTTGGGTTTTGGGGTTTAGGGTTTAGGGTTTAGGGTTTAGAAATTAGCGTTCTAAGTTTAAAGTTTAGGATTTAGGGTTTAGGGTTTAGAGTTTAGGGTTTAGAGTTTAGAGTTTACGGTTAAGGGTTTTTGGTTAAATGGTTTACGTTTTCAAGTTTAGGTTTTAGGTTTACTTATTGGGGATGAGGATTTAGGGTTTAGGATTTAGGTAATTGTGTTTATGGTTTAGGATTTTGGTTTTGGGTGTAGGGTTAGGATTTAGGGTTTAGGGTTTAGGGTTTATGGCTTAGGGTTTAGGGTTTAGGATTTAGGGTTTAAGTTTTATAGTTTTGACTTAGGGTTTAGGGTTTAAGGTTTATAGCTTAGGGTTTAGGGTTTAGAGTTTAGTGTTTAGGGTTTAGGTTTTGGTTTTAGGATTTAGGGGCTATGGTTCAAGGGTTAGCGTTTAGGGTTTAGGAATTAGGGTTCCAAGTTTGAAGTTTAGGAATTAGTGTTTAGGGTTTAGACCTTAGGGTTTAGGGTTTGGAGTTTATCATTTAGGGTTAAGGGTTTTGGGTTTAGCATTTAGGGTTGAGAGTTTAGAATTTACGGTCTAAGGTTTAGGGTTTCGGGTTCCAAGTTTAGGGTTTAGGCTATATGGTTTAGGGTTTAAGGTTTAGGGTTCCAAGTTTAGGGTTTAGGGTCTAGGTTTTTTTATTTAGGGTTATGGGTTTAGGGTTTATAGGTTAAGGGTTTAGGATTTAGGGTTTAGGGTTTAGAGGTCAGGGTTTAGGGTTTCATTTTAGGGTTAAGGATTAATGGTTTAGGTTTTAGGGTTCAGGGTTTAAGGTTTATGTTGTTGGGTTTAGTGTTTAGGGTTTAATGTTTAAGGTTCCAAGTTTAGGGTTTAAAACTAATGGTTTAGGGTTAGGATTTCGGGTTTAGGTTTTAGAGTTTAGGGTTTAGGGTTTAGTCTGTAATGTTTAGGGTTGCAAGCTAGGTTTTAAGGTTTAGGTTTTAGGGTATAAGGTTTAGGTTTAAGGTTATGGTTTAGAGTTTAGGGTTTAGGGTTTAGGGTGCAAAGTTTAGGGTTTAGGGTTCCAAGTTTAGGGTGTAGGGTTTAGGCGGTAGGCTTTAGACTTTAAGGTTTAAGGTTGCAAGTTTGGGGCTAAGGGTTTAGGGTTTAGAGTTTAGGGTTGGCGTTTAGGGTTAGGGTTTAGGGTTTAGGATTTACCGTTTAGGGTTTAGAGTTTAGGGTATAGGGATTAAGGTTTAGGTTTTAGGGTTTTGAGTTTAGCGATTTAGGGGTTAGGGATTAGGATTTATAAATTAGGGTTCCAAGTTTAAAGTTTAGGGTTTAGTGTTTAGGGTTTAGAGTTTATCACATACGGGTTAGGTTTTGTGGTTCAGGGGTTTACAGTTTCAGGTTTAGGGTTTAGGTCTAGGGATTTGAGTTTAGTATTTAGTGTTTTGGGTTTAGGTTTAGGGTTTAGGGTTTACGGTTTACAACCTTGGGATTAGGGTTTAGGGTTGAGGATTTAGTGTTTAGAGTTTAGGATTTAGGGTTAGTGTTTAGGGTTTAGGTTCAGTGTGTAGGGCTTAGGGTTTGGTTTTAGTGTTTAAGGTTTAGTGTTTATGGTTTAGGGTTTAGTGTTTAGGGTTTACTGTTAAGGGTTTAGGGTTTCATGTTTAGTGTTTATGTAACAACTCAAAAAATGATAGGTTGTACTAGAGCTTGAATGTTTAGATTAGTGTGACTTTAGGTTTGTGTCTAGGCTATTTTTGAACCTAAATGGAGCAAGGTATAAGTCTAGGGTGCTAGCAAGGACCTACACTAGCAAGATAGGGTTAAAGAAACCTTGTCCTTTGTTGGACATTTTTGCAATGGGGCTGTTTTATTGCCTAAGGGGTTGGGTTGGGTGAGTCACCCTTCTGCCCCTATGATCGCCTAGTGGACTGCATTTTCGGCCTAGGTGCTGGACCAAAGGGAAAGCTAAATGGTAGCTCACCAAACTGATAGGCGTGTCTCCCATTGGGCCCCTCCAATCGCCCAATGACCAGCCCATTTAGTGTGCTCACTGGAACCAAGGGCGAGCCTAGGGTGCACTTGAGGAGTCACCTAGTGCACTTGGCGAGCTCAAGTGTCCAAAGGGCGAGCTTAGACGTGAAAGTGGCAGAGTTTTAAGTTACAACTTTGTGGTTCCTTAGTTCTTTTCCAAAGTTAAGTCCTTATTATTCTATTCCTTTCCTAGGACCTATAAGACCCCTTTTAGACGTAAATCCTTTCATCTAAGTCACTCCAAATAGAATAAAAAAAAAGACCCACCTCCTCTCAAATATTTCTCTCACTAGAAATCTTTTATTAGAGAAGAAGAAGAAGGGAGCCATTGAAGCTAGGGTTTGGTGATTCGAAGGCATTTCTTCATCAAATTTCTTGGAGAATCTTTGAAAAGCTATGGTGATCCTCCATCTATGGTTAGTTTTCACCCTATAGCCAATTTCAAAGAAGTTTTCAAAGTTTTCAAGTTCATGAAAAAACCTAGGGTTTTACTGAATCTCGTGAGTTCTTTTCCCAAATGATTTCAAATGGTTTCTAATGTCATATATTGATTGCATTGATGTTTAATTGATGATTTTTGATGAAATTACTCTATGTATCCATGATTTCTCTCAATTCCTAAATTGTGCCTTTATGAAGTGGGTTTGGTCATTATGGAAGCTTCTGATTGGAATATGTCTAAATTGCTTTGGGTTATGGAATTGTATCATTATCTATGTCTTAGTTATGGTAAATTGTTGGTGTGTTGGTGATTTGATATTCATGGCCTTGAAGGCAGGTTATGGCTAAATTAAATGTTAAAGTAGAATTGTGCTAGAGATGATGATCCACTTGAAATGTGGAGGTGTTTAATTACTATGTATGATTATGATGTGAAGGATATGCATGTGATTTCAATGATAGAATGATGATTATGTATACAATGTAAAAGTGTTATTGTTGTCAGTATATTCCTAATCGACACTCATGAATGATTGTGATGGAATGTGAAGATCTTCCATGTTGTAATGTTCTAACTTGAATTGGTTGGCTTAGGCACCCTTTCTTGTTTAATGAATATGTCTTGACTTGATGAATATAAATCGATAGGCTATGGCATTCCTTTCATGTATGAGTAATGAATGTGTCTTGACTTGATTGATATGAATCAATAGGATTTAGGCATTACTTTCATAAATGAGCTAATGTAAAGATGACTCTAGAATCGATAGGCTAGTGGAATTCCTTTCTTAATAAGTCAATGTACTATGAATCGATAAGCTAGTGGCATTCCATTCATGAGTATACGAATAAAATGATGGACTATGAATTGACAGGCTAGTGGCATTCTTTTCATGAGGCCCAGAGCTATCCTTGAATGTACTATGGATCGATAAGCTTATCCCATTCCTTTCTTGGTAATGATGTATCATGGGTCCATAGGCCTATGACATTCCTCCCTAGTACAATAATGTAATATGAATGAAATGATCTATGGGACTGTAGGCTAATCATCGAGTTTATATAGTTAGAATTCCAAGGGACATCTTCCTATCCCATAACTCTATGCCCACATAGGATATTAGCCAGTGGATTCCATCTATGCTAATGTTGACGTTCTACCTTAGGCAAGTAGAACACCTCTTTACGGTGTGGGGCTATATGACACTAGATTCCATGTCTAGCTTGCATGATCTATGTCAATCAAACACTTATTCCCATCATTTGAGATGTGCATTATGGTTTCTTGAGAGGTTCTATGAAGGGTAGGTTGTAGTATGGGATGCCATCTATACAATGCATGAGTAGTCTTTGATAGGGTCATAGTGAGTTCTCTAAATCTTAATGACTAACTTATGAAAGTCCTCTAAATGCATGAATGTGTCCTAAATGTGCCTAATGAAGAATGTTGGCTTAAATGCTTAAATGTAAAGATGCATGCTATACTTGGATTGTATTATGTGTTACTTCCTTGTCATGATTTATTGTAAATGAATGTGCCTTGTCTATGGTGAGTCCAAAGAAGTACTTAGTGTGAGTAGTAGCATGGGATACTACTTGCACATTGCACAAGTATGACTTAGAGTTGTCTTAGATGTTGGTATTAATGTGCTGATGTGATTCATGTAATATTTATGTCTCTTATATGCTTTATTGTGTAAAAGTGGGAAGGATGAATGGTAAGTTCACTTTTGGTGGCCTTAAAGTGGTACCTTAATGTGAGTGGTAGTATGGGACGCTACCCATACATTGCACAAGGTATAGCTTGAGGTTTACTTGAAGCGTAACCTCAAGGAGAAGGTAAAGGGTTATATGAGATTTTATTCATATGTGAAGTGGTGACTTGTATGTTGGTTGTGACTTATATTATGTCTCATTTTATTTATGTTCATGAAGTTTTACCAAATGGCATACAAGCCTGACTTTCAAACAAAATGTCCATTTTAAGCATGTTTTTGCATGGTCATCATACTTAGTACATTTTTGTGTGCTAACGCATAGTTATCTTATTTTATTAACTACAAGTGTAGGTTTTGGCAAGTGATTAATTGTAGCTAGGATTGTAGTGCTTGGATAGAGTTTCCTCCAAGACTTGGTATGTCCTCATAAATCGAGGACAAGTACTTTTATTGTTTGTAGTTCTTTCTTATGCTGAGACTATTGTTAAGACTTCAATTGTAAAGGGTTGTGACCCTATCCTGTGTAGCTTTGTGTAAGATGGCCATGTGAGTCTTTAGTATTCCGCTTCTTTAAAAATGAGTTTTTGATAGTTTGGTTTTAAATAAGTTTTAATTCCGCACTATTTCTATATGTCAAATGTTATGAATGCGAAGAGGCTTATATTAGACCCCTTCGGGGTCGACTACGTCATGTCACGACTAGGGGGTGCTTTAGGGTCGTGACAAACTTGGTATCAGAGCATAAGATTCTGTAAATGGCTTTTAGGATAGATGTCTCACAAGGCACGTCTAGTAGAATTTTGTTCATCATTATGAGTCGTGACACATCTATGAGCTAGAGGCTATAGGATGATAGAAAGTTACACTTCTTTCATATTCTTGAAGTCGTGCCTTAGAGTGTGGTTCTATAAGTATCCTTTTCCTAATCTTTCTCTTGTGTTTATAGGATATGAATACAAGAGCTAACCCAAGGAGAGTGGAAGATGAGATTGAGAATAAGGGAGTTCCTCCCCAAGGTCTTCAAGGTGACCAAGTGCCTCAAGGAAATCATGTTTGGTGGTTCCCCCAGACATGATTAATGAAGAGATTAGGTTGGCTTTTCTAACCCTTGTCCGAGCCATGATGGCTCAAGTTAATAGAGATGTGCAGCCTAGGGTGAATGCTAATAAGAGTACCATGGCCTCGAGGTTGAGAGACTTTGTGAGAATGAATCCTCTGATGTTTTTTGGTTCTAGAGTGGGAGAGGACCCCCATGAATTCTTGGATGAAGTATATAAGAAAGTAAATGCTATGGGGTTAACTTCTAGGGAGAAAATGTAGTTGGCTTCCTATCAATTGAAGGAGGTTGTCCAAGTGTGGTTCGCTCAATGGAAGAGCAATAGTCCTTTAGAAGCGGGTCCTATATAATGGGAGGAGTTTAAGGGAGCATTCCTTGGTAGGTACTTTCCCCGTGAGAAGAGGGAGTGTAAGGTTGAGGAGTTTATCAATCTTAAGCAAGGTAGAATGAGTGTGGAAGAGTACTCCTTGAAATTTACTCTCTTCTCTAAGTATGCTCCATCCTTGGTGTCTAACCCTATGGATGATATGAGTAGGTATGTTATAGGTATATCCGACCTAGTTGAGGAAGAGTGCCGTATGGCGATTCTCCATAATGATATGGATATTTCTAGACTTATGGTGTATGCTCAATCTATTGAGGAGTCCAAACATAAATGGAAGGCTAGAGAGGTGAAAAGAGGTAGGTCCGATGAGCAAGGTCAACCTAGGTTCAAGAAGAGAACTCCTAACCAATATTCTTCAAGTGCTCCTAAGGTTTATGAGGAGAAAGGTGGTGGGCCACCATTTTCTAAACTTCTTTGTACCACTTGTGGGAAAAGGCATCATGGGAAGTGCCTAGTCGATACTAGTGGGTGCTATGCATGTGGCAAAAGTTATCACCATGCGAGAAATTTTCCTACTCTTATAACTAGAGGAACGGAGGCCAAACAAACTCCTTATGTTGGCCCGGATCCTAATGCTCCAAAGAAGAATCGTTTCTGTGCACTTTAAGCAATGAGGGCAAAGGAGCTAATCCGGATGAAGGTACCTGTAAGTTGATAGTTCCTTATGATTGTGAATGTGTTCCTTGAGATTGTTGTGTTGCTCTCATGATTAGCCTTAGTTGGGTTTACCCTGAAGTAGGAGATGGGATGTTGAATAGTAAAGTTGTTGAGGGTGTTGATATTATTATCTCTTTCCTTCTATTTCTATTCAAGCTTGAGACCTAGAGTTCCTTGTGGTTTCATGTTTTGGAGTCTTATGTGAAAATGAGTTTCCATGGTTTCCTTATGTTATGCATGATCTAGTTGAATTCTTGTTTTTATGAGAAACTGAGTTTTCATCATTTGTGTTTCTCATGTTGATTTGGACCTAGTATGAGTTGTCTATAAGCTTCATGAGATGAATTGTTGAAAATGCCTAAATGTGCTTTTGAGAGTAATTGCATAATGTGCTTAATGATGTTATGATGCGATTTGAATAAGGAAGTTCCTCCAATGAAATGAGAAATGATGAAGTTATCATGCATAATGAGTTTGTAGATGTCGTACCTACTTGTTTATGTTGCATAGAGTGTATTGATGTGGAGTAGATGTTTCCTCCTATGTTTATGAATTGTTTATGATGTGTCATGATTGTTGGGCTGCTTGTCTCGAGTTATTTTCCCTTAATCTGTTTAAAGTGTCATTCGAGGATAAATTTTCCTAAGTGGGGGTTAATATAACGACTCTGATTATTATAGGTTGAACTAGAGCCTTAATGTTTGGATTAGTGTGACTTTAGGTTGATGTCTAGGCTATTTTATAACCTAAATAGAGCAAGGTAGAAGCCTAGGGTGCAAGCAATGACCTAGACTAGCAAGATAGGGTTAAAGAAACCTTTTCTTTTGGTTGACCTTTTGGCGATGGGTCTATTTGATCACCCAAGGGGTTGGGCGAGTCGCCCTTGTGCCCTTGTGATCGCCTAGTGGACGACCCTTTTGGCCTAGGTGTTGGACCAGAAGGAGAGCTAAATGGTAGCTCGCCAAACTGGTTGGCGTGTCGCCCATTGGCCCCCTCCAATCTCCCAATGACCAGCCCATTTAGTGAGCTCACTATAACCAAGGGCGACCCAAGGGTGCACTTGGTGAGTCGTCTTGTGCACTTGGGGAACCCAAGTGTCCAAAGGGCGAACTTAGACTGGCAAGGGGCAAAATATTAAGTTACAACTTTGTGGGTCCTTAGTTCTTTTCCAAAGTTAAGTTTGTATTATTATATTACTTTCCTAGCAACTATAAGACCCTTTTTAGACCTAAATCCTTTCATTTAAGTCACTCCAAATAGAATCAAAAGAAGACCCACCTCCTCTAAAATATTTTATCAATAGAAATCCTCCATTAGAGAAGAAGAAGATGGGGGCCATTGAAACTAGGGTTTGGTGATTCCAAGGCGTTTCTTCATCTAATTTCTTGGGTAATCTTAGTAAAGGTATGATGATCCTTCATCTAGGGTTAGCTTTCACCCTAGAGTCAATTTCAAAGAAGTTTTCAAAGTTTTCATGTTCATGAATAAACCTAGGGTTTTACGCAATCTCATGGGTTCTTTCTGCAAATGATTTCAAATGGTTTATAATGCCATTTATTAATTATATTGATGTTTAATTGATGATTTATGATTTAATAATCTATGTACCAAGGATTTCTCCCAATTCCTAAATTGTGCCTTCATGAAGTGGGTTTGTTCCTTATGAAAGTTTATGATTGGAATATGTCTAAATTGCTTTGGGTTATGGAATTGTATCATTATCTATGCATTAATTATGGTAAATTGTTGGTGTGTTAATGATTTGACATTCATGGCCTTGAAGGCAAGTTATGGCTAAATTACATGTTAAAGTAGAATTGTGCTAGAGATGTTGATCGACTTGAAAGGTGGAGGTATTTAATTACTATGTATGATTATGATGTGAAGGATATGTATGTGATTTTAATGATAGAATGATGATCATGTATACAATGTAAAACTGTTACCGTTGAGAGTATATTCCCAATCGACACTCATAAATGATGGTGATGGAATGTTAAAAGCATCCATGATGTAATGTTCTAACTTGAATTAGTAGGCTTAGAGACCCTTTATTGTATAATGAATGTGTCTTTACTTGATGAATATGAATCGATAGGCTATCGTGTACTTTCATAAATGACTAATGAATGTGTCCTGACTTGATTGATATGAATCGATAGGCTTAAGACATCGCTTTCATAAATGAGCTAATATAAAGAAGACTCTTGAATCGATAGGCTATTGGCATTCCATTCTTAATGAGTCAATGTGCCATCAATTGATAATCTAGTGGCATTCTATTCATGAGTATAAGAATGTAATGAGGGACCATGAATCGATAGGCTAGTGGCATTCTTTTCATGATCTATCCTTGAATGTACCATCGATCAATAGGCTTATCGCAATCCTTCCTTGGTAATGATGTATCATGGGTCGATAGGCTTATGTCATTCCTCCCTAGTACACATATGTATTATGAATAAAATGATCTATGGGAATGTAGGCTAAGCACCGAGTGGATTTGGTTAGATGGAAACTCTCCCAATATTAGGTTAGAGTTCCAAGGAACATTTTCCTATCCCAGAACTATGTGACCACAGAGGATATTAACCAGCGGATTCCATCCGAGCTAATGTTGACATTCTACCTCAGGCAAGTAGAACACCTCTTTACGGTGTGGGGGTATATGACGCCAAATTGCATGTCTAGCTTGCATGGTCTATGTCAGTTAAACGCTTATTCCCATCATGTTAGATGTGCATTATGGTTTCTTGAGAGGTTCTATGAAGTGTAGGTGGGAGTATGGGATGCTATCTATACATTGCACGAGTAGGCTTTGATAGGATCATAGTAAGTTCTCTATGTCTTAATGACTAATGTATGAAAGTCCTCTAAATGCTTGAATTTGTCCTAAATGAGCCTAATGAAAAATGTTGGCTTAAATGCTTAAATGTAAAAGATGCATGCTATACTTGGATTGTATTATGAATTACTTCCTTGTCATGATTTATTGTATATGAATGTGCCTTGTCTATGATGACTCCAAAGAAGTACTTAGTGTGAGTAGTAGTATGGGATACTACTTGCACATTACACAAGTATGACTTAGGGTTGTCTTAGATGTTGGTATTAATGTGCTGATGTGATTCATGTAATGTTTATGTCTCTTATATGCTTTATTATGTAAAGGTGGGAAGGATGAATAGTAGGTTCAGTTTTGGTGGCCTTAAGGTGGTACCTTGGTGTGGGTGGTGGTATGGTACTCTACCCATACATTGCACATGGTATAACTTGGGGGTTACTTGTGGTGGAAGCTCAAGGAGAAGGTAAATGGTTATATGAGATCTTGTTCAAATGTGAAATGGTGACTTGTATGTTGGTTGTGACTTACATTATTTCTCATTTATGCAATGTTTATGAAGTTTTACCAAATGGCATGAAATCATGACTTTGAAACAAAATGTCTCTTTTTAAGCATGTTTTTGCATGGTCATTGTCACGACCCAAGAGCACCCCCTAGTCGTAACACGATGTACTCAACACCGAAGGGTCTTATACAAGCCTCATAGTCATTCAATAATGAACATAGTGCAGAATAAAAAACTTATTTAAATCCAAACATTCAAACTTCATTAAAAACAACTTTTAAAAGACACAATGGAAGTCTCTAAGTCTCACATGGCAATCTTAACCAAATCTTTAAAACTAAAGTAGGAACACGACCCTTTACAATCAACGGAACTAGAATTGTCTATTACATGAAAAAGGAAAGAAACTTCAACAGACACTTGTCCTCGATCTATGAGGACGTACCACTCTATCCTTAGAGGTATATCAATCCAAACTCTTCAATCTAGCTAGAAGCAATCATTTGCCGGAACATACACTTGTAGTTAAAATAAGAGAAATATGGGTTAGCACACAAAAATTTACTAAGTATGATGACCATGTAAAAACATGCTTTAAAAGGGACATGCCTTATGCCACTTTTTTAGAAATATCACTTACAATAGCATAAGAGATATACAATACAAGTATAATCATCACGGAAGTCATAATACCACATTTAGACAATATCATCATGTAAACCATTACCTTTACCTTACAACTTCCCTTCAAGTAACCCTCATGCTATACCTTGTGCAATGTATGGATAGTGTCCCATACCAATATCCACATCAAGGCACCACATTAAGGTCACCTAAAGTGAACTTACCATTCATTCCTTTTCACCTTTACACCGTATCCATACATAACAGACATAAAATTTCATAAGGCATGGCAAGGGAGAATAACTCACAATCTAACCCAAGTATAGCATACTTATCACATTAAGCATTTATGAGTTAAAATTCTTCAATTACTTCATTACAGGACTTTCATACAATACCCATTAAGACTTAGAAAACTCATTATGATCCTATCAAAGCCTACTTGTGCAATGCATAGATGGCATCCCATACTACAACCTAAACTTCATAGAACCTCTCAAGAAACCATTATGCGCATCTCACATGATGGGAATAAGCATTTAACCTACATAGACCATGCGAGCTAGACGTGGAATCCGGTGTCATATAGCCCCACACCGTAAAGAGGTGTTCCACTTGCCTAAGGTAGAACGGTAACATTAGCTTTGATGAAATTCGCTAGCCAATATCCTATGTGGGCACATAGTTATGGGATAGGAAGACGTTCCTTAGAAATGTAACCTAACATTTGGAGAGTCTCCATCTAACCATATCCACTCGTTTCTTAGCCTACAATCCCATAGATTATTTCATTCACATTACCTTAGTGTATTAGGGATGAATGCCATAGGCCTATCGACCCATGATCATCATTACACAAGGAAGGAATGCTATAAGCCTATTGATCGATGGTACATTCAAGGATATCTCTAGTGTCCTCATGAAAAAAATGCCATAAGCCTATCGATTCATGGTCCCTCGTTACATTCTTATACTCATGAAAGGAATGCCAGTAGCCTATCAATTTATAGTAGATTGACTCATTCAGAAAGGAATGCCACTACCCTATCAATTCTAGAGTCTTTTTTATATTAGATCCTTTATGAAGAGAATGCTTTAGCCTATCAATTCATAGCCAATAAGTCAAGACACATTCATCACTCATCTATGAATGGAATACCGTAGCCTATAAGATTCATATTCATCAAGTGAAGAAACATTCATTATCCAAGAAAAGGATGCATAAGCCTACCAATTCTAGATTCAACATATAGAAGACAACACTTCACGGCAAGTTCTACGGACCGTGGTCAAGACTACTGGCCATGGAGTGGTCCATTAATTTGGGGCAATAGCTTGGCCAAAGTGCCTTGCCTCCCATGACACCAAGTGACTTTCACGGCCACTTCTACAGACCGTGGTCATGACCACTGACCTTGAAATGGTCCATTGACTTGGGACAGTGCTTGGACAAGGTTGGGCAGCCTTGGCCTTTGGTTTGTGCCTTGCCCACTTGGCTTGGCACTTTCCCTTGCAACCCTTAACCAAGATTATAAATGGTTTTTCAAAAATGGAGTCTATCACATACCTTGACGTTGACTACCTAAACTCCATCAAACAAGGCTCGGTACAACATTACACAACATCTAACCTCATTACAAATTGAACAAAAAGTCGATAGGATCTAGTTTTACTATTTTATTTTTAGGGTCGTTAACTTATTCCCCACTTAGGAACATTTGTCTTGGAATGACAATTTAAACACATTAATGGGTAATGACTCAAGACTAGCAACCCACAATCATGACACATTAACATAAATGTATAAACATAGGAGGAAACATCAACTCCACATCAAAAAGGCTCAATGCGAACAAGAAGGTAGGAACTACATCTACAAACTCATTATGCATTAACTACACATTTCTCATTTTATTGCAGGAACTTCCTTCTCCAAATCACATCAGGCTCATCATAACATTTTTATGGACATTATGCAATTTTCTCATAAAAGCACATTATGCAACTCTTTCAAGAACACATTTAAGCATGCTCAATAAGTCAACTCATGAAGCATTTAGGCAACTCATCATAGATGCATATCAACATGAGGAACACAATCATGAAAAATCATTTTCTCATATGAACAAGAATTCAACTAGAATATGCACAACACAGGGAGACTACGAAAATCATAAAATCACACATAACTCCAAAACATGAAGCAAGCTACAAGGAACTTTTGTTCTCAAGCTTGGATAAGAATAGAAGGAAAAAGATAAGGATATCAAAACTCACCACAACCTATAATTCAATACACCATCCCACACTTAAGGGTAAACCCAACTAAAGATAACATGAAGAACAACAAAAGGATCTCATCACAACAAAAGGAACTATAACTTACCGGTACCTTCATCTGGATTAGATCCTTTGTCCTTGTTAGCTTCAAGAGCATAGAAATGGTTCTTCTTTGGAGCATTAGGATCCAGGCCAACATAAGAAGCTTGTTTGGCTTCCCTTCCTCTAGTCGTAAGAGTTAGACAATTACTCACTTGATGATCATGCTTTACTCAACCATAGCACCCACTAGTACCGGCTAGGCACTTCCCATGATACCTCTTCCCACAAGTGGTGCAAAGATGTTTAGAAAATCGAGATACACCACCTTACTCCTCATTTGCCTTAGGAGTAGTTGAAGAATCTTGGTTAGGATCTCTCTTCTTGAACCTAGGTTGACCTGCTCATCGGACCTACCCATTTCAACTCCGACCACTCCTCTTAAGTTTTGACTCCTCAATAGATTCAGCATACACCATAAGTCTAGAAATGTCCATATCATTATGGAGCATCGTCGTATGACACTCTTCCTTAACTAGGTCTGATATACCCGTCGCATACCTACTCATCTCATCCCTAGGGTTATACACCAAGGATAGAGCATACTTAGACAAGAGAGTAAATTTCAAAAAGTACTCTTCCACACTCATACTACCTTGCTTAAGATTGATAAAATCCTCAACCTTACACTTTCTCTTCTCACGAGGAAAGTACCTACCAAGGAAAGCTCCGTTAAATGCCTCACATTCCATCAAATCCGCTTCTAAAGGCCAATTGCTTTTCCATTAAGTGAACCACACTTGGGCCACCTCTTTTAATTGATAGGAAGCCAACTTTCTCTCTAGAAGATACCCCCATAGCATTGACTATCTTATATACCTCATCCAAGAATTCTTGGGGATCCTCTCCCACTCTAGAACCAAGAAATATCGGAGGATTCATCCTCACAAAGTCTCTACACCTTGATGCCACGGTACTTTCATTAGCATTCACCCTAGGCTCCACATCTCAGTTAGGTTGAGCCATCATGGCTTGAGCTAGGGTTAGAAAAGCTGCCATAATCTCTTCATTTGTCATGGCCGGGGGATCCATCAGAAATTGATTCTCGTGAGGCACTTGGTCACCTTGAAGACCTTGGGGAGGATCTTTCTCATTACCTCTCTCCACTTCCATCATTCTTGGGTTAGCCCTTGTATTCATTTCCTATAAACACAAGAGAATGGTTCGGAAAATGACATCTATAAAACTAAACTCTAAGGCACAACTTCAAGAATATGAAAGAAGTGTAACTTTCTAACGTCCTATAGCCTCTCGCTCATAGATCTGTCGCGACTCACACCGATGAACAAGATTCTACTAGACATGACTTGTGATACATAAACCCTAAACCCATTTCTAAAATTTTATGCTTTAATACCATGTTTGTCACGACCTGAGAGCACCCCTTAGTCATAACATGCCATACTCGACCCCAAAGGGGTCTTAGACAAGCCTTATAGTCATTCATTGCATTCAATAATGAAAACATTGAGGAATTAAAAAGTATTTAAATCCAAACATTCAAATTTCATTAAAATAACTTTTAAAAGACACCGCAGAAGTCTAAGTCTCACATGGTTATCTTAACCAAATCTTTAAAACTAAAGTAGGGACACGACCCTTTACAATCAAAGGAACCAGAATTGTCTAATACATGAAAAAGGAAAGAAACTTCAAAAGACAGTTGTCCTCGATCTATGAGTATGTACAACTCTAGCCTTGGAATAGCAATCCAAGCTCTTCAATCAAGGTAGAAGCAATCACTTGTTGGAACATACACTTGTAGTTAAAATGAGAGACATATGGTTTACCACACAAAATTGTACTAAGTATGATGACCATGCAAAAACATGCTTTAAAAGGGACAATTTAGTTGGAAACCATGCATTATGCCATTTTTTAGAAATATCATGTACAATAGAATAAGAGACATACAATACAAGTATAATCATCACGCAAGTCATAATACCACATTTAGACAATATCATCATGTAAACCATTACCTTTACCTTAGACCTTCACTTCAAGTAATCCTCATGCTATACCTTGTTCAATGTATGGATTGGGTCCCAAACCACCATCTACACCAAGGCACCACATTAAGGTCACCCAAAGTGAACTTACCATTCATTCATTTTCACCTTTACACCGTATCCATATATAAGAGACATAACATTTCATAAGGAATGGAAAGGAAGAATAACTCATAATATAACCCCCCCCCCCCAAGAATAGCATGCATATAACATTAAGCATTTAAGAGTCAATATTCTTCAATTACTTCATTTAGAGGACTTTCATACATTAGCCATTAAGACTTAGAGAACTCATTATGATCCTATCAAAGCTTACTCATGCAATGTATATATGGCATCCCATACTATCACCTACACCTCATAGAAGCTCTCAAGAAACCATAATGCACATCTCACATGATGGGAATAAGCGTTTAACCAACATAGACCATACAAGCTAGACATGAAATCCGATGTCATATAGCCCCACACCGTAAAGAGTGTTCCACTTGCCTAGGGTAGAACTATAACATTAGCTCGGATGAAATGTGCTAGCTAATATGCTATGTGGGAACATAGTTATGGGATATGAAGATGTTCCTTGGAACTCTTATCTAACATTGGGAGAGTTTCCATCTAACTATATCCAATTTGTTCTTAGCCTACATTCCCATAGATTATTTCATTGATATTACATTAGTGTATTAGGGAGGAATGCCATAGGCCTATCGACCCATGATACATCATTACACAGGGAAGGAATGCTATAAGCTTATCAATCAATGGTACATTCAAGGATAGCTCTAGGGTCCCCATGAAATGATTGCCATAAGCTTATTGATTTTTGGTCCCTCATTATATTCTTATACTCATAAAAGGAATGCCACTAGCCTATCGATTCATGGTACATTGAATCGTTAAGAAAGGAATGCCACTAGCCTATCGATTCATGGTACATTGAATCGTTAAGAAAGGAATGCCACTAGCCTATCGATTCATGGTACATTGAATCGTTAAGAAAGGAATGCCACTAGCCTATCGATTCTAGAGTCTTCTATAAATTAGATCCTTTATGGAAAGAATGCCTAAAGCCTATTAATTCATAGCCATCAACTCAAGACACATTCATCACTCATATATGAAAGAAATGTCATAGCCTATCGATTCATATTCATCAAGTGAAGACACATTCATTATACAAGAAAAGTATGGATAAGCCTACCACTTCTAGATTCAACATATAGAAGGCAACAATTCACATTCCATCATCATCATACATGAGTGTCAAATTGAGAATTGGCCTTTCAATAGCAACACAATTACCTTCAAGACATGATAACCGCAACCTCATTGAATTCACATTCATATATTTAGTAAGGAAACACCTCAACCTTTCAAGTGGATCAATATCTCTAGCACAATTCTACTTCAACTAGTAATTTAGTCAAAACTTGCCGTCAAGGCCATGAATCTCAAATCATCAACACACCAATAATTCACCATAATTAAGGCATAGATAATGATACAATTCATTAGCCCAAATAAATTTAGACATATTTCAATCATAAGCTTGCATTATCAACAAACCCACTTCATAAAGGCACAAATTAGAAATTGAGAGAAATCATGGGTTCAAAGAATATTTTCATCATAAATCATCAATTAAACATCAATAAAATAAATATATGACATTATAAATCATTTGAAATCATTTGAAGAAAGAAGCCATGAGATTGAGTAAAACCCTTGGTTTTTCATGAACTTTGAAAACTTTCAAGACTTCTTTGAGATTGACTCTAGGGTGAAAGCTAACCCCAAATGAAGGATCACCATACCTTTACTAAGATTCTCCAAGAAATATGATGAAGAAAACGCCTTGAATCCAAACCCTAACTTTCACTACTTCTTCTTCCTTGAGTTAGAGAGAGAAATATTGAGAGAGGAAGAAGTTTGGGGTTTTGATTTGGGTGTTTTGAATATTGGGGTAATATAGGCGTTAAAAGAATTAAAACAATATATATCTATTTAAAATGACCCCAAATCTGTATAACTTAAATAAGAAATTACCAATAACTCCTTAAATGAGGCAACCCTGTCAGGGACCACGCCGCCTTGTATGGTCTGTGAAAGGGGACCACGGTCCGTGGTGGTGCCCGTGGTCCTCTTAGGTAGTGTCCCCTTCTTTCCTTGCCAAGACCCAAGATGCTAAGGCATCTTCTGTCACGACCCGAGTCTAGGCCTCGGATGCGACGCGGCGTACTAGACCCCTTCGGGGTCTTATACAAGCCTCATAACATTCATTCATCGCCTAGGTTATGAAAATAGTGCAGAATTAAAAAAAAAATTTAATAAAACAAACAATCAAAAATTCATTTATAAAGAAGCGGAATACTAAATTCTCACATGGCCATCTTAAGACAAAACTTAACAATATAGGGTCACGGCCCTTTTAACAAACAAAGTCTTAACAATATTCTTAAAACATAAAGGAACTAGAAACATTAAAAGTCATTGTCCTCGATCTATGAGGACATACAGAAAGATGTCTTGGAAGAAGTCTAGTCCAAGCTCCAACTAGAGAGATACTTAATTACCGCAACTACACTTGAAGTAAAAATAAAAGAGCATGGATTAGCACACAAAAATGTACTAAGTATGATGACCATGGAAAAACATGCCTAAAATGGACATTTCATTTGGAAGTCATGCTTCTATGTCATTTTTGTAAACCTTCATGAACATTGATACAAGAGGCATAATATAAGTCACAACTAATATACAAAGTCACATAATTCACAGTTGAACATAAATCACATACAACCCTTTACCTTCATCTTGAGCCTCCACCTTAAGTAACCCTCCAGTTATACCTTGTGCAATGTATGGGTAGCGTCCCACCACACCACCCACACTAAGGTACCACCTTAAGATCACCAAAGGTGAACTTACCATTTATCATGCTTCACATTACAAGTAATCATGCTCAACTTGTACCAACATACAACATCTAAACATATTCATCAAGTGAGTAATTTCATCATCATAGGTTCCTATCTAAAGTTATCCTAAGATACACCTAAGTAAGACATGAAGTGGCAGCCCATACTACCTCTTCATACGACACCTAGGTATTTGTCAAGGCTACAATATATAAGAACCTTTACATAATAAAGCATTCAAGAGACATAAACCTTACATGAATCACATCATCACATTAGGTCCAACATCTAATACAACCCTAAGTCATACTTGTGCAATGTGCAAGTAGCATCCCATACTACTACTCACACTAAGCATCCCTTTGAAGTCACCATAGACCAGACACATACATATACAATAAGACATGACAAGGAAGTAACTCATAATACAATCCAAGTATAGCATGCATCTTTACATTAGCTCAACATTCTTCATCAACACACCATCACAAGAGCCCATTCATTCATTAACATCATAAGGAACACATCATGACCTCTCTCAAACGCCTACTTGTGGAATGCATAGATGGCGTCCTATTCCACCACCTACACTAAGTAGTACATCCTTAAGAAACCATGGTTCATCAACATTCTTTGTAGGGGTAAGCCTTACCGATATAGACCATGTGAGCTTGACATGGAATCCCGGTGTCACCCTCACCGAAAAATGGGATTCTTACTTGCCAAAGGTAGGACCATCGTTTGTTTAGCCTTAAGTAGATCCACTAGCTAGACCTATGTGGGCACATAGTTTAAGGGGTAGTGAAATTGCTACTAGATGCCCCACCTCTACTCTGATAAGCATCCATCTCAAGAGATTGCTATTAGGTGCCCCACCTCAACCCAAATGAAAACCCATCCCAATCCATATCCACTCGGTTCTCGGTATTATTCCCCACGGAGTACATTATATTCTATATATTAGTTTTTTATGGCATAAGGGATTGCTACTAGATACCCTGCCTCAACTCAGATGAGCATCCATACCGAACCCAACATTCAATCATTCATTGGAAAGCTCATAGATTCAAAGATGCGAATAGCCTTTCACCTATGAATCCCCTTATTGTGAGAAAGTCCTTTCACAACAAGAATTTTCATTCATTAAAGTACAATTGAAAAATAGCCTTTCAATAAACTTCGCATTCATAACATTTTCATTAAATTCGTTCGTTCGTTCATTTATGTGTGTGTGTGAGAATAGCCTTTCACATAATCACCATCATTTATCAGTGTTAATAGAGAGATAACATTCAATCCTAACACAAATTAGCTTCTAATCATGATCATCATTTACTCAATTAGATCACACACATGCTTCACTTCACATTAATATATACAACAACAAAATTATACTTCAATTCCTCACATTATGCCTTCAAGTCCATGATCACAATGTACATGGTAAGTAAACACCTCCACCATTCAAGTGGATCGACATCTAATTCACCATTCAAGAAATAAATAATAACTTGCCCCTTCAAGGCCATGCTCACAAGTCATCAACTCATCATCAATCTACCATACTTAAGCATAAACAAGAATACCATCCAATAAACCAAAGCAGTTTAGACATATTTCAATCATAAGCTTCCATAAACGACAAACCCATTTCATAATGACACAATTTAGGAGTTGAGAGAAATCATGGGTTCATAGTGTAAAAATCATCTTAAATAATCAATTAAGCATCAATCTAATCATAGCTCATCATTAGAAACCTTTTGTAAACATTTGATGAAAGAACCCATTAGATTGTGTAAAACCCTAAGATTTTCATGAACTTGAAATTTTGAAATCTATTTGGAATTGAATCTAGGGATGGAAGCTATCCCTAGATGAAGGATCACCATACATATTTTAAGATTTCCCAATAGATTTGATGAAGAAACCACCTTGAATCAAAACCCTAGCTCCAAGTTCTTGACCTTCTTCAATGGAGAATTGTAGAGAGAGAAATATTTGAGAAGAGGTGGGTTTCTTTTAAATTTTAATTGGAGAGATTTAAATGAAAGAATTTTGGTCTAAAAGGGTTTTATAGTGGCTAGGAAAGGCATAGAATCATAGGGACTCAACTTAGAAAAAGAAATAAGAACCCACAAAGTTTAAACTTAAAAGTTTGCACTAAACCCGTCTAAGCTCGCCCTTTGCACCCCTTGGCTCACCAAGGGCACTAGGAGACTCGCCTAATGTCCCTTGGCTCACCCTTTTTTCCAATGCTTCACTATTTTGGGCATAACTTTTTACTTCGAGATCATAATAAGGCAAACTCGGTGGCATTGGAAAGAGGACTCAAAAACCTTTAATCATATTCGTAATGGCCCATATAATTCCTTTTGAGATAATCGATATCATCATTTGAAATTGACCGGACAAGTTGTAACTAAGAATCTGCCCCTCGCCCGTCTATGCTCGCCTTTTGGAACCTTGGGCTTGCCAAGTGCACTAGGCTACTCGCCAAGTGCACCCTTGGCTCACCCTTTCTTCTAGTGAGCGTGACTCAAAGGGCTGGTTATTGGGAGAAGGAGAAGTGCCAAAGAGCGACACGCCAATCAGGTTGGCGAGCAACCATTTAGCTCGCCCTTTGGTCCAACATCTTGGACAAATGGTCAGTAAACTTGGTGATGGAGGGAGATAAATGGGTGATCCGCCAACCAGCTTGGTGAGCTTCAACTTAGCTTGCCCATTGTTCCAGAACTAAGGCTAAGAGGGCAGTTCCTTAGGCGATCAAAAGGGCATAAGGGCGACTCGCCCAATCCTTTGGGTGATCAAGCAGCCCATCGCCAAAAGACTCCATGAACTAACAAGGGTTTCACCACCCTATCTTTCTAGTCTAGGTCCTAGCTTGCACTTTAGGTTCCTTCCTCACACAATTAAAGTTCTAAAGCATCCAAGACACCAAATTAAAGTTATACTAACCTAGACATCAAGTCTCTAGTTCATCCTATCATTTTCTGACTGGTTACATCTTCATGGCCACTTCTACGGACTGTGGTCAAGACTACTAGACGTAGTGTGGTTCATGAATTTGGGGCAGTAGCTTGGCCAAAGTGCCTTGCCTCCCATGCCACCAAGTGACCTTCATGGCCATTTATATGGAACGTGGTCAAGACCACTGACCATGAAGTGGTCCATGGACTTGGGACAATGCTTGGCCAAGGTTTGGTAGCCTTGGCCTTTGGCTTAGGCCTTGCCCCCTTGGCTTGGTACTTTCCCTTGAAACCCTTAACCAATATTATAAAGGGTCCTTCAACAACAGAGTCTATCATATACCATGACGTTGACTCACTAGACTCCATCAAACAAGGCTTGGGACAACATTACACAACATCTAACCTTATTACAAACTCAACACAAAGTCGATAGGCTCTAGTTTCACTAGTTCATTTTATGGTCAATACCGTCATGATACTTAATACATTTTTGTGTGCTCACCCATATTTCTCTTATTTTTTACTACAAGTGTAGGTTTTGACAAGTGGTTAATTCTAGCTCGGATTGAAGTGCTTGGATAGAGTTTCCTCCAAGACTTGGTATGTCCTCATAGATCGAGGACAAGGACTTTTATTATTTCTAGTTCTTTCTTATTTTGAGACTATTGTTAAGACTTTGATTGTAAAAGGTCGTGACCCTATCTTGTTAAGTTTTGTCTAAGATGGCCATGTGAGACTTTTGTATTCCATTGCTTTATAAATGAGTTTTTGATAGTTTGGTTCTAAATAAGTTTTAATTTCACACTATTTCTGTATGTCGAACGTTATGAATGCTAAGAGGGTTGTATTAGCCCATTCGGGGTCGAGTACGGTGTGTTACGACTAGGGGGTGCTCTTCTGTCATGACAATTTAGGGTTTAAGATTTAGGTCTTATGGTTTAGGTTTTAGGGTTTAGGGTTTTGGGTTTAAGGGTTAGAATTTAGGGGCTAGAGTTTAGGGTTTAGTGTTTATGGTTCAGGGTTTAGAGATTAGGGTTTAGGGTTTAGAGTTTAGGATTTAAGGTTTAGGGTTTAGGATTAATGGTTTAGGGTTTAGGGTGCAAAGTTTAGGGTTTAGGGTTTATGATTAGAGTTTAGGGTTTGGGGTTTAGGATTTTGGGTTTCGGGTTTAAGGTTTATGGTTTAGGGTTTAGAGCTTAGGGGTTATGGTGAAGGGGTTTAGAGTTTAGTGTTTAGGGTCTAGAATTTTAGGGTTTAGAGTTTAGGTTTTATGGTTTATGGTTTATGGTTTAAGGTTTTGGTTTCTAAGTTTAGAGTTTAGGATTTAGGGTTTTGGCTTTAGGGTTACGGGTTTATGGTCTATGGTCTAGGGTTTTGGGTGAGAGTTTAGGGTTTTGGGTTTTGGGTTTAGGCTTTAGAGTTTTGGGTTTAAGGTTTATGGTTTAATGTTTTGGGCCTAGGGGTTTAGGGTTTAAGGTATATAGTTAGTTTAGGGTATAAAGTTTAGGGTTTATGCTTTACGATTTATGGTTTTGGGTTCCAAGTTTATGTTCTAGGGTTAGGGGTTTAGGGTGTAGGGTTTTGGATTTAGGGTTTAGGGTTAGGGTTTGGGGTTAGGTTTTAGGTCTTAGGGTATAGGATTAAGGGTTTAGAGTTTAGGATTTAAGGTTTAGGGTTTAGGGTTTAGGGTTTAAGGTTTGGTTTAGGATTGATGTCTTAGGGTTTGGGTTTAGGTTTTCAGGTTGTAGGCTTAGGTTTTAGGGTTTTAGGATTAGGGTATAGGGTTTTGCGTTTAGGATTTAGATTTTAGGGTTTAGGGTTAGGGTTCAGAGTTTATACTTTAGGATTAAGGGTTTAGGGAAAATAGTTTAGGATTTAGGGTTTAGGTTTGAAGGTCTAGAATTTAGGGTTTAGGATTGAGGGTTTAGGGTGTAACACCCTGTAATTTAGTGAGTTCTAGAGCCTTTAGTAACAGTTTTAGAGTGTCGTATGGGGATTAAAACTTGTAAAAATGGTTCCCATAATTAGAATAGGGGTTTTAGAGGTTAAATGTGTGGGTACGACTCCCCAAGTACCACCCAAGGGTCCTTGAGGAGGATCCTTGTCACAACTCGAGTCTAGACCCCGGATGTAACACGGTGTACTGGACCCCAAAGGGGTATTATACTAGCCCATAGCAATAATACCATAAGATACTTGAAAATTGTGCAGAAATAAAATATTTCTTTTATAAAACCAACAATTGAAAACTCAATTGTAGAGCAACGGAACAGTAAAGTCTCAGATGGCCATCTTAGACAAAACTTTGAACAAAGAGTAGGGACACAACCCTTTATAATCGAAAGCTAAAATAGTATATTACAAGAAAAGAAATAGAAACATTAAAAGTCCTTGTCCTCGATCTATGAGACATACCAAAAGATGTCTTGGAAGAACTCTAATCCAAGCTTCAATTAGGGAGAATGAAATTGAGTGCCAATCCCTACACTTCATAAAAGTAAAGAAACTATGGGTTAGCAAAATTAAGTACCAAGTATGATAGTCATGCAAAAACATGCTTAAAAAGGATATTTTTGTTTGAAAGTAATGATGTATTCCAATTTAAGAAAACTTCATTAATATACACATCATAGGCATATTGTACAATCACAACCAACATATAAGTCATGTCTTCACAATAAAACATAATCAACATATAAACCATTACCTTCACATTACGCCTTCACCTCAAGTAACCTTGAAGCTATACTTTGTGCAATGTATGGATAGCGTCCCATACCACCATCCACACTAAAGTACCACATTAAGGTCACCAAAAGTGAACTTACCATTCAACCTTACCATCCTTACACCATATTCATTCATAAGAGACACCTACATTACATAAGTCATATAATCACATTAAGGACCATCACTCTATGTTTTATTTGTGCAATGTGCAAGTAGCACCCCATACTACTACTTACACTAAGTACTCCTTTGAAGTCGCCATTGAAAAGGCACATTCATACTTAACAAGTCATTACAAGGAAGTAACTCATAATACAATCCAGGTATAACATGCATCTTCACATTAAACATATAAGCATTTAAGTCACCCATTCTTCATTAGCTTCATTAAGAATACCTTTATTTATTAGACATTAAGTCAACATTCTCATTAACATCATCATAAGATACCATTCATTCATTTAACATTTTAAAGGAACACACCATGACCCCTCTCAAAGCCTACTTGTTCAATGCATAGATGGCGTCCCATACCACCACCCACACTAAGTAGTGTATTCTTAAGGAGCCATGCGAGCAATTCATGGAATCCCGGTGTCACCCTCATCGGATAAAGGGATTCCTACTTGCCTAAGGTGGGACCATTGCTTTTAGCTTAAGTGGATTCTTTATCTAGACCTATATGGGCACATAGTTTATGGGATAGGGAGATTTATAATAGATACTCTGCCTCAACTAACGTATGAGTATCAATCTCAAGAGATTGCTACTAAGTTCCTCGCCTCAAATCACGTATGAGCACCCATCTGTTTACATATCCACTCGGTGCTTAGCATTATTCCCTATGGAGTATTTGACATTCATTACCTTCATTCATTATTATAGGATAAGAGGTTTCTACTAGATTCCCTTCCTCAATGAACGTATGGGCATCCATATAAAACACAACATTCATTCATTGGAAAGCTCATAGATTCAAAGATGAGAATAGCCTTTCACTTAAGAATCCCCTTGTTGTGAGAAAGTCTTTTGACAGCAAGTCATTATCATTCATTAGAGTAAAATTGAGAATAGCCTTTCAATAAGTACTGCATCATTAAACATAATCATAGAACTTCACTCATTATTCATTCATGAGTGTGTGTGCGCATATGAGAATAACATTTCACATAATCATCATCATTCATATAATTTCCTTCTAAACATGATCATAATACATCCATAGTAATCACACACATATACTTCACTTCATAATCATACATAGTAATTAAGCACCTCCACCTTTCAAGTGGATCGATAGTTCAAGCACAATTCTATTTCAATGTGAAATCTGATCATAACTTGCCCTTTTAAGGCCATGTACCAACATCAACCCATAAATCCTAAGTACTGTAATTGAATATGAAATTGACATGATTCAATCACTTAATTCAACATAAACATCAATAATTCAACAATCTAGACCTATCTAGGCATAATCCATGAACATTCATTCATGATCAACAAACACACTTCATAAAGGCACAATTTTGGAATTGAGAGAATCCATGGGTTCATAGCGTATTTTCATCATAAATCATTAATTAAACACCAATACAACCATAATTTGTCATTATAAACCATTTGAAAACATTTGATGAAAGAACCCATGAGATTGAGTGAAACCCTAGATTTTTCATAACTTTAAATTTCTTTTGAATTGGCTCATTGAATGAAAGGTTAGACAAGGATCAAGACTATCATACCTTGCTATTGATTCCCCAGGAAATTCCCTTGAAAATCCTTTGAAAACCTTGAATATTTGACCTTGAGAGCTTGAAGTTTTCACCTCCAATGGAGGTTTCTGGAAAGAGACTTTTGGAGGCAAGGGGAGGTTTTGATTTGGGGTTTTGAAATAATAAAGTCTAAAAATAGAGTTTAATATTTTTAATACTCTTAAATTACTTTAATTAACCTAAAATAGCCTTCCAAACACTTAACAAAACTAATTAGCTAATTACCAAACAACCTCTCACTTGGCCAATCCAAATCTGTTGATTGCAGGTGCCATCTACGAACCACCCACCTACTCTCCGTAGGTGGGACCACGGGACGTACTGTCCAACCGTGGTTTGGTTTAGAGGCTCTCATTTAGGGTTCTTGGCCTATGGAGTCCATACATGGGGTATGGACCCCTTCTGTAGGTCACCGTCATTTTGGCAACTTTTTGGTTTCAAGGAGCCTTGGGGGTTAGGCTTAGGGTCCTCCTCAAGGACCCCTAGGGTGGTCCTTGCAGAGTCGTACCTTGACGTTTAACCCCTCAACCATAGCTCGAGACAACATCAAACCCACTCAAACCTCATGATAAACTCGTACACTCACTAGTTAGGCTCTAGTTTGCCTTATTTGTTTTACGGGTCGTTACATTATCCCCCACTTAGAAATATTCATCCTCGAATGACACTTTAAACACATTAAGGGGTAAATAACTCAAAATTAGCTATTCATCATGCATGCAACATCATAAACAATGTACAAAACTTAGGAGGAAACATCAACTCCATCTCAAACATACTCCAAGCACACAAGAAAGTAGGAACTACATCTACAAACTCGTTATGCAGCAAAACATCAACATTTCTTATTTCATTGGAGGAACTACCTTCTCCAACTAGATCATGCTCATAACAACATTAAGGACATTATGAATTTACACTCAAAACCACAATTACCCTATGTTCAATATTTCACCTCATGAACAATATAGACAACTCATACTAAATGCAAATCAACATGAGGAACATAAATCATGAAAACTCATTTTCTCATATAAACATAAATTCATCAATAACATGCATGACATAAGGAGACCATGGAAACTCATAATCACACTTGACTCCAAAACATGAAACAAGTGTTAACACCCCTGAAACCTAATGACCTAAGTTATAGCCTAACATTTGGTCTAGATCCTAAAAAGGGTTAACGTCAAGATAACAATCATAAAATGACATCCCTAAGTTATTACAAAAGTTTCTAGCCCCTAAACATCAAGGCATGGACCCCCAAGGACCCTCCAAATTTCCTTGATGAGGGCCAAGGGCTTGCTCAAAAGCTGTCCAAAACCAGCTTGAGCCGCGAACTAGGGGTCCATAAGGCATGGTCTGACTCACTCTCCATAGATAGAAGTCGTGAGTCAAGACTTAGTTCCCTCAAAGAGTCCCCTAGTCTCTGGCCCAAACCACGAGGAGCACAACATGGTCCGTGGACCATACCACACCCCGTAGATGGGGGCTTGTGGATAGGTCCTGGACCTAGTCTAAAAGACCAGTCTCAGACCCAAACAATGACTGACCAGTATGGTCAATGGTTTAGACCACGCCCCATGGTCGGGGTCATGTGAATGAGGGTCTGACGAAGCTGTCTTAAATTGGCCAAGGCTCTATCATATTAACTAATTCCTAATAAATTAAGTAAGGGTGAGGGCAGTTATATTTAGTTATTTTAGACTTGTATAAATAGTTTTAAGTCATTAAACTCAAGTTAACTCCTCACAATTGACAATCCCAAAATAATAAACCAACTCATCTCTCCCAAAATTCTCGCTCAAGCTAGGGGGTTCAAGAATAAGTCTTTGTTCTCCAATTTCATGAGGATTCCAACCTAAGGTATGGATTCTCTTCATTCTTGGGTAGCTATCCCCCAAGAAGTCCCTTCAAAGTGTATTTTTAAGACTTCCAAATCTAGGGTTTAACTCTAAACATGGATCTTCTTCCAAAACGAGTTCTATTGTTTAATTATAATCTATTAAGGTTATTTATGATGTTTTATGGTGAGGTTATTGGATTGTTGATAGTTTTTGATGAAAATCTCTCTTCGACCCATGGTTTCCCTTTCTTCCAAAATTGTGAACTAAGATGTGACTTGATTGACCATTAAAGTTGGTAATTGATAATGCTTATATTTAATTGATGATTGAATCATGAAATCTCTTTATCTATTGTGGTAATTCTATAATGTTATTAGGGTTGATGTTGATTCATGGCTTGAAGGGTGATTAGCTAGGTTTTGTATAAATTGATGTTGATTGTTTATGAGTATGTGATTTACTTAAGTAATGATCCTACATGTAAATGTGTAATTTTAGCATTGATGCAAGATGCTTCGTCCCCTACACCCTTGGACTTATCTATGCGTGAAAGGACTATGACTATGATATTAATGTTGGGTTGATTGAGAAGGAAACTTTCGTGAATATGATGTGAGAGACTTACTCACATACCAAGGATTGTAAGGGTGAAAGGCTATGCTCACCTAAAGAATACATGAGCTACTATGATACCATGATGGTTGAGTGTTAGGCATTCTTCCACAAACATGATTATAAAATAAAGACTCAACATGATTATAAAAAGGGAATTAGGCTTAGACCCGAGTGGATAGGAACAAAAGATGGAAACCTTTTACCTCAGTTAGTCTGGGTTTCTAGTAACAATCTCCCTATCCCATAACTATGTACCAACATAGGTCTCTTAGCTAGTGGATCAACCTATAAGCTAAACATGTTAGATCTACCTTAGGCAAGTAGAACACCTCTTTTCGGTGTGGGTTCATGACACAACATTCATTGTAGCTCACATGATCTATGTCGGTTAAAGCTAAACTTCCATACATGATAATAACAAGATCCATGACATGACATGAACAAGGACATAAATTAAGAACACAAATATGAGACATGTTCTATGATTAGTTGAGGGGTCTTACTTAGTATGAGTGGGGGTATAGGACTGCACTTACGCATTGGACAAGTGATCTTTGACGGTAATTATGGTATGTTCTTGATAACATGATTCTTTATGAGTTAATGTATATTATGTAAGAACATGAACATCAACATGAGCTATATCTATAAATTTCTAATAGACTTTGCTTAGTAGGAGTTGGGGTATGGGACTTCACTTGTACTTTGCACAAGTGGACCTATGAAGGGGGTCATGGTGTGGTTAACTTATGACATGAATATACATGAATCCATGCATGCATGATATGAGTTGCTGTTAAGATTGAATTTCTTATTATGAACTATAAACATGATATCTTACTTGTCTATGAGTGTTGGCTTGGATGTTGTTAAGGTAATTTATGCATGGCTATGGTACCCCAAGGTGGTTTATAGTGTGGTTTTACTTAGTGATTACTCTAAATATGCATAACGTCTTTTAAACTTGATAAAGGCATGATTTCAACTAAATGTCCTTTTTATGCATGTTTAAGGATTTTTGTGCATGGTATCCATACTTAGTACAATTAATTGTGCTAACCCATATTTCTACTCTCTATGAGTGTAGCTTCCGGCCGTCGGTACCTGCTAAGTTCTTCAAGGTGAAGTTTGAGTTGACTATTCCTTAAGCTTGGTGAGTCCTAAAGATTCGAGGACAAGTTGCTATTGATTCAATTTTCTAGTTTTCTTCTATATTCTAAACTATGTTGTATTTCCTAAATTTGTAGACTTTATTCATGAAAAGCGGTTAAGACCCGAACTTTGTATTCCTATGTTTTAGATGGCAAATGAGACAAAGTCTAGATTTCCTATTACCTTCTTTTATGAAAAGTGAAGTTGGGCTTCAATTGTAAAGTTTTATATTTTCTGCATTATTTCTATGTCTTATATAATGATGATGCTAGAGGTTCGTATCAGACACTTTCAGGTCAAGTATGCCGTGTCGCGTCTAGGGGTTAGCCTTGGGTCCTGATAAACTTGGTATCAGATCATAAGGTGTTGGGATAATATGTAGGGTGATGGCTCATGAACCACATCAAGTAGAGTCTTGTTCATGAGTGTTAAGCGCGCAACACTTATGAATAAGGGGCTAAAGATGTTTAAGAACTCTCACTTCTTTGATTACTCTTTAGTCGTACCTTAAAGTCTTATCCATGTGTAGTCCTTCCCTAACCTTTTCTTGTGCATATAGGACTATGACTACAATAAATGCAACCGCAAGAAGAGTGGAAAGGGATGTTTCTAATGAGAAAGTTCCTCCCCAAGATCCTTAAGATCCTCAAGACCCTCAATATCTTCAAGATGAAGGGACTATGACTAATGTTGAGATTAGATCGGCTCTTCAAACCTTGACCCGTGTTCTAACGACTCAAATCACTAGAGATGCTAGAGCTCATGGGAACACCAGTGAGAACACTAGGGGCGCAAGGTTGAGAGACTTCACGAGGATGAACACTCCAAAGTTATTTTGTTCAAAAGTGGGTGAAGATCCTCAAGAATTTTTAGAGGAAGTATATAAGATAGTGGAGGCTAATGGGGTAACCTATAGAGAGAATGCTGAGTTAACTGGGTATCAATTGAACGGTGTGGCACACTCAATGGAAGGCAAATAGGCTGGAAAGAACGAGTCCTATAGATTGAGATGTATTCAAAAAGGTGTTCCTTGACAAGTACTTTCCCCATGAAATGAGGGAGGCCAAGGTGGAGGAATTCATCAACCTTTGCCAAGGAAGTATGGGTGTTGAAGAATACTTTCTTAAGTTTACCGAATTGTCCAAGTAAGCTCCATCTATGGTGGCAGAGCCAAGAGATGAGAAAAGTAGGTATGTAATGGGTGTGTCTAGCTTGGTGAGGAAAGAAGGTCATTCGGCTATACTTCATGACAACATGGATATATCCCATCTTACAGTGTATGCTAAGAAAATGGAGGATTAAAGACTCCAAGGAAGGAATAGAGATGTGAAGAGGCCTAGGACTGATGAAAGAAACTCCTCCAAGAGTAAGTTGAAGTTCAAGACAAACCAAGGTTTAAAAGGAGGTTTTGTAACCAACGCTCCTCCAATGCACCAAGGTCTAATAAAGATAGGGGGTCTAACCCTAAGCCTCAAGGAGGAAATGGTGGGGGATCTTCCATGACAAGGCCTACATGTGACAAGTGTGGCAATAGAGACTAGGGAAAATGTCTTATTGTAATGGATGGTTGCATTCATTGTGGGAAGAGTGGTCATATGGTGAGAGATTGTCCTATGTTAAAGGTTCAAGAGAGAGAGGGCAAGAAAGTCCCTCCAACTGGCTCCAATTCTGATGCTCCCAAGAAGAATCGCTTCTATGATCTCCAATTTAGGAGTGATCAAGAGGGTTCTCCGGACGTTGTTACTGGTATGTTGCAAGTATTTTCAAATGATGTTTATGCATTATTAAACCCTGCTGCCACTTTGTCTTTTGTTACTCCTGTTGTGGCCATGAAATTTGATATACTCCACACAGTCTTAGAAGTACCCTTTTTTGTTTCTACCATGATGGGTGACTCGGTTATAGCTCAAAGAGTTTATAGGAGTTGTCCCATCTCATTGTCTCATAAAGTCATATTGTTCGACTTGATAGAATTAGATATGGTTGACTTTGAAGTTATATTGGGGATGGATTAGTTGCATGCTTGTTTTGTGTCCATTGATTGTAGAAATCGATTTTGAAGTTTCAATTTCCTAATGAGCCTATTTTGGAATGGAAAGGGGGAAACTCTACACCTATAGGTCGTTTCATTTATGTCTAAAAGCTACAAAAATAATCTCAAAGGGGTGCTTGTATCACATTGTTAGAGTTATGGATGTTGAGTCCGAGATTCCTCCTTTGGAGTCGGTCCCCGTAGTGAGAGTGTATCCAGAAGTCTACCTGATGACTTTCCTGGTATTCCTCCCAAACGAGAAATAGACTTTGGCATTGATCTTTTTCTAGATACACAACCCACATCAATTCCCCCTTACCGGATGGCTCCGCCCAAATTGAAGGAATTAAAGGCTCAACTTAAAGATTAGCTAGACAAGGGTTTTATTCAACCAAGCATATCTTCATGGGGTACACCGATGTTGTTTGTAAAGAAGAAAGATGGGCTCCTTAGGATGTGCATAGACTACCACCAATTGAACAAGGCCACTATCAAGTATAGATACCCTCTCTCTAGGATTGACAATTTGTTTGACCAACTCCAAGGGGCGAGTCACTTTTCGAAGATTGACCTAAGGTCGGGCTATCATCAACTTAGGGTAAGAGGGGTTGACATTTCTATGACGGTCTTCTGAACAGGATATGGTCACTATGAATTCCTAGTAATGTCCTTTGACCAACTCCTCGGCGGCTTTCATGGACCTTATGAATAGGGTGTTTAAACAATAGCTTAATTTGTTTATAATTGTCTTTATAGATGATATTTTGATCTAATCTAAGAGTGAGGGTGATCACATGAAACATTTGAGAATGGTATTGCAAGTACTTAAAGGACAAACAATTGTATGCTAAGTTTAGCAAGTGTGAATTTTGGCTAAAGTCAGTTGCTTTCCCTGGTCACATTGTGTCAAGTGTGGATATAGAAGTTGATCCAAAGAAAATGGACGCAGTTAAAAGTTGGCATAGACCCCTAATTCCCACTGATATTCTATTCTTTTTGGGATTGGCCGGGTATTATAGAAGATTTGTAGAGGGCTTCTCATCTATTGCGTCTCCATTAATGGCCTTGACCCAAAAGAAGTCCAAATTTGAGTGGTCGGAGGCTTGTGAAAAGAGTTTCCAAGAATTGAATGATAGACTCACCTCCATTTTGGTATTGAACTTATCGAAGGGTACCAATGGATTCGTAGTTTATTGTGATGCTTCTAGAGTAGGGTTGGGGTGTGTTCTCATGCAACACGGTATGGTGATTGCCTATGCTTCAAGGAAACTCAAGATTCATGAAAAGAATTACCCAACCCATGACCTCGAACTAGCGGCGGTGGTTTTTACCTTGAAGATATGGAGACACTATCTCTATGGGGTACACATAGATGTGTTTACCGACCACAAGAGTCTCCAATATGGGTTTAGCAAAAAGGATTTAAATCTCCGACAAAGAAAATGGTTGGAACTCTTGAAAGATTATGATGAGCGTCCTCTACCACCCCGACAAAGCTAATGTAGTAGCAGATGCTCTTAGTAGGTTGTCCATGGGTAGTGTGGCTCATGTAGGAGATGAGAAAAAGGAATTGGTTCATAATGTACATAGGTTGGCCCGGTTAAGTGTCCAACTAATGGATTCCACCAAGGGTTGGTTTATGGTTCATCATAGTTCCGAATCGTCCTTTGTAATTGATGTGAAGTCTAACAAATATCTTGATCCTATTTTATGGAATTGAAAGAATCGGTTCTTAATTAATCCATTGAGGTTTTCTCCCAAGGGGGATATGGGGTGCTTAGGTACCAAAGTAGATTATGTGTTCTGGATGTTGATGGCTTAAGGGAGAAAATTTTACAAGAGGCTCATAGTTCGCGATATTCTATTCATCCGAGAGCCACCAAGTTATACCCTGATCTACGGGAAGTCTATTAGTGGAATTGCTTGAAAAAGGATATAGCCAATTTTGTGGCCAAATGTTCGAATTGCCAACAAGTCAAGGCCGAACACCTAAAATGGGAGGTTTTTTCCAAGAAATAAATATTTCCACTTGAAAGTGGGAGGAAGTGAATATGGATTTTGTTGTGGGTTTGCCTCGTACTCGAAGGAAATAAGATTCTATTTAGGCCATTGTTGACAAGATGACTATATCAGCCCACTTTATTCCCATCAAGGTTTTGTATTTTGTTGAAGACTAGGCCAAGTTGTATATCAAGGAGGTAGTGAAGTTGCATGGGGTTCCTTTGTCTATCATATAGGATCGAGGTACTAAATGCTTTCCAACAAGGGCTTAGTACCAATGTTAAACTTAGTACCACTTTCCACTCTCAAATAGATGGTCAAGCAGAACGCACCATTCAAACCTTAGAGGACATGTTGAGGTTGTGTGTGATTAATTTCAAGGGAAATTAGGACGATCATCTTCCTTTGATAGAATTTGCTTACAACAATACTTACCACTCTAGCATTGCCATGGCTCCATTTGAAATACTTTATGAGAGAAGGTGTAGATCTATGATTGGTTGATTTGAGGTAGGTGAGTTTGCTCTAATTGGTCCCGAACTAGTTTATGATGACATTATAAAATTTGACTTATTAGAGAGAGGTTTAAAGCGGCCCAAAGTTGGCAAAAGTCATATGCCGACAATAGAAGAAGGGATCTTGAATTTGTGGTTGGTGATTGCATCTACTTGAAAATCTCACCTATGAAAGGTGTGATGAGGTTTAGCAAGAAGGGGAAACTTAGTCCCTGGTATGTGGGCCTATACCAAATCTTCAAATATGTCGAGAAATGGCCTATGAGCTAGATTTAACGAATGATTTGGATCCGGTTCATCCGATGTTTCAAGTTTCAATGCTCAAGAAGTGCATTGGTGACCTGATGTCCATCCTTCCTTTAGAAGGCTTAGGATTGGATAAAAATCTTTCATATGAAGAGGTCCCGATTGAGATTTTAGACTAGCAAGTGAAGAGGTCCCGATTGAGATTTTAGACTAGCAAGTGAAGAGGTTGAGAAACAAGAAAATATCCTCTGTTAAGGTTTTTTTGGCGGAATCACCTTGTTGAGGGTGCTACGTGGGACGCCGAGGCCAAGGCCGATATGATGTCCCTTTATCCTCATCTCTTTCCTTCTACTTTTATTCAAGCATGAGGTATATAGTTCCTCTTAAGTTAGTATTTTGGGAGTCATGTGTGTTGTGTGATTTTTTGATTATTTCCATATGATTGTGCATGTTCTTGTGAGAATTCATATTTAGTATATATTGAGTTTTCATGATTTATAATATATATTCCTCCTGTTCATTTGCATTTTTGACTCCATTAGATGAAATGATGAACATGCTTAATGATTAGTTGAAGAGATTACATGTGGCTCTAAATTGTTGTGTTGTGCTTGTATGAATAGGAGAAGGTAGTTCCTCTCATATTGATTCTAATTGATGAGTTTCATGCATATTGGATTAGTATGTGTAATTCCTATTTTATTATATTGCATTGACCATGGTGTGAAAGGGAGTTGAAGTTTCCTCCTTTGAACTTGTGTATGGTGTGATTAATGCATTTTCAGTTTTTGCATATTTTGATGTTTCATGCTTTGTGGGCTTCTAGTGTAGAGTTGCTAAAGTAGTTAATTTCTAGATCATCATTCGGGGATGAATGTTCCCAAGGGGGGGATAATGTAATACCTCGAAAACCTAATGACCTAAGCTGGAGCCTAACATGTGGTCTGGAGTCCTAACAAGGGTTAACGCAAAGATAACAATCATAAAATAACCTCCTAAGTTAGTACTAAAGTTGCTAGCCCCTAATCGTCAAGGCATTGCCCCCCCAAGGACCCCCAGGGGTCCTTGATGAGGGCCAAGAGGCTGCTCAAAAGCTGTCTGAAACCAGCTTAATCCACGAACTAGGGGACCATGAGGCATGTTCTGGCTCAAGCCCCGTTGATGGGAGTCGTAAGTCAAGACTTATTTCTCTCAAAGAGTCCCCCTTAGTCTCTAACCCAAACCACCAGGAGCACCACACGGACCGTGGACCATACCATGCCCTGTAGATGGGGGCTCGTGGATGGGTCTTGGACCAAGGCCAAAAGACCAGTCTCAGACCCAAACCAGAGTGACCAATACGGTCCATGATTCAGAACACGCCCCGTGGTCGGGGTCTCGTGGATGAGGGTCTGAGGAAGCTATCTTAAATAGGCCAAGGATCAATTATATTAACTCATTCCTGATTAATTAAGTAAGGATGGGGGTGGTTATATTTAGTTCTTTTAGATTTATATAAATAGTTTTAAGTCATTAAACTCAAGTTGACTCCTCACAACTCACGAAACCAAAATAAGAAACCACCTCATCTCTCTCAAAATTCACTCCAAAATCTAGGGTTTAACTCTAAAAATGGGTCTTCTTCCAAAACGAGTTCTATTGTTCATATATGATCTATTATGGTTATTTATGATGGTTTGTGGTGAGGTTATTGTATTGTTTATAGTTTTTGATGAAAATCTCTCTTGGACGCATGGTTTCACTTTCTTCCTAAAATGTGACTTCATTGACCATGGAAGTTTGTAATTGATTATGTTTATGTTTAATTGATGATTGAATCTTGAAATCTCTCTATCTATTGTGGTAATTCTATAATATTAGGGTTGATGTTGATTCATGGCTTGAAAGGTGATTATCTAGGGCTTGTATAAGTTGATGTTGATTGTATATGAGTATGTGATTTACTTCAGTAATGATCCTACATCTAAATGTGTAATTGTAGTATTGATGCAAGATCCTTCTTCCCCTACACCATTACAGTTATCTATCTATAAAAGGACTACGATTATGATATTAATATTGGGTTGATTGAGAAGGATACTTTCATGAACATGATGTGAGACTTACTCACATACCAAGGATTCAAACGGTGAAATGCTATGCTCACCTAAAGAATCCATGAGCTACTATGATACCATGATGGTTGAGTGTTAGGCATTCCTTCACAAACCTGATTATAAAGTAAATACTAACATGATTATAAAAAGGGAATTTTTGTTAGCACCAAGTGGATAGGAACAAGAGAGGGAGACCTTTTACCTCAGCTTTTGCGGGTTTGTAGTAGCAATCTCCCTATCCCATAACTATTTGCCAACATAGGTCTCTTACCTAGTGGATCCACCTATAAGATAAACATATTAGTTCTACCTTAGGCTAGTAGAACACCTCTTTTCGGTGTGGGTTCATGACACCGAATTCCATGTAGCTCACATGGTTTATGTCGGTTAAAGCTAAACTTCCCTACATGATAATAACAACATCCATGACATGACATGAACATGGACATGAACTAAGAACCGAAACATGAGACATTTGCTATGATTACTTGATGTTAAGAATGAATTTGTTATTATGAACTATAAACATGATATCATCCTCGTCTATGAGTGTTGGCTTCAATGTTGTTCCGGTAATTTATGCATGGCTATGGTACCCCAAGGTGGTTTATAATGTGGTTTGAGTTGGTGATTACTCTAAATGTTCACAACGGTTTTAAAACTTGATAAAGGCACGATTCCAACTAAATTCCCCTTTTATGCATGTTTAAGGATTTTGTGCATAGTCTCCATACTTACTACAATTAATTGTGCTAACCCATATTTCTACTCTATATGAGTGTAGCTTCCGGCTATTGATACTTGCTAAGTTCTTCAAGGTGAAGCTTAGGTCGACTATTCCCTAAGATTGGTGAGTCCTCCAGTTTTGAGGACAAGTTGCTATTGATTCGAGTTTCTAGTTTCCTTCTATATTCTAAACTATGTTGTATTTCCTATATTTGAAGACTTTATTCATGAAAGGGGTTAAGACCCTAACTTTGTATTCCTATATTTTAAATGGTAAATGAGACAAAGTCTAGATTTCCTATTACCTCTTTTATGGAAAGTGAAGTTGTACTTTGATTGTAAAGTTTTAAATTTCCCGCATTATTTCTATGTCTTATGTAATGATGATGCTAGAGGTTTGTATGAAACCCCTTTAGGGTCAAGTACGCTATGTCGCGTCTAGGGGCTAGGCTTGGGTCTTGACACAAGCTACAAAGAACTCTTTCTCTCAAGCTTGAATAGGAATAGAAGGATAGATATAAGGATATCGAAACTTTCAACAACCTTACTATTCAACATACTATCCCCCACTTAAGAAAAAACCCATACTAAGGTCAACATGAAGACAACAAAACAACCTCAACAAGACAGTCATAACCATAAGGAAATATTACTTACCAGTACCTTCATCTGAATTAGCTCCTTCGTCCTTGTTAACTTTAAGAGCATAGATACAGTTTCTCTTTGGAGCATCAATATCCGAGCCATCATGAGAAGCTTGCTTGGTCTCTCTCTCCTTTGCCATGAGTGTTGGATAAATCTATCATCTTATGACCCTTGTTTCCACACCCAAAGCATCCATCTGTGCCAGAAAGACACTTATCCAAATGTTACTTCCCACACTTGGCACACCCACACCTGGCACATATAGGCCTCTCTTGTCACGACCCAAGGCTAGCCCCTAGATGCGACATGTAATACTCGGGGTCTTACACAAGCCACATAGCTCATTCATTGCATAGGTAATAGCAATAGTACGGAATTAAAAACTTTTTAAAACCAAACTATCAAAATGCTCATTTTACAATCTTTTAAAGACACAGCGAAAGTCTAAGTCTCACATGGCCATCTTAACAAAGTACTTGAAACTAGGTAGGGACACGTCCCTTTACAATTGAAAACACTAGAATTCTCTATTACATGATAAAAAGGAAACATAAAAGTTCTTGTCCTTGAATCCATGAAGACATACCAATTTTTGGAGAAAACTCAATCCAAGCACTTTTGTAAGGACTCAGAAAATGATAGGGTGAAGTAGAGCCTAATCGTAAGGGTCAACGTCAAGATATGTGTTAGACATCGTAGTAGAAGGACCTTTTGAAGTTGGTTGAGGGTTGCAAGGGCATGTGCCAAGCCAAGGGGGCAAGGCCAAAGCCCAAGACCAAGGCTGCCCAACCTTGGCCAAATACTGTCTCATGACCACGACCACTTTCACGGCTAGTGGCCTTGATCAAGGACCATGAACTGGTTTGTGAAGATGTTTTGGGCACATGGGAGGCAAGGCTTTGAGGCCAAGCTACTGCCCCAAGTCCACGACCACTTTCACGGCTAGTGGTCTTGACCACGGACCGTGAAGTACTCCGTGAAGATTCCTTAGCATCTTGGGGTTTGGCAAAAAAAAAAGGAGTCACTGCCTAGGGACCAAAGGCGCCATCATGGGCCGTGGTCCCCCTTCACGAGCCGTGAAGTTGTGCGTGGACCCTTACAGGGCCGCCCAAATTTAGGGGTTTTAAGTAATTTTCCTATTATTAATTATTAAGTGGAGTTGATTTTAAATGGTTTATATCATTAGTATATATATATTTTTAAGTCTTTTAACAAGTCATTTACTCATTATTTCCCCAAATCAAAACAAGAGTTCTTCACTCAGAAAATTCTCTCTAGAAGTTCCCAAAGAAGAAAAATGTAACAACCTGTATCATGCGTATGCTAGTTCTATTCACGGGATATTTGACATAGCCTTATAATATAGGTGAGGGACCGTACTCTTTATATGATTAGTGTTGGTTTAAACTAGCTCGCAAGGTGATGTAACACCTTACACGTTTCAGCATGTGTACTGCAAGTTAGCTCCAACAGAAGTATTTAAACTAGAGGTAGTAAAGTGGTAATTGGGCCAAATGCATTACCACCTACTTGCATTAATTTGGCCCAAGTTGAGTAGAAGGATAAGGGAAAAATGGACAGCCAAGGCCCAATAGTCTTAAGTCCAAAAAGGCCCAAGTGAAAAGTCCAAATAGGTGGACCACCTACTTGCTTTAATTATGGCCCAAATTGACATGAATAGAGGGGAAATTCGGAATAGAGCCCAAACAAATGTTGAAGTTCCCAAAAGCCCAAGTTAAAAGGCCAAATAGGTGAGGCCAAGTAGGTGGGTCACCTACTTGACAATGTATGGCCTAAAATTGGTCAAGAAATTCGTCCATTACACATCCCTTTTAAAGGGATAAAGATCAAATCTTTTACTCCATTTTTCACTTGCAAAATTTTCAGATTTCTTAAGTTTCTCTAAGGTCTCTCTTGGCTTCAATCAGCAGCCCTAAAACACCCTAGATTCTTGAGCATCTCCCTTTTCAAGTAAAAGTTTGAAGGAGAGTTTCAGTTCTTGAAGTACAAGTTTAGAGAATAAATTTTCAGAAACTAAGGTAAGGCTACTGCCATATGTTTTTTTTTAAAAAGTTTGGATTTGTAAGAATATGGTCTGCTGATTTAGTAATCCTTCATTATTCTCAAGATAATTTGGAAAAGACAACCTAAACCTTGAAGTTAGCAAGTGAGGTTGCTGTCCAACAAGGTGAGTTACTGAAATTTTCATCCCTCTTTTGTGCTTGAATTGGTTAAAGGATTTGGTATGTGTTAATGAGCTGAGAATTGTTCCTTTTACATGGTGTGAGATGGGAGAATGTTCAAATTGATTGTGCATGTTGGGACAGCCATGGAGGGGAGTCCCCTTTAACTCAATTGTTAACCCATTTGAGCATTTTAAATGTAATGTTAGTTGGATGCTCAAGGGACAGTAGTCGGAAACCGTGAGTTCATATACATAAGGAGGCATGTGCAGAAGTCATGAGAACTTGTTAAAGGATAAAACGGTAAAGGGTGCAGTAACGTACCATCTAATTGGGCATTGCATGAGCTTGCTGCCTGCAACCCCTTTGTATACTGTTTTACATATGTTACAAATGCCCAAGGAGTTTCAGGGGACCTTATTAGAAGGTCGTATTGTATATGACGTTATTAAAGGAGAAGGGGTGGAATGCATACCATCGGTCTGATAAGTATGGGTTTACTACCTGATTACGGTTTACCAAGTTCAAGTAACCCAATCTGTTGGTTAGCTACTAATATTAGTTGTGTTACTTATTTCATTGTAGATTAATAATCGGAAAGGAAGGAGGTTAATTCGTTGTACTATCCGAGTGGTACAGCAAGGTATGTAAGGCTATTTGATTCTATATTCTTTGGCATGAACTCTACTTGTGTCACTACCAACAAGTGAGCTTCCTAAGTGCTCTTTCAAGTAAAAGATACATAGTGGCAGCGTACAATCCCAACCACAGCTAACAATATTTTCCCCTCTCCTTAGTGTGTCGAATTGCTTCAATATATGTGCATCTTTATTTTCCCAAGTATTGGTATGAGAAAGGGTAATTTCAGCAGTGGCTTTGTGATTCCTCCTATCAATCAAATGAGGTCCATTGTGTCATTTGAGCTCTTATGTAATTCATTAGTGTTACATTTCTGTCTCGTGTTATTATTACTACCCTAAATGCATATTCACATGTTTCCTACTACTGATCCACGTTCTGATACTCAAAAATAATTATGACCACCAAAGTAACAATCTCAAAGATTACAAAAACTATATGAAGCGGTATATGTGTAAAGGTGGCAGCCTAGGGGCGAAAGCCTAGCATGGGTCGATCCCAAATTTATATGTTTGAGGACAGCATCCCAGGGGTTAAAATGCCTATGGGTCATCCTCTTTTACCACTGATCAGTTGGTTATTTGTATCACATGCTTTACATAGATGACAAAGTAAAGAAAATTTCAGAAAAGGATATAATGTACATGATCCCACAACAAAGAACAAGGGTGGTCTTTTAATCTGATCTATGTATTTACATATTGATACTTGATTTCAATTGAGCTCTTGTTTACATATGTCATTGCCTTACATATTCAGTACATTCTTCGTACTAACGTCCCTCTCGGGGGACGCTGCATTTCATGCTGCAGCTACAGGTACTCCAGCTAGTAGACCTCCCCAGTAGGAGCACAGGACACTCAGCTGCTATTGGTGAGCTCCCAGTTGATTCGGGGCTTAACCGAGTCTTTGGCATCTTTTTTTTGTTACCGTATAGTAGTTAAGGGTAAGGCGGGGCCCTGTCCCGACCTAAACTAAGGTTGTCTATCTTGTAGAGGCTTTGTAGACTAATGTATAAAGTTTGGTTGTGTCTTGTCGCTTAACAATTGTGGCCTCAACGGCCAAGTGTTGTACATAAGTTTTGGGCCTGTCTACGTTGGTTTCTTATCACTATAGTGCATATAAGCTTGTCATAGCTTCATTGTTATCATAGTTAAATGTATGGTAAGCACAGGTTACATGTTGGTTCTCTCGGGCCTTTGGGGTTCGAGTGCCTGTCCGTCTTAATTGGATTTGAGGCGTGATAAAAAAGAAGAAGTGTGAGCTAGGGTTTGTATTCAAGGTGGTTTCTTCATCAAATTTCTTGAGGAATCTTATAAAAGGTAGGGTAATCCTTCATCTATGGTTATATTTCACCCTAGAATTAATTTGAAAGAAGTTTCAAAGTTTTCAATGTTCATGAAAAACCTTGGGTTTTACTCAATCTCATGGGTTTTTCTCCAAATGATTTCAAATCATTTCTAATGTCATATATTGATTGTATTTATGTTTAATTGATGATTTATGATGAAAATACTCAATGAACCCATGATTTTTGTCAATTCATAAATTGTTCCTTACGAAGTGGGTTTGTTGATTATAAATGAATGTTGATGGATTTATGCATAGATTCATTTAGATAGTTGAATTACATCATCATCTATGCCTAATTATGGTGAATTATTGGTGAAGTGAGGATTTGTGAACATGGCCTTGAGAGGGCAAGTTATGGCTAATTTCATGTTAAAGTATATTTGTGCGTGAATTGTTCATCCACTTGAAAGGTTGAGGTGTTTACTTACTATGTGCATTGTTGTCATGGCCTTAAAGGCAGAGTATAGGGAATTGAAGTATTATCATGATATTTTCTATATGAATTTGATGAGAAGTATATGCATGTAAATTTGATGAAGTTAAGGTGGTCGTGTCTTGAAGCTATTTTTGCTGCTATTGAAAGGCTAATCCTCAATTTGACACTCATGTATATTGGTTATAGAATGCGTAGGGCTTTCTTCTATATGATTTATATCTTGAATTGGTAGGCTTAAGCATCCTTTTCTTGTATAAATGAAGGTAAGTTGATTGATGTATGTCTTGAATTGGTAGGCTTTAAGCATCCTCTTCTTAAATGAATGAAAAATATAGTTGATTGTTGAACCTTGAGTTGGTAGTCCTAGGCACCCTCTCTTGTGTAATGAATGTTTATTGGCTTGAATGAATATATGAATCGATAGGCTATGGCCTTCCTTTCATATATGAGGGATGAATGTGTCTTGAATTGATGGCTATAATTGATAGGTTTTAGGCATTCTTTTCCTAAATGATCTAATGTAATGAAGATTCTAGAATCGATAGGCTAGTGGCATTCCTTTCTTAATGAGTCAACGTACCATGAATCGATAGGCTTGTGACATTCCTTTCATGAGTATAAGAATAAAATGAGGGTCCATGAATCAATAGGTTAGTGGCATTCTATTCATGAGGACCCTAGAGTTATCCTTGAATGTACCATGGATCGATAAGTTTATAGCATTCCTTCCTTGGTAGTTATGTATCATGGGTAGATAGGCCTATGACATTTCTCTCTTATACACTATTGTAATGTGAATGAATTAATCTATGGGAATGTAGGTTAACCACCGACTTGATATGGTTAGATGGAAACTCTCCCAATGTTAGGTTAGAGTTCCAAGGAACATCTTCCTATCCCATAACTATGTGCCCACATAGGATATTAGCCCACGGATTTCATCCAAGCTAAGGATTCATCCGAGCTAATGTTACCGTTCTACCTAAGGCAAGTGGAACGCCTCTTTACGGTGTGCGGCTATGTCCCATAAGATTCCATGTCTAACTTGCATGGTCTATGTCGGTTAAAATCTTATTCCCATCATGTCATATGTGCATTATAGTTTCTTGAGAGGTTCTATGAAGTGTAGGTGGTGGTATGGGATGTCATCATGTAATGCACTAGTAGGCTTTGATAGGATCATAGTGAGTTCTCTAAGTCTTAATGACTAATGTATAAAAGTCCTCTAAATGAAGTAATTGGAGAATGTTGACTCTTAACTGTTTAATGTGATATGCATGCTATGCTTGGATTGTATTATGAGTTACTTCCTTGTCATGACTTATTGTTTATGAATGTTCCATGCCTAGGGTGACTTCAAAGGAGTACTTAGTGTGAGTAGAAGTATGGGATGCTACTTGCACATTGAACAAGTATGAGTTATAGTTATCTTTGTTATTGGTCTTAATGTAATGATGTGATTCATGTAATGCTTATGTGTCTTAAATGCTTTATGGTGTAAAGATGAAAAGGAATGGATGGTATGTTCACTTTGGGTGACCATAATATGGTGCCTTGGTAAGGGTGGTGGTATGGGATGCTATCCATACATTGCACAAGGTATAATAGCATGAGGGTCACTTGAAGTGAATGTCTAAGGAAAAAGGTAATGGTTTACATGTTGGTATTGTTCAAATGTGATGTTAAGACTTGTATGATGATTATACTTGTAATTTATGTCTCTTATGCTATTGTTCATGATATTTCTAAAAAGTGGCATGATGCATGGTTTCCAACCAAATTTCGCTTTTAAAGCATGTCTTTGCATGGTCATCATACTTAGTACTTAATTGTGCTAACCCCATTCTTCCCCTTTTCTTTCTAAAGTGTAGGGTTTGGAAATGTTGGTGTTCTATGCTTGAGGAGTAGGTTTCTAATGTGCTTGAAGACGAAGACTTGGTGAGTCCTCATAGTTGCAAGGACAAAATCCGTGGTGGTTTTAGTTATGTCATTCTTTGTATTTTTATAGTCTTTGTATGGGCTTAGTCCCAAAGTTGTATCCAAAGTATTAGATGGTTTGAGACATGTTGTAGAAAGTCTTTCGATTGCTTTTTAAAGATAATGATTTGATTATAAATGAAAGTTTTAAATTCTTCTCTATTTTCAAGTATCTTATGCAATGAAAGAGCCATGAGGCTTGTATAAGACCCCTTCCAGTTCGAGTATGCCATGTTACGACTAGGGATGCCCTCTGGTCATGACAAACATGGTATTAGAGCACAAGATTTTGAAATGGTCTTAGGTTGTCTTAAACCACGTCTAGTAGAGTCTTATTTATAATGTGAAGCGCACCACATTATGAATAGGAGGCTATTCGGTGTTAAGAAAGTTTCACTTCTTCATTTTTCAAGTCATGCCATATAGTTTAACTCTATAATGTCTCTCTCTTGTTCCTTATCCGATGGTCTTTAGTGTGTGACCACTTGAAAGGAATATACTAGAAGGGTTGAGGGAGAGAAAGGGTTGGTTGTGATGCCAACTATGGCTATGTGACTTGATTGATGTGAGATGAATGATTGTGATGTTGACTTGAATAGGAATGGGTTGCTTTATGGTTATGTGTGGTGTTCGTAGAATCCGACTTGGTCAAGAGGTGTTTTGAGGTATATTGAAAGAGTTGATGAAATGTGGTGTTTTAGAAATTCCTAAGTGTGATGAGTATTAACGTTTAGTGATGTTTGGCTCCGACCTTAGAAGTGGAAGAAGTGAAGTTTGAAAGAGCTAGTATAGGGTTTCTCCCAAGTGGGGGATAATGTGCCTAGATGGTAAGGTGGTTGAGTGTAATTGATGTTCATGAGTTAGGCTTGATTGATGTTCTCACCTTAAAAGGTGTAGTGAGTTGAGGAGTTTAGACCCGGTGTTGTTGTCTCATATGAGACATTGAGGGTTGTGGTAAAGTTGTTGAGAGTTTCAATATCCTTATCTATTTCTTTTTATGCCTATTCAAGCCTAAAACAAAGGGTTCCTTTTTGGCTTGTTTAATGTTTTGGAGTCATGTGTGATTATGAGTTTCCATGGTCTCCTTATGTTATGCATGTTCTAGTTGAATTCTTATTTACCTGAGAAAATGAGTTTTCATGATGTATTGTTTCTCATGTTGATGTGCATTTAGTGTAAGTTTTCTACATGCTTCATGAGGTGAAATGTTAAACATGCCTAAATGTGCTTTATTGAAAAGATGCATAATGTGCTTTTATGAGAAAATTGCTCAAATGTGCTTAATAATGTTGTATTGAGCATGTTGTGATTTGGAGAAGGAAGTTCCTCCAATGAAATAAGAAATGTGAAGTTTTGATGCATAATGAGATTGTAGATGTAGTTACTACCTTTTTGTGTGCATGAAGTAGGTTGATGTGGACTTGATGTTACCTCCTTGTTGTGTGCATTTGATCATGATGTTGCATGCATGATTGTGGGCTGCTTATATTGAGTCGTTACCCCTTAATGTGTTTAAAGTGTCATTCGAGAACGAATGTTCCAAAGTGGGGGATAATGTAACTACTCAGAAAATCATAGGGTGAACTAGAGCTTAATAGGGAAGGTCAACGTCGAGATACATGCTGGACTCCACAGTTGAAGGACCTTTCGAAGTTGGTTGAGGGTTGCAAGGGCATGTTCCAAGCCAAGGGGGGAAAGGCCTAATCCAACGGCCAAGGCTGCCCAACCTTGGCCAAGCACTGCCTCTTGACTGCAGCCACTTTCGAAGCCAGTGGCCTTTACTACGGACTTTGAATTGGTCTGTGAAGATGACTTGGGCACATGGGAGGCAATGCTTTGAGGCCAAGCTACTGCCCCAAGTCCATGACCACTTTCATGGCTACTTGTGTTGACCACGGACCATGAAGTGGTCCGTGAAGATACCTTAGCATCTTGGGGCTTCGCAAGGCAAAAGGGAGTCATTGCCTAGGGACCACGAGCGATGGTCCCCCCTCATGAGTCGTGAAGTTGAGCATTGCCCCTGACGGGGCTGCCCAAATTTAGGGGGTTTTAAGTAATTTCACTTTTATTAATTATTTAGCGGGGTTGATTTGAAATCATTTATATCATTAGTAGATATAGTTTAAACTCTTTTAATAAGTCATCTACTCATTATTTCCCCATATATAAACAAGAGTTCTTCCTTCCAAAAATTCTCTCTCTAGAAGTTACGATAGAAGAAGAAGAAGAAGTGGGAGCTAGGGTTTGGATTTAAGGCGTTTTCATCATAAAATTTCTTGGGGAATCTTATAAAATGTATTATGATCCTTCATCTAGGGTTAGCTTTCACCCTAGAGTCAATTTCAAAGAAGTTTCAAAGTTTTCAATGTTTATAAAAAACCTAGGGTTTTACTCAATCTCATGGGTTCTTTCTCCAAATGATTTCAAATGGAATATATTTATTGTATTGAACTTTAATTGATGATTTATGATGAAAATACTCAAGGAACTCATGATTTCTAAATTCCTAAATTGTGCCTTATGAAGTGGGTTTGTTGATTATGAATGAATGTTGATAGATTTATGCCTAGATTGATTTAGATTGTTGAATTGGATCATCATCTATGCCTAATTATGGTGAATTGTTGGTGAAGTGAGGATTTGTGAACATGGCCTTGAGAGGACAAGTTATGGCTAATTTCATGTTAAAGTAGAATTGTGCGTGAATTGTTGATCCACTTGAAAGGTGGAGGTGTTTACTTACTATGTACATTGTGGTCATGGTCTTGAAGGCATAGTATGAGGAATTGAAGTATTATCATGACATTGTCTATATGAATAAGACGTGAAGTATATGCATGTAAATTCAATGAAGTTAAGGTGGTCGTGTCTTGATGCTATTTGTGTTGTTATTGTAGGATATTCCTCAATTTGACACTCATATATGTTAGTTATAGAATGTGTAGGGCTTTTTTCTATATGATGTATATGTTGAATTGGTAGGCTTTAAGCATCCTTTTCTTGTATAAATGAAGGTAAGGTAATTGATGTATGTCTTGAATCAGTAGGCTTTATGCATCCTCTTCTTAAATGAATGAAAAGTATAGTTAATTGTTGAATCTTGAGACGGTAGGCCTAGGCACCCTCTCTTGTGTAATGAATGTATGTTGGATTGAATCAATATGAATCGATAAGCTATGGCAGTTCTTACATATATGAGGGATGAATGTGTCTTGACTTGATGACTATGAATTGATAGGCTTTAGGCATTCTTTTCATCAATGATCTAATGTAATGAAGACTCTAGAATCGATAGGCTAGTAGCATTCTTTTCTTAATGAGTCAATATACCATGAATTGATAGGCTAGTGGCATTCATTTCATGAGTATAAGACTGAAATGAGGGGCCATGAATCGATAGACTAGTGGCATTCTTTTCATGAGGACCCTAGAGCTATCCTTGAATGTACCATGGATAGATAGTCTTATAGTATTCCTTCCTTGGTAATGATGTAACATGGGTCGATAGGCCTATGTCATTTCTCCATACACTAATGTAATATGATTGAATTAATCTATATGAATGTAGGCTGAGCACCGAGTGGATATGTTTAGATAGAAACTTTCGCAATGTTAGGTTAGAGTTCCAAGGAACATATTGCTATCCCATAACTATGTTCCCACAGAGGTCAATCGGTCAGAGTATCGCCCTGTCAAGGCGGAAGCTGCGGGTTCGAGCCCCGTCAGTCCCGACGGATTCAATAAATATATTCATCTCTCCATTTTCTGTGAAAGGGGGGGCAGGGAGCATAATTTCATTCCCAACGGGGAATCTTTTTTTTTCTTTTTCGTTTCGCATTTCTCATCAGAGGAGCTGAAAACCACTTGACTGTAAGGAAAGGGGATTTTTTCATTACTTCAACTAGTACCGATTGATGGGAGAGAGACATATGTGGATTAGTACAATTCATTATTTATTGGCATATTCAGGATTCCAAGATAGACTGGGTATGGTTTTTCAACAATATTACCCAGTGGATTTCATCCAAGTTGAAGATTCATCTGAGATATTTTTGCCGTTCTACCTTATGCATGTTCTAGTTGAATTCTTGTTTAGTTGAGAAAATGTGTTTTCATGATTTATTGTTCCTCAGGTTGATGTGCATTTAGTGTGAGTTGTTTATATGATTCATGAGGTTAGATGTTGAACATGCCTAAATATGCTTTATTGAAAAGATGCATAATGTGCTTCTATGATAAAATTGCTCAAATGTGCTTAATTATGTTATAATGAGCATGATGTGATTAGGAGAAGGAAGTTACTCCAATGAAATGAGAAATGTGAAGTTTTGATGCATAATGAGATTGTAGATGTAGTTCCTACCTTCTTGTGTGCTTGAAGTAAGTTGATGTAGAGTTGATGTTTCCTTCTAGTTGTGTACATTTGATTATGATGTTGCGTGCATGATTCTAGGCTGCTTATATTGAGTCATTACCCCTAAATGTGTTTAAAGTGTCATTCGAAGTTGAATGTTCCTAAGTGGGGGATAATGGAAAGACTTAGAAAATGATAGGGTGAACTAGATTCTAATCGTGCTGGTCAACATCAAGATACGTGTTAGACTCCAAAGTTGAAGGACCTTTTGCAGTTGGTTGAGGGTTACAAGGGCATGTGCCAAGCCAAGAGGGCAAGACCTAAGCCAAAGGCCAAGGCTGCCCAACCTTGGCCTAGCACTGCCTCATGACCACAACCACATTCAAGGCTAGTGTCCTTGAGCATGGACCGTGAAGTGGTCCGTGAAGATGACTTGGGAAAATGGGAGACAACGCCTTGAGGCCAAGATACTGCCCCAAGTCTGTGACCACTTCAAGGCCAATGGTCTTGACCGCGGACTGTGAAGTGGTCCACGAAGATGCCTTAGAATCTTGGTGCTTGGCAAGTAAAAAGGGAGTCACTACTTAGGGACCACGGGTGCTACCACAGGACGTGGTCCCCCTTCACGAGCCGTGAAGTTGGCCGTGGTCCCCCTTCACGAGCTGTGAAGTTGGCCGTGGTCCCTGATGGGGATTCCCAAATTTAGGGGTTTTAAGTAATTTCCCTTTTATTAATTATTGAGTGGGGTTGATTTTAAATGGTTTATATCATTAGTATATATAGTTTTAAGTCTTTTAACAAGTCATTTACTCATTATTTCCCCAAATCAAAACAAGAGTTCTTCCTTCCAAAAATTCTCTCTTTAAAAGTTCCCAAAGAAGAAGAAGAAGAAGTGGGAGATAGGGTTTGGATTCAAGGCGTTTTTTTCATTAAATTTATTGGGGAATATTAAAAAAGTTATGGTCATCCTTCATCTAGGGTGATCTTTCAGCCTAGAGTCAATTTCAAAGAAGTTTCAAAGTTTTCAATGTTCATGAAAAACCTATGGTTTTGCTCAATCTAATGGGTTCTTTCTCCAAATGATTTCAAATGCTTTATAATGGCATATATTGATGATTTATGATGAAAATACTCTATGAATCCATGATTTCTGTTAATTCTTAAATTGTGCCTTATGAAGTGGGTTTGTTGATTATGAATGAATGTTGATGGATTTATGCGTAGATTGATTTAGATTGTTGAATTATATCATCATATAGGCCTAATTACTGTGAATTGTCGGTGAAGTGGTGATTTGTGAACATGGCCTTGAGAGGGCAAGTTATGGTTAATTTCATGTTAAAGTAGAATTGTACATGTATTGTTGATCCACTTGAAAGGTGGAGGTGTTTACTTACTATGTACATTGTTGTCGTGGCATTGAAGGCATAGTATGAGGAATTGACATATTATCATGATATTGTCTATATGAATATAATGTGAAGTATAGGCATCTGAATTCGATGAAGTTAAGGTGGTCGTGTCTTGAAGCTATTTGTGTTGTTATTGAAAGGCTAATACTCAATTTGAAAGTCATTTATGTTGGTTATACAATGTGTAGGGCTTTCTTCTATATGATGTATATCTTGAATTGGTAGGCTTTAAGCATATTTTTCTTGTATAAATGAAAGTATGGTGATTGATGTATGTCTTGAATTGGTAGGATTTATGCATCCTTTTTTTTAAAGAATGAAAACTATACTTGATTGTTCAACCTTTAGTTGGTAGTCCTAGGCACCCTCTCTTGTGTAATGTGGAACGACCCGTGAGAACCCCCTAGTCGTTACCGGCATATTCGACCTCGAAGAGGTCTTATACAAGCCCTTTGCATTCGTCATAGCATGTATCATAGAATAAAAGCACAAAAAACTTAAAACTTTTACTTTGGAAGTTCAACTTCACTTCATATATGAAAAACAAAATCTAACTTCATCACAATGTACCATCTAGACATAGAAGTATCGAAAATGGGACGTAGCCCTTACATCAATAAGAAGTCTTAAAATTGGGAAGTTGAATAATGACTTTCAACATAATCAAAGAACTAAACCTAGAAGTTAGATCATAGGGTCTTGTCCTCGGACTTGAGGACTCACCAACTTGGGGAAGCAACTCCATTTGTCTTCAGAAGTAAGCTTGAATCCTCAATGGCCCGAACCTCAATGTTTGGGGAAAAGGGACAAAATATGGGTTACTACAACACATGTACTAAGTATGGGTACTATGCATAAAAACCATTGAAACATGCATAAAAGGACATTTAGTCAAAACATGCTTTTTACCAAGTGAATCCAATATGCACACAAAGTAAGCATCATAGTGCAATCCAACATAATATCATCCCAGCATGTAGACAACCCAAGCAATACTAGTGAAATGCAAAGAATAGAACCCCATAACCCTATTCAAAACCAAGTATCACATTGAGTAACCTACTTCTTGCATACATTCATAAGATCATATTTCACTATAACTTACCATATTCATAATGATCATACATAATATAGCTTCAACATACATAAGTCATAATCATCATAATCATAAGAGAACACTACTACAACTATCTCGTAGGATCCCACAAGTGCAATGTGCAAGAGAAGCTCTATACCCTCCCTTACACTATGTAGAAACCCTTAAGAAAGCCCTAGTAAGAGTAACACCTTTCATACCTTCATTTACTTTTACATTAGGGAAATATTGCAATAACTAACATAGACCATGAGAGCAATATGGAATTCGTTGTTCTACTCCCACACCAAAAAGAGAGGGTTAACACTTGCCTAAGGTGTAACCATTCGTACATAGCTATCTAGGTGGATCCACTAAGCTAGAGTCCTATGTGGGCACATAGTTAAGGGTCAAGGAGATTGCTTCTAGAAAACCTAACTTACTAAATATGGGGTTTCCATCTCATGAGACAACACATACCATGGGTAATCCGGACTTGCTAAACGTGGGGAAACCCATGTGGGGAGCCAGACTTACTAAACGTGAGACCCCCGTCTCATTTACATGCCTTTTCGGTGCTAATGTAACTCCCCGTACGAACTAGTACGACCTAGCAAAGGCTCGACTAAATCTAGTAGGTTGAACTAGAGACTCGCATGTTACTTTGTAGTTGAAAACTTGTTTAAATGATGAAAAATGGCTATTGAAGCTAATTTGATGATTTTAGAGGTCAAACGTCAAGAAACGACCATGACGTCCGGAAACTAGTAGACTAAGCGAGGGCTTAGTTTGAGGCTTAGAGACAAGGAAGAGGACTAGGGCAGCCCACTCTTTCATAGACACTGCCTCACCTTCCACGACGACCACCACGACTCGTGGTGAGGACAACGGCTCATGGTTTGGCTAGTGGTAGGCTAGGCAATGGCCAAACAAAGGCTGCCCAAAAACAGCCCCTCCACACGAGCCACTTCATGGCTCGTGGTGATGACCACGGCTCGTGGGAAGGCTCGTGGTGGTGCCTTAGATTTTTAGGGGTTAAGGGGAAGATTTCCTAGATATTGTAGCATGACCACGAGAGGCATCATGGCTTGTGGTAGGCACCACGGCTCGTAGTAGGCACCAGGGCTCATGGAGCCTCACGTGAAGGGCTTTCCATTAGACTTAGAGAATAGGGTCACCTTCAAATGGTCATATCTCTTAGCTCAAAGCGAATTAGGTGTGACATGATCTATAAAATTAAAGGTCTTTGAGTGTTATTTACAACGCCACCGAGTTTGCCTAATTTCGATCTCGGAGTAAAATGTAATGCCCAATATAGTGAAGCACTGTCAGGCTGAAAAATCTTCACGGGCCGTGGTGATGATCACGGTTCGTAAAGGCTTTAGTGATGCCATTTCGGCAGTTTTTAGCAAGTAACTTATTGGGTCTTTTCCCAATTGTTTTAACTCAAGGATATCTTATTTTTACCAAGACTAGGACCCCTATTTAAGTCATTTTAACCCTAAAACTCACCCAAATTAAATCAATTATTCCAAGACCCAAATAAAAGCCCAACTCCTTCTCCCTCCCAAAAATCTTCTCTCTCAAAAACCTCCATTGAAGAACACAGAAGAAAAGCAGCTAGGGATAGGAGATGGAATCTTTTCATCACAAAATTTGTGGGATTCTAAGGCTAAGGTATGGGAGTTCTTTATCCTTGGTTAGCTATCACCAAGGAGCCATTTCAAAGTGTTTTCAAAGTTCCCCAATTTCTAGGTTTTCAATCCAATTCGTGGGTCTCTTCCTAAAAGTGTTTCCATTGATCTAAAATGGTTATTTATGATTATATATGAAGGTTTGTGGATGAATTCAAGTAATTTTTATGGTTTTCAAACAATTCCCCACAAGACCCATGTTTTCCCTTCTTTCTCCAATTCTAACCCTAGTATACTTTGAATGATGAGAATCTAGTATGTTATTATGGAATTCATTATTGTATTATGATGTTATCCCATTTGATGTATGAATGTCAAGAAAGTAGGGTTGAATCTTGATGAAAGTATTGATGGCTATGAATGTAAGTTTTCAATATTTGATAAGTAATCTTCTATTGAATTGTTGATCCACTTATGGTGGAGGTGTTTACTTACAATGTATTCCTTTTATTAATGGATTGATCCACTTATGGTGGAGGTGCTTACTTACTAGTATGAATTGTAGCGTTGAGACAAAGCCCCTCTTCCCTATACATTTAAGCATTTAGCAGTCAACATTCTTCAATTGCTTCATTTAGAGAACTTTCATACAATAGTCATTAAGACTTAGAGAACTCACTATGACCCTATCAAAGCCTACTCATGTAATGTATAGATGGAATCCCATACTACCACCCACACTTTGTAGAACCTATCAAGAAACCATAATGCACATCACACGTGATGTGAATAAGCGTTTAACTGACATAGACCATGCAAGTTAGACATGGAATCCGGTGTCATATAGCCCCACACCGTAAAGAGGTATTCTACTTGCCTAAGGTAGAACGATAACATTAGCTCGAATGGAATCTGCTGGCTAATATCCAATGTGGGCATATAGTTCTGGGATAGGAAGATGTTCTTTGGAACTCTAACCTATCATTGGGAGAGTTTTCATCTAACCATATTCACTCGGAGCTTAGCCTACATTCACATTACATTAGTGTACTAGGAAGGAATGCCATAGGCTTACCGACCCATGATACATCATTACCAAGGAAGGAATGCTATAAGACTATTGATCCATGGTACATTCAAGGATAGCTCTGGGGTCCTCATGAAAAAAATGTTATAAGCCTATCGATTCATGGTCCCCCATTACATTCTTATACTCATGAAAGGAATTCCACTTGCCTATCAATTTATGGTCCCCCATTACATTCTTATACTCATGAAAGGAATTCCACTTTCCTATCGATTCATTGCACATTGACCCAATAAGAAAGGAATGCCAATAGCCTATCGATTCTAGAGTCTTCATTACATTAGATCATTTATAAAATGAATGCCTTAAGACTATCGATTCATATCCATCAAGTCAAGAAATATTCATTATACAAGAAAGGGTGTCTAAGCTTACGACTCCAAGTTAGAACATTACATCATAGAAGCCCTTCACATTCAATCCTAGTCATTCATGAATGTCAATTGAGAATATACTATCAACAATAACACATTTACATTGTATGCATGATAATCATTCTATCATTGAAATCACATGCATATTATTCACATCATAATCATACATAGTAATTAAACACTTCCACCTTTCAAGTGGATTGATCTCTAGCACAATTCTACATTAACATGTAATTTAGTCATAACTTTCCTTCAAGGCCATGAATGTTAAATCATCAACACACCACTAATTTACCATAATAAAGGCATAGATAATGATACAATTCCATAACCCAAAGCAATTTAGACACATTACCATCATAAGCTTTCATAATGAAAAAACCCACTTCATAAAGGCAAAATTTAGGAATTCAGAGAAATCAAGGGTTCATAGAGTATTTTCATCATAAATTATCAATTAAACATCAATTCAATCAATATATGACATTAGAAAGTATTTAAAATCGTTTGGAGAAAGAACCCATGAGATTGAGTAAAACCCTAGATTTTTCATGAACTTGAAAACTTTGAAAACTTCATGGAAATTGAATCTACGGTGAAAGCTAACCCTATATGAAGGATCATCATACCTTTACTAAGATTCCCCAAGAAATTTGATGAAGAAACGCCTTGGAATCACCAAACCCTAGCTTCAATGGCTCTCTTCTTCTCTAACGGAGGTTATCTAGTGAGAGAAATATTTTAGAGGAGGCAGGTTTTATTTTGATTCCATTTTTAGTGACTTAAAAGAAAGGATTTAGGTCTAAAAAGGTTCCTATAGTTTCTAGGAAAGGAATAGAATAAGGTGGACTCAACTTTGGAAAAGAACTAAGGACCCACGAAGTTGTAACTTAAAATTCTACCCCTTTCCCATCTAAGCTCACCCTTTGGACACTTGGGCTTGCCAAGTGCACTAGGTAACTTATCAAGTGCACCCTTGGCTCGCCCTTTGTTCCATTGAGCTCACTAAATGGGCTGCTTATTAGGCGATTGAAGGGAGCCAATGGGCGACATGCCAACCCGTTTGCCGAACTACCACTTAGCTCGCCCTTTAGTCCAGCACCTAGGCTAAAAGGGTAGTCCACTAGGCGAACACAGGATCCCAACGGTGACTTGCCCAATCCCTTGGGCGATCAAGCAGCCCCATCACCAAAAGGTCCACCAAAGAACAAGGTTTCTTTCACCCTATATTCCTATCCTAGACCCTTGCTTGCGGCCTAGGCTTCTACGTTGCTCTATTTAGGTTCTAAAACAGCCTACACATCCACCTAAAGTCACTCTAACCCAAATGTTAAGGCTCTAGTTCAACCTATCATGTTTCGAGTTGTTACACCAGAGTAATAGTTCTCACCAGCATGTTGTCCATTATCCCATGGACCATCATATCCCTCATAAGAATCACCATCATAAACAAGAGCCCCATTGCCATGCTCATAAGGACCATCATAGACCTCCCAAAACTCATTTTCACCATGCTCATATCTCAGGTTGCTACAAGCGTATTCAATAATGTCATCTCCACAATATTCGGAAGTTACGAATGGCATTCTTCCTTGTAATCACCTTGGGTACCTACAAAACTTAGCAAAAAATTCTAGTAGTAAAATTCCTCACACCTCTCTTAATTGATCTCACACTCACCATCCTAAAGTGTCTTCCCAAAGCCGATAGAGAACTACCTTTGCCCAATCAATTCACAAAATCACTAATTCTTTGTGGTGGGGTGGATTCTTGTGACTCTTGAAAGAAGGACGACCCAAAAATCTAAAGGACTTGAATCAAGAAGGTTATCAATGAATTAATATGAGAAAAGAAGAATAACGAAGCACCAAAAGATTTGGACTCAAAATAAACCAAGCAACAAAAGTAGGAGAATTACTTATTGTTACTTAATTTGATGAATCAACGAAAATTTGATGATAAAAACTAGTTAAAAAGTAATTAAACATGTTAATTAATTGTTAAATAGTTGATAAATAGAAGAAAAATGAGTTTAGAAGAAGAAGAACTGAATTTGGACACTTGGACAAATTTTAAGCCTCAAAGAAGTTCATTACTTGTAAGCCTTTTATTTGATGTTTGATGATTAAAACTAATAAAAAGTAATTAAAGATGTTAATTAATTTCTAATTAGTTGAGGAATTGAAGGGAAAAAAGTTTTTTATTTTTTAAAATTTAATTTTTTTTTTCAAATTTCCATAAGTGGACCAATAAACACTTTGACCAACTTTTACTTGAGAATATTTGACCAAATGTACTTTCTTCTTCTTCAAGAAGAACTTGAAGATACCAAGAACACCAAGAACACACACTAAATTCCAATACACTCAAATCAACTCGGAATTGGCTAAAAATTTAGGATTTTCTTCCCTTCAACTTATAGAACAAAGCCCACTAATTATTAACCTCCAATTTCTCCCCAATCAAAAGACCCACTTTCAAAATTTGAAAAGCTTGAAACCCTTCAATGGTAACTTCACTTTTACAACTCCAAATTGAACAAAATTTTAAAACCTAGACTCAAAAAACACTAGGGAACAAGGATCTAGTGTAAAAAAACAAAAATTAATTATTTTTTGGGCTTTTTTTTTTTTGTTTTTCAAACCAAGACTAGATTTGTAGGAACAAATCTAAACCTAGGTTGTGATATCAAATGATAAGGATTTCAATTGGGGATGAAACAAATTGAAATCAAATGCGGAATTAAAAAAACAAAACTAAGATAGATTAGAAATAAGAGATGAGACGAGAAGAAAGAACGGCTAATCGATTAAACAATCAACCAAGGAAGAAGAGGAACTTGAATTCAGAAAGAAACAACTCAAATTGAAAACCATAAATGAGTAATCTCAGGTGAACTCAACGTTAAGAAGTCCTAAATAAACAATGGGAATCCACCCATCACTAATCTAGATTAAGATACACTAAGCTACATTAATCTAAAACGGATTCCACCTATAAACTACACTCTTGAAAGAGTTCGTACATTTAACATTCAAAATCCATATAGTCTCTCTTCCAAAAAAAATAAAAAATAGACTACTATTTATACTAATAAAATAAAGAAGACACTTCTTTGATAATTTTACCCTTAATGAGGTAAGGGTCATGTTTGGTTGTTGTAACGTAAACCCTAAACCTTAAACTATAAAATTTGAACCCTAAACCCTAAACTCTAACCCCTAAACCCCAACCCTAAACCATTAATCCTAAACCCTAAATCCTAGACCCAATATCCTAAACTCTAAACCCTAAACCCCTTAACTATAAACCATAAGCCCTAAACCATAAACCATAAACCTTAAACCCCACACCCTAAACTCTATCCCTAAACCCTAAACCCTAAATTTCGCACCCTAAAGAAAAACCCTAAACAGTAAACCCTAAATCCAAAACTCTAAACACTAAACCCTAAACCTCAACCATAAAACCATAAACCCCAACCCCTAAACCCTAATCCCTAACCCCTAAAACCCAACCACCAGACCCAAAACCCAAAACCTTAAACCTTAAACCCTATAACCTAAACCCTAAACCCTAAACCATAAACCCAAAAACCATAATCATAAATCCTAAACTCTAAACCTTATACCCTAAACCCTAAACCCTAAAGCCTAAACTCTAAACTCTAAACCCTAAACCCGAAACTCTAAACCCTAAACCTAAACACTAAACCCTAGACCCTAGACGCAAAACCCTAAACCCTAAACACTAAATCCTTAACCCTAAAAGCTAAACCCAAAACCCTAAAATCTAAACCATAAACCCTAAACCCCAAACCTAAACACTAAATCAATACTCTAATCCCTAAACCCTAAATCCTAAAATTTAAAGCCCAAACCCTAAACCATAAACTCAAAATACTAAACTCTAAGCCCTAAACCCTAACCCTCAACCCTTAGCCCTAAACCCCTAAACCCTAACTCTAAACTTTAAATCCTAAACCATAAATCCTAAACCTTAATCCCTAAACCCTAAATCCTAAGCTCTCAACCCTAAACTTTAAACCTCAAACCATAACGCCTAAACCCTAAACCCAAAATCCTAAATCCTAAACCCTAAACCTTAAACCCTAACCCCTAAGCCCTAAACTCTTAACCTACATCCTAAAACCCTAAACCCTAAACCCTAAACCTACATCTTGAAACCCTAAACCCTAAAGTATAAATATCAAACCCTAAACCCTAAAATCTAAACCCTAAACCCTAAACCCTAACCCTAAATGATTAATACCAAACCCGAAACCCTCAACACTAAATCCTAAACTCTAAACCTTAAACCCTAAGCCTTAAACCCTAGCCCTAAATCCTAAACACTAAATCCAAAATCCTGGACCCTAAACCCTACAACCTAAACCCTTAATTGTAAAGTCTAAACCCCTAATTCTAAGCCCTAACCGTAAACCATTCATCCTAAGCCCTAAACCTAAACCCTAATCCCTAATCCCTAAACCCTATATCTGAAACACTAAACCATAAACACTAAACCCTAAACCCTAACCCTAAACCCTAAACCGTATATCCTAAACTCTAAACCATAAACACTAAACCCTAAACCCTAAATCATAAACCATAAAAAGTAAACCCTAAACATTAAACATGGAACCCTAAACCCCAAACCCTAAACCATAAACTTCAAACCCTAAACCCTAAGCCTTAATGTAATAACCCGTAAAATGAATAAATAAAACTAGAGCCGAACTAGTGAGTGTGTGAGTTTGTCATGAAGTTTGAGGGTGTAAAATGTTGTCTCGAGCTATAGTTGAGGGGTTAAACATCAAGTTACGACTCCTCAAGGACCATCCTAATGGTACTTTAGGAGGACCCTAAAGCCTAACCCCCAAGACACCTTGAAACTAACAAACTGCCCAAAACATTGTGACCTACAGAAGAGGACCACTCCCTGTAGGTCCATCCATGCCCCACGAATGGCCTCCGTAGGTCAAGGTCCCCAAAAACAAGCCATAACACAAAACCACGCTTGACTAGGATGAGGCGTGTACCAGACCACAGTCTGTGGTTTGATGTCGTGAGTCCCCACCTGTGTTGTTTTCCTTGTTCGGCTAAGGCAAGGGTGGTTTGGTAAATTTCTCCGTTGGTTAGCTTAGTTCATGGATGACTATATAACACCAGATTCCATGTCAAGATCACATGTTGTATGCCAGTTAAATGCTTATTCCCATCATGTGAGATATGCATTATGGTTTCTTGAGTGGTTCTATGAATTGTGGGTGATAGTATGAGATGTCATCCATGCATTGCACGAGTAGGCTTTGAGAGGGTCATAGTGGGTTCTCTAAGTCTTAATGACTATTGTATGAAAGTCCTCTAAATGAAATTAATGAAGAATGTTGACTCTTTTATGCTTAATTGTAAAGATGCATGCTATACTTGGATTGTATTATGAGTTACTTGCTTGTTATGACTTATTGTATATGACTGTGCCTTGTCTATGGTAAGTTCAAAGGAGTTCTTAGTGTGAGTAGTAGTATGGGATGCTACTTGCATATTGCACAAGTATGACTTAGGGTTGTCTTAGGTGATGGCCCTTATGTGACAAAATGACTTATGAAAGGTTTATGTCTCTTATGTATAAGTATTGTGTAAAGATGGAAAGGTTGAATGGTAAGTTCACTTTTGTTGACCTTAATCTGGTATTTTGGTGTGAATGGTGGTATGGGATGCTATCCATAAATTGTACAAGGTATAGCATGAGTGTTACATGAGGTCAAGGCTTAAAGTAAAAGTAGTGATTTATATAGTTGATTATGTACTAATGTGGATAAATGACTTGTATGTTGGTTACATTTGAATATTATGCCTCTTATGCTTATATTCATGAAGTTTTATCAAAATGGCATATATCATGAGTTTCAAACAAATTGTCCATTTTAAGCATTTTTTGCATGCCTATCATACTTAGTACTTAATTGTGCTAACTCATTCTTCTTCATGTTTTACTACAAGTGTAGGTTCCGGCAAGTGAGTTCTTTTCTCTAGATCAAGGACTTGGATTATAGGTTCTCCAAGACTTAGTGGTATGTCCTCAAAGATCGAGAACAAGTACTTGATGTTTCCATTTCTTTCATGTAAAAGACTATTGTTAGACTTTTTAATTTTAAAGGGTTGTGTCCCTACTTATTTTTCAGATGTTGTTTTAGATGGCCATGTGAGACAATTGACTTCCGCTGTGTTTTTTTAAGACTTTTAAATGTGTATTTTGATTGTATGGTTTTAAATAAAATTTTAATTCCATACTATATTTACTATCTAATGCAATGAAATGCTATGAGGCTTGTATGAGACCCCTTCTGGGTCAAGTACGTCATGCCACATCTAGTGAGTAGCCTTGGGTTGTGACAAACATGGTATAAAAGCATAAGATTTTGGAAATGCTTTTTAGGGTTGATGTCTCATAAGCCATGTCTAGTACTAGTCTTGTTCATCAGTGTGAGTCGCCACACATCTATGAGCGAGAGGCTATAGGACGTTAGGAAGTTACACTTCTTTCATTATTCTTGAAGTCGTGCCTTAGAGTGTAGTTTTATAAGTGTCCTTTTCCTAATCCTTCTCTTGTGTTTATAGGATATGAATACAAGAAGGACACCCACAAGGAGAGTGGAATAAGAAGTTGTGAATCAGGGAGTTCCTCCCTAAGATCCTCAAGGTCCTCAAGGTGACCAAGTTCCTCTAGAGAATGAAGTTCTGGTTAATGCTCCAGCCATGACTAATGACGAAATTAGGTCAGCTTTTCTAACCTTGGCCCAAGCTATGGCGATCAAAGTTACTAGATATTTGGGGCCTAGAGTGAATATTTTTTAGAGTACTATGGCTTCTAAGTTGAGGGAATTTGTGAGGATGGGTGCTCCAGTTTTTCTAGGTTCCAAGGTGGGAGGGAATCCCCAAGAATTTTTGTATGATGTGTATAAGATAGTCAATTCTATGGTAGTTTCTTCTATTGAAAAAGAGGAACTTGTTGCCTACCAATTGAAAGATGTTGCACAAATTTGGTTTACTCAATGGAAGAGTAATAGACCGGTAGGAGCGAGGTCTATAGATTGGGAATTATTCAAGGAAGCTTTCCTTGGTAGATACTTTCCCCGTGAGAATAGGGAATGTAAGGTGGAGGAGTTTATAAACCTTAGGCAAAGTAGCATGAGTGTGGAGGAGTATTCCTTTAAATTTACCCTATTGTCTAAGTATGCTCCATCTTTGGTGTCCAACCCTAGAGATGAGATGAGTAGGTTTGTTACCGGTGTATCCGACCTAGTTAAGGAAGAGTATCATATGAAAATGCTCCCTGATGACATAAACATTTCTAGACTTATGGTGTATGCTCAATGTATTGAGGAGTCCAAACTTAGGAGGAAGGATAGAGAGTTGAAGAGGTCTAGGCCCGATGAGGAAGGTAAACCTAGGTTCAAGAAGAGAGCTCAAAACCAAGATACTTCAAGCACTCCTAAGGTTAACCAAGAGAGAGGTAGTGGACCTCCATTTGCTAAACCTACTTGTCACAATTGTTGGAAAAAGCATCATGTGAAGTGCTTAACCTGTACTAGTGGGTGCTACAGTTGTGAAAAGAATAATCACCAAGTGAAAGATTGTCCTACTCTTACGGCTAGAGGAAGGGAGGCCAAACAAGCTTCTCTTAATGGCCCGAATCTTGATGCTCCAAAGAGGACCCATTTTTATGCTCTTCAAGCTAGCAAACATAAAGGAGCTAATCCTGATGAAGGTACCGGTAAGTGAAGGTTCCTTATGGTTGTGAATGTCTTGTTGAGGTTCCTATGTTGTTTTCATGATTAGCCTTGCCTTAATTGGGTTTTCTCCTAAGTGGGGGATAGTATTTTAAATAGTAAGGTTGTTGGGAATCTTGATATCCTTATCTCTTTCCTTCTATTCTTATTCAAGCTTGAGACAAAGAGTTCCTTGTAGCTTGTTTCATGATTTGGAGTCATGTGTGATAATGTGTTTCCATGGTCTCCTTATGTTATGCATGTTCTCGATGAGTTTATGTTTAAATGAGAAAATGTGTTTTCATGAATTCTATTACACATGTTAATGTGCATTTAGTATGAGTTGTCTATATGCTTCATGAGGTGAATTGTTGAACATGCCTAAATGTGCTTTTATGAAGAAATTGCATAATATGCTTAATGATGTTATGATGAGCATGATATGAGTTGGAGAAGGTATTGCCTCCAATGAAATGCGAAATGCTGAACTTTTCAAGTATAATGAGTTTGTAGATGTAATTCCTACTTTCTTGCATTCCATTGAGCTTTTTGATGTGGAGTTGATGTTTCCTCCTAGTTTTGTGCATTGATTACAATGTTGCATGCATGATGGGCTGCTAGTTTGGTCTTGTTCACCACTTACAGTGTTTAAAGTGTCATTAGAGGACGAATGTTCCTAAGTGGGGGATAATGTAACGACTCATAAAATGAATAAGTCAAACTAGTGAGTGTGTTAGTTTGTCATGAGTTTGAGGGTGTAAAATATTGTCTCGAGCTATAGTTGAGGGGTTTAGGGGTTAAACGCCAAGGTATGACTCCCCAAGGACCATGCTAAGGGTCCTCCTCCCTACAACATAACCGCCAAGACCCCTTGAAACCAACAAGATGCCCAAAACTTGGTGACCTACGAAATGTGACCACACCCTATGGATGGCCTCTGTAGGTCATGTCCCCTAAAACCAAGCCACAACTCCAAACACGTTTGAGCAGGATGGGGAGTGACCCAAACCACAGTCTATGGTTTGGTGTTATGAGTCCCCACCTGTGTTGCTGTCTTGGTTCGGCCAAGGCAAGAGTGGTTTGGTGAATTCCTCCCTTGGTTAATTTAGTTCATGGACGCTTATTTTATGTTAATTAAAGTATTTTAAGATTATTAAAAGTATTAAACTCTATTTTTCAACTCATTATTCAGAATCAGAAAATAGAACCCACCTCTCTTCTCAAAAGTTCTCTCTCTAGAAACCTCCATTGGAGGTGAAGACTTCAAGTTTCCAAGGTCAAATATTCAAGTTTTTCGAGGGATTTTCGTGGATTTCTTCCATTTAAGGTATGGTGGTCTTCATCCTTGACTTACTATCTTTCAAGGAGCCCATTTCAAGAGTGATTTCAAATCTCCAATGTTTCCCCAAAACCCCTAGATTTCAATCTTTGCATGGGTTCGATTCAAAACAATTTCTGAAGTCATTATTGCATTGAATTGTCAATGAATTATGGACTTAATGATGAATTAAGATGATTTCTTCCTAGAACCCATGTTTTCCCCCAAATTCTTAAGTTGTGATTTGAGATTGGGATTTGATTGATTGTAAAGTATGTGAATTGTTTATATGAATGTGTATATAAAATGTTGAAATTATGTTATTACTCTTGCCTAATTGTATTGATCTAAGGTGTGTGGGTGAATGTGATCCATGGCCTTGAAAGGCAAGATGTGAAGGTTAAGGTATGATTATGATGTGAAGGATATGTATATGGATTCAATGATAGTATGTTAATCATGTTTAGATTGTAATAGTGTTATGATTGAAATTATATTCTATGTTAACACTCATGAATGATGATGATGGAATGTGAAGGGTTCTATAATGTAATGTTGTATATCTTGAATTGGTAGGCATCCTTTTTCTTGTATAATGAATGTATCTTCATTTAGTGTCTTAATGTCTTGAATTGGTAGGCATCCTTTTTCTTGTATAATGAATGTATCTTCATTTAGTGTCTTAATGTCTTGAATTGGTAGACCTAATGTTGGCAGCCTTACATGAATGAATGAATGATGAAGTATTATAGGCTAAACCTTGGATCGGTAGACCTAATGTTGGTGGCCTTTAATGAGGCATCTAGGAACTAACATTGTGTTAAACCTTGAAACGGTAGACCTAATGGTGGTGGGCCTTTCTCGTGTGAAGTGATGAACCTAGAAATGGTAGACCTGATGGTGGTGGCTCTTTCTATGGAAGTCAATGAGCTATCCATAAATGTACCTTGAATCGGTAGACCTAATGGTGGTGACCTTTCATGTGTAATGTGCTTTGGGTTAGTAGGACTAATGTTTGTGGCCCTCTCAAGTAGAATAATGTAATGTGATTAAAATACTCTATGGGAATGCAAGCTAAGCACCGAGTGGATATGGTAAGATGGAAACTCTTCCAATGATAGGCTAGAGTCAATGAACATTTTCCTACCTCATAACTACGTGCCCAAATAGGATATTTGCTAGTGGATTCCATCCAAGCTAATGTTACTAGTATTCCTTAGGAAAGTAGACTACCTTTTTATAGTGTAAGTCTATATGACATAGGATTCCATGTCAAGTTTGATGAGTCCACCAATTGGACTCATTTAGGGCTTTGTTTTGATAGAAATAGTGTTCTCAAATGCTTATTTTGTCTCAATATATGATGAAAACTCTTAAGTTTCAGGTATTTGAAATTTTAGTGGAAACATGGACACTTAGGCACAAAAGAAACAAATAGGCTAAAAAGAATGAAGAAGCTAAAGCCTGAGAATCGCCAAGCACACTTGGCTATTCACCGAAGGGACACACTCTGCCTTTTGTTCCAGTACGCGAAGCCCTGAAGGAGCAGGATCAAAAAGGCGATGAAAGGAGCAGTCAGCGCATCACCAAATATTCTAAAAAGTAGTACTATGTCATCCAATGACACAAAGCATGATGATGTTGAAGGCTATTGCAAGACGGCGACGACTACACCAAAGGGCGAATCATCGAGTTAATTGGCGATTTTGACTAACATTGCTGAGCGATCTGCCAACACTATTTTCTGAAGTCTATAAATACTATAATCTCTATTAATTTTTAGGAGTGGAACCACTATTATTTTTTAGAGAATAGAATAGTACTTTTTTGGATATGTTTTCTCAAGTTTGGAGAGGGTTTTTTTGGAGATTTAAAGAAAGAAGGATTTCATCTTCCCCAAGTTGATAGTGGGTCTTCTCCATTCTTATTTGTTTGCTTAAATCAAGGTTTAATTCCTTATACCAATTTCATTTTAGTATCATTTTAGGTGTATTTTGTTATTTGTTGAAGTGTGGCTAAAAAGCCCCATTCTTGGGTTGTGATTTAGCAAATATGTGTTAATATTGTTGTTGGGTCTTGCTTGCTGATAGGTTAGATGTATTTTAATGGTGATTTCACCTACTAGTTGTTAATTAATTTAATGGGTTTGTAGTTGCAAATACAAAATAACCCATGTGTTTTTGGCATTCCCGAGAGGGAGGTCACGAAACCAAGTCCGCTAGACTGATGGCCTAAGGAGTAGGTGAACATGAGGTTCAGCCTGAAAGGGTGAGCCCTAGTCCCATATCCTAACACTCAGCTTGAGAGAGTGAGTGGGTTAAGGCGTAGGATGTCCTTCATGCGGCAAATGGGTGTCCGAGAGGAACTCATCTGAAATGGGGTAAGTTGCTCGAGAGGGAACTTATTTCCATTTAAAGCTTAGCCTAGTCACTATTATGTTTCAAATTTCCTATTGAAAGCATGTACCCAACGATTTATCTCAACTTGTATTGTGGTCACACCCCAAGAACTTTTCTCCATACTTGACTTTCTTGTTATTTTCGTTGTTTTTACTACTTGTGACAAAACCCCCAATTGATATTTTAAACTTTTGTGTCACCCTCTTTAATTTACTATGTTTTTACTCGTTAATGTCTTTAGCTATGACTAGTTAGAACTTAATTTTATTTTTCTATTAATTCTCAAAACCACTCCCTTGGGACACGACCCCAACCTTTAGTTGGGTTACTTTAATATCGACTATCATAGACACTCGTACCGTAGGTTAGTGTCGTTGGTCACGATAAGCATCAAAATGGCACCGCTGCCACTGAGTGGTGTTAGTTGAGATTTTTTACATTATGATTTTTGTTCTTCTTTGTTGTAGCGTCACTAACTTTACTTAGTTTTGTATTTCATTGAGTTGTCCATTTAGATGAGCATGGCTAAGCAGAGTAGTGGTAATTTTATTGAAATGAGCCAAGGAGTCCAAAAGGACCTCACGATGACCACACTGACATATCAGCTAAACGACTTGGCCACCAAAATCTCAGAGGTGGAAGTCCCATGAAACAACAAGGGGAGGCATATACCCCCTCATGAGCGAATGAAGTCTAGAGATGTGGGAAAAAATCATGTCGAGGACACACTTCAAATCATTCTCCAAAAGATCACCGATCAAGATTGGGTGTCGGAAGAAATGAAGGAGAATATTAAAGTGTTGAATCAAATGATTAGGTCTCACTATAGATCAATCCAGCTAATCAGGTCACTCATGAGTTTTGCATTGCCTCATCTCCACCCAAATGACATATTGGGATCACCTAGTGACACTAGGGCTATCCCCAATAACGGAGAATGAGGCAGGACTTACGTCGTGCCACGACGTAAAATAAGGCGTTTCTTGGGAGGCAGCCCAAGGTTTTACTGCTTTTAATTATTAGGTTAGAATAATGGAGTTTTTGTTTTGTAGGTTAAAATGAGGAATATATTAAAAAATACAGGTTGACGAGTAGAAGTTCCATTCCACAAAATACCAACTCGATCGGCGTACCTGAATTAATCCACCATTTATCTCAACAAAAGTGAAATACAGTGCCTGTAAAACTCGCTGATCTTGAGAAACAGTTCGATGGGTCGCCGATCTGTTTGGCGATATCAACCCAGTGAGACTAACGTCGCCAAATAGACAAGAACTGAATGGTTATATAAAGGCCAAAGGTTTTATATTTGTGGATTCATCATATTTCCCTCGTTCCAAACTCCTCAAAATCACACCAAAGCTATTACTTCCTAGACTTTTTACTTTCCATTAGTATTTTAGTTGGTAATTAGCGCTTGGGGTTGGATCTGTGTGCTTCCTACTATTTCAAAAAGAACTTTGATTGGCATTAAAGGTTAGTCCCTAAAACCCCAAATTTATCTTGAATGTTTTGGACTCATTTACAATGATTGTCTCTTAGTGATGTGTGTTGGGCCTCTCTGATGGGATTAGACTGATTAGATCTATATTTTAATTCGAAAATCTTGCATGTGCTGTCTAATTATTGAATACTCGTAATCTTTCTGCTTTTTAATAAGTTGGGTCATGATTGCATGTTGGTTTGATTGATTGGGTGAAGTCTAAGTACCCCATGTTTATGCTAAATGTAAAAAATTTGCTCAATGATAGAGCGGGTGACACCGCTCTTAAGAGCAAATATAGTTAAATGGCCAAATACGGTAAGTCTCGGTGAAATCTGAGTATTCTGGGGTGATGGGTAGTATGGGTCCTATTTTAATTTCGTTAGTGCAAGCTTTGATTTTTCTTTTGGGGTTTGCAGGATTGAATTTGAGAAGATGGATTGAAAATAGGGACGTTGGACCATTTGGTGAGCTGGTGGGTCGAGCTCGCCGAATCGTTCGGTGGTTCGCCCAATGTCCCCATCTCACCCTTAGTATTAGGTCAAATTGGATGAGACTGTACCTTTCGTCAAAAAGTCATAGGTCACCTAATGCACTCAGCTGCTTGCCGAACATACTCTTGATCGCTCTCTATGTTCTACCCCTGAGACCTTTATCCAGTGTTACTTTCAGTTGACAAACCCTTGCTCACCGAAAGTAGTCGGCGATTCACTGAAAGGACTCTTTTATCGCCGATTTTCCTTAATTGTTTAGCCAATCTGTCGACGTGTGCAATTTTTTTCGCCAAAATGGTTCGGCGAATGTATCTACAGAGAAAGTCACTGTTTCTGAATTTAAGTTGTTTTCTTACCCTTTATCGATCTTTCGCAGATATGGTGCGCACCAATTTAACCAAGCAACCATAGAAAAAGGCTAAAGGCATTACGATTAATGAAGGAGGATCAAACCCTCCAAAGAGAAAAAGGGATGACCTCCAACCAGGAGATAAAGGCAAACGAAAAAAGCACATAGCTAGGAAGGGCACAAATGTTAAACCAGCTTTTTTTGAGCCAGAGGATGAGCAACCTTTGATGAATCTAGAGGATGAACTCAGGGCTAGAGCTCAGCCCACATCTATCGGAACCCCTTTAGTTGCCACTACCCCAACCACTGAATCAGTGCCAACTCCAGCACCACCTCCTGTGGCCCCGACAATCCCCGTAGCTCCACCTCCACCCAAGTTGGTAAATAGATTTAAAGGCGATGGTTGACAAACCATTCTAGAAGAAAAGTTACTATATGTAGAGGGCTTGGAAGGCAAGCACGCTAAGGTTATTGACACACTCAGATATCATGAATTGGAGCAGTTCATTAGGCCACGGGGTCCCTATAATCCTTCCTGGGTCTGAAAAATGTATTAAGCATATGGAGAGTTGGTCCCAAAGAATAAGAAGAATGCTAGTGAGTTCCGACCAGTGAAGTCGGTTATGGTTAGAGGCAAGAAGGTGGAGTTTCACAGCGATCATATTAATGTTATATTGGGTCGATCGCTGCACTCAGTAATGCCCTTCCAGGGTTTGCTTATTGTTCTATCCCTGGATTATTTGACAGGTTGGTTAGCTCCAATGATCTCTAACACAACCCCGAGCTAGATGGACGCAGCAACGCCGATTGAGAAGAGGGATATGAACATTGCCTCCCAGTACTAGTTTGGTTTCATCAGCAGCACTATCATGTCATCCCAGAACGAATCCATTATGCATCATCCTAAGGAGTCTTGCCTTGGGTCTATCATTGCTAAGAGGCGGATCGATTTGGGACTGTTGGTTTCACAGGAGATGGCTATGAGAGCCAAACAGATACAGACCTCTCTGCCTTTTCCTGTTATGATCACCGAGCTCTGTCGGCGTTCCGGAGTACCCCGGGATCCTGCCAGTGATATAAAGGTCACCCCATCTTCTTCCACCGATATTCGATGTGTAGAGGCTGAGTTCACATGAGAAGAGGTTGACAGGAGGCAACCAGCCCTAGCAGATACTTCTCCAAAGATCGATGTTGGCTCATTGCCAGTAGAGGAACCCTCATCTACTCCAGCTTCGGAGCCTTCAGGTATACCCGCTCCTTTTTCTCCTTCACATACTACAAGTACATCCTCTTCTTCCCAGCCCACCAAGATCACTCATCCCATGATTCTGAAGATAGGGCAACTAGACTATTCAGTAGATGTGAGGGCAACGCGATTGGAGAGATCTATCCCAGGGATGATTGATAGTGCCATTTTGACTGCATTAGCCCCCGTTAGGACCACTATTGATGATCTAACTACCAGAGTCACTACTGGTGAAAGTAGACATGGGGAGACACCTGAGGTTTCAGCATTAAAAGCCGAAATAGCAGAATTGAAGGACGTAGCCTATTTAGAGGCTACCAACTTCACTACACTAATGCATGAAGTTGATGATAGGGATTCTCCTGAGACTTTAGGGATTCTTCCGGCTACTACCAGAGATGTGTAGAGGGATGATGAAGGCTACGCAAAGTTGGAGACAAAGATCGATGAAGAGAAGATCACATTGCACGATGAGGTAGTGAGCAAAAGCCAAGAGGACAAGATACTGAGAGACTTTCCAAATCTTGTAAAGATGGATGTGTGGCCGACAACTCTTACAGTGCCGGTTGAGACGTCCAAAGCTGCTCCTAGAGGATCAGGCTTTGTTAGTTCGTCTGAGGCTACTCTGGGTACTGATACCCGGGACCAGATAGATGCACTGGGTAGCGATGCCCATATTCAGACCCCGACAGATAGAGAGATTGCATAGACAGGACTTTTTTTTACTTCTCTCTTTGTCTTATTTGTTTTTACTTTTAGACACTTTTATTTGCATTTGAGGACAAACGCTTTTTAATTGTGGTAGTGTGAGACCCACACCTTTTGTGCTGATAGTTGTATTTTGGAAGAACCTTGATGAACCCTAGACCTTACTTGACCCACTACCTATAATCCTCTTGATTTGTGGTTAACCGAATAGCCAGCTTAGGCCAAAAGCCTAAGTTTAGTGTGGTAAAAAGGAAAAAGAGAAATGAAGAAGTGCAAGAAAAGTCCCCCTTAACCCATGGTGTTATAGAACAATGGAAACCCTTCGGAAAAAAAAAGAAAAAAGACATATTTGTGGAATAAAGTACCAGAGAAATTAGGTTTCCAAGCAATCCATGGAAGTTAATAAAAAGATGACGTAGAAGCACTAGAAAAATAATTGATAAACAAAAATAAGGGAATGCCTTGAGAACACCACATTTCATGAGGATGAAAAGTCTCTGAGCCTAAATGACCATACCTTTGCACTCAACCCCATTACAAGCCTTAGAAAGACCTTTTTGATCTTGAGTGAGCTGAACCAAAATCAATTGGAAAATAAGGGCAAGCCTATGGGTGAAAACACGCATTATGTTCCTCTTTTTGAGTGTGAGCGTTACATCTGATTCATGATCTTGAATTGATTAACCTCTGTGTGTAAATATGGAATCATTCTTTATGTGAGGGCATTTGGATACTTTTTGTTAAGCTTGAAGTTACACAAGTAGCATGTATTGCGAGCATGAGAATATTTGGTAATGGTGTGTCACAACTTGAATCATTGAGTCCACAAATTCAACTCATTTAGGGTTGTTTTGATAAAAATATTGTCCTCAAATGCTTATTTTGTCTCAATATCTGATGAAAACTCTTATGTTTCAGGTATTTGAAGTTTTAGTGGAATCATGGACACTTAGGCTCAAAATGTAATAAAAAGGCTGAAAAGAACGAAGAAGTTGAAGCCTAAAGCTTGAGCATCGCCAAGCACACTTGGTGATTCGCCGAAGGGACGCACTCCACCCTTTTTCCAGCGAAACCCTGAAGGGGCAGGATAAAAAAGAAGATGAAAGGAGCAGTCGGTGCATTGCCGAATAGTTCCACAAAGAAGTACTATGTCACCCAATGACACAGAGCATGACGAGGCTAAAGGCTATTGCAAGACGCAATGACTACACCAAAGGGCGAATCGAGGAGTTAATCGACAATTTAGACTAACCTGACCGAGCGATCTGCCATCACTATTTTTTGAAGTCAATAAATACTAAACTATTTATTAATTTTTGGGAGTGGAACCATTATTATTTTTTGCAAAATAGAATAGTACTTTTTTTGATATTTTCTCTCAAGTTTCGAGAGGGTTTTTTTGGAGACTTGAAGAAAGAAGGATTTCATCTTTCCCAAGTTGGAAGTGCGTCTTCTCCATTCTTCTTTCTTTGGTTAAATCAAGGTTAATTTCATATACCCATTTGAGTTTAGTATCAATGTAGGTGTATTTTGTTATTTCTTGATGTGTGGCTAAAACCCCCTATTCTTGAGGTGTGATTTTGCAAATATATGTTGATATTATTGTTGGGTCTTGCTTGCTGATAGGTTATATGTATTTTAATGGTGATTTCACCTAGTGGTTGTAGTTTCATTTAATGGGTTTGTAGTTGCAAATACAAATCACCCATGTGTTTTCGGCTTGCCCAAGAAGGAGGTCGCGAAACCAAGACCGCTAGACTGATGCCCTAAGGAGTGGGTTAACATGAGGTTCAGCCCGAGAGGGTGAGCCCTAGTCCCGTATCCTAACACTCAACTCGAGAGAGTGAGTGAGGTAAGGCGTATGCTGGCCTTCATGCGGCAAATGGGTGTCCAAGAGGAACGCATCTGAAATGGGTAAGTTGCCAGAGAGGGAACTTATTTCCATGTAAAGCTTAGTCTAGTCACTATTATCTTGCAAATTTCCTATCGAAAGCATTTACCCAACTATTTATATCAACTTATATTGCTTTCACACCCCAATAATTTTTCCCCATACTTGATTTTCTTGTTATTTTTGTTATTTTTACTACTTGTGGTAAAACTCCCAATTGATATTTGACACTTTTGTATCACCCCCTTTAATTTACTATGTTTTTACTTGTTAATTTCTTTAACTACGAATCGTTAGAACTAAATTTTATTTTTCTATTAGTCATCAAAACCACTCCCTTGGGACACGACCCCAACCTTTAGTTGGGTTACTAAATTATCGACGGTCGTAGACACTCATACCGTAGGTTAGTGTCGTTGGTCACGATAAGCATCAAAACTCACATGGTCTATGTCGGTGAAATGCTTATTGCCATCATGTGAGATGTGCATTATGGTTTCTTGAGAGGTTTTGTGAAGTGTGGGTGGTAGTATAGGATGCCATACATGCATTGCACGAGTAGGCTTTGAGAGAGTCATAGTGAGTTCTCTAAGTCTTAATGACTATTGTATGAAAGTTCTCTCAATGAAGTTAATTAAGAATGTTAACTCTTATATGCCTAAATGTAAAGATGGATGTTATACTTGGATTATATTATGAGTTACTTCCTTCTTATGACTTATTTTATATGATTATGCCTTGCCTCTGGTGACTTCGAAGGGGTTCTTAGTGTGAGTAGTAGTATGGGATGTTACTTGCACATTGCACAAGTATGACATAGTGTTGTCCTTGGTGATGGTCCTTATGGGATGATCTGACTTTCGAAAGGTTTATGTCTCTTATGTATGAGTATTGTGTGAAGATGGAAAGGCTGAATGGTAAGTTCACTTTTGGAGACCTTAATGTGGTACTTTGGTGTGGATGGTGGTATGTGATGCTATCCATACATTTTACAAGGTATAGCATAAGGGTTACTTGAGATGATGGCTTAAAGTAAAGGTAATGTTTTATCTGGTTGATTATGTTCTAATGTGGATAAATGACTTGTATGTTGGTTACGTTTGAATATTACGCCTCTTATTCTTATATTCATGAAGTTTTATCAAAATGGTAAATATCCTGACGTTCAAATAAGATGTATGTTTTAAGCATGTTTTTGCATAGCTATCATACTTTGTACTTAATTGTGCTAGCCCATTCTTCTTCATGTTTTACTATAAGTGTAGGTTCCGGCAAGTTAGTTGCTTCCTCTAGATCAAGGATGTGGATTAGAGGTTCTCCAACACTTTGTGGTATATCCTCATAAATCTAGGACAAGTACTTGATGTTTCCATTTCTTTCATGTAAAAGACTATTGTTAGACTTTTCTATTGTAAAGGGTGTGTCCCTACTTATCTTTCAGAAGTTGTTTTAGATTGCCATGTGAGGCAATAGACTTCCACCGTGTTTTTTAAGACTTTTAAATGAGTATTTTGATTGTATGGTTTTAAATAAAGTTTTAATTTCGTACTATTACTACTATTGAATGCAATGAAATGCTATGAGGATTATCTGAGACCCCTTCGGGGTCAACTACGCCTTGTTGCATCTAGGGGCTAGCTTTGGGTCGTGACACCTAAATCTTAAACCACCCCAAACCCTAACCCTAAATCATTCATCCTAAACACTAAACACTAAACCTTAAATCCTAAACACTAAACCATAAACCCTAAACCCTAAACTCTAAACCCTATACGCTAAATCCTAAACCCTAAATCCTAAACTCTAAACCCTAAACCCTAATCCTAAACCTTAAACCCTAAACCCAAAACCCCAAACCCTAAACCCTAAATCCTAAAACCTTAACCTTAAACCAATTGCCTCCTCATTTCAAGAATTTTTTCTCTCTCTAGAATACTCCCAAGGAAATAGCTATCTCAACTAGATTTATCAAGATTCCAGTTCATACGACTGGCTGGTGAGTCACCGGCAGATCTTCTTCAGTCGCTAGATCCAATTCAATAGTTGTAAAGTTAGAATATAAACAATCCACAAATTGAATCGTCATTAGAATCATCCTACAACTCCTCGCATGTGAGATAAGAGGTCATCCACACTGCAATAGCTGAAAGGGAGTTGGATGGGAATCGCACAAACATTTCCATGGAAAAATCGAGTCCAAATTTGGGTGAAAGGAAAGGAGCAGATTATTCTTTGTCTCAGGAACTCCATGATAGTAAAAATCTCAATATTCCACCACCTCAATTGCGAGAGATCCACAAGCGGCGCCTGCGAGAATTGCTAGTGAATCATCCCAATCGCGCCATCAATTTCAAGGCCCTTTAGAAGAGAATCGAGCTGAAATCTTCACTGGGGATTATTCCCCAGCTCAAGCCGAACATTATACAGAAAATTCGAGTAATTTTAATAGCGGAATTGATAAATCACCTGTTGTTGTTCCTGTCAATACTTCTCAATTGAATGTTAATGTGCCATATAGAACTGATAAAGATAAATCTAAAGTGTGGGTGCTAAAGGATGATACTAGTATAGTAAGGAAGGTTCAAGAGGATAGGTTGAAGTCGCAGAATATTGGTGATTAAAATAAGAAGGCTTACTTTTCGAATTTCCCTAGAATTTCCAGTAATTTTGACAAAGTGGTTCCCAAGTACAATTCCCCTCTGGAAAGAATTGATCAACTTCCTGTGAATCCTTCTAATACTCTGTTATTCAAACCTATGTTGATAGACTTAGGTATTAAGTTGACCACTCCAGAAATCACTTCAAAATAGGGCTTACCTGTTGTGTTGTGGGTGAAAGAAGAAGTCATTAAGGACCTAGCAATAACGAATTGGATTACAATATGTTTTGGACTAAACAAAGGATGAGTATAACTGGTCAGGTGATGAGAATACAAGCCTGGACACCTAATTTCAAACCTGTTGAAGAAACTCCATTGGTCCTTAAATGGATCTCACTGCCAGAATTATCTTGGCACTGTTATAATAAGACATTTGTCACTGGTTTACTATCTCCTATTGGGAAGGTATTGTACCTAGATTTTGCTTCCATTAGAAAGATTAGGGGTAGTCAAGCCAGGGTTAAGGTTCAAGTTGACCTCACTCAAGAGAGACTTCCTCATGTCTGGATGGGATATATAGGTGAGGATATCACAGGTTGGTGGCAGAAAATTGAGTATGACAATATTGCTAAATACTTTTTCTATTGTAAGCATCAAGGGAATCTTGAGAGTAACTGCACCATAAAACAAAGAGATGAGGATAACAAAAAAAGAAAGGAAGTGGAAAAAGTGAGAAAGAAAAACAAAAGAGTCATAGATACTGCTGAACATCCACCTGGGCACAAGGATGCTGGACAAAGGGAGGACACTACCACCAATAGACACAAACAACAAAGGGATTAGGAAAAGGACAAAATCAACAAGAAGAACAATACGACACACAAAAAAGGAGGACCAATAATCAACAGCAAGCACTAAAGGATTCAACCATGCAGGCTAATCAACATCACAATAAACAGACATGTATAGTTTCTATCACTACACAAAATACATATATTGATCTTGAAGTGCAGGAACAAATACCTAGTGCAGAAGAGTTGGACCTACACACTAGAAGTAAGGTTGATAGCTGGGCATAGATTGCATCAACAATTGTTGGCAAAGGGATAATGAACATTCCAAAAGCTATGGAAGTTCCTGTTCCTATAAAAAAAAAACCATGTATTGTTCAAAGAAATGAAGTGATTAAATCTGCTAGTCAAGCTATTACAAGTATTGACTCAATGCTCCCATCCCCTGCACCCCTTGATATTGCTGTTAATATTGTTGAGACTGTTGCTGAGGAAGCTGTTGGAGGTATGGATGGGAGGGTACAAGAGACACTTTACTAATTTGTAGGAAGGGGTTGCCAAAGGGAGGGGAGATTTTCTTTATGTTATGTATGAGGAAGTGGTTGACCATAGTAGTGACTATAGAGCCCCTACTACCCCCATTTCAAAGAACAAAAATACAAGACAACATGGAGACATTTATACAGGTCAACAAAAAGATAAGTTCAATAATAAATCAGGAGGCAGGTTGACTAAAAAAAGAAGAGATGCTATAAAAAGAGACAGAATGTTGATCAGGTCCAATAAGAGGATCAGGTTGTCAACAAGGATAGACAGGATAGGCCAATTTAAGATGATTATGGGCCTGTGAATTCTCAGGCTGAATTCGACTCTGATAATTAGTCCATTGATGACTCTGGTGAAGAAGAGGAAGACAATAACATTCAGCCTCCTTAAAACTTTGGCTCCACATTGAAAGATAAATGGCCTGAGGAGGTTCAAGATGTTACAACAAAGCAAGGTCTATCCCCAAGAGGTAGGAAACAAAGCAGACAAACCACTAGTACCTCTGCAACCTCTAGTAGGCCCATCAGAAGGTCCAAATCCAAAGTTTTTTAATTATTCAGGTCCTTTCTTGGAATACTAGGAGCATTAACACCCATGGCTCTTTGGAAAGTCTTCAAACACTCAAGAAACTACATCAGTTATCTCTGATTGATGTCCTTGAACCATTTGCAAACCATTCTCAAATCAATATGGTGAGAATTCAGATTCATATGGATCATGCAGTCAGTAATCCTAATGGAAAAATTTGGTTGCTTTGGTCTAATGAAATCACTGGTCATATTCTTGAAAATCATAAGCAACATATTACAGGAAAATTCAAGCATCCTGATCTCACTGAGCAATTCATGATGTCCTTTATTGATGCTAAATGTAAGGATCATATGAGGACATCTCTGTGGGACAGGCTACTATTTTATGCTAATATGGATGTACCTTGGTGCATATTTGGAGATTTCAATGTTATCACATCTATAGAGAAGAAGCTTGGGGGAATGCCTTACAACATGAACAAGACATTTGAGTTTATTAGTGTGATAAAAGCATGTGGTTTGACTGATTTAGGGTATACAAAACCTCCATTCACTTGGTGTAATCAAAGGGATGCACAAGCTCGAGTTTGGAAGAGATTGGATAGGTCCATGGTTAATGATAAATGGTTAGAAGTTATGCTTCAAATTACTATTGATCACTTGTCATCTGTTTGTTCTGACCACAGTCCCCTGTTGATGGAATTGACTAAGACAATTGAGAATTATACAAAGTATTTTAAGTTTTTACATTTTGGGTTAACAATGATTCCTTTATGGAGACTGTGCAGCATTATTAGGAGAAGGGAGTCACTAGCAATCATGTGGAAAATGCATCAGAAAATGAAAAGGCTTTCATCCACCCTTAGCAAATGGTCAAAGAAGGAGTATCGTGATATCTATGCTAAAGTAAAGGAGTATGAGGAGACAATCAGGAAAGCTGAGGAAGACTTGCTTACAAATAATACAAAAACTTTCAAACAGCAATTACAACTTATGAATGACAAGTATATTAAACACTTGAAATTGGAGGAATCTATTCTTAAACAGAAGATTCAACTTCAATGGTTTAAGGAAGGGGATGCCAATACTAAATATTTTCATGCTTTGATAAGGAGCAGAAGAAGAAGATTATTTTTGCATAAAATATGCATTGGTAATGATGTATAGTTACAAGGTGATGATCAAATTGCACAGGCTACTTGGGATTATTTTCAGAATATGTGTATTGGTCAGCAGAGCAGAATAGAAGAAGGAATTCTTCAGCATATATACCTTAGTTACTCCTGAGCAGAATTTGGTGTTACAAGCTATGCCTACATTGGAGGAGCTAAGACATGTGGTGTTTGCTATGAACCCAAATTCAGCACCAAGTCCAAATGGTTTTGGGGGCAAGTTCTATATAGCATGTTGGCCTATTATTAAGGAAGATTTACTAGCAGTTGTACATTCTTTCTTCTGTGGTCAATTTATGCCCAAGTTCATGTCTCATGCTTGTTTGGTTTTGCTTCCAAAAGTTGAGCAACCTTCTAGATTCACTCATCTTAGGCCTATTAGTCTCAGCATTTTCTCCAATAAAATCATCTCCAAAATTTGAAGTATGAGATTAGCTACTGTGCTTCCATTACTCCTTTCAGAAAATAAATCAGGGTTTGTAAAGGGGAGGAGCATAACAGAAAATATCATGCTTGCTCAAGAAATCACTCTTGGCATCAAGATACCCCAAGCAGGAGCTAATGTTTTTATCAAATTGGATATGGCCAAGGCTTATGACAGGGTATCTTGGTCATTTACTTGTTTGGTATTAAGGAAATTTGGTTTTGGGGAAATCTTTATTGACTTAATTTGGAGAATCATGAGTAATAATTGGTACTCCATAATTATTAATGGTCATAGATATGGTTTTTTTCACTCCACTAGAAGTCTTAAGCAGGGGGATCCTCTTTCTCCTGACCTATTTATTTTAGGAGCAGAGGTGCTTTCAAGGATGCTTAATCACCTTCTTTAGAGTCCTGTATATAAAGGTTTTAATATAGAGCTTAATGGTCCTCAGATTAATCATCTATGTTTTGTGGATAATGTGATTCTATTTACCTCCTCTGATAGACATTCAACGAAACTTATTATGGATACCTTGGGGCAATATGAACATGCTTCTGATCAACTCATCAATAGAGAGAAGAGTCACTTTATGAATCCTGATATCACTCCTATTAATATCATCAGTGACATCACAGAGGTCACATATTTTTATCAAAAAGCAAATCCTATTACATATTTAGGTTGTCCTCTATATATTGGTAGACAGAGGATCACCTACTATTCTCACTTGGTTGAGAAAGTGTCCAAAGAGATTTGTGGTTGGCAAACTAGGATACTTAGTTTTGGGGGCAGAATTACTTTGATCAAACATGTCTTGCAGTCCATTCCTATTCATACAATGGCTTCTATATCACCTCTAAATACTACTATCAAGTACATTGAGTCTATCATTGCACATTTCGTTTGGGGGAGAGATTAAGATAAAATGAAGTATTATTGGGCTTATATTAAGACCATGAGTGTACCTTATGCTGAAGGAGGAGTGGGTCTTAGGAGACTCACTGGTATTTGTATTTCTCTTCAGTTTAAGAAATGGTGGCTCTTTAGATCTAAATCTTCTTTATGGAATCAGTTCATTAAATCCAAATATTGTCAAAGGCCAATCTAGTTGCAAAAAAGGTGGATACTGGGACTCTTTGGTGTAGAGATACATGATGAGAAATAAAGATAAAGTGGAAGAACATATCACTTGGAAACTCAGTTCTGGTAGTTGCTTTTTTTGGTGGGATGATTGGTTAGGGGGCAGGTGCTCTAGCTAAGCATACCAGTGACATCTCAAGTCTCAACAATACTATTGTTGCTTAATTCTAGGTTAATGGTAAATTGAATGAAAGGAAACTGAGGCAGCAAGTTCCACCTTTGCTTATTCCTTATATTTTGAACACTTCTTTTAAATATCAACAAAGAGCTCCTGATATAGCTATTTGGAGGCCAACTAAAACTGGAAAGTTTACATGTGCATCAGCTTGGGAAATCTGCAAACATAGGAATAATATTGTTGGTATCAATGCTCAGATTTGGCATAAGCATATTCCTTTCAAAATGTCCTTTCTACTATGGAGGGCCTTGAGGAAGAAATTGCCAACCAATGAGAAATTAGGGAATTTTGGAGTGGAGCCTGTGAGATGTTTTTGTTGTTTTCAGCATGATTGGGATGAAGTGGATCAGATCTTTATTCAAGGCCATTTTACAGCTTATATCTGGAAATATTTTTCAAAAATTTTGGGTATTACTGTACAACAAACTTCCCTTTATACTTTCTTACTAAATTGGTGTGGCAATCAAGGTAAAAATGAAGCTTACAAGACCATTATTCAACCTATTCCTATTGTTATTTGCTGGAACTTATGGAATAATACATGTTGAACCAAGGATGGAGGCAAGTTATCTAGCATCAGAAGAGTTAAATACTTGATCATTAAAGACATGTTTCAGCTGCTTAGATCTATATTTCCTTATATTCAGTGGCCAATAAAGTTACCAGAAGTAGTTGACATGTTAGAACTGGGTAACCATGAGATTAGAGTCATTTTTGTCATATGGAAAACTCCTCCTAATTCTACATATACGCTTAATACTAATGGTAGTGCTTTACACAATTTAGGGAAGATTGGAGGGTGCGGAGGGGGGTATTCCGAGGGATTCTAATGGGGATATTGTTTATGCTTTTTCTATACCTTTGGGTGAAGGGACTAACAATCAGGCAGAAGTACAAGCTACCAGTTATGGGCTCAACTGGTGCATCCAACATGGGTATGACAACATTATTTTAGAAGTAGATTATGAATTGCTAGCTAGATGGTTATTGCAGATGTCTAAGACTCCTTGGAGGATTTGCAGGAGCTACATGGTTTAGCTAATCAATGTGTTCATACTTACAGGTAGGCAAATAATACAACAAATGTTGTGTCTAAACAAAGTCATAAGCATAGATATCATCCAACATTATTACACTCCTAACAAATTACCAAAAGCAGCTGGAGGAAGTTATATGCTGGAGAAAATGGGGCTGCAAAGTTTCAGAAGGAAATAACTGAGAAGGATAAAATTCCTCCTTGAAATTCTATTTTTTTAAAACATATCAATACACCTCCTTGTATTTCTGTTTCTTTCATTCTAACTATGTTTTGCTTAGCTGGTTGTTTGATTAGGAACAGGAGCTACAGGATGGTGTTAATCAATGTGTATTTCTACTTCAGATTACATTATAGCAGGGAGCATGAACCACCATCGTAACAAATTTCAAATACTCTATGATTAAAAACAAGTGCAGCAATAGGGAGTTATTGCAGATATGGACAATCTCTTGAGGAAGAAGCTATGACTATTGATTTATAATGGTTTGATAAAGCAACATAATGGGGTTATATTATGCAGATAATGAATGTAGCTGTTGTGATGTGATCCAAGTTGCATTCAATTCCAACAGAAAAGTAGATGTACAACTCAAATATAGTCACACAATGGAGAGCCACTAATACTACATTCACAGGAAGTGCTTATAGTAAACAGGATTTATATTATTACTTGACATTACATTCATGACATAAATATTATCGAATTTAACTATACCTTTATGACTAGTTATTTCGTTGGGCCTAGTTCTTTTTTCTCTCCTTGTAAGGGGAGAGTCTCCCTTATTTATGTATATTAGTAAACTTTGTATTAAGAGAGAAGTCCTCTCCAGGTGCTTAGTTTCATATTACATCTTATTGTATAGGGTTGCATCGACTAAGCTTAGAAAGTAGGTTGACTCTTCACCCACCTTAGGAATGGATGTAAGGTATTTGTCCCCCTCCGTGTATATTTTGAATTCTTATATATGATAATGCCTTGGGGTGTTGCTCAGCCCCTGATCCCCCCCAAGGGCCGTTCTATTTTTTTTTATGAAAAAACCCTAAACCATAAATGCTACACCCTAATCCAAAACTCTCAACCCTAAACCCTAAACCCTTAACCCTAACCTATAAACACTAAACTCGAAACCCTAAACCCTAAAACATAAACCTTAACTTCAAAACTTGGAACACCAAACCCCAAACTCGAAACCCTAATCTAAACCTAGACCCTAAACCCTAATCTCTAATCTGTAAAGCTTAAACCATGAACCCTAAATGTCAAACCCTAAACCCTAAACCCAAAATCCTAAACCCTAAACCCTAAACCCTAACTCGTTAATCCTAAACCCTAAAACCTAAACCCTAAACCCTAAGCCTTAACCCTAAATTGTCACGACCCAAGGCAAGCCCCTAGACGCGACAAAGAGTACTTGACCCCAAAGGGGTCTCATACAAGCCTCTAGCGTCATCATTACTTCAGACATAAAAATAATGTGGAAAATTTAAAACTTTACAATTGAAGTCCAGCTTCATTTCTCATAAGGGAAAATAATTGGAAATCGAAACTTTGTCTCATTTACCATCTAAAACATAGGAATAGAAAGTTTGGGACTTAGCCCTTTACATCAACAAAAGTCTCAATATAAGAAGTACAATGGGAACTAAGAAATGACTACTCCATACTCAAACTTGAGGACTCACCACACTTGGTGATAGGCAATCCAAGTCTTCTTCAAGAAAGAGAGAGTATGCCACCTAACCGAAACCTACACTTAATAAAATGTAGGAGAAGGGAGTTAGCATAAAAAGTACTAAGTATGGAAACATGCACAAAATTCATGAAACATGATAAAAAGGAGATTTTATTTTAAAAGAATGCATTTATGAAGTTTAGGAACCAACATGCGCCATTAAGGCCAAATACAAGCCAAAACGACCTTTATGCTCATTACATGGAAAAGTCATCACCTTAGTAACCCCCAAGGAACACTTGTGCAATGTATGGGTGGCATCCATAATACCAACCCTACTAAGCACCCCTTGAAGCTACCTTGGTCATGCACCTTTTCTTTAGACCTCATTGTAATCATTAGTCACAAATAAGGAAATAGTCAGGCACATTACTAGAATGAAAGGAAAGTCATTCATAACAACTATCCATTCAATACACATCCATACATTTGTATCTGTCACGACCCGAGGTTACCCCCTAGAAGTAGCATGGCGTAATTGACCCCGAAGAGGTTGCATACAAGCCTCATAGAATTCATGAACATTAAAGCATAGGAAAATAATGCCGAATTTAAAACTTTTCTTTACAATCGAAGTGTCTTAATAAAATGAAACAGTATTTATGACATTATGTCTCAAACCAACTATTATACTTGGAATAAACTCTTGAAAATACAAACTTAGGGACACGACCCTTATAACAAAAGTCTAAAACATAATAGAAAGACAATAAAGGATATATGGTTGAGCCCTCGAACATAATGAGGACTCACCAATCTTCTTCTTTTTGATCTCCTTTGAACCTAGCCACGAGGATGAAATCTAATATCTCCGAAGCCTATACTTATAGAAAATGTAGAAAGAAGGGATTAGCACAAAAAGTACTAAGTATGGAAGCCATGTACAAAACCATTAAAACATGCATGAGAAAGGGGCATTTCATTTGAAATCATGCTTTATGTCATTTTTGAACATCGTCTTTGAAATGGTTGGAGAATGCAACCAATGAGACAACTCACATACATTTAATTATAACATGAGAGATATCATTATAATAACAAACATACTCTCCAACATCAATGTAATACACATCCCCATCTTCACAATACATAACCTCCAATTATAAAAGAATACAAAGTTAAATACCAAGACCATCACATCTTGGAGTAATCATCACATAAGCAACCTCTAAAACACAATTGTGCAATGTATGCTAACTAACATGCATTTACAATGTACAACACAAGCCAATAACACATTCATACTAATTTCATAGTAAAGCCAGTACCTTAGTAACCCCTAAAGAACACTTGTGCAATATGTGATTAGTATCCCATAATACTAACCCCACTAGGTATTCCTTTTAAGCTATATTAGTCATGCATTTCATCTTTAGACCTCATTATAATCAATCATCATAAATAAGGAAATAGTCAGGCACATTACTTGATTGCAAGGAAAGTCATTCATATCAACTATCCATTCGATATACATCAATACATTTGTATATGTCACGACAAGGGTTACCCCTAGAAGTAACATGGCATAATTAACTCTGAAGGGGTCGCATACAAGCCTCATAGCATTCATGAACATTAAAGCATAGGAGAATAACGTGAAAATTAAAACTTGTCTTTAAAATCAAAGTCTCTTAATAAAATGAAAGAGTGTCTATGACACTATGTCTCAAACCAACTATTATACTTGGAATAAACTCTTGAAAATACAAACTTAGGGACACGACCCTTATAACAAAAGTCTAAAACATAATAGAAAGACAATAAAGGACATATGGTTGAACCCTCGAATACAATGAGGACTCACCAATCTTCTTCTTCTTCATCTCCTATGAACCTAGCCACGAGGATGAAATCTAATATCTCCAAAGCCTACAGTTGAGACAAAATATGCATTTGAGGACACTAATTCTATCAAAATATATCCCTAAATAAGTCCAATTTATGGACTCATCAACACCCCCAACATAAACTTTTGCTTGTCCTCAACAGTTCAAAAAGGATATCTCAAACAGTGCAACACAAGACTCAATCATGAATTTACACAACAAGACTCAACTTACATATGGAAGGATCAATCATATACTCAAAGACTCAAGTTGTGACACACCATTATCAAAGATTCTCAAGCTCACTATACTTGGTTCAAATGGAAGTTCGAGCTCAATAAATGTATTCAAATGCCCTAACACCAAGAATGATTCAATATTCACATACAATTGTTTAATCATTTAAAGTTTTGGAATCAAATGCAATGCTCACTCTCACAAATAAGAACACAACGCATGCTTTCACCCATAGGTTTGCCCGTATTTTTCAATCAACAATTGTTTCGACTCACTCAAGATCAAAAAGGATTTTTCAAGGCTTGTAATGGGGTTGAGTGCAAATGTATGGTCATTTAGGCTTAGTGACTTTCATCCTCGTGAAATGTGGCGCTTTCAACACTCCCTTTCCTCTTCTTTCATAATTTTCTTTAGTTATCATAAGTCATCCCAATATTCACTTCCATGGATTGTTTTTAACCTTGTTTCTTTTGTACTTTATTCCACAACTTTTTCATTCTTTTTCTTTTTCTTTCTTTTATTTATTTATTTTTTGTATGGAGGGGTTCCATTTTTTTCCATACCATGGGTTAAAGGGAACTTTTCTTGCACTTTTTGACTTGCCTTCTCTTTTCACCACACCCCCAACTTAGGTTTTTGGCCTAAATTGACTATTCAATCAACTACAATTCAAGAGGATTATAGGTAGTGGATTTAAGAAAGGTCATGTTATCATCAAATCTATTCCAAAGAAAGGTAAAGCTCAAGGGGTGTTCAAAAGAGGTTCACACACTCACAAGGTAGGCCACAAAAGAGGTATATGTCAAATTAGCTCACACTCTACGAGGTTGCCTAAGATCATATCGAGAGATTGCCTTACTTAGTCGACCGGACCAACGGGGCAAATGCTAGGTGTTATCATGCACGGTCCATAGTAAGCTCATCACAGAAGGCATTGACACCAAAGTCAAAGAAGACTCAACACTTTCGCTAGTGTGCAATATTCATCACAAGAAAATCAACTTGATATTTCACTAGTCAAAATGAGATTCAAAGAGTTCACATATTGACTATCTAGCTTCACTTGGTCTCAGCGTAGCCGCACATTCATATTCATTTGATTATGAGTACTATTTGAGTCATCGATATTGATCGAAACCAAAATTCAAATTTGCTGAAGAACAGCCACATTCAAGTACATAAAAGAGTGGGAGAAAAAAATTGAGGTGTCAAAATCATTTACAATTTAACACAAAAGGAGCCACAAGCTCAACCGTTCGCAAAAAGTAGTGTAAAACACAATAGTATGATTCACAACCAAACAAAAATATAGCACACAAAGGTGGGCCACACTCCACCACAATTAAAAACATTTGTCCTCAAATGCAAATAACATAATATCTAGAATTTAAAATAAAGAAACACATAGATGGAGGTAAATAGGGGATCCTATCTAAGCAGTCGCTCCGTCTGTCAGCGTATTAGTGCCTGGAGTATTAGTTTGGCCTCGGGCGTTAGTACTCTAGGTCACACCAGAAGGACCAGCTCCATTAGAGACAACAAAAGATGTGTTTGCCATGGAAGCCTGTACAGCCGCATCTATCATAATTGCTTCAATCTCTGTCAGGTCCTTATATACAATATCCACAGTTTCCTCAAGCATTTTCTCATTAGTCTCTACCTCCAATTCAGGTTCAGCTGTTTGGTCAACTTGATCCTCATTTATGGTGGTGGCTGGAGGCATTTCAGGAGTATTTAGGATCTCCACCATTCCAAAAATCATGGACATATTGGTGGACTTCAGGTAGGCCACATCTTTTCTGAACTCAGCAATGGCATCTTTTAACACCATCACCTTCTCTGTGGCTCCTTGACCATGCTCACACACCACTATCCTTGCGGCAAGGTATCAATGTCGGTGCTCAATGGTGTCACAGCAGCAGTCAAAGTGGCCTGAATCATATCAAGAATGAATCTCTAGAGCCTGGCTGCCCGACAATCCACATAATAGGCAAGCTCTCCCATTCGAAGTAATAATCCCTGGGTGATCGGAGTCCCAGAGACAGCAGCAGCAGGTCTAGGAGGAAGCACATCAACAGAACAACTAGGGGCATCAGAAGATATAGCACAAAGAGTAACTGAAGACCCATGGGCTAGAGTAGGCAAAGATGCCTCTGCAGGTGAAAAGCCTGTGTCTACAACCGAGGAAGAATCCACCGGGGTTGTCTTCTTCTTCTGCTCCGCTTGGTCTTTTAAATATTCTTCCTCAATCTTTCGGATATCGGTAGAGGATGTGGGAATCACTTCCATATATTTCTTGGCATCTCTAGGGACCCGAGCCCATCTGTACAGCTCGATTATCAATACCGAGAAGGGAAGAGAGGTCTAGCGCTGCTTGACACGCATGAGAATCTCTGAAATAAAGATCATCCCGAGATTAATTTGCTCATGTGTAATGATTGTGCCAAGAGAATCTACCTTAGAGTGGCGCAAAATGGACTCATTTTGGGATGGCATGCAGTGTTGCTCATAAAGCCAAACCAGTACCTTGTAGCTACATGTAGGTCCCTTTTTTATTATTGGGACCCCTACCTCGAACCACTTTGGAGTGCCATCACAGATAACATGAGCCACCCAATTTTTCATTTCCTCGAACAATTTAGTCTTCATCCTGTACTGGTGAGGGTCGGCAATATTATTGGTGCATTCCAAGACTACATTTATCCTAGTGTTGTCACACAACACTTGTTTACCCTAGACTACTACGTGATCAACTGGTTTGAATTCAACTGCTTGTTTCTTTCTTTGTGGAATCACGATTCCATAAGAGGCATAGAACTCCCGGACACAATTTGGAATGTAAGGCTATGGGGTTTGGTGAAGATTTGGAACTTCTGAGACTTCAAGCAATCCATTATTGCTGGGTACTTGTCGATAACCACATCCATAGACAAAAAAATTTCCTCAAGAATTGTCCTCAATCCCTCAGCCTTTAATCTATTCATTGACTTAGGCGGAGGACCTTGTACTGTAGGTGCCAGCACCATTGCTTGTTCTGGGACTAGAGGATTAGAAGTGGCAGGCTGAGGGGTTTTGATCCTGGACGGATCATTTAAAATTTTAGATCGTAGCTCTGCCTTTTGCGCTGCTACCAACTTATTATCATCTGATGCCATAGTTTGAGGTTATTGGTTCTCACTCTCACTCTCAGAAGCAGTTAGGTAAGTGGCATATATGCTTTCACTGTCGGAGCAAACCTTTGGTGATGTCGGCGCCTTGCCTTTTCCTTTGCCCTTTCCACCAGTTGTTCGGAGTTTTATGGTCTTGACCTTCGGTGCAGCTGCATCCTCATTCAGTGTAATCCCTTTTACTTTCCCTCAGGGTGGCATGTTTTGCTCTGCAACTTTAGGTTTGTCCATGTCTGCAAAACATTTTGAAAAATTTAGTAAATTTTCATATCAAAGCATAGAAAACTTACTGCAGACAAACTCACCGACTAAGTCGGTGAATCGTCGAATCTCTTTGGAAGGCTAGATCGAGCTAGCTGAACGTATTGGCTAAAAAATTATAGCAAGTTAGTGATGGGAAGGTTCTTTCGGCGAATCACCGAAAGTTATCGGCGAGCAAGGGTTTGTTCGCCGAAAGTTACAGTGCAACAAGATTTCAGGGGTGCAGACAAAGGGCGAATAAGAAGGCTTTTGGCAAGTTGCCGAGTGCTTTTGGGGAACTTGGGCTTCTCGCCGAAAGTTGCAGAAACCAACAACACATATAGTATGAAATTAAAAGCGAGATGGGGTCATTAGGCAAACTGTTGAGTGGTTCGGCGAGCTCAACCCAGCTCGCCAAACTGTCCAACATGCCTATTTCAACCTATCTTCTTGAATTTAACCTCGCAACCCCTAGAAAAAAAAAACCAAGGCATGAACTAGACCAATTAAGCTCAAACTGATAACACCCATTCCCTTGAGATATTCTGATTTTTCTTGATTTTACCGAATTTGGCCATTTCATGGCTTTTGCCCTTAAGAATGGTATCACCCACAATATCATTGTGCAATTTATGTCATTTAACACAAATACGGGCTACTCAGACTTCACCCTACCAATCTAACCAACATGCAAGCATACCCCCACAAAATTTAGCTTAATTTAAGGATAAAAAATACGGGGATTCGACGATCAAAATAATAAGGGCAAGATTAGCAAATTAAAAATGTCATCTAAGCATTCTAATCCTATCAGAGAGGCCCAGCACATGATAATACGATGTGATTATTTTCAAATGAGTACAAAACATTTGAAAATAAACTTGGGTTTCAGAAAACAAACCTCTTATGCCGAACAATATAAATTTGAGATTCTAGGCGGCAAAGTTTTCCAACTCCAAGCACTAATCAACAACCAAAATAATTATGGAATGCCAGAATGTTGAAAATACTAACTTGGTGTGAGTTTGTGAAGTTTAAAAGCGAGGAAAAGTGAAGAGTTTGAAATTCTAAACACTTTGGCCATATATAACAGTCATGTTCGCATCCATTCGGTGACACTAGTATAACTCGCTGATCCGTAGAGTGGTCAGTTACCCCACCGACTTTTACAAGACCTTTAGTTGCTTGGGGGTCTAAAGGCGGGCAACATCGGGATCGCCAACCTATTCCGATTCACTAAATGGAACTTTTAGCTCGCCAAACGCAACTTCCACACACTCTCCACACATAACATGTACATTCAACACACCATTATTTTTAAAACAAATATAAAAAAATAAAGGGTTTTGGGTTGCCTCCCAAACAACGCCTTATTTAATGTCGTGGCACCACACACGTCCATGCTCAAGTTCCACTAGTGTGGTTTGCCTCAATTTCATCAGGCAACCCCTTTTTCGGATCTTTATAGCGCTCATTTAGTACTTTGTCCACTTGGGAACCTAGTAGCTAAATGAACCTGGCATGGGAGGTTGACATCTAGTTCAACAACAATACATTCTCCCTGAGTTCCTCCAATACCCTATCTTGTGTATTAGCTTTTCGGAGAAAGAGCGTGAGCATTGCTTCAGCTTGATTTTCTTTGCTCATAGGGAGGTACATAGCGGTCTTTCTTGATGGACTGGACATCAAACTCTCTAACCTTTTTGGCCAACTCATCCATCTGAGTAATCAGTGCGGACATCATGAAGTCCTTGTCTACTTCTTTGTTATTTCGGCCATGTGATCAAGCAGTTGGACTACTATAGCATATGGTTGTTTTGCAATGCCACCCGAAATGAGTTGATCTGCCAACACCTTGTTTTCGGGATGAAGACTTCTGTAGAAACAGTCAAGGGGGACTATATCGGGAACTTCATGACTTGGGCATTGAGCTATCAGTTCTTTAAACCTGGCCATGTCTCATGGATCTGTTCACATTCCAATTATAAATAGAGAGCCATTAGGCAAGATAGAGGCAAGACTTTCTACACGGAAAGCATTGCTTCTTTGTAACAAATATTCTCTCAAATAAATATTTTTCTCAGCTAAACTTTGTCTAAGCAATGGATCAACATAATGAAGATACTCCACAAGTACACATATCCATCAATATATCTATAATCATGAATATGAATAGCTAAATTACTTGATTCCTGAATATCATAAGATGATAAGATGAATTTATATTAAGATGTTATATACTAGAATTATTGTCAAATGTTTTTAAGTTTGTTAACATGAGGAAAGAAAAGAAAACTTCCGACTATGCCATCCTAAAGTTGAAACCGTAGGCATGAGGAGCCGTGAGGGAGTAAACACAGTTGAGGCGCTGTAGGAAGAAAGTATTTTCGAAAGTACGGTGTTAACAGTGACAAGAAAATGTTTGAAAATAGTCTAGTTATAATAATCTGATATGAATGCTATCTGTCAGGATTATGATATGAAGGAATTGTATTAAATTGCTATTGTGATGATTGATATGACTTATTTACATGATGAAATTATTTTAGCATATAAAATATTAATTTTGCATATACTTAGAACTATACCAACGAAATAAGACAGATCATATGGGAAAATATAATTGAAGAAGAAGAAATAGAATTAATGAACCAAGAATGGTATGAACTAGATGAAATAAGAAGAATAAACAATGAAATCATAGATTTTAATATATATGACTTAGAAATTCAATATTCAGATTAATGATAAATCAAGAATACTTAGAATATTGGCAACAAACTATAACAGATATTACCATACTAAGTAATTTAATAAAAAGAAAATATAGAAATATTTCAACAAACACACAACATAGAATATATAGAATATATATTGGAAAATATAAAAGAAATTATCAGATTAGTACCTTTAGAAAAAAATGTATTATGAACGAACCTATGAATAAAACGGACCCCCCCCCCCCCCAAAATTGGTATCAGAGCTAGATAGTAATTATTCAGACATGAATAACCAATCTGAAGTTCATATATATGAATTAATCAGAACAGTAATAACAAAACGACAAGAATTAAAAAATAAACAAGAAAGACTTGAATATAACATATATGCAGGTGTATGTCAGAAATCTATACTAGCACAAAGAAAAAGGATATTTACACTAGAACATGAAATACAAACTATAGAGTATAAACTAAAATATAATTTAAAATGAATAAGGAAGAATTTGCTATAGAAGAAAAAACTTACGAAAATCCGAAGGATTAAAAATAAAGATAATATTTTCAAACCTAGGAAGGAGATATAAAAGATAGGTGATCATTTACATTTAATGATAGAAAAAGAAACAAGTAAGATTAGAAGATAGTTTAAGCGCAATGGTACGAATAACTAAAGAAAATGAAGAAATAGATAGGAAAAAAGAAATAGAAACAATAAAACAACAAACAAAATTAGAAATCCAACGAGATAGAAGAGGTAAAAAACGATAAGATACTTGCACTAGAAAAGAACTAGCCATACTTAAAGAATTATACGCAGCTAAACAAAAAGAAAAAGAAAAAGAGACTGAATTAGAAATAGAAATTAAAAAATTTAAAGAACAATTAGAAACAGATATAAGCATTGATAATGTCGACATAGAAGAAAACTGTTCAGAACAAGGTTCAGATATAAGTGAAACATATACAGAAATATTAGGACAAATAAAAGAAACCGACATAACCAATAGAATAGAAGTAAATACTGAAGAAGTAGAAAATAAGGCAAGCACAAGCACAAGTGCAGAAGTTAAAAATCCTAAAACAATAAGTCCGAATTATTATACAGTTAGTTACCAAGAATCAGATATCCTAAACAAATACGAGCTTGCTATAAGAAATGAATTTAGCAGCACAACAACAGAAGTAGAAGAACAACATAAAGAAAAACAGTTACATAGAAATTTAATGTTAAAGCTAGCTATATGTAATATGTGCTACATAGATGAATACACGTGTGCGTTTAGAGAATACAATTAAAGGAACATATGAACCAATAGAAACACAAGAGATAAGAAAGTTGTATTTTACAAAATTACCAGAACCATTTAGTTCTAAAATAATAAAAGACTGGAATAGTGCAGGATTGCAAGATACACTAGGAGCACGAATGAGATATTTACAAAAATGGTATTCGAAATATGTGAAAAATATAGAGAAGACATAAACATGCAAAAAGGAATAATAAAAAATCTAGCCTGTTGTAAAGATAGAATAGCACCTCAATTTGGATGTAATGATAACTACTATAAATAGAAAAATAGAAAGCCAGGAAAATTTAAAAAATTTAAATCCCAATATAAATATAAGAAACCACGAAGAAGATATTATATAAAGAACACTAAAGAAAAAAGACCCTTTAGGCCAAAGAAAAAAATAACAGAATGTACATGTTATAATTGCGGAAAATTAGGACATTTAACTAAAGATTGTAAATTACCTAGAGATCCAAAAAGAAAAAAAATATCTGAAATAATAATTAATGATGAAATATATACACAATTAGATCATATAGATTATGACCCAGATAGTGATGATAGTATATATGAATTTGATATAAACGAACTTGAACACGAACAACTCCGAAAATGAAATAGAAGAAGATAATACTTATTATGACTGACAAAGATGTACAAATAATAAAAGAAGAATATACAAATGAAGAATCTACAGAACAAAAAGTAATATTTGATGTTAATATATTTGAACAAATAAAAGGAAAAAAATTAGATCTCAGTGTAGAAAAAATATTTAAGTTACCCCTAATGAGAAATATTTTTAAAAGACAAAAAGAAGAATACTATGTAGTAAGCCAAAAAGAACATATAATAGATTGTAAATACGCTAAAGGAAAAGCAAGAATACCTATAATAAATAAACGAATAATAAATAAAGAAATACAAGCAATTAAAGCTAAAGACCCTATAAAATACGTACACTTAGGAGGTACGGAGATATTAATAAAAGCCTGTTTTTTAGAGAAGGAATAGATACACCAATAGAAATATATTTAGCGAGATGATAGGATAATAGAGCCAATAGAAAGAAGTATAATAAGTGCCGTAAAAGGAAATCGATATACCAAAATTTAAATTCATAATTAGTGCAAATTATTCGGTAGCAATAGATGATAAAAATATAGATAAATCATTAGTACTATATTGGAAGATGTCGGGGAATAGAGTTAGCCCCAAACAAAATATTCACGGCTCGGCGTAAAAACCTATACGTACTAACCACAAAACATAAAATAACAGCCAAAAATAAGATAAACAAGATAAAAATAGAAGACCCCTTTGAGCAAATTGTAACAGTCATAGATAACAATGATTATAGTTATAAAGAAATCGATATTAAGAAGATTTAGAAATAGTAAGTGATCGAATAAGTACATCAAAAAGAATGAAAAATATAGATAAAACAGAAACATCCCAACCTCAACGGAAATCAGTAGAATATCCAATAATAAAAGAAATTGAACCATATCATTATTATATGACTGGAATAATAGAACAAAGAAAACATATTATTTTAATAAATACAGGACAAGAAGAAAATTATATACCACGAAAACTAGTAGATGAAGAAGAGATAATATCTAAAAAACAAGCATGTCCCGACTTACCAAAAGAATTATCATGTATCGAAGACACAACACAAAAAGAAGTTATTATAGGAGGAATAATTATATCAATTAAATTTACAATATACCAAGGTGATAATATAATATTAGGAATAAAATCCTTACAACAAATCAAACCTTATAATCTAGATAATACACAACTAATCATAACTTATAAAACCAAAAAGTCACAATAAAAAAGAGCATTATGAAAATCTATATACTTGCAAAAATAATAGTAGAAAACTATTATAATAGATACTATACTCCAATGTTAGATACGGGAGCGAAGCAAATATGTGTAAACATAATTGTCTACCAGATGAAAAATGGGAAAAATTAAAAACCCCTATAGTAGTAACTGGATTTAATAATGAAGGAAGTATGATAACATACAAAGCAAAAATATAAAACTACAAATATGGGATAAAATATTAACTATAGAAGACATATATAGTTATGAATTTATTAATAAAGATATGCTTCTAGGAATGCCGTTTCTAGAAAAACTATATCCCCACATAATAACAAAAACACACTGGTGGTTTACCACACCATGTAAGCAAAAAGTAGGAGCAAAAAGAGTAACTAATAAAAATAGAAAATCCACACCATGGATTAAAGGAAGTGAAAAATAACACAAAAATTAGAAAATATTAAAGAAAGTACCCATAATATAGAAATAATAATATTTTCAATAGACAAAGTAAAAATAATCCAAGAAAAACTAGAACTACTATATAGTGAAGATCCCTTAAAAGGATGGGAAAAACATAAAACAAAGGTAAAAATTGAACTAATTGATGAAAATAGCATAATAACCCAAAAACCATTGAAATACAATTTTGATAATTTAAAAGAATTTAGAATGCATATAAACGAATTATTAGAGAATAAATATATCCAAGAAAGTAATAGTAAACATACAAGCCCAGCATTCATAGTAAATAAACATAGTGAACAAAAAAGAGGAAAAAGCCGTATGGTTATTGATTATAGAAATTTAAATGCAAAAACTAAAACATATAATTACCCCATACCAAATAAAGTATTAAAAGTTAGACAAATACAAGGTTATAATTATTTTAGTAAATTTGATTGCAAATCGGGGATTTTACCATCTTAAGTTAGAAGAAGAATCCAAAAAATTAACGGCTTTTTACGGTACCTCAAGGATTTTATGAATGGAACGTATTACCTTTTGGATATAAAATGCACCAGGTAGATACCAACATTTTATGGATAATTATTTTAATCAACTAGAGAACCGCATAATATACATAGATGATATCTTATTATATTCACGAATGTAAGAAGAACATATACGATTATTAGAAAAATTTATTCATATAATTACACACTCGGGAATAAGCCTAAGCAAAAAGAAATTTGAAATAATGAAAAATCAAATAGAATTTTTAGGAATACAAATAGATAAGAATGGTATAAAAATGCAAAACCATATAGTACAAAAAATAATAAATTCTGAAGAAAACATAGACACAAAAAAGAAATTGCAATCATTTTTAGGATTAGTAAATCAGGTACGAGAATATATACCTAATTTAGCAGAAAATCTTAAACCATTACATAAAAAATTAAAAAAGGATGTAGAATATTATTTTGACAAAAAAGACCAAGTCCAAATACAAAAAATAAAACTATTGTGTAAAAAACTACCAAAATTATACTTTCCAGACGAAAACAAAAAATTCATATACATAGTAGAATCAGATGCCAGTGAAATAAGCTATGGAGGAGTATTAAAATATAAATACGATAAAGAAAAAATAGAACATCATTGTAGATATTACTCCGGAACATTTACAAATCCCGAAATAAAATGGGAAATAAATAGAAAGGAACTATATGCTTTGTATAAATGTTTATTAGCTTTTGAACCATATATTGTTTATAACAAATTTATTGTAAGAACAGATAACACGCTTGGTGAAATGGTGGATTACAAGAAAGATACAAGATTCAGTAACAACTAAAGAAATACGAAGACTCGTATTAAATATACAAAATTTCACATTCACAATAGAAGTGATAAGTACTGACAAAAATGTTATTGCAGATTACATATCAAGACAAAGCTACTCAAACGGATCCAAACAATGAAAATACGATTGAGAAAATATTGAATACAATGACATTGTTTCATACAAAGCTAGATACAATGGAAAAAGAGCTACAAAATATAAGAAGTCAGCAGCATGACAAGAAACATGCGGAGCTAAGTCCATCGGACGACTCAAAAATTCCAGAGCTACAAGGTGACGATGGGAAACACCGAAAAACCCAACCTAACGGTTTGTTAAATGCGGCTACTGGGAACAGCTAGTACCTCTGCAACAAAGGAGGAAATCAAAACAAGATATGTCAATACAAATATGACAAAATTATTTGATAAACCATTTACACCAAAAATCTAAAAAGATATATTTATACCCCCTCAAGTCAATACATACAAAGAAAGCCTAGGACAGCATAAACAAGCATACAACCATATAACCCGAGCATATATTGAAAATATCCACAAAATCCAAACCTTTTTAAACCAAAATCCCAGATCTACCAATACAAAAATCCTCATGAAGATTACATTACACAACATCTACAAGGATACAATAAATTAATTGCACAACCAAAAACAGACGCCAATCTAGTAGGTACTTGTTCCCATTATGGATTGCTAAACACAGTATATACAAAGGCGGGGAGACGAGATAGCTACAATCCCGAGTAACTACACAAGGCATTTATGCACTATAAACGAATTACCAAAGGGACATTATTTTATATAAAATTTTATTCAAGACCGGCCGAGATATTATATGACGAAATCAAACCAATTATACAAGTAATAAAAATAGGATTGACAAGAGAAATGATCATCCCCGAAAAGATAGAAAAACAAGACGAAATTCAAAAGATTGAGATACCAAAGCATTTTATGCAAGAAAAAGAGTTATTGGCCTAGCCACAATATTAAATGAACTAGCAACAAATTATTTAAACCAAAATACAATATGGAGCTACTACGCCGTGGGAGCAAACAATGATATATTCAAATTGCAAGAGAAACAAGACGGCGAGATATGGAAGAAATAAGACAGTGGGTATTAAGCCTACTAAAACCGGAACAAAAACCGACGACAAGAGCTATAAGGCAAAACTTTATCTCAACGGAGCTAATGGAAAATTATTGCAAAACTATAGGACACAAATATCCAGACCACAACTGTTCAAAATGCTACGGAGAAGACAATATCATTCCAGCTGTCAACTTGGAATAAAAAGATACAAGATAATGGCAAGAAGATAAAAGCATGAAGATAATGGAAGAAAAAGATAGTGGAAGAAAAAGAAATATGTAAAAAGTTGTTTGTCATTTTATGTAAAGTTAGGAATCTTGTAAATTAGTGCGGATAGTGGTAGGAATAATATAATGTAAAGTATTATGTAAAGTAATCATAGTTAGCTAAAAGTAACTATAGGTTAGAAAAAGTAACCATAGTAAGGTTACTTATACTTGTATAAATAGAGAGCCATTAGGCAAGATAGAGGCAAGACTTTCTACACGGAAAGCATTGCTTCTTTGTAACAAATATTCTCTCAAATAAATATTTTTCTCAGCTAAACTTTGTCTAAGCAATGGATCAACATAATGAAGATACTCCACAGGTACACATATCCATCAATATATCTATAATCATGAATATGAATAGCTAAATTACTTGATTCCTGAATATCATAAGATGATAAGATGAATTTATATTAAGATGTTATATACTAGAATTATTGTCAAATGTTTTTAAGTTTGTTAACATGAGGAAAGAAAAGAAAACTTCCGACTATGCCATCCTAAAGTTGAAACCGTAGGCATGAGGAGCCGTGAGGGAGTAAACACAGTTGAGGCGCTGTAGGAAGAAAGTATTTTCGAAAGTACGGTGTTAACAGTGACAAGAAAATGTTTGAAAATAGTCTAGTTATAATAATCTGATATGAATGCTATCTGTCAGGATTATGATATGAAGGAATTGTATTAAATTGCTATTGTGATGATTGATATGACTTATTTACATGATGAAATTATTTTAGCATATAAAATATTAATTTTGCATATACTTAGAACTATACCAACGGAAATAAGACAAATCATATGGGAAAATATAATTGAAGAAGAAGAAATAGAATTAATGAACCAAGAATGGTATGAACTAGATGAAATAAGAAGAATAAACAATGAAATCATAGATTTTAATATATATGACTTAGAAATTCAATATTCAGATTAATGATAAATCAAGAATACTTAGAATATTGGCAACAAACTATAACAGATATTACCATACTAAGTAATTTAATAAAAGAAAATATAGAAATATTTCAACAAACACACAACATAGAATATATAGAATATATATTGGAAAATATAAAAGAAATTATCAGATTAGTACCTTTAGAAAAAAATGTATTATGAACGAATCTATGAATAAAACGGACCCCCCCCCAAAATTGGTTACTTCCAATGGTGGAAACTCCATTTGCTCATTAGTACTGCTCGACCTACTCACCTTTTATCTTTTGATGCTCAAACCAACAAAACAAAACTAAAAATTAAGTTAGTAAACTACGACTAAAAAGAATGAAAATCCTACCTAACAACAAATTCTCAAATAACACAACTCCCCGGCAGCGATGCCATTTTGATGTTCAACATAATCAACTGACACTATTTTGGTTTAAGTGCCAACGAGCGCGTGTAGTGATATAACCCAACCAAGGGTACGGATCGTTCCCACAGGGAGTGTTTTTGAGAATTAATAGAAAAATAATATCAAGTTCTAATTAGTCATAACTATAAATATTTACGAATAAAAACATACTAAATCTAAGGGACGACGAAAGCGTCAATTATCAATGGGGGTTTGTATTAATTAACAACTAAAAAGACCAAAAATATAAGGAAACCAAATATGGAGACGGGATTCTTGGGATGTTATAGGAATACGGGATAAACTAGACTATCGGGTACATTCTTTTGATAGTAAATTGTTGAATGTTTGTGAATAGCTAGACTATAGCGGGGTAAATTCTCTCTCAAGCAACTAACCCAAAAATCAACTTGATTTCTCTCGAACACCGAGTTGCCGCATTAAGCACAACCTCTGCCTTAGCCCATTCACTCTCTTGAGCTGAATGTGTGAGATTTACGGTTCACTCTCTCGAGCCGAACCCATGTCGATCCAATGCCACCGACTATCAATTTAGTAGTCTTAGTTTTACGACCACTATTTCAATCAAGCCAAAAACACTAAGATGAAATCTTATTGGAAACTACAATCCCATTAAGTTCATACACAACTACTAAATAAAATCAGATTTAAACAAGAAATAAACAATCAACAAGCAAGACCCAACAGATAATTTAATTCATATTCACAAAATCACACCACAAGAATTGAGGTTTTAGCTAGACATGTAAAAGAGATAAAAATTCATACCAATATCAGTTTCCATCAACTGGGTATGAAGAATTAAGTCTTAAAACAAGTCAAGAGTAAAGAATCTTTGAGACCCACGTCCAATTTCTTGGAATTGAAACCCTTTGGATCTTCAATGTCTTAGAACAAAGTCTCTAAAACCCTCTAAAACTTAAATTCTCTAATAACTGCAAAAAGTTCGAATAATAAAAGTGATACTAAGCTAGAAATTTAAAACAAGTATTTATACTATTTGAAAATTTGTGCTGCAAAGGACCATTCAGCACCGTTAGCCAGGATCGCCGATATGCTCGACGATTCGCCTTTTGTTGATTTTATTGCCTTCCTACTTTTGGCTTCAACATTTTTGCATTTTTAGGCATTGGGTGATAGAACTACTACTTCACAAAAATTCTCGAGGACGTGCCGACTACTCCTTTTCATCGCAGACTTGACCTTCTCCTTCAGGTCTCAGCACACTGGAAAAAAAGGTGATCTCCAGGCCGATCGACGACTCACCAACAGGGCTCAGCGATATTCAGGCCTTCATTTCTTCGTTCTGTTCATCTGCCTTGTTCCTTCTTGCCAAGTAGTGTCCATGCTTTGCCTCAAACTTCGAATACCTAAAACTTAAGGATTTACACCAGATATTGAGACAAAATATACATTTGAGAAGACTAATTCTATCAAAATATTGCCCTAAATGAGTCCAATTTGTGGACTCATCAGTGGCCTTCATCAGGTTTTAAGTTAGGGTCATTTTGTTCTTTTTCATATGTGTTGGGGCCCTTAAACTACGTTGTTCGATTCAGAAACTATTCTATTTTACTCAGTCTAAGCCAAATAACTTGGTCAGAATCTACCCAAAGTAATTATTCTCTTTAAAGCACCCAAATTAAAGCAAAAAGAAGAGGATAAGTCAACCAAACCTCCAAAGAACAAGCAACGGTGTTCTTCTAAGTTCAGCCCCGAAATTAAAAGGATTTCTCTGTAGATTTCGTCACCAGGTATGTGGGATTTCACTAATAGATTCCTTTCATCTTATAGATCCCTAGAATTCAGTCAGTTCCATTATTCTCCATATCTTGTTTTGGGGTTTCTCTAACCTTGGAGATTTGCCGTGATTTAGCTGTTGTAGTATCCTTAAATGAAATAACATGTTTCTTGGAAAGTTTGCATAATTCCTTTAATAAAACTCAGAACCCTAGTTTGTGCAAAATTCTCTTAGTTCATAAATTATACTTGGTGGGTTAATTAAATAGAAAATCATGCTCCAGATTTTGAATGCCACATTCTCAGTATATAAATGTTGCATTATCAGTTAGCATGTCAATTTTGCGCTACTAAGAACTTAGTGCATATTTACTTTATATACATTCAATTGGGAGTAGACTTAACACCTAGTTGGACTATGGTTCAACGTACCCTCATAGTCTAAGAATTACGGACCTACGTACTATAAGTCCCCTCTATTGGGAATTAGTATCAGTGATCACGCCACAATCATGACTTTATACCCCTAGCATGGTATATACGGTCCTCTCAATGGGGCATATATATCAGACTCCACATTTATCTCAAGTGGTGTATGTCGGTTAGTAGTAGCTCCCACATTCAGACTCTTAGTGTATTTGAAAGGTTTTCAACATTTATACAGTTCAACATGTTATTTTCATTATAAGTACTTGGTCATTGCATTCAACTTAACTTTTATGTTATGTTTAGTATTTATATTCTTCTTGAGATGATGCAATCGTTCATTTATGTTTTGGTCAGGTCATATTCATTTGTTTAGCTTAGTATCTATATCATGCATGCTTAAGTACATTCCAAGTAATGATGCATACTTTGTGCTACATCCTTGCATAATGTAGGTTCAGGTACTCAATATCTAGATCACACATAGATCGATTATCTGTCCACATTCAACAGCTTCAGTGGTGAGTCCTCGTACTCTGAGGACAATATATATTCTTTCATTTTAGTCATTATTTTTAGTTTCAGTTTGTTAGAGTTAGCTGGGGGAATGTCCCAGAAACTCAACTTTGTTGGAGGCTTTTAAGACTTAGTAGTAGATTTAGCTTGAGTTGTTATGTGGTTGTTTCAGTAATCACTAAACTCTTAGTTTATTTCACATATATTCAGACTATTTTGGTTTTTCCCCATTTTCCAGATATCCACTATTTTAGCTTCTGCATAGTACATGTTATACTTAGCTATTTTCATTATGTTTATGATATTCTAAATTCATGGTTAGCTTGGGGTCACTCGTGATCCTAGGTCCCGTGTTACGTCAAGGGGATAGCCTCGAGGTATGACAACCTTGGTTAAGTAAAAAATATTGCAACTCATATTATTCTCCCCCTGATAAAGACATCACCTAACAATTCGAAGATGACACATTTCAATCTTATATATTGGCTTCTGAAAGGTTAAAGTTGATAATATCTGGTGAATAGAAAGTGTTGAACATCTATTACATCCTTCTCTAGAAGATCATGAATAACAAGAGGAACTTTGATGAAATATTTTTGTTCAGTCTCCTTTGGTGTGTCCTCAACTTAGTTAAGCAGTTGCACCGTTGTCTTCATATAATGTTGTTGGAATATCTCTTTTCAAAGGAAGGTTACATATTTCTTGGATATGCTTATTGATCTTAACCAAATATATTTTGGCATTCACTCTATTTGTGATCTTGTCAATAGACAAATTATTCGTTTGATTTCTTAACAGCAACAACTGATCACTGACGGACACTTTCAATAAAGTTGACTATCTTGTTAAATGATTTTATATCACCATATTTATAAATGAAAATATATAACTTTCGTGAGATCGAACTTCATATAATTTCTTGAAATTTCATGATCCGTAAACCTTGACATAGTTGATCAGAATAAATAATTTATATCGATATTTTATTCACTCTAATATCTCTACTAATAAGAGTGATCCTATATTTTGCACACAAATTAATAAATTTATTGTACTATGAATAGTAATAGCAGGATACGTAAGTGCACCAATCACACTATGACATGGTATTTTGTAATTATTTTAATGAGATCAAAATTGATCTTTATGTTATGTGATGTCACAACCATTAGGTTACTATTCAATTGAATAACTTAAACGTTTTAAATTCTTCAGGCATTTTCATAAAATATTTATTGTCTAGCTAGACATGATAATCATTCATCATGCATATTCTAGTTTTTCATAATTTGTCAGACTAAAAGAAACATCATTGCATCTACCTTAGGAGAATACCACTCCATACAATAATGTTAGAAATTTTGTAAAAAAAAATAAGAATCAATGCACAAGCCATACTTTATATTTTACAATTTTATTTATTGCATAATAATTCAGTTGTACCCTAATGACATTATATCTTTGTATGCGGATAAAATAAGTCCAAAACATCACTTTTTCAAGTGAAATAAAATATACTTAAATTGTATTTTCTTTGGCCAACCATCTATCTGATAACTTTCGATGGATTTAAAATCAAGATCCTCATTACTATTTATAATTTTGAGTGCTATATTACATTAAAGGTATCATCACTGATTGATTTGATATCAATTCTAATTTTGCATCATTCCAGGTACCTGAATCTTTACAAAGGTTTTTATAAAGTGTTATGTCATGGTGCTCTTTTTAAACCACTTGCCTCATTTTTATGACCATCTTAGTCATTTGCTCCTCTTCTTCTTCTTCAAGAATTTTTTTAATGTTTTGGATCGATTTACCTATCACGCTTCAGGCATGCCACAAATTATGTCCTTCAAGGAGTTTTTATTGTACAATTTATAATTGGATTGTAACATAGGATCAACGATTGCATCCGACGATTGAATTAAATTATCTTTTCAGTGAGGATCATACCAATGATAATTAATTGTGTATAATTTATTTTCTAGTCGCTTATCTCCTCCTAATGTTAGAGAGTCTAACATTCATCTAACCTTATTTGTGGAATCATCTCTGTGCATTGCGTAATTGTGGACAATAAAATAACATACCACACATACAAATTTCTAGATGACAATTATCTGGTTCCTGAGCATGAACCAACTGTGATAGGGAAAAATTATTGTCTTGATACGTACACGTGTTACTACACTTTAAATAACACATCTCATACGAAATTTCTTTTGAGAGTTTTGTTCTCATACCCAATGATTTAGGTATAATCGGAGGCATATAATTTCTACTTAAAGCACTTGGATATAAATCAACCTTATCACTATCATTTTATGATTTGATATGTGCTCTTGATTTAATAATTTGAGCAAACAACCATTGCAAAAATAAAATTACAAGTTGATAATAAAGCACTTGTGACCACAACATTGATTCATCTATTAAAATTATTTAATAGTAAATGCTCCACATGGTGGGTGAATGGATACATATTCACCTTTTTATACATTTCAGAATTTTTGGAAATACAATCTGAACCTTTAGCTGGTACAATGATAATTTTATCTTGAGAACAAACAATACAACAGAATTCTTGAAGAATTTATTATTTTATTATTTCTTCATTATTTATATATATATATATATATATGTATGTATGTATGTATGCATGGTAACTGTATGAATTCTCATTTATTTTCGTATCATATTTGAACTGAGATCGTCATAAACCGGCCATGCCAACATATATTTATTTCAATAAACTTCTATTTATTTTGAATGTGATTTCATCATCTTGCCCATATTTAGTTACCACAAATAACGTGAAATCATGGGTACTTTTTCACTTAAATATTTATAACCCAATTTGATTATATTAATATGAAGATCTTAAATATTTTCATATTTTATAGTCTCAAAATAATTATTTTGGAGTATTTCATTGAAACATAAAAAGTTTCTTTCGAGACTTACTACAACTCCAATATACTGAGCAATTTTATTTCTTTGGGTAGTAGCACAGTATCTCACTAAAGCTCACAATTAACAATAGATACTATCACATATTTCATAATATTGTTTCTGTGGTAAACATCTCTTTCGAGGAGAGATTTATATCATTGTTGTCATAGTCAAAATCATTACAAGCAAAACTTGTTTCTGGACTTACTTTTGTCATTATTATCAACTCCCTTTTTATAATATATCTAGCAAAATATTTTCAATGTACAGAGATACATAAGCAATGACAAAAAAAAATTGTGGACAATTGTTCTTTTGCTCTTTGGGTAATTTATAGTACAACATACCCCAATATTTGTGATGTACTAAAAGAACCTAACCAATGAGCATTTATAATTTTCTTTATTTCTATCTAACCTCCCATAGAGGTGAGTTGTGGTATTTATTAAATCATATATGAGTATGTCCTTATTTATAATGTTCATCATCTCTTGACACATTCACTTTCAAGAATGGTCCACTTTTTATGATACTTATCACAAGTCACATTCTCTTCAAAGAATTGACTATAATCATACATATATGCTTTAAAATATTATTTTTTTATTTGAAGTTCATTTTCATGCTTTGAAATTTTTCATCCTCATCTGACATACTGTCACTTTATATTTCCTTATTTTGATAGAAGACTTATAAAATCAAATTGGTTTGTACAGATAGTAATTGCGTGCCCAATACCTTTCATACCAAATTTGATGACAAAAACAATCTTCCCTCTTTGAAGGACCATTTTAAGAACTCATATTGTTCTTTCTTTTATAATTATCACAATGATGACTATTATTATTTTGTCTATTCACATCGATATTCATATTTCAAATCATAAAATAATGTCTTCATCTTTTAAACTTTTATTGTATTGCTATCACATTCTCTTTTAAGAATGGAGAATATTCAATGGGACGGACTTCAAAATATTTAGTAAGAGCTTATCGATATTCTCAATCACCATTATATGTAAATATATTGCATTGAGACTTTAACCCGATGTCTTATCCATACAAAGGCATGTTAGGCAAAAATATGAAGGGGCTTGAACCCAAAATATTATCATCATGGTACATCGAGACTTCAATCGATGTGTCATGATTCGAGCCTACACCCTAGACGTAACCTACAGTCAAGAACCATTTCTGATCCCGAAGTGAACCCTTTGCCTGAATGCATGACTTACATGACTCTAAGCAATATATGGAAGCTTAAAATAGATTAACATTCAAACATTTGAGCAATTATTAAAATATCTTTCAAATACTTAACATAAGTTATAAGTTAAATAAACATCTTGAGAAAATAATGGAAGCATCTAATCATGTCTGTCTATGAAGCGTCTAACAATGTAAGATAGATCTCGGTACAAGACCCACAACACCTCCAATACTACTAAGCTGAATGAAAATGAGTCACCTGAAAGCAAGGAGGCCTCACCAAATACTGTCTGCAAGTGAATAGTAATCACAACAAAGCACCTGTTAATGATCCTGAGCAGCTGTATCTGCATCATAATAAGATGCAGGTCGAATGACGTTTATACATTGAATATAGTGGTATGTGATAGGGCTAGAGTAAATAATTATCTAACCCAAATGATAGAAAGCAACATAATTGAATTAACACTTAAATATGGATTGAAAACCATTTATGCTTTACAATAAGATATGTAATAAAAGCAATATGAAAAAATCATTTATGCTATACTTGTGGGAAGTTTCTCTAACCGACAATTATTACTGTGAGTCTAGAAATGATACAATGTTTCATGCATGTTATAAGGGCCATCTTATACCTTACCAATATATTGGATGATATTGTTACTATGGATCCACTAATAGGCCTCTTTAGAGTCAGCGAGGAGTGGCATAAAGAATCAGTGTTGTCCTGTCTGAAGATGGTTACGTAGTTTTTATGGGACTTTCAAGTTATAAAAGAGTCTAACCTAATTCGGTGCTTGATACTACCCCCAAAATAATCAATATAACTTTGTGCTCTGTTCACCCATTTCAAAGATGGGAGTTTTTACTTTATTTGAGTACTTTTCAAAACAATAGATGTATTTGCATTCTTATAACATGCAATCATGAACTTATCTTTCAAGCCCAATAATCAACATCGGTTCATGTATAAATACATACACACACACACACAAACACACACACACACATATATACATATATAATTTAAAGCTTTTAGGTTTTTATGAAAATAGAGACTTTGAACTTTCCTCTTATATTACGTTAATTTGGAATGTAAATGAAAACATGTTAGTAGAATATGTAGGATCTCTGGAGGATTAATAAAAACTTTAAGAGTTAATAGAAATAAGAGAGGGAAGACATGATTCAAACTAACATATACGGGATGAAGAATAGAGAAGAAAAAGGTCACGCGACCCTGGCGCATCAATGGCACGTCGTACCAGGCCCAAGAGTACTGAAAGTACTTTGGAGCGCACTTTAGGAGCAGGGTGATAGCCCTCCTAGCACTTTAGTGGCGCATTGCCCTAGCCCGAGCCTAGAAATTTAACAAAGTGTCTTGTTCAATTTCAGGTCCTAACTCATCTACAATCGATTGGTTAAAACACCCACCAGAAATTCATTGAAACGTCACTCAAATCTTATCAAGAAACACCACCCATTTTCAAGATCCTCACCTCAAGAACTCAAAACCTCTATTTTTAATGAATGGGTTAAAACTCAAGAATCTTCAAGAATCTTTACATAAATGATTTCATGGACAAATTAATTAAAGAATTACATGATTGGTGTGAGGAAAAACAAATCCACCACTATGAGATACCTCACATACTTTGATAGAGCGATTGTTCTTGGCGAAATCTTTAACCCTTAAATGAATGCTTGAAAACCCTCTTTTCTTCTTCTTAAATCTTCGCCCTAGGAATTTAAATCTTAACTTAGCGTATTATTAGACCATTAAATTGGATGATAAAAATGTGGGTAGGACTATTGGGGTAAGGAAAAGACCAAAATACTCTTTCCTTAAACGGATGAAGAGCCTTAACTAGAGTGGTTTCACTCAAACAGCCATAACTTTTTACTCGGAGCTTGGAATTTAGAATACTTGGTGGCGTTTAAAAGAGGACTCAAAAACATTCAATTTGATAGATCAAGGGCCACCTAACACCTCATGTGCTAAAAGATATAATCGTTTGAAGTTGACCCAAAACTAAAACTTGATGGTAGTCCGAGGTGTTACACGTGGTCTTTAACCCTTGTGTGCGATGAAACTTGAATTCATCATCTTACTCTCAATCAATAACATAAAATATAGTCCAAAATAAATAAAACTTACCCTTGATTCTTTAAAATATCATCATTTCTTATCAATAGCATAAATGATTTAGTCATAATAACACTTCAAACGATCATATATAATATTCTTTTGTTGCAAAACAAAGCAAAGTTAGTCTTTCATAGGTGGCTCTGAATACCATTTTTCAACTTAAAAGTTTTATGAATAATGAACTTATTGAAAGACCAACAAATTAATTTCATTTTTTGCTAGTAAAGAAAAAATCTTTCTTCAATTGTAATTCGAAGATAAAGTGGCAAACAAACACTAATCATCAAAATAAATAAAATCATACCTCAAAATCTAAAAATTAAATAAAAACTTGATAACTGGACCTAATAAAGTTTTCATGTCAAATTATTTCAATGGAATGTTGGTTATATGTTAGCATATATTTTATCGATTTTTGAAATTACTATACTCGTTTTGTAGATACATACAAATCCGAATTAATGTAGTTATTATTTTGAAGGAAGCTTACCATAAAGCAAATATATTATTAGGTTACCATTGATAAATTTGTTAACTGCCAACCTAAAGGACATATCATTACCTCTTCAAGAATCCTTCATGACAGAAAAATGCTTTTGATGATTTCAAAAGAAAATAAAATACTCCTCAAATATTACTTTGCTTTCCTTTAAAAAGTAACTATAAAACAAGTTATGTTAGTCCATATAAAGTATTATAGTAATTCAAGAAGTAAATAATTAGCTAGTGAAAAATAAACAAGAGTAAAAATAATCAATTGTAATGACCCGTAAAACAAATAAGTGAAACTAGAGCCTAACTTGTGTGTGTTTGAGTTTGTTGTGAGTGCTTGAGGGTGTAAAGTGTTGTCCCGAACTATGGTTGAGGGGTTTAAAGTCAAGGTACGACTCCCCAAGGACCACCCTAGGGATCCTTGAGGAGGACCTTTAGCTTAACCCAAAGGCTGCCCCAAAATGAGATTGTTGGCAAAACTGTGGTAACCTACTGATGAGTCCATGATTTTGACTCTTTTAGGGCTTTATTTTTATAGAATTAGTGTCTTCAAATGCATATTTTGTCTCAATAACTGATGTAAATCCTTTAGTTTCAGGCATGTTGAGTTAGAGACAAAGCATAGACACTATTGGGCAAAAAGGAACAAGGCACCTGAAAGAACGAAGAAAAGACAGCCTGAGGATCACCTAAACCATTAGGCGAGTCGCCAAATGACTATGGTCTCACCTAATGTTCTAGGGTGCCAAGCTCTGAAAGAGCAAATTGAGTCGGCGAGATAAAAGAATAATCGGTGAGTCACCGAATGTTTCTGCGATACAGTGCTATATCACCCAAAGTTACAGAACTTGAATTTGCTGAAGGCCAATACAAAAATGCGATGAACTAGATGGAAGGGTGGATCGCTGAGTGGATCGGTGATCCTAACTAACTGCGCCGAATGATCCTTTGCAGCACACTTTTTGACAATTATAAATACTTGTTTGAGTTTTTAGTCTAGAATCAGTTTTTACATTCAAAGCCAATTTTTAAAGTTATTCGGTTTTAGAACATGGTTTTTTGAGACAATTTTTCTTAGCTTTGGAGATTTTAAAGATTCCTATTTTGAAGAAATTGGAAGTGGGTATTGAAGATTCTTCATCTTAGACATTTATAAAGACCATATCAATCTTACCCAACTGATGGAAAGACTTTTTGATATGAATTTCTATCTTTTTACTATGTCTAGCAGAAACCCTAATATTTGGAGTGTGTTTATGTGATCAGGGGTTGAATTAACTATGGGGTATTACTAATTTATTGTTTATTCATTGTTTAATAGTGATTTCATTCAGTAGTTTTTTTTTAAATTTAATGGGGTTGTAGTTGCAAATACAATTTTAATTTTCTATTTTTGGGTTGCTCGAGAGAGAGGTTTTAAAACCAAAATTATTGAATCGATAGTCTGTGGTTATTGGGTTGTTATGGGTTCAGCTCTAGAGACTGAATCCTATACCCTCTCCCACACATTCAGCTCGATAGAGTGAATGGACTATGGCGAAGGTTGTGCTTCATTGCCATTTATTGGTATCCGAGAGAAAACAATTTGATTCGGGGTAAATTGTTCGAGAGAAAGTTTGCCCCCACTATAGTCTAGCTTAGTCACCAATTTACAGCGATTTACTATCAATAGCAGTTACGCGGTGGTTTATCTTAGCCCATAATTCTATCACATCCCAAGAATCCCGTCTTCATATTTGTATTTCTATATTATTTGTTGTTTTTTGTTGATAATTGACTACAAACTCCCCTTCGATAATTGACACTTGTGTCACCCTTTAATTTGATATGTTTTTACTCATAAATGTTTATAGCTATGATTGACCTGAACACATTTTTCCTTTTTTATAGATTCTGAATTACGAACCGCTCCCTTGGGACTCGACCCCAACTCACTAGTTGCGTTATATTACTACTTACAATCGATGGCACTTGAACGGGAAGTGGTGTCCTGATACATGAAATTAAAATGGCACCGCTGCCTGGGTGTGGTGTTATTTGAGAATTTTTAGTCAAGATTAATTTTGGTATTTTTAGTTATAGTGATACTTACTTAACTCTTAGGTTTGTTCTGTGTGCTTATGCTTTGAAATACAGGAGGTGAACATATCAGGCAGTAATTACGAACAATTGGATTTTCCTCCGTTAGAAGTGATGATGTTTAGGGATCACATTCTAACCTTCAAAAAATTGGAAAGAGAAAGGATTCATGAGTCGTGGACAAGGTTTAAAACACTGTTGGTTCAGTTCCCAACTCATAAAATACTCGATGTAGTCTTTCTAGAATGTTTTTGTAGGAGTCTTAGTCCTGGGAATAAGGTGTTCATTGATCAACTCATCCCGAGTGGTATTGCACACAAGCCCTATGTGATAGCAACCCAACTGCTTAATCACATGGTTGAGACAAACCAAAAAGTCGAGAGGTACTTCATTTTAACCACACTGGTAAGTTGGCTAGATGATTTGGCTAACAAAATATCAGATATTGAAGTCTGGTCAAAGGAAAAGAAAGATACATACCCCCTCATTAGCGGAAAAGATCTGAGAACAATGAGAGTAAACGTGTCGAGGATACGTTATTAATCATTCTCCAAAAGATCAGTGAGCAAGATAGAGTGTTGGAAGACATGAAGGAGAATATTGAAGTGCTAAATTAGATAATCGATTCTCACTCTAGATCTATCCAGCTAATTGAAACTGTCATGGGTCATGTATTGCGTCAACTCTACACAAATGAACAATTGGGGTTACCTAGTTTCACTAGGGCCAACCCTAAAAATGGAGTTTAAGTAAGGACTTGCGTCGTGCAACGACGTTAACTAAGGTGCTGCTTGGGAGGCAACCCATGGTTTTATCGATTTAAATTGTTATTTTAAAATAATGGTTTGTTGATATTGTAGGCAAAAATGTTGAAAGTGTTTGAAAAATGCAGATTGGCAATCTTAAAGTCCAGTCGGTGCATTGCCAAAGAAGTCGGTGACCCCGACGTAAACCACCATTGGACTCAAAACAAATTCAAATGGGAGTTTGTAAACTTCGGCGAGCCCAGGAAATTATTGGCGATTCACCAATCAAGTCGGCGATCTCGATCTTGTCCACCATTTGCACCCCCACCATAACTAGAGGTCCTGTAAAACTCGATGAGGTAAGTCACCACTCAGCGTGTCGTCGAGTGGTTCTGCAAGCATGACTAATGTCGCCGAATGGGCGAAAAGTGGACGGTTTATTAAAAATCCAAATGTTTAAATTCCAAACTCTCGCTTTCCCTCACTTTTCATCTTCCCAAACTTGCACCTACTTAGTATTTTCTATATTTTTGCATTTTTGAGAGTATTTTAGTTTATCGACTGGTCCTTGGATTCGGATTACATTGCCGCCTAGCTATTCAATCTTATCATAAATAACATTTAAGGTTGGTTTCCCGAATCCCACATAGATAATTAGTAACTTGTACTCTTATGCAAGAAATATTATGTTGTTGATGTGTGCTGGGCATCTCTGATAAGATTAGTATGCTTAAATGTCGGTTTTAATTTGAATATATTGCCCGTATTATTTTGATTGTTCAAATCCAATAATTTGGTACATTGAAATCGACTAAATTTTGTGGGGTTGTGCTTGTATATTATGGATCTTGTTTGAATTTGAGTTGTGCATGCTTTGATTTTATTTTGCGGGGGTGGTGGGGTTAAATTAGAGAAGTTTGGTTGAAAATAGGCACGTTGAGTCGTTTGGCGAGCAGAGTCAAGCTCGTCGAACCACTTGGCGGTTCGCCTAATGTCCCCATCTCCCCTTTAATTTCATGCTTTATTTGATGTTGTGTTTTGTAACTTTCGATGAGAAGGCTGAGGTTGCCGATGGCACTCGGCGACTGGCCAAAAGTCTTCTTGATCACCCTTTGTCTGCGCCCCTATATCCTTTTTACACTGTAGCTTTCGGCGAGTTAGTTCTTGCTTGTCAAAGGCTGTTGACGAACCGCCGAAAGGCGTTCCCATTGCCAACTTGCCAAGAACTTTTAAGTTGCCTTCCAAAGCGATTTGGTGACTCGCTGACCAGTTCAGCGAGTCTGCCTGCAACTGATTTTCTATGCTTTTGTTCGAATGTTTTCTAACTTTGTCTCGATGCTTTGCAAAACATGGCTAGATCTTAGGTTGCTGGTAGAAACATGCCACCTGAAACAAGGCCAAGGGGATTAAACTGAATGAGGATGCAGTTACATCTAGAGGTGTAACACCCCTCAAAATGAAGTAGGATAAAGTAGAGCCTTAAATGGGTTTTATACATTAACAACTTGTTAAAATAATGAAGAATAAACTTTTTAGTCAATTTTAAAGAGTTTAAAAGTCAAATGTCAAGGGAAGATCAAGACGTTCGAAAACTAGTCTTTTACGTGTTGGTGTGTTCTAGTATGTTGTCCATGTTTTTATGTGTTGTTTGGAGTCTAAAACCAGTGGAGGTGACCCTAGTGTCTTAATAAATGTTTTTAGGGTCAAATTGTTGGAGTACGACGCCCCGGGACCAACCTAAGGGTCCCAGAGAAGGACCCCAACCTTGGCCAAGCAAGCTGCCAAGGCAAGTTGCAAAAATGCTCATGGAGGGCACATGTCCGCGTCACGGACTAGCTCCACCAAGGACCAAAAGTTTAGTCCGTGTCGCGAAATCATCTGTCTTAAAATTTAATTTCTAGAAACTTGTAGGAACACCTCCGCGTCGCGGACTTGTTTCCCGACAAAATCTGTGAAAATAAAACTCAAGTTTGACTTGTTTAAAAGGTCCAACTAAGCGAGGGGTAGTTTGGGTACTTTGGGGAATTATTATTAACTGTTATTCTTTCTATTTTAGGATATTTTAGGTGGTTAAAACCCTAAAACCTAGAATTAGACCTCATTATCCAATTGAACCTTCCCTCTCAAATAAACTCTCTCTCTAGAACTCCATGGAAGACATTGATGAAGCTTCAAGCTAGGGGATGGGTTCCTACTAATTTCTCTTTCAATTCCTAAGGAAATTAATCACAAAGGTATGGAGATTTTATCTTTGATTTTCCTTTCAATGAAAGAGCAAAATCAAAGTGATTTCGATATTTTTCAAAAAACACTAAAAAACCCAATTTGAATTCTAAGTTTGGGTTCTTGCATGAAAGTATTTCAAATGATGACTTATGCAAATATTGATGGTTTTAAGATCAAAAGCTCCATGAACCCTTGCATATCTTGAAATCCTAATTTTGGGTTTAAAGTGGGTCTATTGATTTTGAGCTAATTATGTGATATTAATGTGTAGATTGTTATGGGCTATTGATTTATGTATTGTTCTATATTGAATTATGAGGAATTGATGGTCAATTGTGTTATATTGGATGTTGGCCTTGAATGGGCAATTGTGACCTAAGGCTTATGATGATGATGATGAATTTGTGAATAGATTATTGATTCGAGTATTTTATATTTATATATGTTGTAGATGTTAGAATTGTGAGGTTTGATCCCTTTGAAAGTGGGGAGGTTTTACTTTATAGGCAAGTTGTGATCATGGCCTTGTAGGCAAAGTTGGATGATTGTTGTTTTGAGTAATGTTGAATATGTGAAGGTAATGTGATATGATCTGAATTTGTGTATGGTCTAAGAGCATGAAAGGTGACCTTGTGTAAGAGACTTTATGTGTTATGCTTGGTCGTTGTCTTCTTTAAATAACTTATAATGAAGGAAAGGTTAGGATAGACTATGTTTACCTACTCTCACATCTAGTGAATAATGAATGAAAGAATGTGTCAATGAATGAAAAGGATGGGAGTCAATGTTAATGAATGAATGTTGGGTCTATTGTAAGGATAGTCTCATAAAGTACTCCTCAAATGAATGGGTTCCTAGATGAAAGGTTTTCTTATCTTTGAATCCAAGAACTTCCTTAATCAATGAATGAGTGTTAGGATGGGTATTCCTTCGTGAGTTAAGATGAGAAAAAGCTGGTTTAGTTCATGAACCTACGTCAAGGTAATATGAGTGTGAAGGGATACTTTCTCAAGTTTACCCCACTCTCTAAGTATGCTCCTACCTTGGTAGAAAATTCTAGGGCTAGATTGAATAAATTTGTAATGGGGGTTTCCGGTTAGGTTGAAGAAGTGTGTCGTACGACCACGCTCCATCGTGATACAGATATCTATAGGCTTATGGTTTATGCTCAACAACTTCAGAAGACGAAACTTAGGAAGATGAATAGAGATGAAGAGGGCTAGGCCGGATGTACAAAACCAATCTAGGGGTAAGAAGAGGTTCTATAACCAATATTCTTCATTGGTCAACAATGATAAGGTGTCTAACCCTAAACCTCAAAGAGGTAATGGAGATGGTTCTACTTTTGAGAGGCCTAGGTGTGCTACTTGTGGAAAGCAACATTTGCGCAAGTGTCTTGCTGGTACAGATTGATGCTTTGGATGTGGGAGTAAGGGTCATAAGATGAGAGATTGCCCTACACTTAAGGTAAAAGGGAAAGAGATCAATCAAATTGCTCATGACAGCCCGGATCCAAATGCTCATAAGAGGAACCGTTTCTATATGCTTCAAGCTAACAAGGATAAGGGAACTAATGAAGGTAAGTCAATTTTGTTTGTTGTTTGATGATAACCTTAGATGGGTTTACCCCAAGTGGGGGATGATGAGTTGAATAGTAAGGTTGTTGATATCCTTATCTTTTCCTTCTATTCTAATTCACTCTTCAAACAAAGAATTCTTAGTAACATCTTGCATGTTGGAGTCTTATGTGAATTGAATATCCATATTCTCCTTATGATGTGCATATTTTAATTGAATTCTTGTTTAAATAAATAAATGAGTTTTCATGATTATGTCCCTCATGATTTATATGCATTTATGAAGAATTGTTTAAATTGCTCTATGAGATGCCTAATTGAGCATACCTTGATGTGATCTTGATGTAGCATGATTATGCTTTTGAATGAAATAGTATGGTGAGCCTATAAATGTTGTAATGAGCATAATATGCTGTGGAGAAGGGAGTTCCTGCAAAGAAATGAGAAATGGTAAAGTTTTGTGCATACTGAGTGGTAGATGTTATTCCTACTTCCTTGAATTGCATGAAAGTCTTGTTGTAATGCTTTTTATGTGGAGTTGATTTTTCCTCCTTGATGTGTGTTTTAGTAATGATATTACATGCTTGTTGTGGGCTGCTAGTTCTAGAGTCTTTGAAGTGTCATTCGAGGGCGAATGTTCGCAAGTGGGGGATATTGTAACACCCCTCAAAATGAAGTAGGATAAAGTAGCGCCTCACATGGTTTTTATGCATTAATAACTTGATAAAGTAATGAAGAATAGCCTTTTAAGTCAGTTTTAATGTGTTTGGAAGTCACACATCAAGGGACGACCAAGACGTTCAAAAACTAGTCTTTTACTTGTCGGTGTGTTCTAGTATGTGGTTCATGTTTTATATGTTGTTCGGAGTCTAAAAATCAGTGTAGGTTACCCTATTGTCATAATAAATGTTTTTAGACTCAAAATGTTCGAGTTCGATGCCCCGGGACCAACCTCAGGGTCCACAAGGAGGACCACAACCTTGGCCAAGCAAGCAGCCAAGGCAACTTGCAAAATTTCTCATCGAGGGAGCATGCCCGCATCGCTGACTAGCTCCACCATGGACCAAAAGTTTGGTCCACATCGCGGACTTGTTTCCCAACGAAATCTGCAAAAATAAAACTCAAGTTTGACTTGTTTAAAATGTCCAACTAAGTGAGGGGTAGTTTGGGTACTTTGGGGAATTATTATAAACTGTTATTCTACCTATTCTAGGATATTTTAGGTGGTTAAAACCCAAAAACCTAGAATTAGACCTCATTATCCAATTGAACCTTCCCTCTCAAATAAATTCTCTCTCTAGAACTCCATGGAAGACATTGATGAAGCTTCAAGCTAGGGGATGGGTTCCTACTGATTTCTCCTTCAATTCCTAAGGAAATTAATCACAAAGGTATGGGGATTTTATCTTTGATTTTCCTTTCAATGAAAGAGCAAAATCAAAGTGATTTTGATATTTTTCAAAAACATTAAAAACCCCAATTTGAATTCTAAGTTTGGGTTCTTGCATGAAAGTATTTCAAATGATGACTTATGCAAATATTGATGGTTTTAAGATCAAAAGCTCCATGAACCCTTGCATATCTTGAAATTCTAATTTTGGGTTTAAAGTGGGTCTATTGATTTTGAGCTAATAATGTGATATTAATGTGTAGATTGTTATGGACTATTGATTTATGTATTGTTCTATATTGAATTATGAGGAATTGATGGTCAATTGTGTGATATTGGATATTGGCCTTGAATGGGTAATTGTGACCTAAGGCTTATGATGATGATGAAGTGGTGAATAGATTATTGATTTTAGTTTTATATATATATATATATATATATATATATATATATATATATATATATAGACATATACATATATATACATATATATATATATATGTTGTAGATGTTAGAATTGTGAGGTTCGACCCCTTTGAAAGTGGGGAGGTGTTTCCTTTATAAGCATTTTGTGATCATGGCCTTGTAGGCAAAGTTGGATGATTGCTGTTTTGAGTAATGTTGATTATGTGAAGGTAATGTGATATGATATGAATTTGTTTATGGTCTAAGAGCGTGAAAGGTGACCTTGTGTAAGAGATTTTATGTGGTACGCTTGGTCGTTGTCTTCTTTGAATAACTTATAATAAAGGAGAGGTTAGGATTTTCCATGTTTACCTACTCTCACACCTAGTGAAAAATGAATGAAAAGAATGGGAGTTAATGCTAATGAATGAAAGTTGGGTCTATTGTAAGGATAGTCTTATAAAGTACTCCCTAAATGAATAGGGTTCCTAGATGAAAGGTTTTCTTATCTTTGAATCCAAAAGCTTCCTTAATGAATGAATGAGGGTTAGGATGAATTTTCCTTCATGAGTTGAGATGAGAATACTTAGTAGCAATCCTTATCCCTAAATGAATAAATGTTGGGTTAGGATGAGTACTCCTTCGTGAGTTGAGATGAGAGTACTTAGTAGCAATCCCTATCCCTAAATGAATGAATGAATGAAATGAATGTCCTAAATTCGTGGGGGAGTAATGTCTAGCACCGAGAGGGTATGAAGATGGGTGGATACTCCTTCGTTATTTGAGATGTGAGTATTTAGTAGCAACCCTTAAGATGGGTGCTCGTTTGTGAGTTGAGATGAGGGTACCTAGAAGCAATCCTTCTATCCCTTAACTTTGTGCCCACATAGGACTAGCTAGTGGTCTCCACCACGTAAAGGCTAAAAAAATTACCCTACCTTAGGCAAGTATGGATCCCTCATCCGATAAGGGTATTACTGGGATTCCATATCAAGCACCATGGTCTATGTCGGTTAAGGCTCTTTCCCCACATTAATGAGTGAATGAACTAGGGTCTCTTAAGAATGTACTACTTAGGATAGGTGGTGGAATGGGACATCATCTAGACATTGCACAAGTACACATTTAAAGGAGATCTTGGTGTGTCTTAGTAATGATATTGAACGAATGAGTCTCTTTGGGCTAATTAACGAAAGTGTTGGTCTTTGAGCATGCTAATTTTAAAGTGAGTCATTATGAATTGAATTTAAGTGCTTATGTTTAATTAAATGTATGTAATGATCTTATGCCATTAGTGAATGAAGTTGTCTAAATGCATTAAGTTGAAAGAATGATTTATGTTGAGATGTAAATGGAGCTTGTCTTATGTAGCCTTAAGGATCACTTGGGTGTGGTATGGAGAGGTAGTATGGGCTGCTTCACCATGTCTTACTTAGGTGAGTCTTGGGATGAGATTTGATGAGTGTTCTAGTTTTATGAAGTGACTTGTTGGCTTATGTGCTTATATGTTTCATGTGATCAATTGGTGAAGGTTGAGGTATGCATGGTAAGTGCACTTTGTGTGACCTTAAGGTGGTGCCTTAGTGTGGGTGATTGTATGGGACATTTCCCATATATTGCACAAAGGTATTGCTTAAGGGTTACTTAAGGTGGAGGTCCAAGGCAAGAATGTAAAGGTAAATGGTTTATGTATGTTTATGAGGTATTGTGAAGCATATGACTTTGTATTATTGGTTGTGACTTGTAAGGTGCCTATTGTGTTGATGTTCATGAGATTTTATCAAAATGGCATGAAAACTTAACTTCTAAACAAATGTCCTTTTGATCATGTTTTGCATATTCTCATACTTAGTACGTGTGTTGTACTAACCCCTTTCTTCTATTTTACTACAAGTGTTGGTTGTGGTAACTAGGAGGAGATTGTGCTTTGGAGTTGCTTGGATTGCTTCACTCTTCCAAGTCTTTGGTTAGTCCTTAAGATTCGAGGACTATGTTTAGAAGTTTCTTAGTTATTGTAATAGACACTTAAGTTTCATTTCATTTGTAAAGGGCCATGTCCCTTAGCACGTTTTAAGTTCTTGTCTAAGATTGGCCAAAGAGACTTAGTAGTTCCGCTCGCGTATTAATGTTTTCAAATGTTGATGACTCTTGTAGTCTTATGATTTTATTGAATAAAAGTTTTAAATTCTTAGTGATTTTTATGATCTATGCTATGAATGAATGCTAAGGCTTGTATGAGACTTTTGAGAGGTCGAATACGCATGTAACGGCTAGGGGGTGCTGTCTAGTCGTTACAAACTTGGTATTAGAGCATAAGGTTTTAAAGATTACTTTTAGGCTTACAGTCTTGAAAGCCACCTCTAGTAGAGTCTTGTTCATCGGTATGAGGGATGATAGAAGCACGTTTTTTCACTATTATTGATGTCGTGCCTTAGAGTTTGGTCTATAAGTGTCCTTTTCCTAATCCGTCTCTTGTGTTTATAGGATATAAATACGAGGGCTAACCGGAGGAGAGCGGAAGAGGAGGTAGATGATGGGGAAGTTCCTCCCCAAGGAGTGCAAGGTGGCCAAGCTCCTTTAGGTGGGCAAGAGAATGTGGTTCCCCTGGATATGACTAATGGGGAGATTAGAGAGGTTTTTCTCTCCCTAGCCCATGCCATGACTACTAAAGCAAATAGAGATGTGAGGCCTAGGGAGATTGCTATTGAGAGTACCGTGGCCTTAAGGTTAAGGGATTTCACAAGGATGAATCCTCCTACCTTCTTTGGTTCAAAGGTAGATGAGGACCCACAAAACTTTATATATGAGGTGTTTAAGATTGTGGATGCAATGGGAGTAACTCCTAGGGACAAGGCGGAGTTGGCTTCCTACCAATTCAAGGATGTCACTCAAGTGTGGTTTGAGCAATGGAAGGATGAGAGACCCATAGGGGCTGACCCATTAGACTGGGGAGTGTTTAAGACTCCTTTCTTGATAGATTTTTCCCCTTAGAGTTGAGGGAGAAAAAGTTGGTTGAGTTCATGAACCTACGTCAAGGGAATATGAGTGTGAAGAAATACTCTCTCAAGTTTACCCAACTCTCTAAGTATGCTCCTACCTTGGTAGAAAATTCTAGGGCTAGAATGAATAAGTTTGTGATTGGTGTTTCCGGTTTGGTTGAAGAAGAGTGTCGTAGCACCATGCTCCATCAGGATATGGATATCTCTAGGCTTGTGGTTTATGCTCAACAACTTGAGAAGACGAAACTTAGGAAGATGAATAGAGATATGAAGAGGGCTAGGCCCGATGAACAAAACCTATCTAGGGCTAACAAGACGTTCTATAACCAAGATTCTTCAATGGTCAACAATGATAGGGTGTCTAACCCTAAACCTCGAAGCGGGAATGGAGGTGGTTCTACTTTTGAGAGTCCTAGGTGTGCTACTTGTGGAAAGCAACATTTGCGCAAGTGTCTTGCCGGTACGGATGGATGCTTTGGATGTGGGAGTAAGGGTCATAAGATGAGAGATTGCCCTACACTTAAGGTAAAAGGGAAAGAGATCAATCAAATTGCTCATAACAGCCCGGATCCAAATGCTCATAAGAGGAACCGTTTCTATATGCTTCAAGCTAACAAGGATAAGGGAACTAATGAAGGTAAGTCAATTTTGTTTGTTGTTTGATGATAACCTTAGATGGGTTTACCCCAAGTGGGGGATGATGAGTTGAATAGTAAGGTTGTTGACATCCTTATCTTTTCCTTCTATTCTAATTCAAGCTTAAAACATAGAGTTCTTAGTAGCATGTTGCATGTTGTTGTCTTCTGTGAATTGAGTATCCATATTCTCCTTATGATGTGCATATTTTATTTGAATTCTTGTTTAAATAAATAAATAAGTTTTCATGATTATGTCCCTCATGATTTATATGCATTTATGAAGAATTCTTTAAATTGCTGCATGAGATGCCTCGTTGAGCATGCCTTCATGTGATCTTGATGTTGAATGATTATGCTTTTGAGAAAAACAGTACGGTGAGCCTATAAATGTTGTAATGAGCATGATATGCTGTGGAGAAGGGAGATCCCCCAAAGAAATGAGCAATGGTAAAGTTTTGTGCATATTGAGTGGAAGATGTTATTCCTACTTCGTTGAATTACATGAAAGTCTTGTTGTAATGCATTTTATGTGGAGTAGATGTTTACTCCTTGATGTGTGCTGTAGTAATGATAATATATGCTTGTTGTAGGCTGCTAGTTCTAGAGTCTTTGAAGTGTCATTCGAGAGTGAATGTTCCCAAGTGGGGGATATTGTAACACCCCTCAAAATGAAGTAGGATAAAGGAGAGCCTCACATGGGTTTTATGCATTAATAACTTGTTAAAATAATGATGAATAGCCATTTAAGTCAGTTTTAAAGAGTTTGGAAGTCAAATGTCAAGGGACGACCAAGACGTTCGAAAACTAGTTTTTTATGTGTTGGTGTGTTCTAGTATGTTGTTCATGTTTTTATGTGTTGTTTGAGTCTAAAAATCAGTGGAGGTTACCCTAGTGTCTTAATAAATGTTTTTAGGGTCAAAACGTTTGAGTACAACACCCCGGGACCAAGCTAAGGGTCCCCGAGAAGGACCCCAACATTGGCCAAGCAAGCTGCCAAGTTAACATGCAAAAATGCTCATGGAGGGAGCATGTCCGCGTCGCGGACTAGCTCCACCAAGGACAAAAAGTTTGGTCCGTATGGCGGACATGTCACAGAATCTTCTGTCTCGAAATTTAATTTCCAGAAACCTGTGGGAACACCTTCGCGTCGTGGACTTGTTTTCGACAAAATCTTAGAAAATAAAACTGAAGTTTGACTTGTTTAAAAGGTCCAACTAAGTCAGGGGTAGTTTGGGTACTTTTGGGAATTATTATAAACGATTATTCTACCTATTTTAATATATTTTAAGTGGTTAAAATCCCAAAACCTAGAATTAGACCTCATTATCCAATTGAACATTCCCTCTCAAATAAATTCTCTCTCTAGAACTCCATGGAAGACATTGATGCAGCTTCAAGCTAGGGGATGGGTTCCTACTGATTTCTCCTTCAATCCCTAAGGAAATTAATCACAAAGGTATGGGGATTTTATCTTTGATTCTCCTTTCAATCAAAGAGTCAAATCAAAATGATTTCAATATTTTTCAAAAATACTAAAAACCCCAATTTCAATTCTAGTCTTGGGTTCTTGCATGAAAGTATTTCAAATGATGATTTATGTTAATATTCATAGTTTTAAGATCAAAAACTCCATGAACCCTTGCATATCTTGAAATCCTAATTTTGGGTTTAAAGTGCGTCTATTGATTTTGAGCTAATAATGTGATATTAATGTGTAGATTGTTATGGGCTATTGATTTATGTATTGTTCTATATTGAATTATAAGGAATTGATGGTCAATTGTGTTATATTTGATGTTGGCCTTGAATGGGCAATTGTGACCTAAGGCTTATGATGATGATGAAGTTGTGAATAGATTATTGATTCTAGTATTTTATATTTATATATGTTGTAGATGTTAGAATTATGAGGTTTGATCCCTTTGAAAGTGTGGAGGTGTTTACTTTATAAGCATATTGTCATCATGGCCTCGTAGGCAAAGTTGGATGATTGTTGTTTTGAGTAATGTTTATTATGTGAATGTAATGTGATATGATGTGAATTTGTGTATGGTCTAAGAGCATGAAAGGCGACCTTGTGTAAGAGACTTTATGTGTTATGGTTTGTGGTTGTCTTCTTTGAATGACTTATACCTGCTCTCACACCTGGTGAAGAATGAATGAAAAAATGTGTGAATGAATGAAAAGAATGGAAGTTAATGCTAATGAATGAAAGTTGGATCTATTGTAAGGATAGTCTCATAAAGTACTCCTTAAATGAATGGGGTTCCTAAATGTAAGGTTTTCTTATCTTTGAATCCAAGAGCTTCCTTAATTAATGAATGAGGGTTAGGATGGGTATTCCTTCGTGAGTTGAGATGAGAATACTTTGTAGAAATCCTTATTCCTAAATGAATGAATGTTGGGTTAGGAATAGTACTCCTTCGTGAGTTTAGATGAGAGTACTTAGTAAAAATCCTTATCCCTAAATGAATGTCCGAACTCCGTGAGGGAGTAATGTCTAGCACAAAGAGGATATGAAGATGGTGGATACTCCTTCGTTAGTTGAGATGTGAGTATTGAGTAGCAACCCTTAAGATGGGTGCTCCTTCGTGAGTTGAGATGATGGTACCTAGAAACAATCCTTCTATCCCTTAACTATGTTACCACATAGGACTAGCTAGTGGTCTCTACCACCTAAAGGCTAAAAGAATGACCATACCTTAGGCAAGTAGGGATCCCTCATCCGGTAAGGGTATTACCGGGATTCCATGTCAAGATCCATGGTCTATGTTGGTTAGGGATCTTCCCCCACATTAATTAATGAATGAACTAGCGTCTCTTAAGGAAGTACTACTTAAGATAGGTGGTGGAATGGGACATCATCTAGACATTGCACAAGTACACATTTAAGGGAGATCTGGGTTTGTCTTAGTAATGATAATGAATGAATGAGTCTCTTTGGGTTAATTAACGAAAGTGTTGGTCTTTGAGCATGGTAATGTGAAAGTGAGTCATAATGAATTGAATGTAAGTTCTTATGTTGAATTGAGTGTATGTAATGATCTTATGCCATTAGTGAATGAAGTTGTGTAAATGCATTAAGTTGACAAAATGATTTATGTTGAGAAGTGAATGGAGCTTGTCTTGTGTAGCCTTAAGGATCACTTGGGTGTGGTATGGAGAGGTAGTATGGGCTGGGTCACCATGTCTTACTTAGGTGAGTCTTGGTATGACATTTATTGAGTGTTCTAGTTTTATGAAGTCACTTGTTGGCTTATGTGCTTATATGTTTCATGTGATCAATTGGTGAAGGTTGAGGTATGCATGGTAAGTGTACTTTGTGTGACCTTAAGGTGGTGCCTTAGTGTGGGTGATGGTGTGGGACGTTGCCCATACATTGCACAAAGGTATTTCTTAAGGGTTACTTAAGGTGGAGGTCCAAGGCAAGAAGGTAAAGGTAAATGTGTTATGTATGTTTATGAGGTATTGTGAAGCATATGACTTTGTATTGTTGGTTGTCACTTGTAAGGTGCCTATTATGTTGATGTTCATGAGATTTTATGAAAATGGGATGAAAGAATAACTTTCGAACAAATGTCCTTTTTTATCTTGTATTGAATATTCTCATACTTAGTTCGTGTGTTGTACTAACCCCTTTCTTCTTATATTACTACAAGTGTCCTAGAGTGCACTACCAAACTGGAAGATGACTGCCTGTATGTGATCAGGACAAAAATGCTTGACAACATGAAGAGGTGGTTAGCTCCTTTGATATTTGATGACACTCTGAACTGGTTGGAGGTAGGGGCCTAATAGAAAAGAAAGACTTGAATGTAGCAGTGAGGTATTGGTTTGGCTTCATCAACAACATGATCATGCCCTCATAATACGAGTCTATTCTTCGCCTGGACAAAGTAGTCTGTCTAGGCTGCATCATTGACGGGACGAAACTAAATCTTGGGATGATTATAGCACAAGAGATGATCATGAGGGCCAAGCAGCGCCATACCTTACTTCCATTCCAAGTATTGATTATCGAGTTGTGTATACGGGGTCGGGTACCTAGAGATGCAAAGAAGGATGTATAAGTGATTCCCATATCCTCCACTGATATCCGGAGGATCAAAGCTGAATATCTTAAGGATTAGGCAGAGAAGAGGCAGAAAACTGCCCCAATGGACCCTTCCCCGGTTGTGGACTCAAACTCTACACCAACAGAGGCATCTTTGCCTACTTCGGCCCATGAGGTTTGAGGTACCTCTATTGCTACTCCCTTTGATATCCCTAGTTCTTCTGCTATTGCACTACCTCCCAAACCTGCTGCTGCTGCCAGACTCCGATCACCCAAGCTTCATTACTCCGAATAGGTCAACTTCCCTTGATCGCCGGGCTGCCAAACTATAAACCTGCATTCCAGGCAAGATTCAGACTACCCTGGCTGATGCTGTGACACCATTGAGCGCCACTATTGATGCCCTAGCAGCTAGGATAGCGGTGTGTGAGTTTGACCAAGGGTCCACAGAGAAGGTGACGACGTTAACGACCTCTATTGTTGCTTTGAGGAATGATGTGAATTAGTTGAAGTCCACCGATATGTCCATGATCTTTGGGACGGTGAAGATCCCAGATGTACCAGTTATGCCTCCGGCTACCACCGGAGATGATAGCAGAGTTTAGGAGATAACTGCTCCTAAATCTAAGGTGGAGATGGATGAGGAGATGCTAGAGGTGGCTGAGGAAGCTTCATATGAGTAGCTCAATGAGACTGAGGAGGCCATGGTAAATGCAGTTGTGCAGGCTTTTTTGGCGGATATACCCTTGGCCAGTCCTAGTGCAGCTACTATTCCTTCTGAGATGACTCCGGGCACTGATGCCCAAGTCCAGACTGATGCACCAAGCATTGATGCCCAGACAGATGGAGCACTACGTAGAGAGGATCCCCTCTTTACCTCCCTCTTTGTCTTACTTTTATTTTGGCTCATGGATAATTGGTTTTGTTTGCATTTGAGGACAAATGTTTTTCTTTGTGGTGGGGTGAGGCTCACCTTTTGTGTGACATTTGTAATTCTTGTTTTTTCTATATATTTGGCCTTTGAACTAAAATTTGTGTTTTTACACTGCTTTTGTGGATGCTTGAGCTTGTGGCTTCTCGTTTTTAATTGGGAATGATTTTTAACCCTTAAAATTTTTTTTTGCCTCCTCTTGTATGTGTTGAATGTAGCTATTCTCTTGCAAATTTGAGTACTGGTTTTGATCAATGTTGAAACTCGAATAGTGCTCATAATCAAACAAAAGTGAATGTGCGACTACGACGAGGCCAGTTATAGTTGCATACACAATATGTGAACTCTTTGCATCTCGTTATGACTAGCCAAGTATCGAGTTGAGTCTCTTGTGATGAACATTACACAATAGCGAAAGTGTGAAGTCTTGTTTGACATTGGTGTCAATGCCTTGTGTGACCAGCATACCGTGAACCATGTGTGATGACACCTATTTTCCCCGTTGGTCCGGTTAACTAAGTGATGCAATTTGTTGAGATGATCTTATGGACTTTAAAGAATGTAAACCAATTTGACATTATACCTCTTTTGTGGCCTACCTTGTGAGTGTGTGAACTTCTTTTTGAACACCCTAGAGCCTTAACCCTTTTCATGGAAGAAACTTGCTGAAAGTGAGACCTTTCTTGACCTATTACCTTTAATCCTCATGATTTGTAGTTTGTTTGAATAGCCAATATAGGCCAAAACCCTAACTTGGGGGTGTGGTGAAAAGAGAAGATAAATCAATAAAGTGCAAGAAAGTCCCTTTTGCCCATGTTATGAGAAAAATGGAACCCCTCCATATTAAAAAAGGAGAGAAAAAGAAGAAAAGAATGAAAAAGGAAATGAAAGAAAAAAACATTGTGGAATAAAGTTGTGAAAATATAAAGAAAATGGGGTTTCCAACGGTCCTTGGAAGATGAATAAGAGGTGACTTTTGAGCTTGAATGAAAATGATAAATAGAGGAAAATAAGGTGTTGTTCACATGACATTTCATGAGGATTTCGGCCTATATGCATAAATGATCATACCTTTACACTCAACTCCATTACAAGCCTTCAAAAGACCTTTTTGATCTTGAATGAGCTGAAGTAAAAGTCGACGGAAAAATAATGGCAAACCTATAGGTGAAATCATACATTGTGTTTATCTTTGAGAGTGTGAGTGTTGATCTTGATTCCGAAACTTTAAATGATTGAAACTTTGAGTGAATATGGAATCATTCTTTAGGTGAGGGAATTTAAATATTTTTGTTGAGGTTGAACTTGCATTTGAAGCAAGTATAGTGAACTTGAGATTCGTTGGTAATTGTGAGTCATAACTTGAATCTTTGAGTGCATAATTGATCCTTGCACAAGTAAGTTGCGTAATTTTGTGTGCATTCATGATTGAGTCTTGTGTAGCACTGTTGGAGACATCCTTTTTGAGTTGCTAAATTTGAATTTTACTTGAGGAAAAGCAAAAGTTTAAGTTGGGGGTGTTGATGAGTCAACGATTTGGACTTTTTTAGCGCTTTATTTTGATAGATTAAGTGTCCTCAAATGCATATTTTGTCTCAATAACTAATTTAAATCCTTGAGCTTCGTGTATTTTGAGTTAGAGTCAAAGCATTTACACCGTTGGACAAAAAGGAACAAGGCACCTAAAAGAACAAAGAAAAGACATCTTGAGGATCGCCTAAACCATTAGGTGAATCGCCAAAATGGCTATGGTCTCGCCTAATGTTCCAGGGTGCCAAGCTCTGTAGGAGAATATCAAGTCGGTGAGATAACTGAGCAATCGGTGAGTTGCCGAAAATTTCCACGATACAGTGCTATATCGCCCATAGTTACAGATCTTGAATTTGTTAGAGGCCAATGCAGAAAGGCGATGCACCAGACCGAAGGAAAGTTGACTGTCTTGTTGAATGATTTGATATGACCATATTTACAAATGAAAATATATAACTTTCGTGAGATCGAACTTCATATAATTTCTTGCAATTTCATGATCCGTAAACCTTGACATAATTGATCAGAATAAATAATTTATGTCGATATTTTATGCATTCTAATATCTCTACTAATAAGAGTGATGTTATATTTTGCACACAAATTAATAAATTTACTATACTATGAATAGTAATAGCAGGATACGTAAGTGCACCAATCACACTATGACATGGTATATTGTAATTATTTTAATGAGATCAAAATTGATCTTTATGTTATGTGATGTCACAACCATTAGGTTACTATTCAATTGAATCACATTAACATTTCAAATTCTTCAGGCATTTTCATATAATATTTACTGTCTAGCTAGAGATGATAATCATTCATCATGCGTATTTAAGATTTTCATATTTTTTCAGACTAAAAGAAACACCATTGCATCTACCTTAGGAGAATATCACTCCATACAATAATGTTAGGAATTTTGCAAAAAAAAATAATCAATGCACAAGCCATACTTTATATTTTACGATTTTATTTATTGCACAATAATTCAGTTGTACCCTAATGACATTATATATTTGTATGCGGAAAAAATAAGTCCAAAACATCCTTTTTTCAAGTGAAATAAAATTTACTTAAATTGTATTTTCTTTGGCCAACCATCTATCTGACAACTTTCGATGGATTTAATATCAAGATCCTCATTACTATTTATAATATTGAGTGCTATATTATATTAAAGGTATCATCACTGATTAATTTGATATTGATTCTAATATGACATTACTTATAAAGCTCACTTTATTTTGCATCATTTCAGGTACCTGAATCTTTACCAAGGTTTTTATAAAGTATTATGTCATGGTGCTCTTTCTAAAGCACTTGCCTCATTTTTATGACCATCTTAGTCATTTTCTCCTCTTCTTCTTCTTCAAGAATTTTTTTTAATCTTTTGTATCGATTTACCTATTCAGGCATGCCAGAAATTATGTCCTTCAAGGATTTTTTATTGTAGAATTTATAATTGGATTATAACATAGGATCAATGAATGCATCCAACGATTGACTTAAATTATCTTTTCAATGAGGATCATACCAATGATAATTAATTACGTATAATTTATTTTCTAGTCGCTTATCTCCCCCTAATGTTAGAGAGTCTAACATTCATCCAACCTTATTTGTGGAATCATCTTTGTGCATTGCGTAATTGTGGACAATAAAATAACATACTACATATACAAATTTCTAGATAAGAATTATTGAGACTACACCAATTGTGATAGGGAAACCTTATTTTCTTGATACATACAAGTGTTACTACACTTTAAATAACACATCTCATACGAAATTTCTTTTGAGAGTTTTGTTCTCATAACCAATGATTTAGCTATAATTGGAGGCATATAATTTCTACTTAAACCATTTGGATAAAAATCAACATTATCACTATCATTTTATGATTTGAAATGTGCTCTTGATTTAATAATTTGAGCAAACAACCTTTGCAAAAAAATAATTGTAAGTTGATAATAAAGCACTTGTGAGCATAACATGGATTCATCTATTAAATTATTTAATAGTAAATGCTCCACATGGTGGGTGAACGGACCCATATTCACCTTTTTATACATTTCAAAATTTTAGGAAATACAATCTCAACCTTTAGCTGGTACAATGATAATTTTATCTTAACAACAAACAATACAACAGAATTTTTGAAGAATTTATTATTTTATTATTTCTTCAATATATATATATATATATATATGTATGTATGTATGTATGTATGTATGTAACTGTATGAATTCTCATTTATTTTCATATCATGTTTGAACCGGAATCGTCACAAATCGGCCATACCAACATATATTTATTTGAATAAAATTTTATTTATTTTGAATGTGATTTCATCATCTTGCCCATATTTATTTACCACAAACAACATGAAAACATGGGTACTCTTTCACTTAAATATTTATAACCCACTTTAATTATATTAATATGATGATCTTAAAAGTTTTCATATTTTATAGTCTCAAAATAATTTTTTTGGAGTATTTCATTGAAAAATAAAAAGTTTCTTTTGAGACTTACAATAACTCCAATATACCAAGTAATTTTATTTCTTTGGGTAGTAGCACAGTATCTCACTAAAGCTCACAATTAACATTAGATACTATCAAATATTTCATAACATTGTTTGTGTGGTAAACATCTCTTTAGAGGAGAGATTTATATCATTATTGTCATAGTCAAAATCATTACAAGCAAACCATGTTTCTTGACTTACTTTTGTCATTATTCTCAGCTCCCTTTTTATAAAACATCTAGAAAAATATTTTCAATGTACAGAGATACATAAGCAATGACAAAAAAAGTTTGTGGGCAAGAATTATATTGTTCTTTTGCTCTTTTGGTAGTTTATAGTACAACATACCACAATATTTGTGATGTACTAAAAGAACTTAACCAATGACCATTTATAAATTTCTTTATTTCTATCTAACCTCCCATAAAGGTGTGTTGTGGTATTTATTAAATCATATATGAGTATGTCCTTATTTATAATGTTCATCATCTCTTGACACATTCACTTTCAAGAATGGTCCACTTTTCATGATACTTCATTCTCTTCAAATAATTGACTATAATCATACATGCATGCTTTAAAATTTTATTTTTTCATTAGAAGTTCATTGTCATGCTTTGAAATTTTCATATTCATCTGACATACATTCACTTTATATATCCTTATTTTAGTAGAAGATTTATAAAATCAAATTAGTTTGTACAGATGGTAATTGCGTGCCCAATACCTTTCATACCAAATTTGATGACAAAAATTATCTTCCCTCTTTGAAGGACCATTTTGAGAACTCGTATTGTTCTTTCTTTTATAATTATCACAATGATGACTATTATTATTTCGTCCATTCACATCCATATTCATATTTCCAATCATAAAATAATCTCTTCATCTTTTAAACTTTTATTGTATTGCTATCACATTCTCTTTTAAGAATGGAGCATATTCAAAGGGACGGACTTTGAAATATTTAGTAAGAGCTTATCGATATTCTCAATCACCATTATATGTAAATATATGGCATTAAGACTTTAACCCGATGTCTTATCCATACAAAGGCATGTTAGGCAAAAATATGAAGAGTCTTTAACCCAAAATCTTATCATCATGGTACATCGAGACTTCAATCGATGTGTCATGATCCTGGCCTACACCTTAGACGTAACTTGCACTCAAGAACCATTTCTGATCCCGAAGAAAACCCTTGGCTTGACTACATGACTTACATGACTCTAAGCAATATACGGAAGCTTAAAATAGATTAACATTCAAACATTCGAGGAAGTCTTAAAATATATTTCAAATACTTAACATAAGTCATAAGTTAAATAAACATCTTGAGAAAACAATGGAAGCATCTAATCATGTCTGTCTATGAAGCGTCTAACAATGTAAGATAGATGTCGGCACAAGACCCACAACACCTCCAATACTACTAAGTTGATTGAAAATGGAGTCACCCGAAAGCAAGGAGGCTTTACCAAATATTGTCTGCAAGTGAATAGTGATCACAACAAAGCACTTGTTAATGATCCTGAGCAGCTGTATCTTCATCAAAATAAGATGCAGGTTGAATGACGTCTATACATTAAATGCAGTGGTATGTGATAGGGCTAGAGTAAACAATTAACTAACCCGAATGACTGAAAGAAACATAATTGAATCCACACATAAATATGGATTGAAAACCATTGCAACTTTACAATAAGATATGTAATAAAAGCAATATGAAAAAATCATATATACTTTACTTGTGGAAAGTTTCTCTAACCGACAATTATTACTATGAGTTTAGCAATGATACAATGTTTCACCAATGTTGCAAGGGCCATGTTATACCTTACCAGTATATTGGATGATATTGTGACTATGGATCCATTTAATAGGCCTCCTCAGAGGCAGCGAGGAATCGCATGAAGAATCAATGTTGTCTTGTCAAAAGATGGCTACGTAGTTTTTATGGGACTTTCGAGTTATAAAAGAGTCTAACCCAATTTAGTGCTTGAAACTACTCCCAAAATAATCAATATAAATTTGTGCTCTATTCACCCATTTCAAACAAGGGACTTTTTACTTTATTTGAGTACTTTTCAAAACAATAGATGTATTTGCATTCTTAAAACATGCACTCATGAACCTATCTTTCAAGCCCAATAATCAACATAGGTTCATGTATACATACAAACATGCATATATATATATATAATTGAAAGATCTTAAGTTTTTATGAAAATAGAGACTTTGAAATTTCCTCTTATATTATGTTAATTTGCAATGTAAAAGAAGACATGTTAGTAGAATATGTAGGATCTCTCGAGGATTAATGAAGACTTTAAGAGTTAATATCAATAAGAGAGGGAAGAAATGATTCAAAGGAACATATACGAGATGAAGAACAGAGAAGAAAATGGCCAGGCGACCCTGGCGCATCAATGGCATGTCGCGCCAGACCCAAGAGTACTGAGAGTACTTGGGAGCGCACTTTAGGCGCAGCGTGCCAGCTCTCCTAGCACTTTAGTGGCGCATTGCCCCAGCCCGAGCCCATAAATTCAACAAAGTGTCGTGTTCAATTTCATGTCCTAACTCATCTAGAATCGATTGGTTTCATCCGAACTCTCTTTGATTCATAAGCCCAATAGAAATTCATTGATACCTCGCTCAAATCTTATCAAGAAACACCACCCATTTTCAAGATCCTCATATCAAGAACTCAAAACCTCTTTTGTTAAAAAATGGGTTAAGATTCAAGAATCATCAAGAATCTTTACATAAATGATTTCATGGACAAATTAATGAAAGAATTACATGATTGGTGTGAGGAAAAACAAATCCACCACAATGATAAACCTCACATACTTTGATAGAACGATTGTTCTTGGAAAAATCTTTAACCCTTAAATGAATGCTTGAAAACCCTCTTTTCTTCTTCTTAAAACTTCGCTCTAGAATTCTAAGTGTTTAGGAATTTAAATCTTAACTTAGCGTATTATTAGACCCTTAAATTGGATGAGAAAAACGTGGTTAGGCCTATTGGGGTTATGAAAAGACCAAAATACTCTTTCCTTAAATGGATGAAAAGTCTTAACTAGAGTGGTTTCACTCAAACAACCATAACTTTTTACTCGGAGCTTGGAATTTAGCATACTTGGTGGTGTTAAAAAGAGGACTCAAAAACATTCAATTTGATAGCTCAAGGGCCACCTAACTCTTCATGTGCTAGAAGATATAATCGTTAGAAGTTGACCCAAAACTAAAACTTGATGGTAGTCCGAGGTGTTACACGTGGTCTTACCCTTTTATGTGCGATGAAACTGGAATTCAACATCTTACTCTCAATCAATAACATAAAATATAGTCCAATATAAAATAAAACATACCCTTGATTCTTTAAAATATCATCATTTCTTATCAATAGCACAAATGATTTAGTCATAATAACACTTCAAACGATCATATATAATTTTTTGTTGTTGCTAAACAAAGCAAAGTTAGTCTTTCATAGGTGGCTTTAATGCCATTTTTTGACTTAAAGTTTTATGAATAATTATCTTATTGAAAGACCAACAAATTAATTCTCAAAATTAATTTCATTTTTTTCTAGTAAAGAAAATTTCTTTCTTCAATTGTACTACGAAGATAAAGTAACTAGAGGCAAACAAATACTAATCATCAAAATAAATAAAATGATACCTAAAAATCTAAAAATTAAATAAAAACTTCATAAATGGACCTAATAAAGTCTTCATGTAAAATTAAATTATTTCAATGGAATGTTGGTTATATGTTAGTATATATTTTATGAATTTATGATATTACCGTACTCTTTCTGTAGATACATGCAAATCAGAATTAATGTAGTTATTATTATGAAGGAAGCTTACCATAAAGCAAATATATCATTAGGTTACCATAGATAAATCTGTTAACTACCAACCTAAAGGACATATCATTTCCTCTTCAAGAATCCTTTATGATAGAAAAATGCTTTTGATGATTTCAAAAGAAAATAAAATGCTTCTCAAATATTACTTTGCTTTCCTTTATAAAGTAACTATAAAACAAGTTATGTTAGTCCATATAAAATATTATAGTAATTCAAGAAGTAAATAATTAACTAGTGCAAGATAAACAAGAGTAAAAATAATCAATTGTAATGACCCGTAAAACAAATAAGTGAAACTAGAGCCTAACTTGTGTGTGTTTGAGTTTGTTGTGAGGTTTAAGGGTGTAAAGTGTTGTCCCGAGTTATGGTTGAGAGGTTAAAATTTAAGGTACGACTCCCTAAGGACCACCGTGGTGGTCCTTCAGGAGGACTCTAAGCCTAACCCCAAGGCTGCCCCAAAATGAGATTGTTGCCAAAAGTGTGGTGATATGCTGATGAGTCCATGATTTGGATTCTTTTAGGACTTTATTTTGATAGAATTAGTGTCTTCAAATGCATATTTTGTCTCAATAACTGATGTAAATCTATTAGTTTCAGGTATTTTGAGTTAGAGACAAAGCATGGACACTATTGGCAAAAAGGAACAAGGCACCTGAAAGAACGAAGAAAAGACAGCCTGAGGATCGCCTAAACCATTAGGCGAGTCACCAAATTGCTATGATCTCGCCTACTATTCCAAGGTGCCAAGCTCTGAAAGAGAAAATCGAGTTGGCGAGATAAAGGAACAATCGGTGAGTCGCCAAATGTTTCTACGATATAGTGTTATATCACCCAAGGTTACATAACTTGAATTTGCTGAAGGCCAATACAAAAAGGTGATGAACCAGACCAAAGGGCGGATCGCTGAGTGAATCGGCGATCCTGACTAACTGCGCCGAGTGGTCCTTCGCAGCACACTTTTTGACAACTTTAAATACTTTTTTGAGTTTTTAGTCTAGAATCAGTTTTTACATTCAAAAAACATTTTTAGAGTTATTGAGTTTTAGAACGTGGCTTTTGGAGACAATTTTTCTTAGCTTTGGAGATTTTGAAGATTCCCATTTTGAAGTAATTGGAAGTGGGTATTGAAGATTCTTCATGTTAAACATTTATAAAGACCATATCAATCGTACCCAATTGATAGAAACACATTTTGGTATCGATTTCTATCTTTTTACTATGTCTAGCTAAAACCCCAATTTTTGGGGTGTGATTATGTGATTATGGGTTGAATTAATTGTTGGGTATTACTAATTGATTGTGTATTCGTTGTTTAAAAGTGATTTCATTCAGTTGTTGTGTTTGAATTTAATGGGATTGTAGTTGCAAATACAATTTTAACATTGTATTTTTGGGTTGCTCGAGAGAGAGGTTTTAAAACTAAAATTACTGAATCGATAGTTTGTGGTTATTGGGTTTTCGTGGATTCAACTTGAGAGACTGAATCCTATATCCTCTCCCACACATTCAGCTCGATAGAGTGAATGGACTAAGGTGAAGGTTGTGCTTCATTGCCACTTATTAGTGTTCGAGCGAAACCTATTTGATTCGAGGTAAATTGTTCGAGAGAAAGTTTACCCCACTATAATATAACTTTTTCACCAATTTACAGCTATTTACTATCAATATCACTTACCCAGTTGTTTATCTTAGTCCATAATACTATCACATCTCAAGAATCCCTTCTTCATATTTGTATTTCTATATTATGTGCTATTTTTCGTTGATAATTGATTGCAAACTCCCTTTCGATAATTGACACCTGTGTCACCCTTTAATTTGATATGTTTTTTCTCGTAAATGTTTATAGCTATGATTGACTTGAACACATTTTTCCTTTTCTACTAATTCTCAATTATGAACCGCTCCCTTGGGACTTGACCCCAACTCACTAGTTGGGTTATATTACTACTCATTATCGTTGGCACTTGAACTGGAAGTAGTGTCTTGATACATGCAATTAAAATGGCGCCATTGCTTTGGAGTGGTGTTATTTGAGAATTTTTAGTCAAGCTTAATTCTGGTCTTTTTAGTTATAGTGATACTTACTTAAGTCTTAGGTTTGTTTTGTGTGCTTATGCTTTGAAATAGAGGAGGTGAGCATGTCGGGCAGTAATTGCGAATAAATGGATTTTCCTTCGTTAGAAGTGATGATGTTTAGGGATCGCATTCTAACCTTCAAACAATTGGAAGGTTAAAGGATTCATGAGTCCTGGATAAGGTTTAAGGCACTGCTGGTTCAATGCCCAACTCATAAAATACCCGATGTAGTCCTTCTGGAATGTTTTTACAGGAGTCTTAGTCCCGGGAATAAGGTGTTAGCTGATCAACTCATCCCGAGTGGTATTGCACACCAGCCCTATGTGATAGCAACCCAACTACTTAATCACATGGTTGAGACAAACCAAGAAGTCGAGAGGGACTTCATCTAAACTACACTGGTAACTTAGTTGGATGATTTGGCCAACAAAATATCAGAGATTGAAGTCTAGTGCAAAGGAAAAGAAAGATACATACCCCCTTATTAGTGGAAAATATTTGAGAACAATGACACTAAACGTGTCAAGGATACGCTATTAATCATTCTCCAAAAGATCAGTGAGCAAGATAGAGTGTTGGAAGATATAAAGGAGAATATTGAAGTGCTAAATTAGATAATCAGTTCTCACTCTACATCTATCGAGCTAATTGAAACTATCATGGCTCATGTACTGTGTCAGCTTTACCCAAATAAACAATTGGGGTTACCTAGTTGCACTTGGGCCAACCCCAAAAATAGAGTTCGATGAAGGACTTGGGTCGTGCCACAACGTTAACTAAGGCGCTTCTTGGGAGGCAACCCATGGTTTTATCGATTTAAATTGTTATTTTAGAATAATGGTTTGTTGATATTGTAGGCTAAAGTGTTGAAAGTGTTTGAAAAGTGCAGATTGGTGAGCTTAAAGTCCAATCGGTGCATCACCGAAGAGGTTGGTGACCCTGACATAAACCATCGTTGGACTCAAAACAAATTCAAATGGGAGTTTGTAAACTTCGGTGACCCCAGGAAATTATTGGAGATTCACCGATCAAGTCGGCGGTCTCGATCTTGTCCACCGTTTGGACCCCCACCATAACTAAAGGTCCTGTAAATCTAGGTGATGTAAGTCACCACTCGGCATGTCACCGAGTTGTTCGGTGAGCATGACTAATATCGCCGAATGAGCAAAAACTGGACGGTTTATTAAAAGGCCAAAGGTTTAAATTTCAAACTCTTTCACTTTCCCTCACTTTTCATCTTCCCAAACTTGCACCTACTTAGTATTTTTTACATTTTCGCATTTTTGAGAGTCTTTTAGTTGATCGATTGGTGCTTGGATTTGGATTACATTGCCTCCTAGCTATTCAATCTTATCGTAAATAACATTTAAGGTTGGTTTCCCGAATCCCACATAGATTTTTAGCAACTTGTACTCTTATTCAAGAAATATTATGTTGTTGATGTGTGTTGGGCCTCTCTGATAAGATTAATATGCTTAAATGCCAGTTTTAATTTGAATATATTGCTCGTATTATTTTGATTGTTCAAATCCCATAATTTGGTGCATTGAAATAGACTAAATTTTGTGGGGTTGTGCTTGTATGTTATGGGTAGTCTTTGAATTTGAGTTGTGCATGATTTGATTATATTTTTGGGGGTGGTGGGGTTGAATTAGAAAAATTGGGTTGAAAATAGGCACGTTGGGTAGTTTGGAGAGCTGGGTCGAGCTCGCCGAACCACTCGGCAGTTCGCCTAGTGTCCCCATCTCTCCTTTAATTTCATGCTTTATTTGATGTTGTGTTCTATAACTTTCAGCGAGAAGCCTAAGGTTGCCGATGGCACTTGGCGACTGGCCAAAACTTTTCTTGATCGCCCTTTGTCTGTGCCCCTATATCCTTTTCTCACTGTAACTTTCGGCGAGCTAGTTCTTGCTTGCTGAAGGCTATCGACGAACCGCCGAAAGGCCTTCCCATCTCCAACTTGCCAAGAACTTTTAAGTTGCCTGCCAAAGCGATTTGGTTACTCGCTAACCAGTTCGGCGAGTCTGCCTGCAACTGATTTTCTGTGATTTTGTTCGAATGTTTTCTAACTTTGTCTCGATGCTTTGCAAGCATGGCTAGACCTAAGGTTGCTGGTAGAGACATGCCATCCTGAAACAAGGCCAAGGGGATTAAACTGAATGATGATGCAACTGCATCCAGGGGAAAGGCCATAAAACTCCACACAACCGGTAGGAAAGGAAAGGGTAAAGGCAAGACCCCTGCATCACCGGAGGCAAGCTCCGACAATGATGGTATCTATGACACTTACCTCACCACTTCTAAGAGTGATGGTGAGCATCATGAGACTCAAACTACATCTTCTGATAATGATGAGCTGGTAGTAGCACAGAGGGCAAAGCTACGTTAAAAAAGAATGAATGATTCGTCTAGCATCCAAACTCTTCAAGCTACCACTCCTCCTCTAGTTCCAGCACAAGCAATGGTTCTTGCACCACCAGTACAGGGCCTGCCTCCAAAGTTGATGAATGGATTAAAGACTGAGGGACTGAGGACAAAGATTAAGGAGAAGCATCTATCAACTGATGGGGTCATTGCTAGATACCTTGAAATTATGAGTTGTTTGAAATCTCATAAGTTCCAGATCTTCACAAAGCCCCATGGCCCATATATTCCAAGCTGGGTTAGGAAATTACACAATATATACAATGCCTTGATACCACAAACAAAGAAGCAGGCAACAATATGTAAATTGGTTGACGACGTTGTTATGCGGGGAAAGAGGGTGCAATGCGATTTTTTTACCATTAATGATCTCCTAGAGTGCACTACGAGACTGGAAAATGACTACCTGTATATGATCAGGACAAAGACGCTTGACAACATGAAGCTTCTACGATATCTGATTACACTCTGAAGTTGTTGGAGGTAGGGGCCCCAATAGAAAAGAAAGACTTGAATGTACCAACGAGGTATTGGTTTGGCTTTCATCAACAACATGATCATGCCCTCCTAATACCAGTCTATTCTTCGCTTGGCCAAAGCAGCCTGTCTAGGCTGCATCATTGATGGGACGAGACTAAATCTGGGACTGATTATAGCGCAGGAGATGCTCATGAGGGTCAAGCAGTGGCAGACCTCACTTCCCTTCCAGGTATTGATTACTGAGCTATGCAGACAGGATTGGGTACCTAGAGATGCAACGAAGGATGTATAAGTGATGCCCACATCCTCCACTGATATTCAGAGGATCAAAGCTGAATATCTTAAGGATTAGGCAGAGAAGAGGCAGAAAGCTGCCCCAATGGACCCTTCCCCGGTTGTGGACACAACCTCTACACCAACAGAGGAATGTTTGCCTACTCCGGCCCATAAGCCCTGATGTACCTCTACTGTAATGACCCGAGAGCACCCCCTAGTCATTACCGGCGTATTCGACCTCTCGGAGGTCTTATACAAGCCCTTAGCATTCTTCATAGCATTTATCATAGAAAAATAGCAGAAAATTTATAACTTCTTTCCTAATATAACACAAGACTTAAATGTCACCTTATTTAAACCTTTAATACAAAATCGAAGTACTACGTCTCAAGGTAGCTATGTTAAAACATGACTACAACACAAGATGGACACAACCCTTACAATACAAAAGAAACTACTATCTAGTACATAGAACTTAAGGAAACTCTTTAACATAAAGGTCCTTGAATCTTTAAGGACACACCCGAACTTGGGAAAAGTATGCCAAGCTCATCACTTCTAGGAAAGGCACTTTAGCCACCACCGCCTACACTTGGTGTAAAAGATGAAGAAGAATGGTGTTAGTACAAGAATGCACTAAGTATGATAACCATACAAAAGATGCTTTTAAAAGGACATTTATTTGGAAACTATGCATCATGCCTTTTTAGAGAAACTTCAAGAACATTTAGTACATAGGCACAATATAAACCACATCCATCATCATACACACGGAAAACATTCATAATACCACATAGAGCCACTTATAACATTTTAGGCACATTCAATGCATACAATACATTACCGTCCTCTTTATCTTAACTCTTTTCCTCAAGCAACGCTTAGGGAATACTTGGTGCAATGTACCGCCTTAAGGTTACCAAAGGTGAACTTACATATAGCCTTCATCAATCTAGCCACATATATTCATATAGTCATAAGCACACTATAAGACATAGTCTTCACATAGGAACCATCGCCTAAGACAAACCCCAAGTCACACTAGTGCAATGTGCAAGCAGCATCCCATAATACTACTCACACCAAGTGTTCCTAGGAAGCAACCATAGACTAGGTACATCATATTCAACAAGTCATAACATCTTCATTTAACATTAGACATAGGACCAAGATACTTCATAACATCATATAAGGACTCATTCATATACTACATCATTAGTCATAACTCATTCAGCTCATATCATGGGTAAACCACCCTCACAACTCCTTCACAAGCTCACTTGTGCAATGTATACATGGAGTCCCATACCCCCACATATACTAAGCAAACCCATTAAGAAGTCATAAGTGTAATTCACATGTATAATCATACTTCATGTCTTGACATAAGTAAAGTCAACCTTAACATGCTTTGATATTAACATACATAGACCATAGTCTTCATTACATAAACAGCCTAATCATAACCTCCCTTAGAGTGCACTTGTGCAATGCATAAGTAGGGTCCATAGTCCTACCTACACTAAGTAACTCTTCAAGAAATCATGAATGGAGTTCATAATCTTATCTTAGTTCATTTCTTAACTTTTGGGAGATATTACCATAACTGACATAGACCATGTGAGCTACATGGAATCCGGTGTTCTACTCCCACACCGAAAAGAGAGGGTACTACTTGCCAAAGTAGGACCTACATACATAATAGATATCTAGTGGATCCACTAAGCAAAGACCTACGGGGGCACGTAGTTATGGAACAAGGAGATTTCTACTAGAAAACCTTGACCTACTAAGCGTGGAGGTTTCCATCTCATGAGACAACATCTATGTTGGGAACCCGGACTTGCTAAATGTGAAGGTTCTCTTGTGGGAAGCCGAACTTGCTAAACGTGAAGCCCCCACTCTCATTTTTCATGTTCACTCAGATTTAAGCTCCAACTCCCTTTTTAAATATCTTTAAGCCTTTATTTAACATTAGTTCATAAAATAGGCTTTAGGGATATAATCCCTCATATCATATAGCTCAAAGGTTTCTAAGATGCGAATGACCTTTCATCATATAACCTACATTATGTGAGAATGACCATTCACATAGTCATACCATATTCATAACATAGTCTAGTTTTGAGTACAATTAAGGACACCTTTCAAGAGACTCACTTTCACTAGATTATCATAAACCTTATTCATTCATTCATGTGTATGTCTACATATGTGAGAAAGACTTTCACATAAACACTTTTATATAACACATATTCATACTGAAACGACCCAAAAAATTCCTAAAAATGTGCTTCGGAAGTTACCGGAAGCTTGTTTTAGCTATATCTAAAAATCCATTTCATTTTTTGAAAATCCGACTTCATATTCTCGTTTAGGGGGTCAAATTGAGTGGAAAATGGGTCTAACCCAAATTTTAGAGCAACCGTATCAAAATCCAAAATTTCCAAGTGAAGCCTTTTTCGAGGGTCTACTTTGGAGGGTCATATCTCCTATCACACAAATAATTGGGTGGCCCATAATATATCCATGGAAATACCTTTGAGTTAGCTACCCAACGCACTTCGTTTTACCTCATTTGGAGTTCATACGAAGAAGTTATGCCCATTTTCGTAAAATCGGTCCGTGCAGGAAATGCAATTTCCAGTGACCAAAATTACTGTTCACCCGCCTCATTTTTTTTTCTAAGTGTTGGACCCATTTTTTCCAAAGGGCATATGTTATTTCCTATATAATATTAATTCAACTCCCATCTCTAAAACATTTCCCAAAACACCTCTCCCATACTTAGACACATTTTCTCTCAAGTTCTCTCAAGAACCCTAATCCAAAACCTTCCTCAAGATTGAAGAGACTCTTGCTCCAAGTTCCAAGCTTCCATTGAAGACACTCTCAAGACCTTCATAAAAACTCAAGGTATGTGGTGTTGAACTCATGGATCCTTCCACCCATAGTGCCTAGTCTGTATTCTATTCACTAATCCATGGTTTAAGTTGAGATTCATAAATTAGTATTGTTCCTTGTATAAATTTCCTGCACAAGTGAATTTTAAACATGAAAAGTGATTGTTTTGAGCATGTTGTGACTCTAGAACTTGAATCTAAATTTGGAATGGATGTGGAGATTTTTCATGTGGTCTTGTGGGTGTTAAAAGGAGTTGTTGTAGGTTGTTCACTGGTTTGGCTGCATAATTACTACCCTATCTTTCATGCTCTTTGATCCCATTACATGCCTTCAAGGTGTTTAACAAAATGTCCAATTATAGAGAATTGATGAATTGATGCTTTAGGGCTAGAGTTATGAAATGTGTGGCATTCCAGAGATGTGTTGATGACAAACTAAGCTTGTGTATATGTTCATTCCATACATGAAATTGCATTAGATCCTAATGTGAATTTCCTATATAAAGTGTTGCATGACCATGCCCGGTCCGGGGGAAAAGAACCGGATAACCATGTGAGAGGTTTATATCTCACCACCTAGGATGCTTGGGGTGTGACCAACATTAACCATGTGAGAGGTTTATATCTCACCACCTAGGATGCTTGGGGTGTGACCAGCATCAACCATGTGAGGGGTTTATACCTTGCCACCAGGGTGTCCGGGTGTGAACGGCATCCCCCATCCTAAGTTGGGGTTATAGATTGGTTGGATCATGCACACACATATGATATCTTCTATTAGTATAGATTTACTTAAACATGTTTTGACTTCACTTTGATCATGCATCCTCATATTGTTATTCATTATGCCTATGGAACTATTTCTTGCATTTCGATTGTGTCCTTGTCTATTGTTGTATTGCACCCCACATACTTAGTACATTCCAAAGTACTAACGCATATTTTGCCTACATGATGTCACCATGTAGGGACCGGAGCTACTCTTGATCCTTCTCTCCATCCACGTGGCTAGTACGGTGCTTATCCGAGTTTGTTGGTGAGTCCTCAATGATTCGAGGGCTATGTTATGTTTCCTACTCCTATGTTTTGAGACTTTAGCTTGCAATTGTATTTTGACTATGAGGGGAGCTGGTAGTATGTCATGGCCCCCGTCCTATCTATGTATGTAGAGGTGTGCGTTGGACAAGTACTTTGTAAATGAGCTTGGATCTTATTCTATGATGTTATTTTGAAATGGTTTGCCCTTAGTCCCTAATTCCTGTTATTTAATGTTGAATATACTTCCGCGACCGATGAAGTGTGATGACAAGTTTGAGAGACTTGTTTGGGGTTCCTTCGGGTTCCTCATTCGTCATGTCACGTCTAGGCCCTAGGCTTGGGTCGTGACACATACCTTGCTAATCATACACTTTGCATGCATATTAAGATGTGAGAGTGCATATAAGAGTAAACCTTTCAATAGACACCATAACACATCATATTCATAGCTATACATATAGAGTGTTGTGTGTGCATATTGGTCCTCATAGTGACATATTAACAACAACATTGATATTGAGTGTTCTTCCCTTAAAGGGATCACAACACATTCACAAAGTCCCCAATTCATGAGCAATTCACATATAATGCCCTTCAGGATTCTAGACCACACACTCACATTTCATCATAGGAGACAAGGACACATTCAACATTGAATAGGTACTCCTAACATGTATATGATCAAACATTCATATGGGGTCATATAGGTAGGGGTCATTCCACAATAGTACCTAACATAATCGATCATGTAGACCACACCTTATTCCGAACATTGTCATTCTCATTATACTCCTCATTATCATCACACTTTAAATATCATGCTAGCATTGAGGATTTTGTGCATAACCTTTATAGCATAACTTCATAAACATATGCATCATAATCATCAATTCACTTCACATCTATCACATTCAAGGCCATGATCTCAACATGCATAGATTGACAAGAAGTGAACACCTCCACCATAAGTGGATCAAACCACACAACATAAATTCTCATACTATATACTAGAAGTTAGGTCAACTTACCAATTCTCCAAGCCATGATAACCAAGGATCAATCCTAAAAAATTCATAATCAATTGACATAGGTAGAAATAGGAATCAACAATGTAATTCAATATCATAAACATAGTCTAAGTACAATTCCATAAACAATGGGATCAACCCATAACTTTTCCCATAAGGCCATAATCCTCAACTCATCAATATACCAACAATTCAACATGAATAAGTATATATAATCATAATAAACATCAATACAATCTAATCTAAACATAATTTCACCAATAGAGATCATATTCACAAAGACCCACATCATAGGCCAATTTTCAAGAATTTGGGGATCAATGGGTTCTTCAAGAATTCTTTTGAAAATTGTCTTAAAAACATTAATTCCACATGAATTCATCAATAGAATGATTTATAAAATTGTTTGACAAGGAACCCATGTTTAAATTGAAATTGGAAATTTTGGTCTTTCAATCACTTTTGAAACCATTTGATAGAACTACTTGAATGAGAGGTTATTCAAGAATCAAGAGTCACCATACCTTAATTATTGAAGACCCGTGAAATTGAAGAATAAATCAGTTGAAAACCCATCTTCTAGCTTGAGCTTCATCAAGGTCTTCAATGGAGTTTTTGAGAGAATCTATTTTGAGAGGGAAGGGTCAATTTGAAGAATGGGGTCTAATTTTTGGTTTTGGGGTTTTAACCAACTTAAAATACCATAAAATAGGTAGAATAACCGTTTGTAATAATTCCCCAAAGTACCCAAACTACCCCTCACTTAGTTGGACCTTTTTAAACAAGTAAAACTTGAGTTTTATTTTTGCAGATTTCATCGGGAAACAAGTTTGCGATGCGGAGGTGTTCCCATAAGTTTTTTGGAAAGTAAATTCGAGACAGTAGAGTCTGCAACATGTTCGCGACGCAGACCAAACATTTGGCCCATGGTGGAGCTAGTCCTCGACGCGGACATGCTCCCTCAAAGCACAACTTCAAGATGCCTTAGCAGCTTGCTTGGCCAAGGTTGGGGTCCCCCTAGGGGACCCTTCGGGTGGCCCCCGGGGTGTCGTATCCGAATGTTTTGACCTTAAAAACATTTATTAAGACACTAGGGTCACCTCTACTAATTTTAGACTCCAAACAACACATAAAAACAGCCTATAAGCCTAAATGACCATACCTTTACACTTAGCACCTTTTCAAGCCTTGAAAAGACCTCTTTTTTTATCTTGAATGAGCTGAAGCAAAAGTCAATGGGAAAATAATGGCAAACCTATGGGTGAAATCATACATTGTGTTTATCTTTGAGAGTGTGAGTGTTGATCTTGATTACGAAACTTTAAATGATTGAAACTTTGAGTGAATATGGAATCATTCTTTGTGTGAGGGAATTTGAATACCTTTGTTGAGCTTGAACTTACAATTGAAGCAAATATAGTGAGCTTGAGATTCGTTGGTAATGGTGAGTCATAACTTGAATCTTCGATTGCACAATTGATCCTTGCACAAGTAAGTTGAGTCATTTTGTGTGCATTTATGATTGAGTCTTGTGTAGCACTGCTTGAAACATCCTTTTTGAACTGCTGAACCTGATTTTCACTTGAGGACAAGCAAAAGTTTAAGTTGGGGGTGTTGATGAGTCCACGATTTGGACTCTTTTAGGGCTTTATTTTTATAGATTTAGTGTCTTCAAATGCATATTTTATCTCAATAACTGATGTATATCCTTGAGTTTCATGTATTTCGAGTTAGAGTCAAAGCATTGACATTGTTGGACAAAAAGGAACGAGGAACCTGAAAGAACGAAGAAAAGACATCTTGAGGATCGCCTAAACCATTAGGCGAGTCATGAAATGGCTATGGTCTCACCTAATGTTCCAAGGTTCCAAGCTATGTAGGAGAATATCAAGTCGGTGAAATAACTGTGTAGTCGGTGAGTCACCAAAAATTTCCGCGATACAGTGCTATATCTGCCAAAGTTACAGATCTTGAATTTGCTGGAGGCCAATGCAGAAAGGCAATGAACCAAACTGAAGGGTGGATTGGAGATCCCGACTAACTGCGCTGAGTGGTCCTTCGCAGCACACTTTTTGACAACTATAAATACTTGTTTGAGTTTTTAGTCTAGAATCAACTTTTACATTCAATAACCATTTTTAGAGTTATTCAATTTTAGAACTTTGCTTTTGGAGACAATTTTCCTTATCTTTGCATATTTTAAAGATTCCTATTTTGATGAAATTAGAACTGGGTATTGAAGATTCTTCATCTTAGACATTTGTAAAGACCATATCAATCATACCTAATTGATGGAAACACTTTTCTGTATCGATTTCTATCTCTTTACTATGTCTAGCTAAAACCCAAATTCCTATGGTGTGATTATGTGATTATGGGTTTAATTAACTGCTAAGTATTGCTAATTGATTTTTTATTCGCTATTTAAAAGTGATTTCGTTCAGTAGTTGTGTTTGAATTTAATGGGGTTGTAGTTGGAAATACAATTTTAACTTCGTGTAATTGGCTTGCACGAGATAGAGGTTTTAAAACCAAAACTATTGAATCAATAGTTTGCAGTTATTGGGTTGTCGTGGGTTCAGATCGGAGAGAGGGAATCTTAAACCCTCTCTCACACATTCAGCTCGAGAGAGTTAATGGACTAAGGTGAAGGATGTGCTTCATATCCACTTATTGGTGTTCCAGAGAAACCGATTTGATTAAGGGTAAATTGTTCGAGAGAAAGTTTACCCCCACTATTGACTAGCTTAGTCACCAATTTACAACGATTTTCTATCAATAACATTTACCGAATTGTTTATCTTAGCCCATAATCCTATCACATCCCAAGAATCCCGTCTCCATATTTGAATTTCTATATTATTTGTTCTTTTTAGTTGATAATTGACTACAAACCCCCCCTTTGGTAATATTCACTTGTGTCACCTTTAATTTGATATGTTTTTACTCGTAAATGTTTATAGATATGATTGACTTGAACACATTTTTGCTTTTCTATTGATTCTTAATTACGAACCGCTCCCTTGGAACTCGACCCCAACTCACTAGTTAGGTTATATTACTACTCACGATCATTGGCACTTGAACTGGAAGTAGTGTCCTGATACGTGAAATCACTTACGAAGGGGGACCACGCTTCGTAGATCAAACCACGACTTGTGGACTTGTTCGATTGTTCAAGCCCCTCAAAACCAAGCCACATCCCCAAACCACGCTTGACCAGGATGGGGGCGTAGTCCTGACAACGGTTCGTGGTTTGGTGTGCTTGGTTCACCCCTACAAAAGCTGCCATGGTTCGGCCAATGTCGAGGTGATTTGGTAAATTCACCCTAAGTCTAGTTAGGTTGGGTGACGGTTTTAATTCGTTATTTATTGTATTTTAAGGGTTTTTAAAGCATTAAAACATATTTTAGACGTCATTATTTCAGAAAGCAAAATCAAAACCTCCCCTCCCCTCCAAAGCTCTCTCTCTCTAGAAACCTCCATTGGAGGTGAAGATTTCAAGCTTGCAAGGTTAAATCTTCATGTTTTTCAAGGAATTTTCATGGGATTTCTCCATTAAAGGTATGGTCATCTTCATCCTCGACTTATTATCTTTCAAGGAGCCAATTTCAAAAGTGATTTCAAGTTTTCAAAGTTTACCCAAAAAGTGTAGTTTTCAATCTATGCATGGGTTCGATTCAAAATGATTTCTACAGGCTTTATTGCATTGAATTATGAATGAATTGTGGTTTTCAAGTTTAATTAAGATTATTTCTTCCTACAACCCATGTTTTCCCCCAAATTCCTAAGTTGTGAATTGAGATTGGGAATTGGTTAATTATGCAATTATGTTGAATTATTGATGTTTATATTGAAATAAGTGATTGAATCATGTCATAGTAGTTTGGATTTATGGGTGGATGTTGGATCATGGCCTTCAAAGGGTATGTTATGAGCAAATTACATGTTGAAGTAGCATTGTGCTTGAATTATTGATCCACTTGAAAGGTAGAGGTGTTTAAAAACTATTTATGATTATGAAGTGAATTAAATGTGTGTGATTACTATGGATACATTATGATCATGTTTAGAAGGCAATTGTATGAAGGATGATGCTATATGTGAAAGGTTATTATCACATGCTCACACAAACTCATGAATGAATAATGAATGATGTTCTATGATTATGTTAATGATGAAGTACTTATTGAAAGGCTATTCTCAATTGTACTCTAATGAATTATAATGACTTGTTGTGAAAGAACTGTGTCACAATAAAGGGATTCTTAGGTGAAAGGCTATTCTCATCTTTGAATCTATGAGCTTTCCAATGAATTAATGTTAGGTTTGAGATGGATGCCGATACGTTAGTTGAGGCGTGGTATCTAGTAGAATTCTCTTATCCCATAATAATGAAAGAATGTAATGAATGTCAAATAGTCCGTGGGGAATAATGCTAAGCATCGAGTGGATATGGATTGAGATGGACACTCATACGTTAGTTGATGTGGGGTGTATAGTAACAATATCTTAGATGGATGCCCATACTTGAGTTGAGGCGGGGCATCTAGTAGCAATCTCCCTACCCCTTAAACTAAGTGCCCACATTTGTCTAGCTAATGGATCTACTTAAGCTAAAAACAATGGTCCTACCCTAGGAAAGTAGGAATCCCTTATCCGGTATGGGTGACATCGAGATTCCATGAATTTCTCACATGATCTAGGTCGGTAAAGGCTTGCCCCCACAAATAATGTTAATGAACTATGGCTTCTTAATAATGTACTACTTAGTGTAGATGGTTGTATGGGATGCCATCTATGCATTGCACAATTAGGCTTTGAGAGAGGTTGTGGTTGGTTTGTTTATAATGGTAAGTGTAATGAATATGCTCTTATGATGATGCTAATGAAGAATGTTGATCTAATGTCTAATGAATGAAGGTGCTCTTAATGTAATGAAGTTAATGAAGAAGGTGACTTATGCTTAAATGAGATGATGCATGCTATACTTGGATTATATTATGAGTTACTTCCTTGTTATGACTTATTGAGTATGAATGTGTCTTGTCTATGGTGACTTCAAAGGAGTACTTAGTGTGAGTAGTAGTATGGGATGCTACTTTAACATTGCACAAGTATGACTAAGGGGTTGTCCTAGGTGATGGTCCTTATGTGATGATATGACTTATGAAGTGTTTATGTCTCTTGTGTATGAGTATTGTATAAAGATGCAAAGGTTGAATGGTAAGTTCACTTTTGGTGACCTTGAGGTGGTACTTGGTGTGGATAGTAGCATGGGACGCTATTCATACATTGCACAAAGTATAGCTTGAGGGTTACTTGAGATGAAGGCTTAATGTGAAGGTAATTGTTTATATGATGATTGAGTTCTAATGTGGACTAAGTGACTTACATGTTGATTATGTTTCTAATGTGGTCAAATGACTTGTATGTTTATTATGTATATTATGCCTCTTAAGCTTATGTTCATGAAGTTTTATCAAAACAACATATATCATGACTTTCAACAAAAATGTCCATTTAAAGAATGTTTTTTCATGTCTATCATACTTAGTAGTTAATTTTGCTAATCCCATTCTGTATGTTTACTACAAATGTAGCTTCCGGCAATTTACTGGTTTTTTCTAGTGAAGCTTGGATTTGAGTTCCCCAAAACTTATTGGTATGTCCTCATAGATCGAGGACAAGTATTTAGATGTTCCTTTCTTTTTATTTAATAGAGAACTATTAAGAATTCGATTGTAAAGGGTCATGACCCTATTTTGTTTCAAGTATGTTGTTTAGATGGCCATATATGATGATAGACTTCCGCTTGCTTTTAATGTTTTGATTGTTGGATTTATAAAAGAAAAGTTTTAATTCCACACTATTTCTAAGTATCTATGTTATGAATGCTATGAGGCTTGTATAAGACCCCTTCGGGGTCGAGTACGTTGTGTCGCTTCCAGGGTGTAGGCTTGGGTCGTGACAAACATGGTATCATAGCACAAGGTTTTGGGAATAGTCTTAGGGTTGATGTCTCACAAGCCACGTCTAATAGAGTCTTATTCATAGGTGTGAGTCGCGACAGGATATAGGACGTTAGGAAGTTACACTTCTTTCATTATTCTTGAACTCAAGTCTTAGAGTTTAGCTTTATAAGTATTCTTTTCCTAATCCTTCTCTTGTGTTTATAGGATATGAATACAAGAAGGATTCCTACAGGGAGAGTGGAAGAGGAGAATGTGAATTAGAGAGTTCCTGCCCAAGATCCTTAAGGTGGACAAGTTTCGATGGATCCCCCGACCTCGACCAATGAAGATATTAGGTCAGCTTTTCTAACCTTAGCCCAAGCTATGACGGCTCAAGTTAATTGGGATGTGAGGCCTAGGGTGAATGCTAATGAGAGTACGATTGCCTCAAGGTTGAGAGACTTTGTGAGGATGAATCCTCTAATATTTCTTGGCTCTAAGGTGGGAGAGGATCCCCAAGAATTCTTGGAAGAAGTATATAAGATAGTCAATGTTATGGGGGTAACCTCTAGAGAGAAGGCGGAGTTGGCTTCCTATCAATTGAAAGATGTTGCCCAAGTGTGGTTCACTCAATGGAAGAGCAATAGGTCTTTAGAAGCGGGCCCTATAGAATGGGAGGAGTTCTGGAGAGCATTCCTTGGTAAGTAATTTCCCCATGAAAAGAGGGAGGTTAAGGTGGAGGAGTTTATAAACCTTAGGCAAGGTAGCATGAGTGTTGAGGAGTATTTCTTGAAATTTACCCTATTGTCTAAGATAGTCCATCCTTGGTGTCTAACCCAAGGGATGAGATGAGTAGGTTTGTGACCGGTGTATCCGACCTAGTTAAATAAGAGTGTCGTACGACGATGCTCCTTGATGACATAATTATCTCTAGACTTGTTGTGTATGCTCAATCTTTTGAGGAGTCCAAACTTGAGAGGAAGAATAGAGAGTTGAAGAGGGGTAGATTCGATGAACAAAGTCAACCAAGGTCTAAAGAGAGGTTCTACAATCAAGATTCCTCAATGGTCATCAAAGATAGGGTGTCTAACCCTAAAATTCAAGGAGGGAATGGAAGTGGTTCTTCTTTTGAAACACCTATATGTGCCAAGTGTGGGAAGCAACATTTGGGTAAGTGCCTTGCCAGAATGGATGGGTACTTTGGGTTTGGAAAGAAGGGTCATAAGATGAGAGATTGCCCAACACTCGTGGCAAAAGGAAGAGAAGCGAAACAAGTTGCTCTTAAAGGCCCGGATCTTCATTTTCCAAAGTGGAACCATTTCTATACTCTTCAAGCTAACAAGGACAAAGGATCTAATCCAGATGAAGGTATCGATAAGTGATAGTTCCTTATAGTTGTGAATATTGTATTGAGGTTCTTATGTTATTTCATGTTAGCCTTCATTGAGTTTTATCCTAACTGGGGGATATTATGTTGAATAGTAAGGTTGTTGAGAGTTCTGATATCCTTATCTCTTTAGTTCTATACCAATTCAAGCCTGCGACCAAAAGTTCCTTATAGCTGGTTTCATGTTTTGGAGTCATGTGTGATTATGAATTTCCACGGTCTCCTTATGTTACACATGTTCTATTTGAGTTTATGTTGTTATGAGAAAATGAGTTTTTATGATTTATATTCCTCATGTTGATGTGCATTTAGTATGAGTTGTCTCTATGCTTCATGAGGTTAAATGTTGAACATGCTTAAATATGTTTTTGAGAAGAGCTGCATAATTGCCTAATGATGTTATGATGAGCATGATATGATTTGGAGAAGGAAGTTCCTCCAGTGAAATGAGAAATGTTGAAGTTTACATGAATAATGAGTTCGTAGATGTAGTTCCTACTTCTAGTGTGCATTAAACATGTTTGAGTTGGAGTTGATGTTTCCTCCTAAGTTTTATGCATTGTTTATGATGTTGCATGCATGATGGGCAGCTAGTCTTGAGTCATTAACCCCTTAATGGGTTTAAAGTGTCATTTGAGAACGAAGTTTTCAAGTCTTCAAACTTTACCCAAAAACCCTAATTTCCAATCTATGCATGGGTTCGATTCAAAATGACTTCTAAAGGCTTTATTGCATTGAATTATGAATGAATTATAGTTTTAAAGTTGAATTAACATGATATCTTCCTAGAACCCATGTTTTCCCCCAAATTCGTAAGTTGTAAATTGAGATTGGGTTGGTTGATTATGCAATTATGTTGAATTAATGATGTTTATATTGAACTAAGTGATTGAATTATGTCAGTTTCCTATTCTATTATAGTAGTTTGGATTTATAGGTTGATGTTGGTTCATGGCCTTGAAAGGGCATGTTATGACCAAATTACATGTTGAAATAGAATTGTGCTTGAACTATTGATCCACTTGAAAGGTGGAGGTGTTTAATTACTATGTATGATTGTAAAGTGAATTATATGTGTGTGATTATTATCGATGTATTATGATCATGTTTGGAAGGCAATTGTATGAATGATGATGCTATATATGAAAGGTTATTCTCAAACCCACACACTCGTGCATGAATAATGAATGAAGTTCTATGATTATGTTAATGATGAAGCACTTATTGAAAAGGCTATTCTCAATTGTACTCTAATGAATGATAATGACTTGTTGTGAAAGGACTTTCTCAAAATAAGGGGATTCTTAGGTGAAAGGCTATTTTCATCTTTGAATCTATGAGCTTTCCAATGAATGAATGTTGGGTTTGAGATGGATCCCATGCGTTAGTTGAGGCGGGGTATCTACTAGCAATCTCTTATCCCATAATAATGAATGAATGTAATGAATTTCAAATACTCCGTGGGGAATAATGCTAAGCACCGAGTGAATATGGATTGAGATGGATACTCAAACGTGAGTTGAGGTGGGGTATCTAATAACAATTACTTGAGATGGATGCTGATACATGAGTTGAGGCAGACCAACTAGTCGCAATCTCTGTATCCCTTAAACTATGTGCCCACATAGGTTTAGCTAGTGGATCCACCTAAGCTAATAACAATGGTCCTACCTTAGGCAAGTAGGAATCTCTTTTCCAATGAGAGTGACAACGGGATTGCATGAATCCCTTATCCGGTGAGCAATCCCTTAATCTGTAGGTAATGGTTTATATGATGATTGAGTTCTAATGTGGACTAAGTAACTTACATGTTAATTATGTTTCTAATGTGGTCAAATCACTTGTATGTTAATTCTGTCCTATATTATACCTCATATGCTTATGTTCATGAAGGTTTTATCAAAATGGAATATATCATGACTTTCAAATACAATGTACGTTTTAGGCATGTTTTTGCATTGCTGTCATACTTAGTACTTAATTGTGCGAACCCCATTCTCTATGTTTACTACAAGTGTACATTTTGGGAATTGAGTGATTTTCTCTAGTGAAGCTTGAATTAGAGTTCCCCAAGACTTATTGGTATGTCCTCATACATTGAGGACAAGTGTTTCTATGTTCCTTTCTTTGCATGTAATAGACTATTGTTAAGAATTCAATTATAAAGGGTTGTCATCCTATTTTTTTTCAAGTATGTTATTTAGATGGCCATATGAGACGTTAGACTTCCGCTTGCTTTTAATGTTTTGATTGTTGGATTTATAAAATGTTTTAATTCCGCACTATTTCAAAGTACCTTATTATGAATGCAATGAGGCTTGTATAACACCCCTTCGGAGTCGAGTAGGCCATGGCACTTCCAGGGTGTAGACTCGGGTCGTGACATCAATGATGCTGATTAAAGGTAATGTAGGTCAACGTAAGAAATTTTAGTACCTCTTTTTTATATGCATTTATTAAATTAACCATATCTCATTTAAAAGCAGTTATGTACAACTAGGTGATAACAACAACAAAGTATCAAGGAAATTAAAAATTAATGTTATGCACTTTTAGTCTTCTAATGATTTCAGTGAGGTCAATTATTTCCAACAAGGTTATCAATCAAGTATGTACTAATTATCCTTCCAATATTTAGTTAAAAAATCCATGATAATATTAACAATAATTACATTCAACACATAAAATTTGGCCTATCAAGTATAAGAAGACTTATATAGCCAAATAAAATATACTTTCTACAATATATGTTTGAGCTAATGCACAGCCGGAGATGCTCGTAGATGAAGAGACTCGTACTGATAAGGTTTTATAAAATAAAGCATTTGTAGTATAATAAAATGACAAGAACAAAAAGAGCGAAAGAGGGAGATTAAAGTAATAGTAGTAGCTTTTCTCTATTAATGAATGTTTTTCTTTTCACTTACTCTTGCCTTATTTCTTACTTTGTAACAAGAAGATACATATATATACACACACTTGGGAACCAAGTATAATACATGGATAACTATTTGCCATGTAAATAATTGGCCACCAAGTATAATATATGGATGGTTAGATTACAACACATTATATGTTGTGTGTATATCTATCGTACATATAATGATAGTGTGGTACAGATATGTTACAACAAAATATATGTATATGGACATGCATTTTACAACAATTTATACTTTATACTATGATATTTCAATTTTTAATGACTTTTCCTAAATCTCGTTCTGGGAACTTGTATTCCACGTTTATCCCAAAATATTTGTGTTGATTTTGTATTGAAAAGGACTTGTTTTATTCATATTGAGATATGGAAGATTGACATGATAGGAAACGGGTAGTTCAGTGGTGGGTAGAGCATGCAAGACATCCATAAATGAATGTTGTAAGTCTCCATTTCCATTCTCATACCCTTTGAGACTACACATGCCATGAATGTTGGGGGGTTTTAACTACAACCATTACTTCTTGATTCTCCATGAGTATATTGAAGATCAAGGAGTAACCTTGCAGACTCATTACCAACCAAGATGTCAAAGTTGTGGTGGGGATCAAAGGGGCAGATGTGTAAATGGTAGTTGCTCCTACAATTTGGGTGTTTACTAGATAAAGAGGGAAGGGAAATTTCCGGTTCATCATGCAAAAATTGATTTGTGAAAAAGTTCTTAGGGGAAGTGATTTGCTTCTCCTTCATTGAAGTACAGTCGAAGTCTGTGTAACACCCCGAATCCCAAATAGACAAAAATGCAAATTTTCAGAAGTTACAGGTGTAACCCATGGTTGCCACCTACGAACCGTATGGTGACCCACGGCTCGTGATGGTGGTCTGTGGATTACCACCTATAGCCTTCATCAGAAAGACTCAGAAAAATTGGCTAAGGGTAGACCCACGGCAGGACCTACGGACCGTAGGTCAGTGATACACTCAAATTACACCTCCCTAAGGAAGTATAAGCGATCGTTATCAAGTAAAGAACCCAACTTGGAGGCTGGGGTTGATCCCACGAGGAATATGGTTTATACTTAAACTTAACTTACACATATATTCTTTTAGTCAACGTACTTCCGAAACAAGTAATTAAAGAAGGGGGGAATTTGGGAAACAAATTCTAGAAATTATTTGAACAATGAGTGAGCAAGATTCAAACTTTAGTTGTTATCAAGATGAGAGAGAAATTAGGGTGTACATGTTCTCCATAAGCTCATAATGCGGTAATCCTAGTAATAGCAATTCTTTCCTAGTGTATTACATGCAAAGTGATAAGTTAGGTATCTCTAATTCTTTGGTCCGACAACTAGAGAATTTCACCCCGCACCTTGGTTCGGCTACGTGTGTATAATTTACTAATCCTTACCATTACCTCATATTAGACGTCACATAGATGTATCGCTTAGTTTTCACCCTCGCACAATTCGACATTAAACTATTAGATAGTATCACACTAAATCTATGTGGATAATTCTTTTCTTATTAACTACCTCCTAGGTCTGGCAAGTAGCAACAAGGCGAGTTCTAACGTTTGCAATCGCTAAAAAGACTTCTAAACAAAAGAATCATCAATGCATGCAATAACATTATTTAAGAATTACTTAGTTACTAATCATACTTTGTTAATCACTCACGGTTCCCACAACCCTAGTTGTTGATTTATTTATCCATAATAGCAAGAACACAATTCATATTTTTAGATGAAGAAACAATGAACTTACATAATGAATAGAAGAAACCCAGAATCTCAACTTGAATTTCAAAGTCAAAATCTTCAAAATGAACTTAGGAAATTAAGAATTCCTAAAATTGCAAGTTAATCTCCGAAGCCAAAAACTCGGATAAAAGTAATGAAGTTTAACCCTAAAAAATGAGGTTTACATGCCCTATATATAGAAAAACAAGTCCGAACTAAAAAGGAAATGAAATAAGGAAATAATGTTTCAGGACGCAGTATCGATCTATGACACCAACCTATGAACCGTGGATTGACCTACGGTCCGTAGGTCCCTTCCGTGGCTCAGGACTTAGGCAAATTTTCCAACTTCAAAAATCTTAATCTTTGACGCAATCGACGGATCAACAGTACAGACCGTGATTCAATCCACGGTCTGTGGATCCTCCTCCATAGCTCCATACTTAGAATCTTCACAATTAAGTATTGGAACCCCCTCTCTAAAGCATTTGAAAGAAGAGTAGGACGGCCCGTAGGTTGATCTACGGTCCATCAATTGTAACCGTGGTTCCACACTTGGTCAAGAATTCCCTGATTTTCCTTCAGCCTTGCCTGTTTATCTACGTCTACCATCTACGGGGAGTGACTAGACCTACGGTCCGTAGGTCACGTTCGTAGATGCCCTTTTCTGCACAATGTTTAGCTGTGTCTCTCAACTTTTGCATCCGAACATATTTCTTGCAAACATGATAAAAATACAATAATACCAATACAAAATGGCCCTAGACACATTCAACTCTTAAGTGAAATGTTTTAAAAATACCATAAAATCATGGTATATCGACACCCTCAACTTAGATTCATTGTTTGTCCTCAACCGACGCACTAAGACTCTAAACAACACTTGTATAAAAGCAAGCATTTAAGCCCAAGCAATCACATGGCTCTCTATGCCGATTCTCTTTTTGCGTGCAAATATTTTCTCTTTGACTCGACAAGCTAACTCATGTGGATTAAAATATGACACACATCGACCAATCAACACATAACATACACTATTTTGCTCTCACCAAGGCACCAATTTTCCGACAATGCAACTAGTGCCTTACTTCGAATGAAATCCCTTTTTCACACAATGAATATGATTTTGAGTACAAGGATTCATTCAATAATCACACTCAGAAGTAATTTCAAGTACAATTAGTATTCAATACCATAGGCATACCCTTATTTTCACTGCTTAGACTCTACAAACTAGTTGCAAGGAGAACTATAGGACTTTGTTAGCTTGTAACGTAGGCTCAGGGTCAGGTGTGGTACATTTGGGTACTTTTTAGTGACTTTTGGCCCTTCTTGACATTCCACTAGCTTTTTACTTCTTCCTTGATCTATTTTTGGTGTCCTTCCATTTCAAGCTCTTTCCCTTATTTCCTTACAACATGGATGTGACTTTTGACTTTTTGACTCTTATTTTTCGCATTCTTTTTTTCTTTCACGTTCTTTGTGTTTTATTTCTTTCAACACTTTTGTTTTGCTTCTTTTGCACAAAGTCACATCCTCTTTCATACTTTTTCTCTTTTCAACACTAAACTCTTTTCATATCCTTTTTTCATTTGGTTTCCTTTTTCATAGCCACCCTCAACTTATGCATTTTGCATTAGTTGAGGTGCACAATGTCCGATGTCGGACCAGGCCAAGATAAAGGTAACTTTTGGGACTTGCCACCCTCAACCTAGGCTTTTGGCCTAAGTCAAGGTACACATATCCAAGGAGGGACCGGGGCCAAGACAATATTTTTAAGGGAAGGTGAGTTAGGTGAATAAAAAGAATTCATCAATTTAAGGCTCAAATATTTGGATAAAAAAGGAATAATGCTATCATTTGGTTAGATCATTTTAGGCTTAAGTTGTAACAACCCAAAAAATTCGTAGGTTGAACTAGAGCCTAACGTAAGGTCAAAACCTATAAATTAATTTCCCGTAGGTTAGTAGACCATCTAAATATGTTATGGGGGTTTAGGAGTCAAGGCCTAAAGGAGTAGTGCCAAGCAAAAAGGGGCAAGCCAAGGCTAGAGGCCAAGACTGCCCCAAACTTGGAGCTACTGCCTCAAACTCCACGGCCATCACCATGGCTCGTGGTCATGACCACAGCTAGTGGGAGGCTTCGTGGAGTTGCCTTGGCCAAAGGAGGAGAGCCTCCAATTGTCCTAGACACTGCCCCAACCTTCACGAAAGGGACCACATGTCCTGGTCCATTTAATGACTCGTGAACGTGGGTGTGACACCCTCGTAGTTTTTTTTAAGGAGTTGGAACAGTTTAGAGGAGCTACTGCCTAAGGCACCACAAGTACCTTGACAGGTCGTGGTGCACTTGACGAGGGGGAGGATGGCTCGTGAATATGCCTTGGCATGTTGAGGGAAGGCATTGAGAGCCTTGCCAAGGCCTCAAGACCACGACCTCCACCATGACTCGTGGTCATCACCACGGATCGTGGGAGGACTCGTGGCCATGCCTTGGCCTCGTGGGAGGCAGGAACACTTGAGGAGGCTACTGCCTCAACTCCACAGGCAGGACCACAGGTCGTGGTCCTCACTATGGCTCATGGAGTGGGTCATATGGCCTGGATGGGGGTCAATTAATAATGGACCTTAGGGTCATTTTCTTTTAGTCCATTTTAAGTGGCGGTGTTTTGGGTATTTTAGGGGTAAAATATATATTGGTTTTAAGTATAAATTTATATGTCTTGGTCAATATTCATAAACACCCATTTGAAAATCAAAAACCTCCCACTTCTCTGTAAAATTATCTCTAGACTCAAGAAGAAGAAGTCATTGGAGCTAGGGTTATGAAGGTTCTTCCCCAAATTTGTTAGAGTTCCTTTGTTGAGGTATGGTTTCTTTTCATCCTTGGGAATGTATCACCCAAGGAGCCCCTTCAAATATGTTTTCAAGATATCAAATTCCCCAAATCTAGGGTTTTCAATCTTCAACATGGGTCTTTTTCCAAAATGAATTTTATTGATTAATTGTGGTTAATTATGGTTAGTTATGGTGGATTGTGTGTAGAATGATGAAGAATTGATGTTGTTTACTCAAAAATTCCCTCTTGACCCATGTTACCCCAAAATCGATAAGTCATGAATTGATGTATGGGTTGATTGAGATTATGAATTTGTCAATTGAATATGTTTATGTTGATTAAGCTACATTAATTCCTTCCATATTATGTATCAATTGTGTATAATTGGGTTGATTGTGATTCTAAGACCCTTCAAGGTTAAAGGTATGAAGGTTATGCCTCTTTATGGGAATTATGTATGGGATTTGAATTACTTAGATAGTACTAATTCTATATATATTGTGTTGTTGTTGTGTTGATGAAAAGATCCCTCATCCCTATATCCTATGCACTTGGTTATGTATGAAGTATGTATGTATGTTATGCCAAGCCTATTGTGTGATTGAAAGGACATTCTCATGATCACAATACGATGACAGTGTGAAAGGTATACTCACCTGCTAATGTTCTAAAGTGAAAGAAGCATTCTCACTTAAGGAACCTATGAGCTATTATGATGTTATGGTTGCATTAGTGCCTACTGTATTCTTTTATGAATACGAACTTAAGTAGAGACTAAATGTAACTTTTAAAGGGAGTTGTACGTAGCACCGAGTAGATAGGAGTATGAGATAGGTTCTTTCATGCTAGTAGTTGGGTTCTCAATACGGTGTCTCATGAGATGGAAACCTCCATGATAGTAATCAAGGTTTCTAGTAGCAATCTCCGTATCCCATGACTATGTTCCCACATAAGTCTTAGCTAGTGGATCCACCTAGAAGCAAAAATGTATGTCCTACCTTCGGCAAGTAGGACACCTCTTTTCGGTGTGGGTGTAAAACACCAGATTCCATGTAGCTCACATGGTCTATGTTGGTTATTCCAAGTCTTCCCTAAATAATATGAATATTAACTATGGTAAGTATATGGACTCTAATTAGGACTTCTTAAGGGGTACTACTTAGTGTGAGTAGTGGTATTTGACTTCACTTATACATTGCACAAGTAGACTCTAAGAGGTGTTATGGTTAGGTCCTCTTATGGTATGATGACTTATGAACTATGTATGAATGTTATGGAATGTGAATGTCTTCACTCTTATGTATGTTGACTATGACTATGATAAGATATGTGTCTTGTTGGTGACCTAAATGTGATACTTAGCATTTGGTAGGGTTATGGGACTTTACCTTTGCATTGTACAAGTATGGCTTTGGGTTGCTTATGTGTTGGTTTGGTTTATGGTTCTTCATAAATGTGCATAATGGTTTCTAAACTTGATAAAGACATGTTTTATACTAAATGTCCCTTTTATGCATGTTTTAAGGATTTTTGTTCATGGCATCCATACTTAGTACAATTAATTATTCTAACCCATATTTTCTACTTTACTATGATTGTAGGTTCCAGTCGTTGATACTTACTACTTCCTTGAAGGTGAAGCTTCATTTGACTATTCCCCCGTCTGGGTAAGTCCTCATGTTCAAGGACAAGTTGCCTTTTATTCTAGTTTGTAGTTTCTCCTATTTTATAGACTATATTGTAATTATTATTTTGGAGACTTATTGATGTAAATGGCTTTGACCTTATTTGTACTCTTATGTTTAGATACTGATTGAGACAATGTCTAGTTCCTATTTTCCTTATATGAAGAAGTTGACCTCTACTGTAAAAGTTTTAATTTTTCCATACTTTTCTATCTTTTTATGCGATTGATGAATGCTAAGGGGTTGTATGCGACCCCTTCGGGGTCAACTACACCGTGTCATGCTTAGGGGGTACTCTTGGGTCGTGATAAACTTTGTATCAGAGCTTAAGGTTTAAAAAGATTCTGGGGTGATATCGCATGAAACCGATCTAGTAGATTCTTGTTCATAGTGTGAAATGCGCCACACTTATGAATGAGAGGCTATAAGATGCTTAGGAACTTTTCACTTCTTTCATTATTTATTAGTCGTGCCTTAGAGTTTTTACTCTATGAAGTCCTTTTTCCTAACCTTTTTCTTGTGCATATAGGAATATGAATATAAGAATAACGGCTACAAAAAGAGTGGAAGAGGAGATTGCTAATGATGAGGGAGTTCCTCCCCAAGGACCTCAAAATCCTCAAGCTCCTATTGGTGAGGGGCCGATGACTAATGTGGAGATAAAAATGACTCTCTAAACCTTTACTCATGCTCTAACAGCTCAAGTCACTAGAGATGCTAGGGTCCAAGAGGACCCCAATGCAAGTACTACGGCTTCAAGGATTAGGGATTTCACAAGAATGAATCCCCCTACATTCTATGGCTCCAAAGTGGATGAAGACCCACAAGGGTTTATTGAGGAAGTGTTTAAGGTTCTTGAAGCAATATGAGTGTATCCAAGAGAGAAGGCAGAACTAGTCATCTACTAACTCAAGGACGTGGCTCAAGTATGGCATGAGCAATGGAAGGAAGAGAGGTTCATTAGAGCGGGCCTGATTGATCTGGGAGTGTTCAAGGTGGCCTTCCTTGATAGGGTTTTTCCCCCTAGAGCTAAGGGAGAATAAGATGCAAGAACTCATCAACCTCTGCCAAGGAGGTATGAGTGTGAAGGAATATAGCCTCAAGTTCACGTAATTGTCTAAATATGCCCCAACCTTGGTGGCGGACTCTACGACAAAAATGAATAAATTTGTTATGGGGATATCCAATCTCATGGTGAATGAATGTAGGTCGGCAATGCTTATTCCAACCATGAACATCTCCCGTCTCATGGTTCATGCCGAGAAAATTGAGGAACAAAAGCTCAAACAAGTGGGTAGAGAAATGAAAAGGACAAAAGTTGATGATGGTAATTTGTCTGAGAGTAGATTTGAGGTTTAAGGCAAACCAAGCTTTAAAAAGAGGTTTTCTAATCAAGGCACTTCTAAAACTCCTAAGGTAAAAAAAAAGAGGGTGCCTACTCCAAAGCTACAAGGTTGTAGTAGAGGTGGTTCGTATGTTGATAGACCTACTTATGCAAAATGTGGCAAGAGGCATGATGGCAAGTGCCTTGTGGGAATGGATGGGTGTTTTGGTTGTGGAAAAGGTGGGCACATGAAGAGGGATTGTCCCACACTAAGGGCTCAAGGAAGAGAGGGAAGGCATGTCCATCTAAGTTGCTCAAATTCTGATGCTCCCAATAAGAATCACTTCTATGCTCTCCAATCTAGAAGTGATCCAGAGGGGTGTCCAAACATTGTCACTGGTATGTTGCAAGTATTTTCCAATAATGTTTATGCATTATTAGACCCCGGTGCCACTTTATCTTTGTTACCCCTTTAGTGGCTATGAAATTAGATATACTCTCTCCCCGTAAAGTTAGAGGAACTTTTTTTAGTTTCTACCCCCATATGTGACTCGATTGTTGCTAGAAAGGTTTATAAGGATTGTCCTATTGCCTTGTCTAATATAGTCACTTTAATTGATTTGGTAGAACTAGATATGTTGGACTTTGATGTCATATTTTGGGATGGATTGATTGCATCCTTGTTTTTCTTCCAAAGATTGTAGAACAAGGGTAGTAAAGTTTCAATTTCCAAATGAGCTCGTTTTAGAATGGAAGGGAAGAAACTTTATTCCTAGAGGTCGTTTTGTCTCATATATAAAAGCTAGAACAATGATTTCTAAAGGGTGTATCTATCATATTGTAGGACTTAAAGGACCTTGAGTCCAGGACTCCTCCTTTAGAGTCAGTCACCATAGTAAGGGAATTTCTGGAAGTCTTTCCTGATGACTTACCCAGAATCCCTCCGGAACGGGAAATAGACTTCGGCATTGATCTTTTGCCGAATACACAACCCATATTAATTCCCCCTTACCAGATAGCTCCGGCTGAATTAAAGGAACAACTCAAAGATTTACTAGATAAGGGGTTTATTCAACCAAGCATATCTCCATGGGCTGCCCCAATATTGTTTGTGAAGAAGAAAGATAGCTCACTTCAGATGTGTATACATTACCGCCAATTAAACAAAGTCACTATAAAGAAAAAGTACCCACTCCTTAGAATTGAAGATTTGTTTGACCAACTCCAAGGGGCGAGTCACTTTTCAAAGATTGACATAAGGTCGGGTTATCACCAACTTAGGGTGAAAGGGGTTGACATTCCTAAAACGGTCTTTCGTACAAGATATGGTCACTATGAATTCATAGTTATGTCTTTTGGGCTAATAAATGGCCCGGTGGCATACATGGATCTCATTTTTTTGTGATTATCTTTATTGATGATGTTTTGATCTATTCAAGAAGTGAGGGTGATCATATGAAGCATTTGAGATTAGTATTGCTAGTCCTCAAAGACCACCAACTTTATGCTAAAGTTGGTTGCTTTCCTTGGTCACATTGTGTCGAGTGTGGGTATAGAGGTGGATCGAAAGAAAACAGATGCAGTTAGTAGTTGGCCTAGACCCCTAAGTCCTACCGATATTCAAAGCTTTTTGGGTTTGACCGGGTATTATAGGATATTTGTTGAGGGCTTCTCATCTATTGCTTCCCCATTAACGGCCTTAACCCAAAAGACGTCCAAATTTGAGTGGTTGAAAGCTTGTGAGAAGAGCTTCCAAGAGTTAAAGGATAAACTCACCTCTACTCTGGTGTTGACCTTGTAGAAGTGTACCGACGAATTCGTAGTATATTGTGATGCTTCGAGAATAGGGTTGGGGTATGTTCTCATGCAACATGGCAAGGTAATGCCTATGCTTCAAAGCAACTTAAGACTCATGTAAAAAATAATTACCCGACCCATGACCTCCAACTAGCGGCGGTGGTTTTTGATTTGAAGATTTGGAGGCATTATCTATATAGGGTACACGTAGATGTGTTTACCGACCATAAGAGTCTCCAATATGTGTTTACCTAAAAATATTTGAATCTCCGACAAAGAAGGTGGTTAAATCTTTTAAAGGATTATGACATGAAAGTCCTTTACCACCCCGGCAAAGCTAATGTAGTGGCGAATGTCTTGAGTAGATTGTCCATGGGTAGTGTGAGTCATATAGAAGATGAGAAGAAGGAATTAGTTCGTGATGTACATAGGTTTGCTGTAACAACCTGTATCATGCGTATGCTAGTTCTATTCACGGGATATTTGACATAGCCTTATAATATAGGTGAGGGACCGTACTCTTTATATGATTAGTGTTGGTTTAAACTAGCTCGCAAGGTGATGTAACACCTTACACGTTTCAGCATGTGTACTGCAAGTTAGCTCCAACAGAAGTATTTAAACTAGAGGTAGTAAAGTGGTAATTGGGCCAAATGCATTACCACCTACTTGCATTAATTTGGCCCAAGTTGAGTAGAAGGATAAGGGAAAATGGACAGCCAAGGCCCAATAGTCTTAAGTCCAAAAAGGCCCAAGTGAAAAGTCCAAATAGGTGGACCACCTACTTGCTTTAATTATGGCCCAAATTGACATGAATAGAGGGGAAATTCGGAATAGAGCCCAAACAAATGTTGAAGTTCCCAAAAGCCCAAGTTAAAAGGCCAAATAGGTGGGGCCAAGTAGGTGGGTCACCTACTTGACAATGTATGGCCTAAAATTGGTCAAGAAATTCGTCCATTACACATCCCTTTTAAAGGGATAAAGATCAAATCTTTTACTCCACTTTTCACTTGCAAAAATTTCAGATTTCTTAAGTTTCTCTAAGGTCTCTCTTGGCTTCAATCAGCAGCCCTAAAACACCCTAGATTCTTGAGCATCTCCCTTTTCAAGTAAAAGTTTGAAGGAGAGTTTCAGTTCTTGAAGTACAAGTTTAGAGAATAAATTTTCAGAAACTAAGGTAAGGCTACTGCCATATGTTTTTTTTTTAAAAAGTTTGGATTTGTAAGAATATGGTCTGCTGATTTAGTAATCCTTCATTATTCTCAAGATAATTTGGAAAAGACAACCTAAACCTTGAAGTTAGCAAGTGAGGTTGCTGTCCAACAAGGTGAGTTACTGAAATTTTCATCCCTCTTTTGTGCTTGAATTGGTTAAAGGATTTGGTATGTGTTAATGAGCTGAGAATTGTTCCTTTTACATGGTGTGAGATGGGAGAATGTTCAGATTGATTGTGCATGTTGGGACAGCCATGGAGGGGAGTCCCCTTTAACTCAATTGTTAACCCATTTGAGCATTTTAAATGTAATGTTAGTTGGATGCTCAAGGGACAGTAGTCGGAAACCGTGAGTTCATATACATAAGGAGGCATGTGCAGAAGTCATGAGAACTTGTTAAAGGATAAAACGGTAAAGGGTGCAGTAACGTACCATCTAATTAGGCATTGCATGAGCTTGCTGCCTGCAACCCCTTTGTATACTGTTTTACATATGTTACAAATGCCCAAGGAGTTTCAGGGGACCTTATTAGAAGGTCGTATTGTATATGACGTTATTAAAGGAGAAGGGGTGGAATGCATACCATCGGTTTGATAAGTATGGGTTTACTACCTGATTACGGTTTACCAAGTTCAAGTAACCCAATCTGTTGGTTAGCTACTAATATTAGTTGTGTTACTTATTTCATTGTAGATTAATAATCGGAAAGGAAGGAGGTTAATTCGTTGTACTATCCGAGTGGTACAGCAAGGTATGTAAGGCTATTTGATTCTATATTCTTTGGCATGAACTCTACTTGTGTCACTACCAACAAGTGAGCTTCCTAAGTGCTCTTTCAAGTAAAAGATACATAGTGGCAGCGTACAATCCCAACCACAGCTAACAATATTTTCCCCTCTCCTTAGTGTGTCGAATTGCTTCAATATATGTGCATCTTTATTTTCCCAAGTATTGGTATGAGAAAGGGTAATTTCAGCAGTGGCTTTGTGATTCCTCCTATCAATCAAATGAGGTCCATTGTGTCATTTGAGCTCTTATGTAATTCATTAGTGTTACATTTCTGTCTCGTGTTATTATTACTACCCTAAATGCATATTCACATGTTTCCTACTACTGATCCACAGTTCTGATACTCAAAAATAATTATGACCACCAAAGATTACAGAAACTATATGAAGCGGTATATGTGTAAGGGTGGCAGCCTAGGGGCGAAAGCCTAGCATGGGTCGATCCCAAATTTATATGTTTGAGGACAGCATCCCAGGGGTTAAAATGCCTAGCATGCGTCATCCTTTTACCACCGATCAGTTGGTTATTTGTATCACATGCTTTACGAGATGACAAAGTAAAGAAAATTTCAGAAAAGGATATAATGTACATGATCCCACAACAGCAACAAGGGTGGTCTTTTAATCTGATCTATGTATTTACATATTGATACTTGATTTCAATTGAGCTCTTGTTTACATATGTCATTGCCTTACATATTCAGTACATTCTTCGTACTAACGTCCCTCTCGGGGACGCGCATTTCATCTTTGCAGCTACAGGTACTCCGGCTAGTAGACCTCCCCAAAGTAGGAGCACGGGACACTCACTGCTATTGGTGAGCTCCCGTTGATTCGGGGCTTAACCGAGTCTTTGGCATCTTTTTTTTTTGTTACCGTATAGTAGTTAAGGGTAAGGCGGGGCCCCGTCCCGACCTAAACTAAGGTTGTCTATCTTGTAGAGGCTTTGTAGACTAATGTATAAAGTTTGGTTGTGTCTTGTCGCTTAACAATTGTGGCCTCAACGGCCAAGTGTTGTACATAAGTTTTGGGCCTGTCTACGTTGGTTTCTTATCACTATAGTGCATATAAGCTTGTCATAGCTTCATTGTTATCATAGTTAAATGTATGGTAAGCACAGGTTACATGTTGGTTCTCTCGGGCCTTTGGGGTTCGAGTGCCTGTCCGTCTTAATTGGATTTGAGGCGTGACATTTGCCCGATTAGGTGTCCAACTAGTGGATTCCACCAACGGTGAGTTTTTCATTCATCATAGTTTCAAATCATCTCTTGTTGTTGATGTGAAGTTTAAGCAACATCTTAATCCTATTTTGATGAAGTTGGAAGAATCGGTTGTCAATAAGTCCTTTGAGGCTTTCTCCCAAAGGGAGGATGGGTGCTTAGGTACCACGGTAGATTATTTGTCCCGAATGTTGATGGCTTCAGGGAGTAAATTTTAGAAGAGGCTCATGGTTCGCGATATTCTATTCATCCAAGAGGCACCAAGATGTACCGTGATTTACGGGAAGTCTATTGGTGGAATGGCTTGAAAAAGGACATAGTGTGTTTTGTAGCCAAATGTCCGAATTGTCAACAAGTCAAAGCCGAACACATAAAACACGGAGGTTTGTCTCAATATATAGATATTCCTACTTGGAAATGGGAGGATCTGAACATGGACTTTGTAGTGTGTTTGCCCCATACTAGAAGGCAACATGATTCTATTTGAGTCATTATTGATAGGATGAGTAAATTCGCCCACTTCATCCCAGTTAAGACATAATTCTCAGTGGAAGACTATGCCAAGTTGTTCATAAGTAAGATCGTGAAGTTGGATGGGGTTCCCTCATCCATCATATTGTATCGGGGTTCTCAATTTACTTTTCACTTTTGGAAATAATTCCAAAAGGGGCTTGGTACTAATGTTAAGCTTAGTACCACATTCCACTCTCAAACGGATGGTCAAGCAGAAAGGACCATTCAAACCTTGGAGGACATGTTGAGAGCGTGTGTGATTGATTTCAAGGGTAGTTAGGATGACCATCTTCCTTTTATAGAATTTACCTACAACAATAGCTACCACTCAAGCATTGCAATGTCTCCATTTGAAGCACTATATGATAGAAGGTGTAGATCACCAGTGGGTTGGTTTGAAGTAGGTGAGTTTGCTCTAATAGACCCCGAACTAGTTTATGATGCCATTGAAAAAATTCAGCTTATTAGGGAAAGGTTGGCAACAGCTCATAGTCGGGAAAAATCTTATGTCGATAATTGAAGGAGAGAATTGGAGTTTGAAATTAGTGATTGGATCTATTTGAAGATTTCACCTATCAAAGGTGTTATGAGGTTTGGCAAAAAATGGAAGTTAAGTTCCCGATATGTGGGCCCACACCAAATCTTGAAACGTGTCGGGAAGGTGTCTTATGAGTTAGAGCTACCAAATAAATTGGCCCTAGTTCACATGGTGTTTCATGTATCCATGCTTAAGAAGTGCATCGGTGATCCGGTATCCATACATCCTTTAGATGGTTTAGGAGTCGATGAAAGTCTTTCTTATTAAGAGGTCCCAGTAGAGATTTTATACCGGAATGTAAAGAGGTTGAGAAATAAGGAAGTAGCTTCCGTTATAGCTTTATGGAGGAACCACCTAGTTGAGGGTGCTACATGGGAGGCCACAGCTGATATGATGTCTCGTTACCCTCAATTTTTTGCTGCTATTCCTATACAAACTTGAGGTAAGAAATTTCCTCATGAGTTTTTAGTATTTTGTGTGTCATGTGTAGTTTATGAGGTTGCATGATTTCCTTGTATTTGACATGTTCTTGATGAAATTCATGTTTTGTATAAATTGAGCATTCATGGATTATATGTTTCTCATGTTGAATTGTATTTCGTTATGATGTTATGTGAATTCATGAGATGAGTTGAAGAACATGGTTAGTTATGTTATTATGAGATAACCTGTTAGCTTAATATTGTTGTGTTGATCTTGCTTGTGTTGGAAAAGGTAATTCCTCCAATGTTTTTATGAAATAGTAAGTGTGGTGCATAACGAGACGGTGGATGTAGTTCCCACTTTTTGTGGTGCATTAAGCTTATGATGTTGAGTTGACGTTTCCTCCTATGATTTGTGCATTTGAATTATATGTTATTCATGATGGGCTTCTAGTCTCGAGTCTTAATTCCACTAAAAAGTGTTGACGGTGTCATTCGGGGATGAATGTTCCTAAGGGGTGATATTGTAACAACCCAGAAAATTCATTGGTTGAACTAGAGCCTAAACGTAAGGTCAAAACCTATAAAATAGTTTCCCCTAAGTTAGTAGACCATCTAAATATGTTATGGGAGTTTAAGAGTCAAGGCCTAAGGGAGGAGTGCCAAGAAAGAAGGGGCAACCAAGGCAAAAGGCAAAGGCTCCCCCAAACTTGGAGCTACTGCCTCAAACTCCACCACCATCACCAAGGCTCATGGTCATGACCAAGGCCAGTGGGAGGTTTCGTGGAGTTGCCTTGGCTAAAGGAGTGCAGCCTCCAAGTATCCTAGACACTGTCCCAACCTTCACGAGAGGGACCATGAGTCGTGGTCCACTTCACGACTCGTGAAGGTGGGCGTAAGATCCCCTTAATTTTTTTAAGGAGTTGGAACATTTTAGAGGAGCTACTGCCTAAGGCACCAAGGGCACCTTGACGGGCTGTGGTGCACTTGACGAGGGGGAGGTGGCTCGTGACCATGCCTCGGCATGTCAAGGAAAGGCATGGAGGGCCTTGCCAAGGCCTCAAGACCACGACTCGTGGTCATCATGATGGATTGTGGAATGTCTCTGATCACAAATTGGACTCATTTAGGGCTTTATTTTGATAAGAATAGTGTGTTTGGATGCATATTTTGTCTCAATATCTAATGAAAACTCTTAAGTTTCAGGTATTTGAAGTTTTATTCTAAGCATGGACACTTAGGTGCAAAAAGGAACAGAAGGGCTGAAAAGAATGAAGAAGCTGAAGCCTGACCATCGCCAAGCACACTTGGCGATTCGCCGAAGGGATTCACTCTGCCCTTTGTTACAGTGCGCGAAGCCCTGAAGAAGAGGGATCAGACGGCGATGAAAGAAGCAGTCGGTGCTTTGCCAAATATTTCGACAAAGTAGTATTATACCGCCCAATGGTGTAGAACATGAAGATGTTGAATGCAAGCATGAAACGGCGATGAAACAAAAGATGGGTAAGTCGCCGAGTCATTCGGCGACATCGGCTAACATCGCCAGAAGATCTGCCAGAACTAGTTTCTAGAGTCTATAAATACTAAAATTATTATTAATTTTAGGAGAGTAGAAAATTTATTTTAATTTCAAGAATAGAATAGTATTTTCTGAGATATTTTCTCTCAAGTTTGGAGAGGGTTTTGTGGGAAATTTGAAAAGAGAAAGATTTCATCTTCCCCAAGTTGGAAGTGGGTCTTCTACATTCTTCTTCCTCTGCTTAAATCAAGGTTTAATTTATTATACCATTCGATTCTAGTATCATTTTAGGTATATTTTGTTATTTCTTGATGTGTGGCTAAAAACCCTATTCCTAGGGTGTGATTTAGCAAATATGTGTTGATACTGTTGTTGGGTTTTGCTTGCTGATAGATTAGATGTATTTTAATGGTGCTTTCACCTAGTGGTTGTGTTTTAGTTTAATGAGTTTGTAGTTGAAAATACAAAACTACCCATGTGTTTTTTACTTGCTCGAGAGGGAGGTCGCGAAACCAAGACCACTAGACTAATGGTCTAAGGAATGGGTCGGCATGAGGTTCTGCCCTAGACGGTGAACCCTAGTCCCATATCCTAACGCTCAGCTCGAGAGAATGAGTGGGGTAAGGCGTAGGCTGGTCTTCATGCGGCAAGTGGGTGTCCAAGAGAAACCTATTTGAAATGGGGTAAGATGCCCGAGAGGGAACTTATTTCCATTTAAAGCTTGGCCTAGTCACTATTATCTTGTAAATTTTCTATCAAAAGAATATACCCAACGATTTATCTCAACTTGTATTGCGGTCACACCCCAAGAACTTTCTCCCATACTTGAATTTTCCCTGTATTTTTTTTATTTTAGTTATACTTGTGACAAACCCCCATTGATATCTAACACTTCAGTGTCACCCACTTTAATTTACATTGTTTTTATTCGATAATTTCTCAAACTACAGCTAACTAGAACAAAATTCTAGCCTAACTACTATTTTCACTACCACTCCCTTGGGACACGACCCCAACCCTTGGTTGGGATACTATATTATCGACAATCGTAGATACTCATACTATAGGTTAGTGTCGTTGGTCACGATAAGAATCAGTCTTGTGGCCATGCCTTGGCCTCCTGGAGGTTGTCTCACTTGAGGAGTTTACTGCTTCAACTCCACTGGAAGGACCACAGGTCGTGGTCCTCACCATAACTCATGAAGTGGGTCATGTATCCTGGATGGGGGTCAATTAATGAAGGACCTTAGGGTCATTTCCTTATAGTCCATTTTAAGTGTGGGTGTTTTGGGTATATTAGGGGTAAAATATATATTGGTTTTAAGTCTAAATTCATAAGTCTTAGTAATTATTCACAAACACCCAATTGAAAATAAAAAACCTCCCGCTTCTCTCTAAAATTCTCTCTCTAGACTTAAGAAGAAGAAGTAGACATTGAAGCTAGGGTTGCTAGGGTTTGAAGGTTCTTTCCCAAATTTCCTGGAGTTTCTTAGTTGAGGTATTGTTGCTTTTCATCCTTGGGTAGCTATAGCCCAAAGAGCCCCTTCAAATATGTTTTCAAGTTATCAAATTCCCCAAATCTAGGGTTTTAAATCTTCAACATGGGTCTACTTCCAAAATCATTTTTATTGATTAATTGTGGTTAATTATGGTTGGTTATGGTGGATTGTGTGTAGAATGATGAAGTATTGATATTGTTCACTCGAACTTTCCCCATGGACAGTAGTTTCCCCCAAATTGATAAGTCATGAATTGATGTATGGATTGATTGAGATTATGAATATGTCAATAGAATATGTTTATGTTGATTAAGCTATTTAATCATGAATTGCTTCCATATTATGTGGTAATTGTGTATAGTTGGGTGGATTGTATTCTAAGACTCTTGAAGGGGCAAAGGTATGAAGGTTATGTCTCTTTATGGGAATTATGTATAGGATTGTGAATTACTTAGATAGTAATTATTTTATATCTATTGTGTTGTTCTGGTGTGGATGACAAAATACATCATCCATATACCCTATGCACTTGGTTATGTATGAAGTATGTACGATGTTATGCTAAGCTTGTTGTGTGATTGAAAGGACATTCTCATGATCACAATACGACGACAATGTGAAAGGTATACTCACATACTAATGTTCTGAAGTCAAAAGGAGAATTCTCACTTAAAGAACCTATGAGCTATTATGTTGTTACGTTGGCATGAGTGCCTAGTGTATTTTTTTATGAATGTGAACTTAAGTAAAGACTAAATGTGAATTTTAAAGGGAGTTGTGTGTAGCACCAAGTGGATAGGAGTATCAGATGGGTTCCTTCACGCTAGTAGTTGGGTTCCCAATACGGTGTCTCATGAGACGAAAACCTCCACGTTAGTAGTCAAGGTTTCTACCTATCCCATAACTAAATAACCACATAGGTCTTAGCTAGTGGATCCACCTAGAAGAAAAAATGTACGTCCTACATTAGGGAAGTAGGTCACCTCTTTTCGGTGTGGGGGTAGAACATCAGATTACACGTAGCTCACATGGTCTATGTCGGTTATTGCAAGTCTTCCCTAAATAATATGAATATGAACTATGGTAAGGACATGGACTCTAATTAGGACTTCTTATGGGGTACTACTTAGTGTGAGTAGGGGTATGAGACTTCACTTATACATTGCACAAGTAGACTCTAAGAGGGGTTGTGGTTAGGTCCTCTTATGGTATGATGTTATGATGACTTATGAACTATGTATGAAAAAAGGTATGTATGAATGTTATGGAATGTGAATGTCTTCAGTGTTATGTATTCTGATTACAACTATGATAAGATACGTGTGTTATTGGTGACCTAAATGTGATACTTAGCATTTGGTAGGGTTATGGGACTTTACCTTTGCATTGCAGAAGTGTGGCTTTGGGTTGCTTCTGTGTTGGTTTGGTTTATGATTCTTCATAAAAAAACTTGATAAAGGCATGTTATCAACTATATGTCACTTTTATGCATGTTTTAAGGATTTTGTGCATGGTATCCATACTTAGTACATTTAATTGTGATAACCCATATTGTCTACTTTACTATGTGTGTAGGTTCGGGTGGTTGATACTTACTACGTCCTTGAAGGTGACGCTTGGGTCGACTATTCCCCCTGCTTGCTGAGTCCTCAAGTTTGAGGATAAGTTGCATTTGATTCTCGTTTGTAGTTTCACCTATGTTCTAGACTATATTGTATTACCTATTTTGGAGAGTTATTGATGTAAAGTCCTTTGACCCTATTTGTACCATTATGTTTAGATGGTGATTGAGACAATGTCTAGTTCCTATTTTCCTTATATGAAGAAGTTAACATCTACTGTAAAAGTTTTAATTTTTTTGTATTTTTTTTGTCTTTATGCGATTATGAATGCTAAGGGCTTGTATACGACCCCTTCGGGGTCAACTATGCCATGTCAAGCCTAGGTGGTACTCTTAGGCCGTGCCATATGTGGACTAATTTGAACAATGGACTATGATGACTTCCTAACTTCTAGCCTAGATTATCCTACCACGACCAATAGAGGAAGTTCTAGATTGGCACAAAACTGTCTGAACAGTCAACCATTCTCACACATTCTTGGCACATAATTTCATTATCAGATTATTTGATCACCTAGTTCAAGTTTTAGCTTAGGTCATGAAATCAACTTGGTTCTTTATCATGTCTTACTCAGAGCCAACACATTAAACTCATTCTAGCCTACAAATTTTAGCACATATCAATAATTTTAGACAGGTATCATTTTTCATTCTTCCTTATGCCATCATGCTTCATTATTTCTCATGCTTCTACACATACAATCCTAACACATGCCGGTTCAACAGAATTAAACTGTCTCTTCGAGAAAGAGAACACAGGCAAGAAAACCCCAAGAGAGGATTATGAGTTGGGTTACTCAGACTTCACCCTATCACTCACAATCCATTTACCCAACCCCCAACAAAATAGAGTGCAGTTTTCCCCAATGCACACAAATAAGAAATAAAGAGGATGGTGAAGGTGAAGCAAACCTGTGGCTCAAATGGGTCGAAGACCTCAACAAGCGGGTGGGTTCGATTTCTCGAAACCCAGTGAAGCAACACTTGGGTTACCCTCAGTAGTGCCCACACCATTTATCACAGCACCCTTAGTAGTGCTATCAGTCACTCTAACTACACCATCAATGCTGCTCACATCATCTCATGCAAGATCTACAGCCTCAGTAGTGGGCCTAGAACTTGAAGCTCCAAGAATACTCTTACGAGCCCTCTGCTGGCGCAAATCCTCATCTAGTATGGAAGCTTTCCTAAACTGCTCATGTTGTTGGTGCTCCCGCTTCTTTTCTCGAGCCTCTTCAGTAGTGTCAAAAATGCGACTGGAGCGGGGCCTCTTCCTATAAGCACGGGTGGGCTCGGGTTGTGCTATGTCCTCGCTGAATAAAGCACCAAGCACTATTTCATTAGCGAATACATTAGGTGCAGACTCTGGCTCATCTGTGGGTGGAGTAAGAATGGTATCAAGGTTATCCTGGAGACTGTCTAGCTCGGGCAAGAAAGAGGACATTTTTCTAGCAGGGGCAGGTCATTCGAGGACTCTCAACTCGAAGGTGTCCCGGTGCTTATGAACGACCTGGACCTTCTGGTCCATCATGGCCTCCATCCTCCACTCCATCCTAGCCTCAGACTCTGCAATGGACTTCTACATCCATGGCTTCAGATGATGAAGTTGTGTGGCCATTTGTGCTTCCAATTTTTGAACTCCAGCCAAGGGCACAACAATAGGTCTGGAAGGTTGGGTGGCTCTAGACGAGCTAAGGGGCCGACTGGCAGCCTCAGATGGGGAGCCCAGGGCATCATCAGTGTTGGCTAGAGGGGCATGTTCATCACTCTGTACCTGCTCCACATCAACTACTAAATCTACTCCTAATGGAGGCACCTCAATTTGTGGGCCACGTCTTGGGGAAACTACATTGGCTGCATCCTGAATAAGGTCGATATCAAGAGTCTCGGTTACCTGCACCAAAGTTTCACAATGCCAAATAGGCAACCTAGAATCCCTGCACAACTGGAGGATCATACACGGGAAGGTTAAAATGGTGGTGGTCCTGAATGCCCTCTCAAGGATCTCCTCCAACAGCATACGGGAAAAGTTAATCTCGAACCAAGCTACCAAGGCCGCAACCATCACTGCTCCATCCCATGTAAGCGCATTATTGACATTAGTGGGCGATACCTTGCTCCGCACCAAAAACCAAAAGAACTTGGCCACTAAATTGAGGGTGGCCTTCCGTATGCCCAAGTATGGTGTGCTGACCCACTCTGCACGCTCTCCACCCACAGCTATGTTCCTGGCCAGCCAAAGCAATACGACCTCCCTCTGCTCTACATTCTACTTGAATGTTCCACTACTCATAATGTCCCATATGTAGTCAAATTCGGCTGTGTTAAGCGCTTAAATACTTCCCGGACTATAGAGGAATAGGCTGATAGTAACCTACTATATGTCCAACTTAAAACCTCAAACTATAGTGGAACTGAGTGGGGCCTAAGCTGTGGGCTTGGCCCATTTGTGGGTAGACCCTCGAAGTGTGGCAGCATAGGAAGCATAGAGTTCTCTCACTATCTCCTCACTATAGGTCCCCGAGCTTCGATCCCTCCATTCACATTTGTGTTTCAGATAGAGCCCGTGGATATCAGGTATGGGGTGTAGGCTCCCCATGAGAACTCTATGCTTCTTAGTAATTTGTCGGGCCTTCACCCTCTTCTCATTCAACATCGAGGCATACCTGTATATCTGCCATTAACCCTTAACACACAACCTATTAGACTCCTCTATAACTGGAGCAGGGTTGGTGTTTGGTGGAACATGAATCTCCCTCATATTAGTAGCCTCATCAGATGAGGCATCCTATCATGTGAATTAGAGCTGGTGGCAGAGCCCGAAGCAGCGGTAGACTCAGAGCTGAAAGCAGAACCAACCTTAGAGCCGGAAGTATAACTAGCCTCAGACCCGATCAGTGTGTTTTCCTCATCAGATTGGGAGACAGTGACTACGTCGGTAACCACCTGTCGGGATTGAGTCCAGATAGCACGAAGTGTAGTAGGGAATGTCGTTGTGGTTGGTAGAACATATGTGAAATCCCTCTCCACATCCACGTCTTCATCAATCAGTCGAAAAGTCGCTGCCACAAATTTTGTTTTGCCCCTTTTTGTGTAGGTCACTTGTTTCTTAGAATCCATGGTACCTGTGGATGTATAATTAGTACCAAAATAACCCAATAACACACTCGAGAGAATTTTAGAACTGAGAACGAACCAAAATGAAAAAATAAAAAAATTTGGGTAGTGACTAAACACATGACTCAAGGTGGGTTCCTACGGTCCGTAGGTCCCCTCCGTAGATAAGAGTACCCAAAGGGGGCTCTTTGATGTGAACCACAGACGTGTAGAATAGTCCATAGATTGAACTATGGACTGTAGTCCATTTCTCTGGTTCCACACTTAGAATATTTTTGTGGTGTGCAGACCCACAGACCTGATCTACTGTCCGTAGACGGGGTCTCGTAGGTCAAGTCTGTGCCAAGTATCCAACATGCTTCAATTCGAAACCATTTTTTTTAACAATTTCAATCATTTATCCTAAGTCTAAACATGCATTTCAACCCAATTTATGCTAGTTCATCATCCCAAGGGTTCCGATTACTGAAATTCTAACAAGTATTGCATACTAGACTAGACCCCTAAGTGGAAACTTGCATTTAGACTCCTATTTTATTGATTTAAAAATTTACAAAGACAACACAATCACAATCTATCGTCCCAAGGGTGTTTCTAATTTTAGTTTAACATGCAATTTCATACAATAACTACCCAAGATCAAGAGCCACTTCCTGACTTTCTATAACAACAATGAATCGAAATTCAAAGTGAAGGGAAAGTCAATTACCTTACAAGAAAAGGAAATGTTGATTGTGTGATGACTCTAGATTTCCAACAACTTCTAACTCGCCTTTGCACCGAACCCGAATACCAGAACATCGGGGAAATTGGGAATGACGGGATTTGGAAAAGAGGAAAGTGAATTAGGAATATGGGAGGATGAATGTGGAGTGATTAATGGGGAATGGTGGTAATATGGAGGGATTTTAGGACTTTGAGGGGTTTAGAAATGGTTGGGAGGAAACTATGGGAAGTGGGGAATAATTTGAAAAGGGGGGTTTTATTTTTAAAAAGTCTGTGTCGGGTCAGGCAGACTAGGGTTTAGACCCACGAGACCCCGTCTACGATCCGTGGGTCGACCTATAGTCTGTAGATGGGGTCCATAGGTCACTTTTAGACTTAAAAATTTAGAAGTCTTACCTAGGATCTACGGACACCATTCCCGATCCGGCGAATGAACCACGAACCGTCGATGTAGTCCATAGACCTCTACAAATAGACTTTTTTTTGCAGATTTTTGCTTTTCGCCCATGCACATGTAGCAACCGTTAGGCTTTTCTTTTTACATTTTTTGGACACGGACCCTATGTTACATATAGCCAACACTAAAACAAAAATAAAGGACCTATGCAAAGGAATACAAAGAAACAAATAAACAAAGAAAACTAGCAAACCGAAAAGAAAAACATATAGTTGCCTACCAAGTAGCGGTTAATTTAACTTAACGGCACAACGCAGTCCTCTAGATTTCTCAGACTTCATCAAGATAATAGGCCACAACAAATTCTTCCACACTTTTCGTGTTTCCCAGATAGATCTTAATCCTTTGCCTGTACCTTGAACCTTGTTCCCTCACTGTTTTCAAGCTCCACCGCTCCATATGGGAGCACTCGCGTGACTAAGAATGGCCAAGTCCACTTGATTTGAACTTGCCAGGAAATAAGCACAACCTAGAATTAAATAGAAACACAAGATTACCCACAACAAATTCTCGCTTTTCAATCCTTTGATCATGATACTTCTTCATCTTCTCCTTGTACAAGGCTGAACTTTCATACCCTTTTAGGTGAAACTCATCAAGCACATTCAAGACACTCATTCTCTGATTTGATGTGGCGCCCCAATCCAAATTTAGCTTCTTTATTTCCCACATAGCCTTATGCTCTAGCTCTACCGACAAATGGTAAGAATTTCCATATACAAGTTGGTAGGGGGACATCCCTATGGGAGTTTTGAATACGGTACGATAGGCCCATAGAGCATCATCATGCTTCCTTGACCAATCGGTTGTATTAGTATTCACAGTCTTTGCCAAAATCTTCTTGATCTCTTTGTTAGACACTTCAACTTGACCACTAGACTGCGGATGGTAAGGAGTGGCCACATTGTGGCGGACGCCATATTCCTCAAGTAGCGCCTTAAACAACATAGCCTCCATTACTGATAATCACCCTAGGTGTACCAAATCTGGGGAAGATATTCTCTTTCAAGAATGCTTTGACACTTTTACCTTCATTGTTGGGAATAGCATTTGCTTCCACCCACTTCGACACATAATCTACCTCAACAAGAATATACTTCATCCCATGTGAACTCACAAAAGGATCCATAAAATCAATGGCTCATACATCGAACAACTCTATCACCAATATAGGATTCATAGGAAGCTCTTGCCTCTTTGAAATCCCTCCTTCTCTTTGGCAACAGTCACAAGACTTGGCGAAATCATGAGCATCTTGGTGGATGATAGGCCAATAAGACCCACATTGCAAAAAAATTACGCGCAGTCCGAATACAACTATGATGCCCACTAATAGGCGATGAATGGCACGCCTCTAGTATGGTCAACATATCGACCTCAGGCACACAACGACAAATAACCCCATCAACACAACTACGATACAAGTAAGGCTCATCCCAAAAGAACTTCTTCACATCATGCATAAACTTTTTCCTTCAGTGAGAATACAAATCTGATCAAACCAGATTACTTGCCAAGTAGTTAGCAAAGACTGGGAACCAAGGAATCAGATCAGGAGAAGCAGCCAATACCTGTTCATCTGAAAAAGCATCATTAATTTCAGCCCTATCTCCAAGCTTTAGCATAACTTCTTCCTCCAATCTAGACAAGTGATCGGCAACCTGATTTTCTGTCCCCTTCTTATCTCTCACCACAAAGTCGAACTCTTATAGCAATAAGACCCATCTAATCAGCCTTGGTTTTGTATCCTTCTTAGCTATAAAATACCTCAATGCAGAATGGTCAGTATGCACAATGACGTTAGTACCAAGCAAGTAGGGTCAAAATTTCTCGAATACGAAAACCATTGCAAAAAGCTCATGTTCAGTCAATGTATAATTGTTTTTAGCCACATTTAGAGCTTTGCTAGCATAGTAAATAGGATGAAGAATCTTCTCTCACCTTTGTCCCAATACCACACCATGCGCCACTCCACTTGCATCACACATTACATCAAACGGTTGTCCCTAATCCAGTGAAATAATGATAGGTGCAGTAACTAACTTCTCCTTCAACTCTCCAAATGCTCTCACACAAGCATCATCAAAATCAAACTTATACTCCTTTTCGAACAGTTTGCACAATGGATGTGCAATTTTGGAGAAATCCTTAATGAACCTCCTATAGAAACCTCCATACCCAAGAAAACTTTTTCCACCTTTAAAAGAGATAGGTGGTGGAAGCTTTTCTATTACCTCAACTTTCTCTCTGTCAACCTCAATACCCTTCTCAGAGATTTAATGACCCAGAACTATCCCTTCTTTCACCATGAAGTGGCACTTCTCCCAATTAAGCACAAGATTGCACTCTTTACACCTTTTAAGCACCTGGGTCAAATGTCCCAGACAACGATCAAAAGAGTCACCTACCACAGAGAAATCATTCATAAATACCTCAATAGTGTCCTCTACCATATCAGAAAATATCGATAGCATACAACGCTGGAAGGTCGCTGGAGCATTACAAAACCCAAATGGCATCCGTTTGAATGCGAAAGTCCCATAAGGGCAAGTGAAGGTGGTCTTCTCTTATTCTTTTGGAACTATATAAATCTAATTGTAGCCTGAATAACCATCAAGGAAACAATACCAACCCTAAACTGCAAGTCAATCCAACATCTGATCCATGAACGACATAGGAAATTGGTCTTTTTCTGTCCAAGCATTTAACTTCTGGTAGCATTTAAATCTAATAGCATACAATGCTAGAAAGTCGCTGGAGCATTACAAAACCCAAATGGCATCCGTTTGAATGCGAAAGTCCCATAAGGGCAAGTGAAGGTGGTCTTCTCTTATTCTTTTGGAACTATATAAATCTAATTGTAGCTTGAATAACCATCAAGGAAACAATACCAACCCTAAACTGCAAGTCAATACAACATCTGATCCATGAACGGCATAGGAAATTGGTCCTTTTCTGTCCAAGCATTTAACTTCTGGTAGTCAATGGAGAGTCTCCATCCAGTCACGAGCTGCATTGGAACAAGCTCGTTTCTCTCATTAGGTACCACAGTAATCCCACCTTTTTGGGAACACACTGAATAGGACATACCCAACTACTATGTGCAATGGGATAAAAAAACTCTAACATCCAACCACTTGATGATTTCCTTCTTAACTACCTCTTGCATATGTGGATTTAGTCTTCTTTGGTGCTCAATACTAGGCTTGTGATCCGGCATGAGTTGAGTTTTATAAGAACAAATACCAGGAGGAATCCCAATAATGTCCGTAATAGTCAACCTAATAGCTCGCTTGAACCTCTTCAACACGGAAGCCAATGCCTCAACTTGTGCCATATTCAAATCTGCTGCAATGATGACCGGTAAAGTACCATCTCTCCCCAAGAATGCATACCTCAAATGTGATGGTAGTGCCTTAAGCTTCAATTTCGGAGCCTCTTCAACAGACGATATAGTAGGTGGAGAGTCACGATTGTGCATGTCTAACTCCAATATCTTTGGTTATGAACAAAATTCAAACAAATCAAGTGCGTGACCAATTCATCATGGTCTTCAATACCAGTACCCTCAAAGTTTATCATTACTGCTGTTAGTGCATCAACACCCAACCTCTCTTCAATAGGCACCTCAAAACAACTCTCTACAATATGTGTCATAATAGATACTGGCTTGAGAGCTCACTACTATTCTTCATAGACATAGAGATATTGAAAGTTGCCTTTTCATTTTTCAATCAAAACTTCATCTGCCATTTCTTCATATCAACCAAGGCTCACCCAGTGGCTAGGAATGGTCTCCGAAGGATAATGGGACCTCAAAGTCAACATAACAATCAAGTATCACAAAATCCACCAGAAAGATAAAATACTCCACTTTCACTAGGACATCTTGGAGCACCCCAATGGGCTTCTTCACAAATCTATCGGCCATAAGCAGTCTCATCGCAGTTGATTTTGGATCTCCTAAACCCAACTTCTTGTAAATAGCAAATGGCATCAGATTGATACTAGCACCCGAATCGCACAACACATTTGCAAAATGTAGCAACCCAATGGTACAAGGAATAGTGCATGCTCCAGAACCCTCCTTCTTCTTCACAAGGGACCTTGTAGCAATACCGCTACAATATTGCAACTTATCATCATCTTCAAAATTCAAATCCCGCTTTTTAGTTACCAAGCCCTTTGTAAACTTTGCATACCCAGGCATTTTCTCCAAAGCTTCTATCAACGGCACATTGATGGAAAGTTGCTTCAACATACTAATAAGCCTGCGGTATTTACCTTCTTTAGTTTATTTCACTAACCTCTATTAGAAAGCTGATAGAGGTCTAGGTATGGGAACAACTTTGGATTATCTCCACTTCTTTCTCTATCTCATTCTCCGACTCTCCATTTACCTCAATCATATCATCATTTTTAATAGCCTCAATTTCAATCCCAGATGGCATAAGTGGATCAGTGGTCTACTTACCCCCTCGAGTAGTGACTGTCATGCAATGCCCATCATTTATTGGATTTTGGATTGTGTTGCTAGGAAATGTATCAGGTTGACGTGGGTTTACTGTAGTGGACAACAAATTCATCTGCTATTCAAGATGCTTGATTCACACTGCATGGGCGTTAACTTTTGCACCGATACTAGACAACTCATTTCGCATCTCCTTCATATTTTCATCAGCCGAATCAAACATCTTCATAATCTTCTGCATCATATCCTCAATACATGACATATTACCTCCAGCTTCCCTATTACAAGATTCCCAATTTTGAAGAGGAACATAAGGTCTAACCCGATCATTTCTGTTGCCATCGTTTATCTAGTTGTAGTTGTTATCGCGATTATAGTTCCCATCTCGTATATATTGACCTTCTCAGTTGTAGTTGCCATAGTTTCGACCTATGTTTCCTTACCCTTGGTGCCAATTATCCGAGTTGGAACCTTGGGCATTGGCTCGAAAACCCCCTTTCTAATCATTCACCAAATAAGCATCCTCCTCATAGTAATATTCCTCTTCTGGTGGTGTTGTAATCTTGGTCAAGTAATTGACCGCATTTACCTTTTCTGCACTTCCGCTCACATGCTTTAGGACCAACTCCAGTTCTATTCTCATCTGATCCATTTCCTCACGAATATTATCAATAGATTAATTAGGTGCAATTTGGACTCGGAACGTGTTTCTCCCAATATCTGACTTTCTAGTTCTCCAAGTTGTATTGTTTCAAGAAATTTTCTCCAGTTTCTCAGCGATCTACTCAAAACTGCACTTACCATATGTACTTCCACTAATGGTATCGAGCTTAGCCTTATTGTTGTCATCCTGACTTCAGTAGCAGTATTCCTTCAGTGATTCATCATCAATACGGTGATTCGGGACACCTCTTATGAAAGTAGTGAACATGTTCCAGGAACTACTCACAGACTCTCTAGGTAGTGCTACAAAATTGTTGAATTTATATTTGTGGTTCAGCTTCTTTGACACTAGAAAGAATCTTGCTAGGAATATCATAATTAATTGGTCCCATGTATAGATTGAGTTATAAGGAAGCTCAGTAAACCACACAGTAGCATCACCGGTCAATGATAGAGGGAATACTCTTAATCCAATGACATCCATGTCCAAGTCCGGTCGACCCACACAACTTTTGCAAACACTCCTCATCTTGGCTACGTAAGCATGTGGATCCTCCGATGCCAAACTAACAAACAAACCCTTCGCTGTAAGCAGCTCCATCAAACTGCTAGTCACCAAAAATGTATGCCCCAGAGGTAGAGTTGGTAGAACAAGAGGTCTGTCAGTTTCAACAGCATTAAAGTTGACCCTATACTTATCACGCAGTCTTAGTCCTGGTGGATCTCATTACCAACCCTCGGTGGCTGCAACCCAACTCCATCACCTAAATTTCCTCTGATATGATTGACTAGAACTCCTTGGTTATTCATTCTTCGCAAAGTTCTGCTCAATTCTGGATCATAAAGAGTAAGTGGTTCACCTTGGCTCCGTGTACTTGACATACACTAGAGTAGGAACCTGAGAGAAACAAAAATAGTAGAAAAAGTAAAATTAGGTAATATTTGACTAAAGTTCAATAATGTAGTTAAATTTAATCTAAAAGCCTTATTCCCCAACAGTGGTGCAAAAATTTGATAGACTCAAATTACACCTCCCTAAATAAGTATAAGCGATCATTATCAATTGAAGAACCCAACTTGGAGGTTGGGGTCGATCCCACGAGGAATATGATTTAGACTTAACTTACAATTATATTCTTTTACTCAACATACTTCTAAAACAACTAATTAAAAGAGGGGGGGGGGATTTATGAAACAAATTCTGGAAATTATGTGAACAATCAGTGAGCATGAATCAAACTTTAGTTGTTATCAAGATGAGAGAGAAACTAGGGTGTACGTGTTCCCCATAAGCTCATAATGTGGTAATCCTAGTAATAGCAATCATTTCCTAGTGTATTACATGCAAAGTGATAAGATGGGTATCTCTATCTCCTAGGTCCGGCAACTAGAGAATTTCACCCCGCACCTTGGTCCAGCTGTATAATTTAGTAACCCTTACCGTTACCTCATATTAGACATCACATCGAAGTATGGCTTAGTTTTCACCCTCGCACCAATTGACATTAGACTAATAGATAGTATCACACTAAATCTATGTCGATAATTCTTTTCTTATTAACTACATCCTTTGTCCAGAAAGTAGCAACAAAGAAAGTTCTAACATTTGCAACCGCTAAAAAGACTTCTAAAGGAAAGAATTATCAATGCATGAAATAACACTATTCATGAATTATTTAGTTACTATTCCTACTTTGTCAATTGCTCATGGTTCCCATAACCCTAGTTGTGGATTTAGTTACCCATAATACCAAGAACACAATGCATATTTTTAGATGAAGAAATCACGAACTTACTTAATGAATAGAAGAAACCCAGAATCTCAACTTTAATTTCAAAGCAAAATCTTCAAAACGAACTTAGGAAATGAAGAATTGCTAAAACTGCAAGTTAATCTCCAAAGCCAAAAAATCTATTAAAATTAATGAAGTCTAACCCCCAAAATTTAGGTTTACATGCCCTATATATAGAAAACAAGTCCCAACTAAAAAGGAAACGAAACAAGGAAATAATGTTTTTAAGACACGGTTTCAATCTACGACACTGACCTAGGGATCGTGGATTGACCTACGATTCGTAGGTCCCTTTCGTGGCTCAAGACTTAGGAAAATTTTCCCACTTCAAAAATCTTCATCTCTGATGCAATCGACGGATCAACATTACTGATTGTGATTTAATCCACTGTCCATGGATCTTTCTCCGCAGCTCCATACTTAGAATCTTCAAAATCATGTACTAGAACAACTTCTCTGAAGCTTTTGACAGAACGGCAAGACAGCCCGTAGGTCAATCTGTGCTCTATCGATTGCAACCGTGGTTCAACACTAGGTAAAGAATTCCCTGATTTTCCTTCACCCTTGCCTGCCCATCTATGTCTACCATCTATGGGGAGTGACTGGACCTATAGTTTGTAGGTCACGTCCGTAAATCCCCTTTTCTGCACATTGTTCAGCTGTGTCTCTCAACTTCCACTTCCAAACTTATTTCCTGCAACTATGATAAATATACATTAATACCAATACAAAATGGCCCTAGATACACACAACTCTTAAGTGAATTGTATTAAAAATACCGTAAACTCATAGTATATCAGTCAGACCATGGTGTGTGGTCTAGGGCCATATGTTAGACCCTAAGGTTTCAAATCCAAGTCATGAATTATGACCTACCTGAACAGACCATCGGTCCATCCACAGTCCGTAGGTGGCCCCGACAGTTTTAAGTCAAGGGTTGTTTAGTCTTTTCCTTATACGTTGGACCCCTAAACTACATATTTTTTTGTCAATTTTAGCCTAGAAACTTAATTAGAACTTACCCTTCTGCACTAATTCTTTAAAAAATCTTCAAGTTGAAAGAAAAGAAGGAGAAAGAGTCGACCAAGCCCTAGTCCAAGAATGCAAGAAGAGTAGAAGAGGAGATTTTGAATAAGGGAGTTCCTCCCCAAGGTCCTCAAGGTCACCAAGTTCCTCAAGGAAACCAAGTTCCGGTTGATGCTACGGCTATGACCAATGAAGAATTTAGGTCGACTCATTTAGTGATAGCTCAAGCCGTAGCTACTCAAGACCAAGCCATAAAGGCTCAATCTACTAGGGGTGTTAAGACTCATGTGAACACTATTGTGAGCTCCATGGCTTCTAGGTTAAGGGACTTTGTGAGAATGAACCCCCTATTATTTTTCGGTTTAAAGGTGAGAGAGGATCCCTAATAGTTGAGGTGTATAACATAGTCAATGCTATAAGGGTGACTTCTAGAGAAAAAGCGGAACTAGCTTCTTACCAATTGAAGGATATTGCCCAAATTTGGTTTACTCAATAGAAAAGCAATAGGCCGGTAGGAGCTGGTCCTATAGAATGGGAGGAGTTTAAGAAAGAATTCCTTGGTAGGTTTTTCCCCCATGAGAAAAGAGTGGTTAAGATGGAGGAGTTTATCAACCTTAAGCAAGGTAGCATGACTGTGCAAGAGTACTCCTTGAAATTTACCCAATTGTCTAAGTATGCTCCATCTTTTGTGTCCAACCCTAGGGATTAGATGAGTAGATTTGTTATGGGTGTATCTGACCTACTAGAGGAAGAGTTTCGTACGTAAATCCTCCATAATGACATGAAAATTTCTAGGCCTATGGTGTATACTCAATCTATTGAGGAGTACAGACATAAGAGGAAGAATATGGAGATGAAGAGAGTTAGATCCGATGAGCAAGGTCAACCAAGGTTCAAAAAAAGAGCTCTAAACCAAGATTCTTCAAGAAATCCTAAGGTTAACCAAGAGAAAGGTGGTGGACCTCTATTTTCTAAACCTACTTGCATAACTTGTGGCAAGAGGCACTTCCTGATATTAATGGGTGCTATGGTTGTGGGAAGAACGATCACCAAGTGAAAGATTCCCCTACTCTTGCGGCCAAAGGAAGAGAGGCCAAACAAGCTTTTCTTAATGACCCCGATACCAATGCTCCAAGGAAGAATCGTTTGATATCCTTCAAGCTAAGAAGGACAAAGGAGCTCTTCCGGATGAGTATAACTGAGCATGAATGTAAATGTTACAATATACTGAAAGCTAAACTAAATACAATGACCAAGTACTAAATCATAAATATGACATGCTGACTGGATACTGAATTGTAAACTGGGAACCTGGTCAAATGCATTACAATCTGTCTTTGGGAACTACTAAAAACTGATAAAAAACCATGTGAGCTTAACGTGGAGTACAATGTATAAGCCCCATTGAGAGGTCCCAATATACCTTGCTAGGGGTCTAAAGCCATGAATGGTGTGATCACTAAATAAGATTCCCACAGAGAGGACTTACAAACCTACGGGGGCACATAGTTCTTGGACTATGAAGGTATGCTAAAACCCTAGTCCACACGGTGTTATACCTACTCCCAACTAGCAATGAGTACATTATAATATAACTAAAATATACTAAATAGGACAATATTCTTACATGCTAATTGAGAATGTAACATTTAAGTATTGATAATGAAACATTCAAAATTTAAGGCATGTATATATGTTTATTTGAGCTAGCTAGTGTAATTCATGAACTAATGAATCTACACAACTAGGGCTCTGAGTTTCATGCAAAGAACTAAGCAACAATGTTACAAATACATGATAATCTAAATAAGAACACTATAACAACTAAATCAGAACAATTATTTGATGTTCTATAAACCCTAGGTTTAAACAAGAGATAGCGAATCAATAATCTAAATGAATTCTAGGGACCTAGTGGAAGAAACTAATCCACTAGTGAAATCCCACATACCTGGTGATGAATTTCTTGGAGAAATCTTTTGATTTTGTGGCTGGAACTGAAGAAAAGTTGTTGCATTCTTGGAGAGGGTCGGGTTGACTCTTTTATCCTCTTTTGCTCCAAGTTTGATGATTTTTTTGTCAATGAATACTTAAGGTAGGTTCTGATTAAGTTAGTAGGATTAAACTGACCAAAACTACATAGTTTAGGGGTTAAACGATGTAGTTTAGGTGCCCAATGAATACGAGAAAAGACCAAATTGACCCTACTTAAAATTTGAAATGACCCTTCGGCAGAACTACTCGCGACCTGTAAAAGGGACCATGGCCCATCAAGAGGGTGGTGGTTGATGAGTCCACAATTTGGAATCGTTTAGGGCTTTCTTTTAATAGATTTAGTGTCCTCACATGCATATTTTGTTTCAATTACTTATGTAAATCCTTGATATTCAGGTATTTGGATTGAGGAACAAAGCATGGACACTAATGACCAAAAAGGAACAAGGCAGCTGAAAGAATAAAGAAAAATAGACCTGAGGATCGCCTAAACCATTTGGTGAGTCACTGAATGGCCATTGTCTCACCTAATGTTCCAGTGCCAATCCCTAACGGAGAAAATCAAGTCGGTGATAGAAAGGAGCAGTCGGTGAGTCACCGAATAGTTTTGCAATGCAGTGCTAGATCGGCCAAAGTTACAAAATTCAAGGATGCTGAAGGCCAAAGCAGAAATGCCATGGAATTAACTAAAGGGCGGATCACTGAGTGGATCGGCGATCCCAACTTATTGAACTGAATGACCCTTCACAGCATATTTTTGGTGACTATAAATATATTTTTGAATATTTAGTTTAGTATACAATTAGACATTAGAATTGATATTATTCAGTTTTCAAGTTGAGAGATTAGAACTGAATATAGAGACAATATTTCCTTAGCTTTGAAGATTTGTAAGATTTCCATTTCTGAGAAATTTGAAGTGGGTGTTAAAGATTCTTCATCTTAGACCATTGTAAAGACGAAATTAATATTACCTAGTTGATATAAACACAATTTGGTAACAATTTTTATCTTTTTATGATGTCTAGATAAAACCCCAATTCTTGGGGTGTGACTATGTGATTATGGGTTGATTTAGTTGCTGGGTATTGTTAATTGATAGTTTAAATGCTTTTTAAAAGTGATTTCATTGAGTCGTCATGTCTTAATATAAAGGGTTGTAGTTGCAAATGGAACTCTACCTTCGTGTTTTTCGCTTGCTCGAGAGAGAGGTTTGAAAACCAAGATTACTGATTTGATGGTCTGTGGGTATTGGGTTGTCATGGGTTCAGCTCGATAGAGTGAATCTTAAACCCTTTTCCACACATTCAACTCGAAAGAGTGAATGGACTAAAGCAAAAGGCTATTCTTAATTACTACTTACTGGTGTTCGAGAGAAACCAATTAGATTGGGGGTAAATTATTCGAGAGAAAGTTTATCCCCACTAAAGTCTAGCTTATTTACTAATGTACATCTATTTACTGTTGATTGCAATTACTCATTTGTCTACCTTAGTCCATAATCCAATCACATCCTAAGAGCCCGTCTCTATATTTGTTATTTTTGTGTTATTTGTCGTTGTAGCTAATAGTTACAACCAAACCACCTGTTATTTGACACTTGTGTCACCCCAAAGTAGAACCATGGTTTTATTTGTAAATGTTTTTACCTATTATTGACTTGAACATATTCATGTTTTTCTATTGATTCTCAAATACGTACAATTCCCTATGAGATTTGACCCCAACTAAGTTAGTTGGGTTATATTACTAACTAATGATCGTTGACACTTAGTATTGGATAAAATGTCTTTAGAACGTTAATTAATCAAAATGGCGCCGCTGCCGGGGAGTGGTGTTACTTGAGAATTTTAGTTAAGTTGAATTTTGTTTTGGCTAGTTATAATTGAACTTGTTTAATTTTTAGTTTTTATTTGTTTGTTGCTGTTTTGAGCAGAGAATTAGAGCTTATTTTGTAGCAAAAGTAATCCAATGGATCACCCTCTCTTGAGATTGATGATTTTTAGGGATAACATCCTAAATTTAAAGCAATTACAGGGTGAGTCCATTTATGAGTTGTGGGAAAGGTTTAAAATCTTATTGCAACAATGCTCAAATCATGAGATTCCATATAAACTACTACATGAATGTTTCTACTGGGGTCTTGACCCCAAAAATATAATAATGGCTAACCAACACTCTTCGGGCTGCTTGATGCCACATTCTTATGAGACCGCAGCCTAACTCCTTGATTGTGTGGGAAAAACCAACAAGGAGAAGATGGAGAAAGATAAGGACCAAGACTTAACCACTTTGTTGGGTCAGGTAGATGTCTTGGCCGAAAATGTCAAGGACGTGTAGGTACTGTCCAAAAAAAAGGAGAGGTACATCCCCCCTCACGAGCGTCGAAAGATACAGAAGCAAGAGGATGGACAAATAGAAGAGGTAGTCTTACTCATTCTTCACAGTGTCCAAGAACACGACAGAGTGTTGAGTGAGGTAAGAGAGAATTTCTTGTTGCTGAATCAGATGACAACCTCCCATGACATTCTTATCCAGCTTCTAGAGTCCCAAATCGACTAGGTGCTGTCTTCTCTCTACCTAGAGCCAAAAGAGGGGTGGCCTTATGAAAATGAGGTAAACCACACTAATGGAACTTAGGTAGGGAGTCGCGTCGTGCCGCAACGTTAATGAAGGTGCTCCTTCGGAGGCAACCCAAGTGTTTATCGCTTTATATTTGTTTTAGAAATAATGGTGTGCTGCTTGTGCAGGTTTGAGTGTGGAAAGTGTTTGAAAAGTCCAGATTGGCGAGCAAAAGATCTAGTTAGTGTATCATTGAAGAGGTCGGCAAGCTTGACCTACACCACCGTTAGACTCAAGACAATTTTAAATTGGAGTTCATAAAACTCGGCGAGCCCAGGAAAAACTTGGCGAATCACCGACGAGGTCGGCGATCGCGATCTAGTCCGTCGTTTGGTACCCCACATTAACTAGAGGTCCTATAAAACTCAGCGAGGTAAGGGACTACTCAGCGTGTTGTGGAGTGGGTTGGCGAACAAGACTAATATCGCCGAATGGGTGAGAACTAGATGGTTTTTAAAGGCCGATGGTTTAAACTTTCAAACTCTTTCCCTCTCCCTCACTTTTAATCTTACAAAACTCATAGACTCACTTTAATTCCCTATATTTCCACATTTGCACCATATTTTAGTCATTCATTGTATGTTGGAAGTGGATTACTTTGCCGCCTAGCATTTTAATTTTGGTTAGTCAGGATATAAGGTTGGTTTTCCGAACCCTGAGTTTATTTTTATTGAATTTGTACATATTTGCAATGATCTTATTTTAGTGATGTGTGTTGGGCCTCTTTGATCTTAATTGTTGTGGTGTGTGCCTGTGTTAACTCTAACATCTTGCCCGTAATGTTTAGATTGTTCAATTCTCGTAATTTGGTGCCGTAAAATTGGTTTTATTTTATGGGGTTGTGCTTGCATATTGTTGGGTCTACTAGGATCAAGTTTGAGTAAGCCATATTTTTGCCAAATGACGTAATGTTCCCAATAATAGAGCGGGTGACGTCATTTTTAAGGGCAAAAGTCATCAAATGGCCAAAATTGGCAAAACTGGGAGAAGTCTGAGTATCCCGGGGTAATGGGTGTATTAGGTCTTGCTTTAATTTGATTAGTGCATGCTTTGATTTTGTTTTCAGGGGTCGTGGGGTTGAATTCGAGACGTTGGACTGAAAGTAGGTACGTTTGGTCATTTGGCGAGTTCAGTCGAACTCACCGAACAACTTGGCAGCTCGACGAAGTTCTCCATCTCACCTTTGATTTCATTCTATACTTGAATTTTGATTCTGTAACTTTCATCGAGAAGCTTGACGCCGCCAATGGAACTTGGCGACTCGCCCAAAGTCCTTCTTAAGCACCCTTTGTTTGCACCCCTTAGCCTTAATTTCACTGTAACTTTCAGCGGGCTCTTCCTTGATCTCTGAATGCTATCAGTGATTCACCGAAAGGCCCCTCCATCGCCGACATGCCTAATGTTTCTGAGAATTTTGAGCCAAGCCTTTCGGCGAGCTCGGTCTAGCTCACCAAAGTAATTCGACGACTCATCGATTGGTTCAGCGAGTTTGTCTACAACTATTTATATCTAATTTTTCTTGAAGTGTTTCTCATTTTTTTCTGATGTTTTTGCAAAAATGGATAGACTGAAAGTTGTTGGGAGAAACATGCCACCTCGAAAGAAAGCAAAGCGGATTATATCAATGAGGATACAGTTGTATCCAAGGGCAAAGCAACCAAAACTTCCCACAACTAGTGGGATAGGCAAAAGAAAAGAAAAGGCACCTTAGTCACCTGAGGTCAGTTCCAATAGTGATGGGATATATGCCACTCAGCCCACCACCTCAGAGAATGAGGGTGAGCACCAAGAGCCTCAAAATATAGCTTGTGATAGTGATAAGCTAGTAGCAGCATAGAGGGAAGAGTTGTGGTCAAAAAGGATGAATGATCCGTCTAGGATCAGGACTCCTCAGTGCACCACTTCTTCTTCTCCAGTTCTAATACATGCAATGGTGCTTGCACCACCAGTTTAGGGTCCTCCCCCCAAGTCTATGGACAAATTAAAGACTGGGGGGCTGAGGACAATTATTGAGGAGAACTGTTTGTCAACTGATGGGGTAATTGATAGGTACCTAGAGATTATGAGTTGTTTGAAGTCATATCTTCACCAAACCCTGTAGCCCGTATATTCCAAATTGGGTCAAGGAGTTCTACGCTGCTTATGGGCCCTTGATACCACAGAGATAGAAGCAGGCAGGAATATTCAAACTGGTTGACTATGTAGTTGTCCGGGGAAAAAAGATCAAGTGTGACAGTGAGGCTATTAATGTTGTCCTGGATTGCCCCAATGACATTGATGACGCATGCCAATATCTGATTAGGACAAAGACTCTAGAAAATATGTAAAAATGATTGGTTCTGCTTATATGAGATGGTACTCCCAAGTGGCTGGAGATCGGCGCCGATTGAAAAGAAAGTTATCAACATAGCTGTCTGGTTTTTGTTTGGCCTCATCAGCAGCACTATCATGCCATCCCAGAAAGAGTCAATCCTCTGCCTAGCCAAGGCAGTCTGTGTGGGTTGCATCATCGAGGAAACAAGGATAAATTTGGGATAACTATGGCACATGAGGTGGTAATGAGGGCCAAGCAGCGCCAGACCTCACTTCCATTCTCGCTATTGATCATCAAGTTGTACACATGGGCTCGAATTTTGATAGATGTAAAGAAAGATATGGAAGTGATTCATACATCCTCTACTGATATTCGGAGGATTGATGTAGAATATTTAAAGGATCGGGCGAAGAAGAAGAAGGCAGCCCCTGTGGACTCTTCCCCGGTTGTGGACATAGACTCACTGCCTAAAGAGGCATCTTTGCCTACTTCGGCCCCTAGGCCTTGAGGTACTTCAACTACTGTTCCTTTTGAAACTCCATGTTTTTCTACTGCTGCACTGCCTCCTAGACATGTTGCTGCTGTTGTTTCTTAGACCCTGCTTAATCAGGCTGCATTACTCCTGATGGGGCAGCTTGCCCTCTCTACCTATCATCGTGCTACTAGACTCGAGGCCACCATTCCGGGCATGATTCAGATTTCCCTAGCTAATGTTGTGACACCATTGAGCATTACCATTAATGCCCTTGTGGCAGGGATAGCAGTATGTGAGCGTGGCTAAGGGGCTACCGAGGAGGTGACAACTCTTAAAGTTGTTATTGCTGCACTACGGAGTGATGTGGATCAGTTGAAGTCCACTAACAATCCCAGATGTACCAGATACGCCTCTTACTGCCACTGGAGATGAGGTTAGAGTTGAGGATGCAGCTGATCCCAAGTTTGAGTCTGAGATGGATGAGGAGATGCTTGAGGTAGCTGAGGAGTTTTCTTACAAAGGCCTTACAGAGATTGAGAAGGCCATGATCGATGCACTTATGTAGACCACTTTGGCAGATACACCGTTGGCTGACCCTAGTGCAACTACTGTTTCTTATGAGGTCACTATGGGCACTGATGCAGAAGTGTAGATTGATGCACCTGGCACTGATGCCCCTATAGATGGAGTGACTAAGTAGACAAGATCCCTTCTTTACCTCCAACTTTGTCTTACTTTTATTTGACTTTTGGATATTGTTTTGATTGCATTTGAGGACAAATGACTTTATTTGTGGTGGGGTAAGGCCCACCTTTTGTAACCTTTTGTGAATATAGTTTTGTTTATTTATTGGGTTCTTGAGCTATAATTATGTATTACACTGTTTTTGTGGATGATTGAGCTTGTGGCTCCTTGTTTTTAATGATAAATAATTTTTGGACCCTTCTTAAAAATTGTGCCACCTCTTATTTGTATTTGAATGTGGTTGTTCTCTTGCAAATTTGAGTATCGGTCTTGATCATTACCAATGACTTGAATAGTCCTCATAATCAAATAAAAATGAATGTGCGGCTACGATGAGGCCAACTGAAGTTGTATAGAAAATAATTGTTGCATGTCGTTGTGACTAGCCAAATATTGAATTGAGTCTCTTGTGATGAACAGTGTACACTAGCAAAAGTGTGGAGTCTTGTTTAACATTGGTGTCAATGCCTTGTGTGATGAGCTTACCATGAACCATGTGTGATGACACCTAGAATTTGCCCCGTTGGTCCAATTGACTAAGTGATGCAATCTCTTGGTATGATCTTAGGCAACTTTGAAGAGTGTGAAACAATTTGACATTATACCTCTTACTGTGGCCTACCTTGTGAGTGTGCGAACTCCGCTTGAACACCCTTTGAGACTTAACCTGTTTTTGGAAGAAACTTGATGAAATTGTTACCTTTCTTGATCCATTACCAATAATCCTCATGATTTATGGTTTGCTTGAATAGCCAACTTAGGCTAGTTGGAGGTGTGGTAAAAAGAGAAGGTAAATCAAGAAGTACAAGAAAGTCTCCTTTGACCCATGGTTTGAGAAAAGGGGAACCCCTCCACATAAAAAAAAGAGAGAAAAAGAAGAAAATAATGAAAAAGAAAACAAATGAAAACGTTGTGAAAATGCAAGAAGAAATGGGGTTTCCAACAGTCCATGGAAAATGAATAATAGGGTGACTTGTGAGCCTGCATAAAAATGATAAAGAAAAGGAAAGAAAGTGTTGTTCACACCACATTTCATGAGGATTACAGCCATTGAGCCTAAATGACCATACCTTTGCACTCATCCCCGTTACAAGCCTTGAAAAGACCTTTTTCATATTGAAGTCAGCTGAAACAAGTGTCGATTGGAAAATAAGGGCAAATCTATGGGTGAAGTCATGCATTGTGTTCATCTTTGTGAGTGTGAGCATTGCATTTGATTCTGAAGCTTTAAAATTGTGAACCGTTGTGTGTGAATATGGAATCATTCTTTGTGTGAGGGAATTTGTATACCTTTGTTGAGCTTGAACATGCATTTGAAGAAAATATTGTGAAATTGAGATACGTTGGTAATGGTGAGTCACAACTTGAATCTTTGAGTGCACAATTGATCCTTGCATGAGTAAGTTGAGTCTTTTTGTGTGCATTCATTATTTAGTCTTGCGTACAACTTTTTAGTTCTAGGCAGCTTTAGGATCCACCTCAAGGACCGTTGGTTGGTCCTTGGGGGGTCGTACCTTGATGTTTAACCCCTAAACTCTTCAAGCTAAGCTTTGGACATAAATTTACAACTAATAACTCCTTATCGAACATGCATAACATATGGAGACTATGGAAACAATTATTCACACATGACTCCAAAACATGAAACAAGCTACAAGGAACTAGTGGTGTCAAGCTTGAATAGGAATAGAAGGAATGAGATAAGGATATCAGAACTCTGAACAACCTTACTATTCAACCTACCATCTCCCTCTTCGGAGTAAATCCATACTTAGGCTTAACACGAAAATAACATAAGAACCTTATCAAGACATTCACAACTATAAGAAGCCAACAACATACTAGTGCCTTCATCCGGAAGAGCTCATTTGTCCCTTTTAGCTTAAAGTACATAGAAACGATTTTTCCTTGGAGCATTAGGATCTGGGTCATCAAAAGAAGCTTGTTTGACCTCTCTTCCTTTGGCCAAGAGTGTTGAGCAATCTCTCATCTTATGACTCTTCTTTCCACACCCAAAGCAACCATCCGTGCCGCCAAGGCACTTACCCAAATGTTGCTTCCCACACTTGGCACATATAGATCTTTTAAAAGAAGAGCTTCTTCCTTTACCTCCTTGGGAATTATAGTTAGACACCCTATCATTGTTGACCATTGGGGAATCTTGGTTGGAGGAACTCTTTTTGAACTTTGGTTGACTTTGTTCATCAGACCTAGACCTCTTCATATCCCATTTTTTTCTCTCAAGTTTGGACTCCTCAATAGATTGAAGATACACCATGAGCCTATAAATATTCATGTCATCATGGAGCATTGCCGTACGACACACTTCCTTAACTAAGTGTGATACACCGGTCACAAATATACTCATCTCATCCCTAGGGTTTGACACCAAAGATGGAGCATACTTAGACAATAGGGTAAATTTCAAGGAATACTCCTCCACACTCATGCTACCTTACCTAGGGTTGATAAATTCCTCCACCTTAACTTCCCTCTTCTCACGGGGAAAGTACCTACCAAGGAATGCTTTCTTAAACTCCTCCCAATCAATAGGACCCGCTCCTACCGGCCTATTGCTTTTCCATTGAGTAAACCAAACATGGGCAACATCCTTCAATTACTTTTTCTATAGAAGTCATCCCTATAGCATTGACTATCTTATACACCTCATCCATAAACTCTTAGGGATCCTCTCCCACCTTGGAACAAAGAAATATCGGAGGATTCTTCCTCACAAAGTCCCTCAACCTAGAAGTCATAGTACTCTCATTAGTACTCAGTTAAGGCCCCACATCCCTATTAACTTGGACCAATTTCTTCATTGGTCATGGTCGGAGGATCAATCGAAACTTGATTGCCTTGAGGAACTTTGTCACCTTGTGGACCTTGGGGGCCTTGTGGAAGAACTCCCTCATTCATAATCTCCTTTACACACTAAGTACCACATCAAGGTCACCAAAAGTGAACTTAACATGCTTCCTTTTCATCTTCAAACAATACTCATACATAAGGAACATAAATATTTCATAAATCGTATCAACACATTAGGACCATCATCTAGCGCAACCGTAAGTCCTACTTGGGCAATGTATGAATAGCATCCCATACTACTACTCACACTAAGTACTTCTTTGAATCCACCATAGACAAGACACATTCATATTCAATAAGTCATGACAAGGAAGTAACTCATAATACAATCAAAGTAAAACATGCATCATTGCATTAAGCATTTAATTCAATCATTCTTCATTAGCTTCATTAAGAGCACATTCATTCATTAGCCATTAAGACATTGAAGGAACACACCATAACCCCTCTCAAAGCCTACTTATGCAATGCATGCATGAAGTCCCATACCCCCACCCACACTAAGTAGTGCATTCTTGAGAAGCCATAGTTCATTAATATTCTTTGTGGGGGTAAGCCTTAACAATCATAGACCATGCGAGCAATTCATGGAATCCCGATGTCACCCTCCCCGGATAAGGAATTCCTAATTGCCTAAGGTAAGACCATTACTTTTTAGCTTAGGTGGATCCACTAGAGAGATTTTTTGGAGAGGAGAGTTGGTTTCTAATTTGAGTCTGGTAAGTTATGAGGTGTTAAGTTGAGTTCAATGACATAGAAGTATTTATATAGGTGTAAAATAATTAATTAAAATGACCCAAACTAATATATTAACTCTTGGAATTTATGGCTTTAAGTAAGCCTTGGCCAAGTTAATGAAGGCTTTTGCAGAGGGGACCTATGCCCCGCCACCCACAGACTGTAAGTGGTCTTATGCCCCATCCTGCAGGTGTGTGGTTTGGGTCTACAACCCTTCCTCTTGGACATTTAAAGCCACCCACTCATGAGACACCACCTACGGGGAGTGAGTGGGTCTTCGGGCCGTTCTGCTACATCATGGATTGGACAGAGACTTTGGTAGATTTAGGGAAGGAAAAGCCTTGACTCACTACCCCCACCTACGGGGCATGAGTCTACCCACGAGGCGTGGGTGCCCCTTTCATGGACCCTGCTGATTTTTCACAATTTTTAGTTAAGTCCATTGATCCTCCTCAAGGACCCTTAGGGGGTCCTTCGGGGGACAATGCCTTGACATTTAGGCACTAGGACCGTAGTAATAAGTTAGGGAAGTTATTTTAGGACTCTAATCTTCATGTTAATCCTATTTAGGTTACTAGTTTATGTGTTTGGTTCTAGCTTAGGTCATTATATTTCTGGGGTGTTACATTATCTCCCCTATGGGAACATTCGTCCTCGAATGATGATATAGACACCAAACTAAGTTAGAAACTCTAGACTAGCAGCCTATCATGCATGAAACATCAAAAATTTGCAAAACTTATAAATGAATTATTCAAAAGGAGGAAACTTCAACTCCATCATAAAACATGGTCAATGCAAGACAAGGGAGTAGGAACTACATCTACCAACCCAATATGCATGAAACCGATCAACTCAGATCAACATGGGAGGAACTACCTTATCCAACTCAACCAAGCTCAACACAACAATTTGGAGCCAACATGCCATTTCATCAAAACATAACTAAGCATTTTCATCAATTCACCTCATGAAGTCAAAAGTGCAATCAACATACTAAAATGCAAATCAACATGAGGAACATATAAATCATGAAAACTCAATTTATGCTAAACATGAATTCTCACATAAGGAAATCAAGGAAAGCTCAAACAATACACATGACCCCCAAAGCACTACTTACCTCAAGCTTGAATAGGAGTAGAAGGAAAAAGATGAGGATAGTGGGACTTCATATCGGCCTCGGCCTCCCATGTAGCACCCTCAACTAGGTGATTCCTCCATAGAACCTTAACGGAAGCTACTTCCTTGTTTATCAACCTCTTAACTTACCGGTCCAAAATCTCTACCGGAACCTCTTCATAGGATAGACTCTCATCAACTCGATCACCAACGTACTTCTTAAGCATGGAAATATGAATCACTGGGTGAATCGGAGCCAACTCATTTGGCAAGTCTAATTCATCTGCAACTTTCCCAAGATGTTTTAAGATTTGGTATGGGCCCACATACCGGGAACTAAGTTTCCCCTTCTTACCAAACCTCATCACACCTTTTATAAGTGAGATTTTCAAGTAGACCCAATCACCAATCTCAAATTTAGGATCTCGCCTTCTAACATCGACAAAAGATTTTTGCCGACTTTGGGCCGTTTTGAACCTCTCTCTAATAAGTCAAACTTTTTCAATGGCGTCATAAACTAGTTCGGGACCAATAAGAGAAAAGTGACCTACTTCAAACCAAACAACCGAAGATCTACACCTCCTACCATATAGTGCTTCAAACGGAGCCATGGCAATGCTTGAGTGGTAACTATTACTATAGGCAAATTCTATCAATGGGAGATGGTTGTCCCAATTACCCTTGAAATCAATCACACACGCCTTCAACATGTCCTCTAAGGTTTGAATGGTGCGTTCTGCTTGACAATCCATTCGAAGGTGGAAAGCGGTACTAAGTTTAACATTGGTACCAAGTCCTTGTTGGAATGCCTTCCAAAAATGTGAAGCAAATTGAGTAACCCGATCCGAAATGATAGACAAAGGAACCCCATGCAACTTCACTATTTCCTTGATGTACAACTTGGCATAGTCTTTCGCCAAAAAATAAACCTTGACGGGAATGAAGTGGGCTGATTTAGTCATCTTATCAATAATGACCCAAATAGAAACTTGTTGCCTTCGAGTACGAGGCAAACCCACCACAAACTACATATTTACCTCCTCCTACTTCCAACTGGAAATATCTATATCTTGGAAAAAACCTCCTGGTTTTAGGTGTTCCGCCTTAACCTATTGACAATTCGGACATTTGGTCACAAAACCCTCTATATCCTTTAGCATGCCATTCCACCAATAAACTTCATGTAAATCACGGTAGATCATGGTGGCTCTCAGATGAATAGGATACAACAAACCATGACTCTTCTGTAATTTTCTCTGTTAGGCCATCAAAATCTAGAACACATAATCTACCTTGGTACCTAAGCAGCCTATCTCCCCCTTGGGAGAAAGCCTGAACGAACTTATTGAGAACCGACTCTTTCAACTCCATTAATATGGGATCAAGGTGTTGTGTAGACTTAACATCAACCACAAATGATGATTTAGAACTATGATGGACCATGAATCCACCCTTGGTGGAATCCACTAGTTCGACACCTAACCTGGCCAACCTACGCATATCACGAACCAATTCCTTATTCTCATCTTCTACATGAGCCACACTATACATAGACAATCTACTTAGGGCATCTACCAATACATTAGCTTTGCGGGGGTGGTAAAGGAAATTCATGTCATAATCCTTTAAAAGTTCTAACCACCTTTTTTGTCGGAGATTCAAGTCTTTTAGGCTAAACACATATTGAAGACTCTTGTGGCTGGTGAAAACATCTACATGGACCCCATATAGGTAGTGCCTCTATATTTTTAAGGTAAACGCCACCGCTGCCAATTCGAGATCATAAGTTGGATAATTATTTTCATGTACCTTGAGTTGCGTCGAAGCATAGGCAATAATTTTAGTATATTGCATAAGGACAGATCCCAAACCCACTCGAGAAGCGTCACAATATACCACAAACCCATCGATACCCTCTAGTAAGGTCAACACCGAAGTGTATGTAAGTCTATATTTCAACTCTTGGAATCTTTTGTCATAAGCCTCCGACCACACAAACTTAGCTTTCTTTTGAGTCAAGGTCGTCAATGGGGAAGCAATGGAGGAAAAACCCTCAACAAACCTCTTATAATAGCCGGCCAAACCCAAAAAACTTTTAATATCGGTAGGAGTTAGAGGTCTAGGCCAACCTTTGACCGCATCCGTCTTCTTGGGATCTACCTAAATACCCATGCCTGACACAATATGACAAGGAAGGCAACTAACCTTAGCCAAAACTCACATTTACTAAACTTAGCATATAATTGGTGGCCTTTAAGGTCTTGCAATACGATCCTAAAATAATCCTTATATTCACCTTCACTCCTTGAATAGATCAAAATATCATCGATAAAGATGATCACAAACAAATCAAGATATTACCTAAACACCCTATTAATTAGGTCCATGAATGCTGCCGGGGCATTAGTTAGCCCAAAGGACATAACCACAAATTCTTAGTGGCCGTACCGTGTCGTAAAGGCCATCTTGGGAATGTCAACCCATCTTACCCATAGTTTATGGTAACCCGAATGAAGATCTATTTTGGAGAAATAGTTAGCCCCTTCGAGTTGATCAAACAAATCATCAATTCTAGGGAGAGGGTACTTATTCTTTATAGTCACCTTGTTCAATTGGCGGTATTCTAGACACATCCTAAGGGAACCATCCTTCTTCATTACGAACAATACTGAAGCACCCCATGGAGATATGCTTGGTTGACTAAAACCCTTGTCTAACAAGTCCTTAAGTTTTTCCTTCAATCTTTCAATTTGGTCAGAGACATCCGATAAGGAGGAATGGATATGGGTTGTGTATGCGGAAAAAGACCAATGCCAAAGTCTATTTCCTATTCTGGAGGAATGACAGGCAAGTCATCGAGGAAGACTTCTAGAAACTCACTCACCACAGGGACCGAATCTAATGAAGGAGTCTCGGACTCCACACCCATGACCCTAACAATGTGGTAAATGCACCCCTTGGAGATCATTTTTCTATCTTTTAGACATGAAACAAAATGACCACTAGGGATAGAATTTCACCCCTTCCATTCTTAGGTAGGCTCATTGGGAAATTGAAACTTAACCACCCGAGCTCTACAATCAATAGACGCAAAACATGCATGCAACCAATCCATCCCTAAAATGACATCAAAGTCAAACATGTCTAATTCTATCAAATCAACCAAAGTGACTTTATGCAAAAAAGAAATAAGACAACTCCTATATAGCCTTTTTGCCACTACTGAGTCACCAACCGGGGTAGACACCGAAAAAGGCTCTAATAGCACTTCGGGGAGTATTTCAAATTGCATAGCCACAAAAGGTGTAACAAATGATAAAGTGGCACCGGAGTCTAATAATGCATAAACATCAATGGAAAAGACTTGCAACATACCCATTACCACATCCGGGGAACTCTCTTGATCAGCTCAGGATTGAAAAGCATATAAGCGATCGTTTTGGGAGCATCGGAATTTGAACCACTAGAAAGGGTTTGCTTTCCCTCTCTTCCTTGAACTTTTAGCATGGGACAATCTCTCACCATATGACCACTCTTCCCACAGTGAAAGCAACCATCCGTTCCCACAAGACACTTGCCCTCATGTTTCATGTCACTCTTGGCACAAGTAGGCCTTGTCATAGAAGATCTATAAATATTGCCTCTTTGAGTCTTAGGGTTAGGCAACCTATCTCTGTTAACTCTTGGAGTAGTAGAGGAGCCTTGGTTGGAGAACCTTCTCTTGAACCTTGGTCTCCCTTGACGCTCGGAATTACCCTTTAAAGAATTTCCATCATTGGTTGTTGGCCTCTTAACATCTCTATTCTTTTCTTGGAGTTTCTCATCCTACATTTGCTTAGCATACACCATAATACAGGATATATCCATGTTTTCATGAAGCATAGCCGAACGACATTCTTTTCTCACCAAGCTAGGCACACCCATTATAAATCTACTCATCTCATCTCAAGGCTCTGCCACCATGGATGGACCTTACTTGGGCAATTCCATAAACTTAAGAGAATATTCTTCAACACCCATACCTCCTTGACGAAGGTTGATAAATTCCTCAACCTTGAACTCCCTCTTTTCACGGGAAAGAACATATCAAGGAATGCCTTTTTAAATACTTCTCAACATATGGGACATGCTCCTTCGTCCTATTCCCCTTCCATTGAGTATGCCATACTTGGGCCATACCCTTCAATTGATACACGACTAGTTCTGCTTTTTCTCTAAAAGGCACCCCCATAGCATTAATTATTTTGTAAATCTCTTCTATAAACTCTTGAGAGTCTTCACTCACTTTAGAACCAAAGAACTTAAGAGGGTTCATCCTTGTGAAATCTCTCAACCTTGAAGCCATAGTGCTCTCATTAGGGTTCACATGAGTTGTAGCATCCCTAGTGACTTAAGCCGTTAGAGCATGAGTGAATGTTTGGAGGGACGACCTTATTTCCACATTTATCATAGCCCCCTCATCATTAGGAGCTTGAAGAACTAAAGGCTTTTGAGGACCTTAGGGAGGAACTCCATTATTCATGATATCTTCTTCCATCCTTCGTGCGGCCTCCCTTCTTGTAGTCATATCCTATCTGCTGAAGAAAAGGGTTAGGAAAAGGACTTCATAGAGTTAAAACTCCAAGGCACGACTAAAAAGTAATGAAAGAGATAAAATTTCCTAAGCATCTTATAGCCTCTCATTCATACGTGTGGCGTACTTTACACCCATGAACATGACTCTACTAGACGTGGTTCATGAGATATCATCCTAGAGTCATTCTAAACCTTGAGCTTTGATTACCATGATTGTCACAACCCAGTGGTACGCCTAGACGTAACACAGCGTACTTGACCCCGAAGGGGTCTCATACAAGCCCTTAGCATAATCATGAACATAAGCCTATAGAAATGATGCACAAATTTAAAACTTTTACAATATAAGTCTTTCTCATAAAGTAATATAAGAGTCTAGACCTTATCTCAAAGAAACCATCGAATACAATATTAACAACATAGCACTTTACAATAAAGTTCAAAATACACAAAGTATAATTGAAACTAGAAAGAATAACATCTTGTCCTCAAACTCTTGAGGACTGACCAAGCTTAGGGAATAGTCAACCCAAGCTTCACTTGAAAGAAGAAGTACATCTCAATAACCGGAACCTACAGTTACAAGAAAATGTAGAGAATATGTGTTAGCACAAATAATGTACTAAGTATGGAAGTCAGGCATAGAAAATCCTTAAAACATGCATAAAAGGGACATTTAGTTGAAATCATGCTTTTTTTCAAGTTCAAAAGTCATTATGCATATTTAGAGTAATTACAAAGTCAAACCATACCATAAGCAATATTAGGCTACCATAGTCATACATAACTTACCTTGACTTCATCATTAGCCAACACTCATAGACAAAGAGACATTTGATGTTCATAGTTCATAATAAGGAAATTCATTCTTAACATCAACTCATATCATGCATACATAGATTCATACATCTTCATGTCATAAGTAAACCACACCGTAAGCTCTTTATAAGTCTACTTATGCAATGTACAAGTGAAGTCCCATACCCCACTCATACGAAACAAAGCTCATTAAGAATTCATAGATATAGCTCATATTCATGTTCATACTCATGGTTCATATTCATGGTTCATGTTTATGGTTCATAGTCATGGAAAGCATACATTAACTCATAAAGAATCATGTCATCAAGAACATACCATAATTACTATCAAAGCTTGCTTGTGCAATGCATAAGTGAAGTCCCATACCCCCACTCACACTAAGTAAGACCCCTTAATTAATCATAGCACATAACTAATGTTCTTGTTCATTGTTCATATTCTTGTTCTTGTCATGTAATGGATCATGTTCTTGTCATGTAAGGAAATATAGCCTTAACCGACATAGACCGTGCGAGCTACATGGAATCCGGTGTCATAAACCCATACCAAAAAGAGGTTTTCTACTTGCCTAAGGTAGAACTAACATGTTTAGCTTATAGGTGGATCCACTAGCTGAGAGACCTATCTGGGCACATAAATATGGGATAGGGAGATTTCTACTAGAAACCCTGACTAACTGAGGTAGAAGGTTACCATCTCATGATCCTATCCACTCGGTGCTAAGCTTAATTCTCTTTAATAATCATGTTAAGTCTTTACTTTATATTCATGTTCATGGAAGAATGCCTAGCACTCAAACCATCATGGTATCTCATGGATTCATTAGGTGAGAATGTCCTTTAAACCTTAGAATTGCTAATTAGTGAGTAAACCTCTCACATCATGTTCATAGTGTTTCATGAGAATAGTCTTTCAATAAACACAACAACATAATCATAATTATAGACTTTTCATGCATAGTCAAGTGTAAGGGTGTAAGGGAGAAGGATCTTGTATCAATACCACCAATACAAAATAGTCATAGGATCATCAATACATAAGTGAATCATGAGTTCATATACAATCCTCATCAACATACACAAACCTTAGTTATTGCCTTTCAAGGCTAAGAATCAGGATCATCCCAAACTTCTAGGATTATCAAATTAGAAAGAGGGATTTCATGATTCAACAACATAATAAATGTAAACATAATCAATTGTCAAGCTTCCATGATCAATCAAGACACACCTTAACTCACAATTTAGGAAGAATGCGTAAATCATCGGTCCAAGGAAGATTTTCATCAAAATCCATCAACACTCCATTAATACAATCATATATCATCATAATCAATCATAATAAACCATAATTAAACAATTGAAAACGTTTTGGAGAAAGAACCATGACTAGATTGAAAGCCTAGGTTTTTGGTAATCTTAAAACCTAGTTTGAAAGGGATTATTGGGTGATAGCTACCTAAGAATGAAAGCATCCATACCTTAGGTTGATTTACACAAGAAAGTGGAGAAAAAAGGTTGGTTCTTGAACCCCTATATTGACCTTGACCTTTCTCTTCAATGGAGTCCTAGAGAGAGAATATTTGGAGAGGAGAGTTGGTTTCTAATTTGAGTCTTGTGAGTTATGAGATGTTAAGTAGAGTTTAATGACTTATAAGTATTTATATAGGTCTAAAATAAAGAATTAAAATGAGCCCACACTAATATAATAACTCTTGGAATTTATGGCTTTGACTAAGCCTTGGCCGAGTTAATGACAGCTTTTGTAGGGGTGACCTACGCCCCACCACCCACGGACCGTAGGTGGGCTCACGCCCCATCCAACAGGTCCATGGCTTAGGTCTGCAGCCCCTCCTCTTGGCCATCTCAAGCCACCAACTCAAGAGATCCTACCTACAGAGTGTGAGTAGGTCTACAGACTGTGCTGCTACATCGTGGATTGGACACAGACTTTTGGGGATTTTGGAAAGGCCAAGACTTGACTCATGACCCCCACCTACGGGGTGTGATTCCACCCACGAGGCATGAGTGCCCCTTTCGTGGACCCTTCTGGGCTTTGACAGCTTTTAGGTCAGTCCATTGGTCCTCCTCAAGGACCCTTGGGGTCCTTGGGGGGGCCATGGCTTAACGTTTAGGCACTCGGACCTTAGTACTAAGTTAGGGAAATTATTTTAGGACTCTAATCTTCATGTTAATCCTATTTAGGCTACTATTTTATGTGTTAGGTTCTAGCTTACGTCATTAGATTTCCGGGGTGTTACAACTTAGTAGCCTTGTCTACTATTACCCAAATGGAGTCTTGATATCTGCGACTACGAGGTAAACCTGTAATGAAGTCCATGTTTATCACTTTCCACTTCCATGTAGAAATGTTAATCTCTTGAGTCATACCTCCTGGTTTCATATGTTCTACCTTAACCTATTGACAATTGGGGAACTTAGTCACAAAATCTGCTATATCTCTCTTCATGTCATTCCACCAAAAGACTGCCCGTAGATCATGGTACATAATAGTGGCACCTAGATGAATAGAATATATGGAATTATGGGCTTCTGTAAGGATCTTTCGCCAAAACTCACTCACATTAGGAACACATAAGCGACCCTAGAAACGAAGTACACCATCTTCTCCTTAGGAGAAAACCTCAACTTTCTATTAATGAACTACACCTTTCAACTGATGTAATATAGGATCAGTATCCTGTTTTTCCTTAACAGTCACGACCCAGGGATACACCCTTGATTTAACATGGCACATAGAACCCCGAAGGACTCCATGTAAGCCACTTAGCATACATAACATAAGATAATTAAGGCATTTAGAACAACATAGTGTAAAAGAAACACTTAATAAGTCACCTCAAGGTACGCTTGTGCAATACATGGATAAGACTCCATAATCCCACCCATGTTAAGCAAGTTACTTTAGTTCTCATTCACACTTCCTATATTTTGATCTCATCCTTAGCTTACTTATCAAAGACATGGGAATACTCACCTTTAGTGATCCATGCATTAGAAATGTCTTTCAATCTACAATCCAAACTAAGCATCTATCATAAACATAGATCATATGCATAATCAATACAAAGATCCTTATAACATAAAAGGAACATACCATAGATACCCTCAAAGCGTACTTGTGCAATGCATGAATAAGATCCCTGTTGACACCCAATTTTGACCGACCTTCAAAAATTTTGGGAATGTTATTCGATTGAATATGTATTTTTTTAAATATATCGAGTTTAAAGTTTTAATTGATTTTGTCTAAAAAATTGTACATTTTGGTATGTGTGCTACATAAAATTATCGTAAATATTATTAAGATATTTTTAAAATTATTAGTAAAACAAAAGTAATTATTTTATTCAACTATTTTAAAATTTAAGTGATTTTAATTATATAAAAAAAATTATGATATTTGTAGTATTTTAATTGAATAGCATTTCTTAAATTTCCTCTAAATCATTTAAATTGTGACCACTTTTATTCTAATTCCTTGCAATTTTAGCCTTTTCAATTTCAATCTTATTACAATTATAGCCACCCTTTCATGTCAATTTTAGCCAACTCATCCCAATTTTCAGATTTTCAATTCTAATTAATCTCATCCATTCATCCTTTAAACTAAATCCTAGCCACTCATCTAAAATAATCTAATGGTCTATATTCAATCAATATTTTCTTTCCTTTTAAACTATGTAAAGACCCCAACCCTACTTCATTCACTCTCATCTTCCTCCCCTCTCCTAAGCCGCCGCCTCTCTCTCCCTCAATTCCTCGAGCAGCTCCCATCTCCGGTGGAATTGAAAGTCATCGGAAAACTCTTGATGTTCTCCGCTCCACTGCTGCCTATGCTCCTCCCTCCGCCTCTTCTCTCTTCTTCCTCTTTTCTTCTCCGATGAAAAAGCAGCAACCAGCAGGCGCTGGCTGCCTCTGCTCCTTTTCCGGTGGACAGTAGCTCCCGCCGGCGTGGACAGCAGCCAGGCTAGTGGAGCAGCAGGCTCCACCGATGAAAACAGCAGCTCTAGTCGACAAGAATAAATAAGTGACAGGCAAGCAGCTTCGGCCAGCAACTCCAGCAGCAGCAGCAGCTCCGACCAGGAACTCCAGTGAAGGCCGATTCTGATCAGAAAATGACGGATCTCAACAGATCCGTCCAGGTACATTCATTTTAAATTATTATCTCTCTTTTAACATTTTTATTTTTCTTTTCATTTATAGTTTGGTTGCAATTTTATGGAAGTCTCATGTATGCCTATATGAAAATCGATATGCATCTTGTTTAAAGTATGCTAATTTGTTCATTTTGTAGTTTAAACATGTTCTAGGCTGGAATTGATCGGAATGCCGTGTTAGAACTTCATTGTTATTCCGAAATTTACTCATGTTTGTATGATTAGATGTTAATATGGTTTGAGTTTTATTATTGGTGAAGTTTTTGATTCCTGCTAATATGATATGTGATTTGCTACTTGCCCAAAATATGTATTGACCTTCATCAAAGAGTTCTTGTGACTGATCTTTCGCCAAATTGATGAAAACTTCCTGTGATATTTGATTTAATACCTAATTGATGGTGTAATATTTATTTAACTTTGATACGTTAATATGGCAATTTTAATTGGTAATTATTTTCGTTAACCTTTGACTTGGCTATTGATTGAGTCATATTGAATAAGTTTTTTTTATGTATTGAGATAAGGATTCCCCAATTGATTCTTGTAACTTTTTTACTTTACTTTGTTTAAGAAAATATTGCATGAATATCTCTTTACTTGATTTAGTTATCTGAATTTTCTCCTTAAGTGATTTAATTAGTGTAGAAAGAAGCCTGTAATTTGCTATTCTTGATGCTAAATTTAATACGGGTAGGTAGGTGTCTTTTGGTAAGGTATTTTTAATTATTATTTTATTTGCTATTGTTAATTGACTACAGTTGCCTTAATTATAATAATTTTTAATTTTTTTCCTACTTGTTATATTTTTAGTAAAATTATATTTGATTGAGCTCAAAATTTTTATTTTTTTTGCTGATTTGGCTCTCCTTGAAAATAAGGAAAATAATTTTAATTGATTCCCTTTGTCCTTAAAATTATTTTACTTCCTTGTGGCTTCATATATAATCTGTTATTTCTTCTCTTCTTAATTATAGTAAGCATATTTCGTGCATGTCTTATACTTGGTAATAATAAATTAATAAGTCTAATTTGACTCTTTTAAAATAGGGAAAATATTATTTGATTTCCCCATTTCCTAAAATAATTTTTTTTCGTGAAGGTATTTTTATTTAATCGGTCATTAACCCTTTCCTTAATAATAGTAAGTTTTGTCTCCTTGATTTATATTTGGTAAAATAAAGTTAGAATAGAATTGATTTAGTTCTCCTTTGAAATAAGGAAGTCTTTTATAATTGTCTCCTTAATTATTCCTTTCCTTATATTTTACGCCCTCCCCTTCACTATAAAAGGGGCATCCTTTCATTAGTTAAAAAAAAAAAAAAAAACACACACACTCATCCGGGCACCTCTACATTCATACATTGCTCTCACATTGATAGTTGAATACTCTCACGGTGGAAACCTCTACCTCTTCATACATCTTGACTTGGTTCAATACTTGAAAACTAAAAATATTGCTCTCTACTCTCTAAGATTAAGTTTTCCGGTAAACTTAAAGGCTCCTCTATACTTGCTATTTTGCTGTGTTCGGGTCGTTTATTGGATTAAGTGTGGATCTTCATTGCTAATTTCTTTACTGCATAATTGGTTAGTTCTTTTAATTGATTAATCTTATTTCTTTTGCATTGTTTGTACTATACATGGTTGAAATACATGAAAGGAAGCATCTGGTTTTAGTTTCCTTATCCCTTTCTTTCTCAATGTGTGATTATATATTCCCACAACTTGTTTAAATGCCTACATGACCATACGCTACTCGTGTACATGAATTAATTAATACTATGTATGTACCCATGAGTTTTATCATTTTGCTATATTAAATTGTCTTTTTTTTTGTGTTATCATTACTTGCTCCTATTTTCGTTGCATCTTAACAGGGTTTGAACTTAAGGTTTGAGATGATTGAAGAGTCGTCTAGAAGAGATTTTCCGGACAAGACTATTGTGTTTAAGTTTATTTTAATGGTGTAGATATTATTTATATTTTTCTTTTGGCTTGTAATTTTTTTATTTACTTCCCAACTCTCTCTCTATATATATGATATAACTTGGGGGATCGTCTAAAGGGGGAGGGGATTTATGTGGTACTTGTCTATTTTTATCGTAATATTTATCCGTATTAGAAAGCATGCCTATAGGTTCGTGATAGTTCTTAATTTAGCAACATCACTTTAGAGCTCATTAAAACAAAATAAAATTATTATTGCCATTAATCACTTATCTAATCTTGTTTGGCTATTTTAAATTTAAGCATGGGCTTAACTAGTCTAACTGTCTATTATGTTTTTTATTCGTCCGGTAACTATCTCTTAACAATAACAAAATAAAATATAATATATGTCTATTACCGTGTGTTGTAGTAAATCACCAACTTTCCTTCCTCTAAAATATATGGAAAAAGAATTTAAATGTCTAATTACTAATGTGTTCCATCTTAGAAATTTACTTCAAATACCATGTTTATAAGGATTAGTTAATTTTATATGATATTTGGATGTAGAAACGTTTTTTTTATGCTAGGTATTAATTATTTAGCTTGAATTAATAAGAGTTTTGATAACCTTGAATATGTCGATAATCTAGATTCTTAGGTACTATATGTCAATATTTTGTTTCAGCATGCTAATGAAATTAAAATAAAAATAGAATCTAACAAATAGGTGATGATCTGCCCTAAATATTTGGTTAATGTGAACTTTAATGATAAATCTCAATGTGTGCACACTTAGATACCATGCTTATAGGAGTGGTATATTTCTTAATATATTATCTAGGTGTAGAAATTATGCATATAGGTTTCAAGTGACTTTTCAATATCCACTTAGAAATTATGCCTGTAAGACTTGACTAAAAATTTGATGCTTTCTAATCAGCAAGCAATCTTTGCAGGTTTTAATGATATAATCTTGTCAATTAATTTAGTCCTAATTCATTTAATTTAATATAATTGCAGCATGTTAATAGTTGGGTTATTTTTGCCAACATGTTAATTTGGATAGTACGTCTATGGACCACTAGTATTTTTCAGCATGTTTAAAAAATTAAGATAACTTTCTGTATGTTTAAAAAATTAAAATAAACATGTTTTGAATAGTTTTTGCTGCAATATATTTATTGTTAACACTAAAATAAGATAACCAATCGTCTAGCATGTTAAATAATTAAAATAAAGGTGCCGCATATTCTTTTCCAAGTGCTAATTATTTTCTGCATTTTGTATTTTAGGTGTCGCTTTTTTCTTTTAAAAAAAAAATAATAATTTCCTGTAGTAATAATGCCATATGCTACTGCTCTAAAACATAATAATATATTATCTGCATCTATTTATTTATTTATTATCAGCTATTCTGCAACTACTAAATTGGTACATAAAATAAGTTTCAGCATTAATTTGTGTTTGCTTTTAAATATTTTGCCCATTTTATATTATTATAAAGTGCCCCGTTTTTTTAAATAATTAATTAAGTAGTCTAATACGCTTTTTCAAACTTGCAATATTTTGTCAATTTAAAATTAATCTATTATTATATTGAGTGCTACTTGTTTATATATTCACACACCTTAGCATGAGACCTTTCACTTTATTTGTATGTTTGCCAATATGTTTAATTAAAATCTAGAGGCCGATATGAGACCTTATGAGCTAAATGCTGGTCCAAATTGTTTGACTTGGTGTCTAGGTGGGCCTATTATATTTTTCTTTGTCTAAACCCACCCTAATAGAAGTTGGCCTCTTGGACCTTAAATGGGGACGCTAGGCACCTTTTAGAGACGAAAAGCATGTGGTGATAGGGTAGGGGTAGTTTAGACCCTATGGAGATGATGACATCGACTCGGTCTCAAAGACAAACTTCGGTTTTGTCTGTCCCTACGAGAAGCTGATCGAAATAAAGAAAAGTCGAGTGCTAATCCTAAAGTCCTTCAGAGTCTCCCTTTCCTTTTGACCCTTTATCTGTTTATAATTATATTTATTTGGGGTAGTTTAATTAAATAAAAATGATATTTGCTCATATACTTGTCTACTTTCTATCTTCTCGCTTCTTCTAAAATTTTATTTATGCGAGTTATTTAGTATTATGTCATCACATAGTTTTTGCATGTTTAATTAAATAATCGATAAATAAATAAACTGATATTAATTGCTTAATGCTAGTCATTACTTAGTAACCATGCTAATTAAATAAATGATAAATGAAGTGACCATAATTGCTACTTGTAACCCCCACATATTGCATGAGACACGGACGGGACCCACATTTGTGGACCTCGAGGGATGCCTAACACCTTCCCCTCGAGGTAATTTGAACCCTTACCCTGATCTCTGGTTCGTTGACCTTAGCTAGACTTAGTTAGATTAGATAGGTGCCCTAACACGCCTTAATTCGTTAGGTGGTGACTCTTCAATCAACCCAAAGCCCAAAAGAGTCGTTAGGTTGTGCACAGAAACCGTTTTGAGAAAAACGGGGCGCGACAATCCCATAATCCTACTCATAATAAGTATAGCTTCTTAAGTAACCATAGTTCATAATTCATATTCTTGTTCATATTACTACCATATATGGGACATATGCCTTAACCGACATAGATCATGTTATCTTAACATGGAATCCGGTGTCTACCCCACACCGAAAAGGGGTTGTTCTACTTGTCAACGGTAGAACCATACTCTTAGCTTAGGTGGATCCAATAGCTAAGTAATCTATTGGGGCACGTAGTTTATCGGATAAGGAGATTGCTACTATAAACCCGGACGCAACTAAGGTAGAAGGTTTCCATCTCATGAGATACATACTTTGGGAACCCGGACCAACTAAGGTAGAAGATTTCCATCTCATGAGATACATACTTTGGGAACCTGGACTCAACTAAAGTAGAAGGAACCCATTTGGAAAGTCGGACTGAACTAGGGTAAAAACTTTCATTGGGAAGCCGGACTCAACTAACATGGAAGCTTCCATCTCATATTGAATATCCAGTCGGTGCTAGGAATTAAGTCTCATTGAGTTATTATTAAGTCTTGACCTAAGTTTATATTTGTGGAAGAATGTCTTGATACTCAATCAAACATAACTCATACTATAGCTCATACATTCAATAGGTGAGACCAGTCTTCCAACCTTAGAATCACTACATGTGATGAACCTTTCACATCATATCATATTCATGCATAAGTGTGTATACGAGAATAACCTTTCAACAATACAACAATTAGATCATCAGCATATTCACTTTACCCTCAAAATGTTTCTAAATCATGTACTAAACTTCATAAAACATGCGTAATATCATATCTTTCCTTTTCAACGTTCAAAACTCATATTAAATCACACATCTAGAATGACTACATTAGACATGGATATATTCATAATTCAAATAGATCAACTACTACAAGCATAATCTCATACTTCACCTCCTTGAGGTTCAAAGCTTATTTTCAATCATCACACCTAGGGTTTATTCACTAAACATGGATATCATCCTAATTCATGTGATTCTATCACTTTATGCATTCAAACATTCATGAGGCAAATTAGGTTGGTAAAGTCCTTCCACAACAATTATATCTAATAGTCTACCATCATCAAGTCAACTTCCCTCTTAGGGCCTCAACATACATAGTTCATCCTTTTAGTTTTACCTTTAAAACCCTAGAATTCAACCTTAATAACTATGATTCTTTACTCTTAATAGCTCTACTCCTTCAAAGCATCGTATGGACCTAGATTACAAGTCATTCAAATCACATGCTTCATTATTAAGTGATTATAGTCACAAATCATCATAAAGGTTAAACTTCAAGCTTCACTAGTAATGACACATCATATGTATACTATAATCTAATTCAATTCATGTTTATTTTCTTTTATTCTTGAACAATTACTATAGGCATCATCAAATCTAGACGATCATCTCTAAGTCTTCAATTTTCCCTTTTTAAGGCACAAACCCACGGTACTACAATTTTATCAATTACACTAGGGTTAGCCATGGAAATAATGGAAATTCATCATAATAGCATTATTCAATACTAAATCAATCATAAAAAAGTACTATCCACTCAATTGGAATCATACACAACTAAACCCGCAATATTGGAAGGAACCCTAATTTGAATTTGGGATTTCATCTTCACAATTTGGGGATTTCTAAGGGGCTCCATGGATGGAACAATCCACAGATGAATAAGCCATCATACCTTGATTATAAATCCCTCACAAATCTTGCAACAATGGAAGAATTTGACCTAGCTTGCTTCTTTTCTACTTTACTTTCTAGAGAGAGAATTTCTTGGAGGGAATTGCGTCTCCTTGGTGAATTGAAAATAATGATTTAGAATCCCTTAATTAATGCTCTAATAGTTTTATATAGGTGGTCTAATTACTAAGAAAATGTCACCACTTAATAACTAATTAATTTTAGAACATTCCCTTAACCCCTAACTTAAATAACTTTAGGACCAAAGATGCCTCACCCACGACACCACGCCCACGGACCGTGGGTGGGTCCACGGGGTGTGTTGTTCCTCCGTGGGTGGTGGGCTGCAAGTCCACATCTGGGGTCTTGACCCACGACCCCTCACCCACGGGGCATGGATTCGCTTACTTCCCGTGAGTCCTTCCATAGGTGGACAATTTTGGGCAGTTTCTAGGGTTGTTTTAGGGGTCCTCCTCAAGGATCCTTAGTTGATCCTTGGGGAGTCGTACTTTGACGTTAAACTCTGAAACCCTTCATTCTAAGTACGGGAAGTCATATCTATGATTCTAACTCCCAGGTCAAGTTCTACAACCCTTACGTAAGTCTCTAGTTTAACTTACTAGTTTTTCGGGTGTTACAATATCTCCCCCTTGGGAACATTCATCCTAGAATGACACTCTACGCATTCCTTATCGTAACAACTCTAGACTAGCAACCCATCATGGATGCAACTCATCTAAATGCACACAAACAAAGGAGGAAAACATCAATTCCAAGCTAATCAAACTCAATGCAACACAAGGGATAGGAACTACATCTAACAACCAAAATGAATGAAATTCTACATCTACTCATATCCAAGGAAGAACTACCATCTCAAAGCTAAATCATCCTCAACACACTCTCATGGAGCTCATATGCAATATACTCTCAAAAGCATTTATTCTAGGAGGAATACCTCACCTCCTAACTAAGGCATGCTCATCTATTCATCTCATGAAGTCAAATGTGCAACTCATACTAAATGCACAACAACATGAGGAAAAATTAATCATGCAACTTCATTTTCTTTCAAAACACAACTTTTCATGATCATGCACAATATAACGAAATCATGGAAACATCTAAAACACACATGATTCCAAAACATAATACAACTAAGAGGAACTCATCATTTTAATGCTAAAGGAAGAACACAAGGAACAACGATAAGGATATCGGGACTTCTTATTGGCCCTTGGCCTCCCGAGTAGCACCCTCACCTAAAACCCTTACTCAAAAACCACTCCTTAACACTTGCCGGTCTAAGATTCCTGCTGGTATTTCTAAATTAGAGAGAGTCTCATTAACTCCCAAATCTAGTTCACAAGCAACTTTACCAACACCATTCAAGATCTCATAGGAGCCTACAAAACCTGTACTAAACTTCCCAACTCACTACACCTCTCAAGGTGAGAATTTCAAGCCAACCTAAATCATTAACATCAAGAACACTCAATGACCTTGCTATCTAAGCACATTATCTCCCCCTTAGGAGTAAGCCTATACGGACTCTTCTAAGCTTTGTTTCTTTCAACTCTAAGGTCCAAGCAAGTCATCACTAAGCTTTCACATCCATCACACAAGATGATTCTAAACCATGGTGGATTACACTTCTACCCTTTTTTAGAGGAGTTTATTCACTCAATACACCTACGCATTATTCAAACACCTTATTCATCAAATATACCACATACCCCAAAACTCATCATGAGTAAGTCAGGTTCTATCATCAAATAACATAATCATAATGCAACCCATTCATACTAAAGACAACATCAAATTTTATAATACCAAGTATATCAAGTCACAAAAATAGAAGTAACGCTGGAATCTAAATAACCATAAAACACATACCAGGAGCAACATTCGGAGGATTCTCTTGTTCACCTCTAGCTTAAAGAGCATAGGACCTAATTTGCTTCCTCTCTTTTCCCCTAGCAGTAAGTATCGGGCAATCTCTAAATTTGTGGCCACTCCTACAACAACAATAACAACCTTTCATACCGGCTAAACATCTACCCTTATGTCTATTGCCACATCTAGCACAAGTGGGAAATAGGGGTCTACTATCCTTTCTTTGAAATTTAGGGTTAGGCACCCTTTCTAGGTTATGTCTTGGGGAATTCTTAAAAGAACCTTGTCTGGGGAACCTTTCAAGAGGAGAATTGCCATTATCAATCCTAAACCTCTTTTTCTCCCTAAACCTTTCTTTAAGTTTCTCTTCCTCAATTTGATAAATACAAGTCATAAGGCGATAAATATTCAAATTGATCAAGCATGGCCATACAACATTCTTTTTCTACTAAATTAGACACTCCCGACACAAACTTATTCATTCTCGACCTAGGATTGGACACTAGAATTGGAACATACATAGAAATTTTGGTGAACAGCCATGCATATTCCTTAATACTCATATCAACTTGTCTAAGGTTAATGAACTCGAGCACTAAAGCTTCTCTCATTTCTAAAGGGCAGAACCTATCTAGAAAAGCACTCTTGAACTCCTCCCACTCTATGGGACCCATTGCTACCGGTCTAGCATGTTTCCATTTATCGCACCAAATTTGTGCAATTCCTTTGAGTTGACAAGAAGCCAACTCCGCCTTCTCTACCAGAGTCACTCCCACTGTGTATAGCACGTTAGAGACCTCTTCTACAAACTCTTGAGGAATTTCCTCCATTCTTGACCTATAAAATCCAAGAGCTCCTATCACAACATGACTCAACAGTTGAAAACCAAACCTAAGCTTCTCATTTGTTACTTTCTCTTTCAAATGGTCAATTGGAGCTTGTGGAGGAATTTCTTGATTCATATTGTCTTCCTCATTCCTTCAAAAGTTAGACCATGAAGTAGTCATATCCTGAAAACCACCGGGCACAAATTAGGAGAAAGACCTAAAAAGACGTAAACTCTATAACATGACTTACAGAATGAAGACGTGAAGTTTCCTAAATGTCTAATAACCTCCTATTCATAAGTAAGGTGCACTTAACATTTATGAACAAGATCCTACTAGACGTGGTTTGAGACATCCTAGAACCATTCTAAACCTTGTGCTCTAATTACCAAGTTTCTCACGGCCCAGGGGTATACCCAAGATATAACATGGCACATAGAATCCCTAAGGACTCCATGTAAGCCACTTATCATATCATAACATAAGATAATAGAAAAGTGTGGAAATTTTAAAATATTTTCCATACAATCAAAGTCTTTATAAAAACAAAGTAGAAGTCTTTAGCATTGTCTCAAACCATCTAATACAACTTTGAATAACTCTTGGGACACAACCCATAGAATAGTCTAAAACATAAAAGAAAGAAATAAAGGAAATGGGTGATCAAGTCCTCGGCTATGAGGACTTACCAAAACTTCTCTTCTTGATCTACTATGAACCTTGCCACGAGGATGGAAGCCAATATCGCCAAAATCTATATTTGATAAGAATGTAGGCAAAAGTATGCATTAGTATAATAATGTACCAAATATGATGGCTAGCATAAATTATAAACATGAGCATATAAGAGGGATTAGTCAATATAAGACATATACCATAATAATAAAAGACAATAACATAAGGCATAAGTATAAAATACCTCATCATGAGACATAGGCTATATCATAATAGACAATAATCATAACTTGTGATCATAATAGATAACAGTATAATAATAGGCATAATTAAGGCATTTAGAACAACATAGTGTAAAAGAAACACTTTATAAGTCACCTCAAGGAAAGCTTGTGCAATACATGGCTAAGACCCCATAATCCCACCCATGCTAAGAAAGTCACATTATGTTCTCATTTACACTTCCTATTTTTTGATCTCATCCTTAGCTTACTTATCAAAGTCAAGGGAATACTCACCTTTAGTCACCCATATATTGGAAAGGCCTTTCAAGCTACAATCCAAACTAAGAATATATCATAAGTATAATTATTACATAGATCATCATAACATAAAAGGAACATATACCTTCAAAGCATACTTGTGCAATGCATGAATAAGATCCCATAATCCTACTCATACTAAGTAAAGCTTTTTAAATAACCATAGTTCATTATTCATATTCTTGTCCATATTACTACCATACTGGGGACATAAGCCTTACCCGACATAGACCAAGTGAGATTAACATTGAATCCGGTGACTATCCCACACCGAAAAGTTTTGTTCTACTTGTCGAGGGTGAACCAAACTCTTAGCTTAGGTGTATCCAATAGATAAGTAACCTATGGGGGTACGTAGTTTATGGGATAAGGAGATTTCTACTTGAAGGTTTCCATCTCAACAGATACATACTTTGGGAACCCAAACTCAACTAAGGTAGAAGGAACCCATTTGGAAAGTTGAACTCAACTAGGGTAAAAGCTTTCATTGGGAAGTAGGACTTAAATAGCATAGAAACTTCCTTCTCATATTCAATATCTACTCGGTGCTAGGCATTAAGTCCCATTGAGTTCATATTAAGTGTTGACTTATGTGCATATTTGTGGAAGAATGTCTTGAAACTCAATCCAACATAACTCATACTATAGCTCATAGATTTAATAGGTGAGACTAGTCTTCCAACCTTAGAATCACTACATGTGACGAACCTTTCACATCATATCAGATACATGCCAAAGTGTGTATATGAGATAATTTTTCAACAATATAACAACTAGATCATGAGCATCTTCAGTTTACTCTCAAAGTGTTTCTAAAGCATGTACTAAACATCATAAAACATGCATAATATCATATCTTTCCCTTTCAAGGGTCAAAACTCATATTAAATCACACGTCTTGAATGACTACATTAGACATGGATATATTGATAATTCAAATAGATCAACTACTGCAAGCATAATCTCTTACTTCACCTCCTTGAGGTTCAGAGCTTACTTTCAATCATCACACCTAGGGTTCATGCACTAGACATGGATATCATCCTAACTCATGTGATTCTATTACTTTATGGATGTTAACACTCATGAGATAGATTAGGTTGATAAAGTCCTTCCACAACAATTCTATCTAATAGTCTACAATCATCAAGTCAACTTCCCTCTTAGGGCTTCCCTCTTAGGGCCTTTACGTACATAACTCATCATATTAGATTTACCTTCAAAACCCTAGAAGATAACCTTCATAATTATGAGTATTTACTCTTAATACCTCTAAACCTTAAAAGTATCCTAAGAACCTAGATTACTAGGCATTTTAATTACATGATTCATTATTAAGTGATTCCAGTCATAAATAATCATAAAGGTTCAACTCAAAGCCTTACTAGTCATGACCCATCACATATATACTATAATCTACAATTCTTGTCTACTTGTGTTTATTCTTGAACAATTACTATAGGCATCATCAATTCTAGAAGATCAACTCTAAGTTTTCAATTTCCCTCTTTACTGCACAAAACCACAGTACTACTATTTCATCAATTACACTAGGGTTAGCCAAGTAAAATATGTAAATTCATAATAATATCATTATTCAATACTAAATCAATCATAAAAAAGTACTATCCACTCAATTGGAATCATACTCAACTTAACCCACAATAGTGGAAGGAAACCTAACTTGAATTGGGGATTTTATCTTCACAAACAGAGGATATCTAGGGGGCTCCTTAGATGGAATAATCCATGGATGAATAAGCCATCATACCTTAATTATAAATCCCTCAAAAAGCATGCAACACAGGAGCAATTTGACCTAGCTTGCTTCTCTTCTTCTTTACTTTCTAGAGAGAGAATTTCTTAGAGGGAATTGGGTCTCTTTGGTGAATTCAAAATTATGATTTAGAATCCCTTAATTAATGATATAATAGATTTATATAGGTGGTCTATTTACTAATAAAACTTCACGACTTAATAACTAATTAATTGTAGACCCTTCCCTTAACCCCTAACTTAAACAACTTAAGCACTGAGGTTGCACAGACCATGGGTGGGTCCATAAGGCATGCTGGTCCAACGTGGGTGGTGTCTTGCAAGTCCATATCTGGGGTCTTGAACCACAACCCCTTACCACGGGGCGTGGGTCCACTTACTACCCGTCAGTCCTTCCGTAGGTGGACTATTTTTGGCAGTTTCTAGGGGCTATTTTAGGGTCCTCCTCAAGGAACCTTAGTTGGTCCTTATGGAGTCATAACTTGACGTTAAACTCTAAAACCATTTATTGTAAGTTCAGGAAGTCAAATCTACGACTCTAACCCCCATGTCAAGCTCTATAACTCTTACGTAAGGCTCTAGTTTAACTTACTGGTTTTTCGAATGTTACATTAACCTCCGCTACAAGTGAAGATTCTTATCCATTCTGAACTGTCACCCCCTATCTTGTGTTTTGTAAGTCAAATCCCTAAGCGAGCAAACCGATGAACATCTTTTGCTAATTCATTCCTTTCTTCCTCAACATGTGCGAAATTACCCATGGACAACTTGCTGAGAGCATCAGCTACTACTTTGGCCTTGCCAGGATTATAAAGCACATATATATGATAGTCCTTGAGGAATTCAATCCATCTCCTCTGACAAAGATTCAACTCTTTCTGGGTGATTTGATTAAAACATTTCAAGCACACATCATTCAATTTTAGTTGTTCAACAATTGTAAATTAGTATTAAATCCTACTAAATTAGTTGTAGTCGAATCACACAGGGAGTGATACGTGTTTCAGATTCACTTCGGAAGTATGAAATTGTGTTAACTTAGTTGTACGAATAAGAATTATCGAATAACCCGGTGTCTCCCACACCAAAAAGGGTTGTTCTACTTTCCTAAGGTAGATCCATGAACATCTAGTTTAAGTTGATCTACTAGCTAATCAACCTATGGGGGCACATAGTTATGGCATAAGGAGATTGCTACTAGAAACCGGACCTCTACTCACGGGAGAGCTTCCATCTCATGAGACTTTTTCTAGAAACCCAATCTCTACTCACGAGAGATCTTCCATCTCAATATCAATATCCACTGGGTGCTAAGCATAATTCCCACAGGATAGTATTTTCTTACTTATTCTCATTATTCAAGGAAAGACACATCATCATGTCAATCCGAGTTGGTTCATTTGGATAGCTCTTATCCATTAGTTCAATTAGGTATCATAGCTTTTCAACCTAGGAATCCTTTCTATGTGAGAAAACCTTTCACATCATGGTTGTAAGTGTTTTATCAGAATAACCTTTCATAAACACAACAACATTAAGGACATTGGCACTTTACTCTCAAAGCACCCTTAAACATCTTCATAGGTTTCATAAGATCATGCATAATTTCATACTTTGCCCTTTCAAGGTTCAAAGCTACTTTCAATCACCAAATCTAGAATTCTAGTATTAGATAGGGAATTTATCATAAATTCAAGTACTTATATTACTTCATACTTAATTAAGATCATAAAACTCATCTTTCATAATCAACAACCCAACTTAATGAGATCACAATTTGGAAAGAAAACATGAGGTTTTGACTTGGGTTAATAGGAGAAACATCATAACAAAATTGTAAATCATCAATTCATGCATATTTAAATATAATTCAATCATTAATTTTAATAATAAAAAAAACCCATGATACTTGAAGAAAAACCCTAGCTAATTTGGGAATTATACCATTTGAAATAGAGGAATTTGGGGACTTCATGGGTAAAAGGAACCCATGAATGAAAGCTAACATACCTTAAGTCCAATTTCGTATATTCAATGGAAAATTTTCATCCCTAGATTGAAACCCTAGGTGAAATCTTCTTCTTCTTCTTCAAGTTCTAGAGAGCGAATATTTTCGAGGAATTGGGAATTCTTTTGGGATTTTAGAGAATGACTTAACTTGGGGGATTTTGGGGTTAAAAATACTTATATAGGTGGTCTAGATGTAGTCAAAACGACACCACTTCAATTTAATTAAAATTGGAAAAGACCCTTAAGTTCGCATTTAACCGTCCCACAAACCCCACCCACGAGACTTTACCAATGAACCGTGGATGGACCTACGATTCATCCTGGTGAACCATGGATTGTGGTCTGGGACTTGATTTTTTTAGGACCTTGACCCGAAACTCCTTACCACGGACTGTGGACCCATCCATGAGGCATAGGTCCTGGTCTCATGGTTCACTACCTCAAGCAGTCTCCAGGGTTCTCACCAACGGGATCACCCATGTGGCATGGGTCCAACCACGGCCCGTGGTTTGCACTTATGGGTGACACTTGGAGGTTCTGGAAAATTGCAACACTTTCCTCTTTCGGGTACGGGGGGTTACATCAATGACTGTAACCCTCATGTTAAGAGCTAGTTTAGCCTACAAATTTCTAGGGTGTTACAACAAGATGATAGACATACACTTTGGAAATCATCTTTATTCTCTAAAGTAAGAAATTAATCGACTCATAGGCACTGGGCTACTATCCTTCCACTCTATACTAGTTCATTTAGAAATTTTAATCGAACGATCCTATTCCTACAATCGACTGAGGTATAACAGGAATGTAACCAATCCATGTCTAGAATGATATTGAAATCTACCATTTTTAACTCTACAAGGTCTGCAGAGGTGACTTTCTGAGAGATTGTGACAGGGAAATTTATGTATACCCGCCTAGCTATAACTGGATAAACAACTACAGTAGAGACAAAGAAAGGTTCTGAAAGAGTTTCAGGATTGACACCGAAGTTTACTGCTATATAGGGCGTTACAAAGGATAGTTTATCCCCTGGATCTAAGAATGCATAAAAATCTAGATGAAAGACTCATAATGTACGAGTGACCACATCGGGAGAATCTTCCTGATCCTGCCGAGCTTGAAGTGCATATAACATGTTCTGGTGCTGACCTCCACCTGTACCAGATGAAGAACCCTACTAAGCTGGGTGACCTATTGGTAATGCTGGAGCTATAGACTGAGCCCTAATGTTGTTATTACCTCATTGACCTTGCCTAGCAGAAGGGCAATCCTTCAACCTATGGCCAAACTAACCACACCCAAAGCACCCTTCCTTGACTGCCAGACACTCACCCGGATGGTTTTTACCAAACTTTGGACAATTTGGGTAACTCATGTTACCTGAAGCACTCCCCTGAGACTTAGGGCCTGATGCCCTACCTTTCTGTTCTTTTTGAAACCTGGGTTGAAGCACTAGCTGATGAAGGTGTTGGGGTTGAAGATTTCTGCTAAAACTGAGAGCGATTTCCACCATCCAATTTTTGCTGAGAGTATTCATAGTTTCCTGTTCTAGCCTTCTTATTGTCCTTAGCATGTTCCCTAAGCTTGTCTCCTCAACCTGCTGAGCTTGAGTCAGAAGCCTAGACATTTTCATATCCTCTAGAAGCATAACATACCTACACTTTATTTTCACTTAGTCGGATACCGCAAACAAAAACTTACTCATTTGGCACTTGAATCTGCAACCATATGTGGAGCATACCTGGAGGGTTGAGTGAATTTCAGCTCGTACTCTTGGACTGACATTGAAATTTGTCTCAAATTTATGAACTTGTGTGCCTTAGCCTCTCTCAACTCTCTTGGGAAGAACCTGTCCAAAAAGGATCCAGTAAGACATTCCCAAGTCATAGGAACTGCATTTGTACCCTTTTTTTCTTTCCACTTAGTAAACCAAATATGAGCTACATCCTTAAGCTAGTAGGATGCCAACTCTACCCTATAATTTCTAGTCACTTCCATAACTCCAAAGATTTTCTTAACCTTATCAATGAAGTTTTATGGGTCCTCATCAACCCTTAACCCTAGAAATTCTAGTGGATTCATACAGACAAAGTCTCGTTAGATGTGGTACACTTCACACCCATGAAAGAGACTAGGATTCATACAGACAAATTCATAAGAGTCCTAGGATTCATACAGACAAATTATGTGGGTCCTCATCCCTCTCATTAGATGTGGTGCACTTAACACCAATGAAAGAGACTCTACTTAGTGCGACTTTTCAGACATCCTAGGAATCTTAAACCTTATGCTCTTATACCAAGTTTGTCACGCCCCAAGCTACCCCTTGACATAAATATGGGACCTAGGATCACTAGAGACCCCAAGCTAAACCTGAAGCTCACAAATCATAAGCATACTGAAAGATAACTAAATAAATATACTGTGCGAAAGATTAAAAAAGTAGATAAATAAAATATGGGGAATACCCAATACTGATTTGAATATTTATATAAAATATTATGAGTTTAGTGATACATAACAATCACTCAAAACTAAAGCTGAATCTAAACTATGTCTGAAAAAACTAGAGTTGTTGCGATATGTCCCTAGCTAACCCTAGAAAAATTGAAACTAAAATAAAAGACTAAAAGTTAAAACATGTATATTATCCTCGGAGTATAAGGACTCACCACTGAAGCTGCTAAAATGGATCGGGAACCGATCTATGCGTGATATAGATGTTGAGTACCTAAACCTACGTCATGAAAGGATGTAGCGTAGAATATGCATCAATACTTGGAATTTACTGAGCATGCAGGATATAGAATAAAGTTGAACAAACATTTAATTGAACAAAACGTAATTGAGCAATGATACAACTGAATAGGAATGTAAATGCTACTATATACTAAAAACTAAACTAAATACACGGACCAAGTACTGAATCATGAATATGACATATTGACTGGATACTGAAATGTAAACTGGGAACCTAGACAAATGCACTAAAGTCTGACTGTTGGAGCTACTAATAAGTGACATAAAACCACGTGAGCTAAACATGGAATCCCATGTATATTCCCCATTGAGAGGACCCAATATAACTTGTTAGGGGTATAAATGCATGACTGGCGTGATCCCTAAAAATGATGCCACAGAGGCAACTTACAAACCTACGGGGCACGTAGTTCTAGGACTATGAAGGTACGATGAAACCCTAGTCCACTTGGTGTTAAGCCTACTCCCAACTAGAAATGCATACAATATAACATAACTGAAATATACTGGATACCTCAATATTCTGACATGCTAATTGAGAATGCAAAATTTAAGTACTAATAATGAAACATTCAAATTTTGAGGCATGTATATCTATTTATTTGACCTAGCTAGTGTAATTTATGAACTAACAAATCTACATAACTAGGGTTCTTAGTTTCATACAAGGGACTATGCAAAAATGTTATGAAGACATGATAATTTGATTAAGAACACTATAACAACTAAATCACAACAATTATTTGAAGTTCTAGAAATGCTATGTCTACACAAGAGATAGAGAATCAAGAATCTGACTGATTTCTAGGGACCTTGTGGAATAAAGGGGTCCACTAGTGAAATCCCACATACCTGGTGAAGAATTTCATGGAGAAATGTTTCAAATTCGAGGCTGGAACTGAAGAAAGGTTATTGCATTATTGTAGAGGGCTTGGTCGACTTTTTCTCCTCTTTTGCTCTAAGTTTGATGTATTTTTGGTTAATGAACCACTTAGGGTAGGATTTGATTAAGTTACTAGGATTGAACTGACCAAAACTACGTAGTTTAGGGGTTAAACTATGTAGTTTAGGTTCCCAACAAATAGAGGAAAATACCAAAATGACTCCACTTAAAATCTGCTGGGGCCCTTCCACGGAGCCAGTGACGGCCCATCACGAGGGTCATGGTCTGCTAACTAGTACACTATTTCAAGAAGGGGTCGACCATGGGCGCCACCACAGCATGTCGTTAAGAACATGACCCATGGAGGGATCCGCGGTCTTATGCTTGAGTCGAGTGAGTTCTGCCTTGCTTTGACAAGCAGTCCCACGGCCCGTTAAAGGGACCAAGGCCTGTGAAGGGATCTGTGGTCCACCATCTAAGGCTGGGGTGTGAACCACGATGAGGGTGGCGGATCATGGTCCCTTTCACGATCCATAAAACCCTCCGTGGTTCACTTTTTTTCTGTCATTTTCTCCTGAAAGTTCTAAGTCTAATTTTTGAGATGTTACACAACCAATCCATAACAATAATAACATCAAAATCTAACATGTCAAGCTTTACCAAATCAACAAGGGTAACTCTATGGGGTAATGAAACGGGACATCTTCTATAGATAGTTTTAGCCACCACAGCATCACCAACAGGGGTAGATACAGAAAAAAAAGGTTTAACAACACATCGGGAAACATATCAAATTTCACAGCCACATAAGGCGTCATAAAAGACAAAGTAGCACCGGGATCAAAGAAAGAATAAACATCTAGTTGGAAAACTATTAACATACCGGTAACAACATCGGGAGAGCCCTCTTGCTCACCACGAGTTTGTAGTACATATAGCCTATTTTTTTTTAGAAAATTTGCACCCAAACCACTTGGATCAGATGAAGGGTAGGGTTGAGCCCTACCACGACTATCTCCTTTATTCTTAACAATCGAAAGACAATTCATTATCTTGTGATCCAATTTACCACAACAAAAGCAAGCATTAGAGCCTTCTAGACATTCACCCACATGTTTCCTTCCACAGTTACCACAATCCGGTACTAAAACCCCATTGTTCTCTCTTTGAGGCTTGGGGTTTGACACCCTTTCACTGTTAGACCTTGGCGGAGCATTGCAAGAACCTTGCCCAGAAAACTTTTGTCAAAACCTTGAACGACCGTGTAAACCAGACCTAGGATAGAAAGAATTACCATCATCATTTCTTATTCTCTTAAGCCTCCTAGACTTCTCATTTAGCTTTTCCTCTTCAATTTGTTGGGCATGCACCATAAGACGATAGATGTACATGTCATGCACAAGCTTAGCGGTACGACATTCTTCAACTACCATATCGGGCACACCCGACACAAACTTACTCATCTTAGCCCTACGATCCACCACAATAGAAGGAGCATATTTTGACAATTGAGTAAACCTCATAGAATATTCCTTCACACTCATATTTCCTTGCTGATCTCAATCACCTTAGCCTCTATCTCATCTCTAGAGGGAAGAACCTATGAATAAAATCACTTTTAAACCTTTCCCATTCTATGGGCCCCGCTTCTACCGGCATCAACTAAAGTCATTGATTGAACTAAATTTGAGCAACCCATTTGAGTTGATAAGGGGCCAACTCCGCCTTCTCTACCAGAGTCACACCCATGATAACAAGTACCTTATAAACCTTGACAATAAACTCTTGAGGATCTTCCTCAACTTTGGGACCAAAAAATTTGGGGTGTTTCATCCTTGTAAAGTCCCTCACTCTTGACGCCACCGTACCCAAATTTGGGTTCACATGGACTACCACCTCTATATTGGCTTGGGCCTTCACGGCTTGAGCCAACACTTGAAAAGCCGATCTAAACTCTGCATTTGTTATATTCTCAGCCAAAGGGTCAATCGGAGCTTGAGGAGGAGCTTAGAGAAGAGCTTGTTGACCCACATAGTCTCTGTTATTCCTTCTAGTTTCCTTTCTACTAGTCATATCTTGTAAACCATTGGGTAAGGATTCAGATAAAGACTTTGTATAGTTAAACTCCATGGCACGACTTACAGAAATGAAGAAGTGAAGTTTTCTAAGCATCTAGTAGACTCTCATTCATAAATGTGGCAAGTTTCACATTTACGAATAAGACTCTACTTGATGTGGTTTTGAGAAATCCTAGAACCATTCTAAATCTTGTGCTCTGATTACCAAGTTTGTCACGACCCAAGGGTACCCCGTAGATGTAACATTGTGTATAACACCCCGAGAGGCCTCATACAAGCCACTTAGCATATCATCACATAAACTAATAGATATGAGCGGAAATTTAAAATTTTCAACACAATCAAAGTTATTATAAAATGAAGCGGAAGTCTAATACAATATGTCTCAAACCATCTAAAACATGAATATTCTTGGGACACAGCCCATACAATAGTTCACAACATAAAATGAAAGACATAAGGGAAATAGTGGTAAAATCATCGAATGTTATGAGGACTCACCAATCTTCAATCCTTGTTCTACTAAGATCCTTGCCACACCGATGAGAGTCAATATCTCTGGACCCAAAATTTGATAAAAATGTAGGCAAGAATATGTGTTAGTACAAGAATGTACTAAATATGATAGCTTGCATAAAAAAATAAACACAAGGGTTAGACAGTATAAGTCATAAACATAATCAATGAACATAAATCATTATAATAAAGAAGGAGCACATCCTTAAGTAACCTCAACTTATCCTTAGTCAAGAATTAGGCAATCCACCTCTAGTCATACTTACATCATTGAAGGCAAATCAAGCAACAATCCAATCTATTCATTCTTCATAACATAATTCACTTTATTCATGCTTACTTTTAAAGACATGGGGATTCACCTCGTTGACTTGTATAAAGGCTAATATGTACTCACCTCTTGCCTTGCTCAAAAGTCTAATAGGTAGTCACATCTGGCCGTAAATACTTTATGGCCACGAGTATTAGCCTTCATGTCCATCATCATAAGACACGAGTATTCACCTCCACATCTTTATATAAGAATCATGGGTATTCGCCTCCATGTCGATCCTCATAATGGGAACGAGGATAATTACCTCTAGTTCAAGTTTACATGATGGGAACGTGGGGAGTCGCCTCTTGTTGAATTCTAAGGAGTATGGGAAATCACCTCATATCCTCCTCATATAAAGGTCTAGGGTAGTCGCATCTAGCCTCATCAATTTCATAGTCTTTTAGTCTAGATTCATTTTAGGTGAGCAATCCTTTCAACGAAGAATCATTAAATGTGAGAAAACCTTTCACATTCATACATTCATACTTAAGCAATTTATGTGAGAACTATCCCTTCCACCACAATTACATCAATTCTTAACATAAGATTTACTCTTAAGCCCTAATAATCACAATTCAACATATATGATTCAATTTTAGGCAATTCTAATGTACCATATCAGTCCTATATGAATACATCTTAATCTGCCATTTTCCTTTCATGGCCTAAACCCAATTGTATCAATTTCACCTTTCAAGACAGGGAATAGGCATGGGTACATGTAAATTCATCCTAAAACATGTATTCCTATCAATTCAATCATAATCCACTCAATTGGATCAACATTCATCAAGACCCATAACATTAGAAGAAACCCTATATGAAATTGGGGAATTGCATCCTTTTCAATTAGGGAATCTTGGGGACTCCATGGATGAAAATCCATCATACCTTAATCACAAAACCCACAATTGCTTGAGGAATAGAGCCTTGAGCTTGATTCTAGCTTGAACTATTTCCTCTTCTTCAAGTTCTAGAGAGAATTATTTGAGAGAAAAACTTTGGGTTTTGTTTTAGATTCTTAGGAAAATTATAAGTTGGGGGGAATTTGGGAATAGAATGCTTATATGTGTTTCTAGGTGAAGGGTAACACGACGTAGTATAGTCTTGGTAAAATTCTGAAAAGACAAAAAGGACCCTAACTTAATCTTGAAGTTGTTGCACGCTGAGGCTCGCCCAAGGGTACTTGGCGACTCGCAAAGTGAGTCCTTGACTCACCTAATTTTCCAGTAAGTCACATTAGGAGGCAGGCCACTTAGGCAACGGGGAGGCACCATTTGGCGATGCATCGACTGGAACGGCGAGCCTAACCTGGCTCACCTAAATTTCCAGTAGCTTGGGCAATGGAGACTGGCCACTAGTGAGGTTGGCTGGACTTGGCGGATCGCCATGTTACTTTGGCGATCACACTTCACTTCGCCAAGTTGTCTAAGGAAGGAAATGTTTTCCTTTAAAAAATTATGAGGTGTTACAATCACGATTCAAGTGAGTTCTCTCGAACCTCGATGAGCATCAAAAAGGTCTTTCTAAGGCTTGTAATGGGGATGAGTGCAAAGGTATGGTCATTTAGTCTTAGTGGCTCCTTCTTCGTAGGATGTGGTATTCTCAAGGTATTCCCTTTTTTTCCTGTATCGATTCTTTTTCTAGTGCTTCTAAGTCACCTTTTCATTCACCTTCATGGATTGCTTGGAAACCGGATTTCTTTTGTACTTTTTATTTTAATTGAAAGGGTTTCCACTTATGCAATACCATGGGTTACTGGGGACTTTTCTTTCACTTCTTGACTTCTCCTTTTCCTTTTCACCACACCCCCAACTTAGGCTTTTGGCCTAAGTTGGCTATTCACTAAACCACAAATTAAGAGGATTATAGGTAGTGGGTCAAGTAAGGTCTAGGGTTCATCAAAGTTTTTCCAAAGAAAGGTAAGGCTCATGGGGTGTTCAAAAGAGTTTCATAGGTATATGTCAAATTTAGGTCACACTCTTTAAAACTGCCTAAGATCATATCAAAAGGACACCTTTCTAAATCAATCAAACTAACAGGGCAAATTCTATGTTTATTCATGAATGGTTCAAAGCAAGCTAATCACACAAGGCATCGACACTTAAGCAAACAAGACTACAAACTTTCGCTAGTGTGCAATAGTCATTACAAGAGAATCAATTCGATAAATGGCTAATCACAGCAAGATGCAACAAGTTCACATATTGTCTATGCAATTTCATTTGGCCTCATGTAGTTGTACATTCATGTTCGTTCAATTGAGAGCACTATTCAAGTTGTCGGTATTGATCAAAACTAAGACTTAAATTGTTGCGAAAGAACAACCACATTCAACTCATGAAAGGTGGCAAAATGAGCAAAAAACTCAAATTTTTTTGGAAAGGTTAAAGTTATTTTGCAATTAAATCCAAAGGAGAGTCATAAGCTCAAACAATCGCAAAGCATTTTTAAAAACACAAATTAAAATTAACCCAAGTGTACACCAAAATACAAATATCCAAAACAAGCAAAACAAGTCTCACCCCACCACAAATAAAAGTGTTTGTCCTCAAATGCAAGTAATGACAGTAACCAAAGTTGAAGAAAGAGAAGACAGATAAAGAGGTATAGAAGGATCCTGTCTATGCAGTCTCTCTCTCTCTCGGGGTCTCATTGGCTGATGGAGTAGTTTGTACATGGGCATTAGTACCCGGAGTAGTCTCAGATTGAATAGCAGTGCCAGATTGGCTAGAAGCTGTTGTGGACGTCTCAGTCGGCAATGTCCGGGTCACCGGCCGCACAATCGTCTTAATAATATCTGGCAAGTCTCTGAATATGCTTTAATCTCTGCTCTCTTGTGTCTCCTTAACATCCATTGATATCAACTCCTCATCGATATCTACATCCGACTCTGTATGTGCTGCATCATCTCCATGCACATCTCCGGTGGTCTCAGGAACATCTTTATCATCTGCCATCTCTATTAGTGAAGTGAAGTCAATAGACTTAAGGTAGTCTACGTCCTTCCTCAAACTCGCAATCTCGACTTTTAAAGCTGCCAACTCAGAGGATTCTCCTTATCTGGTTTTGCAAGCAATGACTTTCACTGTCAGGGCATCAACAATGGTGTAAAGTGGGGTAAGTGCTGCAAGTATGGCCCTTTTGATCATCCCTGGAATGGACTTTTTCAGTCGGGTAGCTCTCACATCAGCTGAATAGGCCAACTGCCCTATCTTCAGGATCATGGCCTGAGTGATTCTGGCTAGCTGGGAGGAAGAGGATGTACGTGGAGTATGTGAAGGGGAAGAAGGAGTGGGTATACCTAAAGGCTCCGAAGTTGGAGTAGATGAGGATGCCTCTGCTGGCAATGATTCAACATAGACCTCTAGCAAAGTATCTGTTGGGGCTGCTCTCCTCTTGTCATCCTCCTCTCATGTGAACTCGACCTCTACACGCCGAATATCATTGGAAGAAGATGGGGTGACCTCTATATCGCTGGCAGGGTCCTGGGGTACTCCGACACGCCGACATAACTCAGTGATCAGAATAGGAAAAGGTAGAGATGTCTATTTCTGTTTGACTCTCATATCCATATCATGTGAAACCAGCAGTCCCAGGTCGATTTGCCTTCTGGCCATGATAAAATCAAGGCAAGCTGCCTTAGGATGATGTAGAATGGACTCGTTCTAGGATGGCATGATTGTGTTATTGATGAAGCCAAATCAGTACTGGGAGGGGATGTTCATATCCTTCTTCTCAATCGGAGCTCCCGCACCCAACCACCTCGGGGTGATGTCTGAAATCATTAGGGCTTACCAACCCTTCAAATTATCCAGGGACGGAATGATAGGAAAACCCTGGTAGGGTAGTACCGAATGTAGCGGTTGACCTAGTACAACATTAATATGCTCGCTGTGAAACTCTACCTCCTTGCCTCTAACCATAACCGGCTTCATCGGTCAAAACTCACTAGACTTTTTCTTACTTTTCGGGACCAACTCCCCACATAGGCTAAGTAGAATTCCCGAACCCTAAGAAGGGATGTAATGGCCCCATGGCCTAGTGAACTACTCGAACTCAGGATACTTGAGCGTGTCAAGCACCTCAGCATGCTTACCTTCCAAACCATCCACGTATAGTAACTTCTCTTCTAGAATGGTTCATAAAAAACCGCCTTTCAATCTATTCAGTAGTCTGGGTGGAAGTGGAGCTATGGGAGGTGTAGGGGCCACTGAAGGTGGTGTCGAGTTTGGCATTGATTCGATAGTTGGAGGAGTTGCAGCTGATGTAACTCTGATAGGTGTTGATTGAGGTCTATCTATGAGCCTATTATGTCGGTGAATCAACCGTTCATCTTCCCGCTCAGAAAAATCTAGCTCAATAGTTGACCCTTTTCTAGCAATATGCTTTTTTCATTTACCTTTATCTCCCGGTGGGAGATCTTGCTTTCTTTTCTGTGAAGGACATGATCCTCCTTCATTGATTGTAATTCCCTTAGCCTTGTTCTAAGGTGACGCATTTAAGTTTGTGCATACCATATCTGCAAAGGTTTGTGATTAGTTAGAAGAACAATCACACTAAAATATTGAAAATTTGAAGTAGAAAGGTCAGCCGATCAGTCGGCTAATTGCCAAAAATCTTTAGCGAGCTACGTCGAACTTGCAGAAGGGATTAGCTTGAAATGTAGGTAAATAAGCGATGAAAGAGTCTAAGTGGCGAGACGCCGACTACTTTCGGTGATGAGTAAGTTGTCCGCCGAAAGTTACAGATCTCTTAGCACTATGGACATGAGCGAAGGGCGATTTAAGACCAGTAGGCAAACCGTCGAATCGTTTGGCGAGCTCTACCCAGCTCTACGACTGATTTAACGTGCCTACTTTTTAACCCACTTCTTAGAATTGACCTTACAAGCCATGGAAGTGAAATCAAAGCAAGCATACATGAAAATCACACAAGACCCATTCTTCCCATCACCCTGGAATACTCATACTTCCTTCGTTCTTGCCAAATTTGGCTATTTTACTACAATCACCATTAGGAATGTTGTCACCCATTCCTTCATTGAGCAATTTTCGTTATTTAGCACAAATGCGGGCTATCTAGGTGTTACCCAACCAATATAACAAAAATCAAGCATCACCCATTACAATCTCAGTTAAATTAAAGCACAAAAAACAAGGCATTTGACTATTAAAATATTTCAGGCAACTAAGTTCGAATTACTCATAACATATCAACCTATTTCTATCAGAGAGGTCCAGCACACATCATCCTGATACTACAATTGCAAATGAGTGTAAAAACTTTTAAGATAAATCTGGGGTTTTATGGACTAACCTTTAATGCCGATCGAATTGCTTTTTGAAACGCTAGGCAGTCAATGGAGATCCAAACCCCAAGCACTAATTACCAACTAAAATACTAATGGAACAATAAAAATCTAAGAAAAAAGTACCTATGGTGTGATTTTGAGGAGTCTAAAATAAGAGAAAGTGAGAGGTTAAAAAATTTGACCTTTTTCCTTTATATAACCGTTCAGTTCTTGATCATTCGGCAACGTTAGTCTTGTCACTGATCAACTCAACAATGCACCGAACGCATGCTTACCTCACTGAGTTTTTTAGCACATCCCTTATTTTGGGTCCCAACGGTAGATTAAGTCGAAATCGCCGATAGGTTCGACAATTCACCCACTGGCTCGTTAGCTCGCCAACCTCCATTTTTCAACCCCTTTTTCACTTTAACCTACAAAATTAGCACACCATTATCCGAACAGAATAATTAAAAGCAATAAAACCTTGGGTTGCCTCCCAAGAAGCACTTTGTTTTACGTCATGGCACTATGCAAGTTCCGTCTTATTCTCCGTTATTGGGGTTGGCCCTAGTGTCACTAGGTGACCCCAATATGTCATTTGGGTGGATATGAGGCACTGCAAAACTCAAGAGTGACCTGATTAGCTGGATTGATCTAGAGTGAGATCCAATCATTTGATTCAACACTTCAATGTTCTCTTTCATTTCTTCCAACACTCGATCTGCATGGGTGATCTTTTGGAGAATGATTTGAAGTGTGTCCTCGACACGATTCCCTCCCCCATCTCTAGACTTCCTCCACTCATGAGGGGGTATACACCTCCCCTTGTTGTTGCATTGGACTTTCACCTCTGAGATTTTGGTGGCCAAGTCACTTAGCTGAGATGCCAGTGCAGTCAGTGTGAGGTCCTTTTGGACTCCTTAGCTCATTTCAACCAAATTGCCACTACTCTGCTCAACCATGCTCATCTAAATGGACAACTCAATGAAGAAAAAAACTAAAAGTAAAATTAGTAAAACTACAACTTAGAAGAACAAGAAAATCTACAAATATAAAAATTCTCAATCAACACCACTCTCCGGCAGCAGCGCCATTTTGATGCTTATCATGACCAACGATACTAACCTACGGTACGAGTGCCTACGATCATCGATAATATAGTAACCCAACAAAAGGTTGGGGTTGTGTCCCAAGGGAGTGGTTTTGAGAATTAATATAAAAATAAAATTTAGCTCTAATTAGTCGTAGCTAAATACATTAACGAACATCACAAGTAGTAAAAATAACAAAAAATAACAAGAAAATCAAGTATGGGGGAAAGTTCTTGGGGTGTGACCGCAATACAAGTTGAGATAAATTGTTGGGTGCATGCCTTTGATAGGAAATTTACAAGATAATAGTGACTAGGCTAAGCTTTAGATGGAAATAAGCTCCCTCTTAGGAAACATACCCCATTTCAAATGGGTTCCTCTCGGACACCCACTTGCCGCATGAAGACCAGCCTATGACTTACCCCACTCACTCTTTCGAGCTGAGTGTTAGGATATGGGACTAGGGTTCACCCTCTTGGGTGGAACCTCATGTTGACCCACTCCTTAGGACATCAGTCTAGTGGTCCTGGTTTTGCGACATCCCTCTCGGGCAAGCCGAAAACACATGGGTAGTTTTGTATTTACAACTACAAACAGATTAAATTAAACCACAACCACTAGGTGAAATCACCATTAAAATGCATCAAACCTATCAGCAAGCAAGACACAACAACAATATCAACACATATCTACTAAATCACACCCCAAGAATGGGGTTTTTAACCACACATCAAGAAATAAAAAAATACGCCTACATTGATACTAAAATCAAATGGGTATAAGAAATTAAACCTTGATTTAAGCGAAGGAAGAAGAATGGAGAAGACCCACTTCCAACTTAGAGAAGATGAAATCCTTCTCTCTTCAAGTCTCCCACAAAATCCTCTCCAAACTTGAGAGAAAATATCCCAAAAAGTACTATTCTATTATGGAAAATAAAATAAATGTTCGAATCTCTAAAAATTATGAACAAGTTTAGTATTTAGAGACTTAAAAAAATAGTGCTAGCAAATCTTTCGGTGAGGTTAGTCAATGTCGCCGAATGACTCGATGACTCGCCCTTCTTCTGTTTCATCGTCGTTCCATTCTTGCCTGTAGCATCTTCATGTTCTGGACCATTGGGGGTTATAGTACTGCTTCGCGGAAATATTCGGTGAAGCGCCGACTGCTCCGTCATCACCTTTTGGTCTTTCTTCTTTAGGGCTTCGCGTACTGGAACAAAAGGCAAAGTGCATCCCGTTAGTGGGTCGCCAAGTGTGCTTGGAGATGCCCAGGCGTTAGCTTCTTTGTTCTTTTTAGCCTCTTTGTTCCTTTTTGTGCCTAAGTGTCCATGCTTTCACCAAAACTTCAAATACCTAAAACTTAGGAGTTTCATCAGATATTGAGACAAAATAAGCATTCGAGGACACTATTTCTATCAAAATTAAACCCTAAATGAGTCCAATTTGTGGACTCATCAATCTTGGGTAGGGAAAAGTTAGAGTGGAAAGGGGTGTGCAAGCCTAAGCCAGCTAAAGATTATATTTTGCATCCGGGCTAGGAAACTAGTGGGGCAGGATTGTTTGGCATATTTGGCTCATATCTGAGATGTCGATGCAGAGTCCCACTCTATTTGATCTATTTTGGTAGTAGCTGAGTTGAGGGAAGTATTTCCTATTGATTTACCTGGTATGCCTCTGGATAGAGATATAGAGTTTTTCATTGACGTGGAGCCGGTTATTCACCCAATCTCTCTCCTTATTAGATGGCTCCAGCAGAGTTAAGAGAGCTTAAGACCCAAATCCAAGAGCTCCTTGATAAAAGTTTCACCTGTCCTAGTGCTTCCCCGTGGGGTGCTCCTGTCTTGTTTGTTACGAAGAAGGATAGTAGAATGAGGATGTGCATAGACTACCGATAATTGAATAGGTTTACCATTCAAAATAAGTACTCGTTGCCTTATATATATGATATCTTTGACAAGTTGCAAGGTGCATTAGTATTCTTAAAAATTGACTTAAGGTTTGGGTATCATCAGTTAAATATTAGGCCCGGTGATGTACCCATGAAGGCACTCAAGATCCGTATGGGTACTATGAGTTCTTGGTGATGTCATTTGGGTTGACCAATGCACCTGCAACCTTCACAAGTTTGATAAATGGTGTGTTAAAACCATTCCTGGATTCATTTGTAATTTTCTTTATTAGTGACATTTTTTTTCTATTAGAAGAGTAAGGAAGTGCATGCAGACCATCTTCATATTGTTTTGCATGTCGATGGAAAACAAAAATTTTATGCAAATTTTTCTATGTGTGAATTTTTGTTGTTCTCATTTGCCTTTTTTGGACATGAAGTTTCAAAAGAAAGGGTAATGGTAGATCCCTAAAAGATTGAAGCAATTAAAAACTAGGTCCGACCTAGTTCTGTGATTGAGGTTAGAAGTTTTGTGGGAGGTTGCCAACTACTATTAGCAGTTTATGAAGAATTTTGCCTCTATTGCCACACACTTGACAAGGCTGACTCATAAGGAGATACCTTTTGAGTGGACTAACAATTGTGAAGAGTGCTTCCAAAAGCTTAAGACTCTTCCGACCACAACACCTATTCTGACATTGCTAGTGGAAGGTAAGGATTTCATGTTTATTGTGATGCTTCACATTCGGGCTTGGGTTATGTGTTGATGCAGGATAAGAATTTCATAGTTTATGCCTCGCGACAGTTGAAGATTCATGGAAGAAACTACCCGACGCATGATTTGGAGTCGGCAGCGGTAGTGTTTGATCTCAAGATTTAGAGACATTATTTCTATGGAGTCAAGTATGAAGTGCTTACTGATCATCACAGTCTAGAACATGTGTTCACTCATAAAGATTGAACATAAGACAACGAAGATAGATGAAGTTACTTAAAGATTATGTGTCACTATTCAATACCATACGAGTAAGGCTAATGTAGTGGAAGACACATTAAGCAGGAAGAAAGTGAGTATGGGTAGTTTAGATTGCTTGGGTGTGTCAAGGCGACCCTTGGCTAGGGAGATCCACACCTTGGAGTCCAGGTTCATGTAGTTAGGCATCTTAGAGAAAGGTGGGGGTATTAGGCAGCTTTGAAGTTAGAACCACTTTCATTGAGGAGATTAAAGCCAAGTAGTTTGAATGAGATCAGAATGAAGACAGTGTCTGGAAGGGCACAAGACTCTCTTCTTGATGCATGTGGTAGCTCAGTTTTAGGGGGAGGACTTTTGTTACTCAAGTGGATGACTTGATTCAAAATGTGTTGACAGAATCTCATGGTTCACAGTACTCTATTCATCTAGGTATGACAAAGATATATCAAGAGTTGAAGCAACTTTATTGGTGGTCTGAGATGAAGAAACACATAGCTGAGTTTGTGGCTAAGTGCCAAAACTGCCAGCAGGTAAAGTATGAGAATCAAAGGCCTGGCGATTTGCTTTAGAGAATGTCCATCCTTGAATGGAAGTGGGAAAGGATAACTATGGACTTTCTGGTTGGTCTTCCCAAGACCTTAGGAAATTTTGACTCCATTTAGGTTATGGTTGACAGGCTGACTAAGTTAGCGCACTTCATTCGAGTCAAAGTAGACTATAATGCCTAGAAGTTAGCAAAGATTTATGTTAAGGAGATAGTAAGGCTGCACAGGTTGCCCCTTTCTATCACCTCAGACTGTGGTGCGCAATTGACATCGAAGTTTTGGGTAAGTTGCATGAGGAGTTAGGCACTCAACTCACTTGCAGCATAGATTTTCATCCATAGACTGATTGACAATCGAAGAAGACAATTCAAGTGTTAGAAGACATGTTAAGGGAATGTGTAATTTACTTTGGAGGGCATTGGGATAAATTCCTACCTTTTTGTGAGTTCTCCTATAAAAATAGCTATCACTCCAGTATTGATATGGCACCATTTAAAACACTTTATGGGAGGGGATGTAGATCGCCCATAAGATTGTTTGAGGCTGGAGATGTGAAACCTTTGGTGGTGGAGTTGGTAAATGATGCTCATGATAAGGTGAGGAGTATCCAAGCTAAGCTTCTAGCCGCTCAGAGTTGACATAAAGAGTATGCAGATCGTAAGGTAAGCATGACTCTTTAGGCTGGTGAACAAGTTTTTATGAAAGTGTCACATATAAATGGGGTGATGAGATTGGGCAAGAAAGGAAAGCTCAGTTCTCTCTACATTGGCCCATTTGAGATCCTTGACTGTGTAGGGCTAGTTTGTTATTGGTTTGCTTTGCTGCCTAGCTTATCAGAAGTCCATCCAGTGTTCCATGTGTCCATGTTGAAGAAGTATCATGGGGATGGAGATTACATCATAAAATGGGACTCAGTTTTGTTAAACAAAGATCTTCAGTATGAAGAAGAACCGGTAGCAATCCTTGATCGTGATGTCTGAAAGCTGAGAACCAAAGAGATTAAGTCATTGTAATTTCAATGGAAGTATCCTCTAGTTGAGGAAGCTACATGGGAAACTGAGAAGGGCATGCGAGACAAGTATCCCAAGTTGTTTGACGATTCAGGTACTACTTTATTCTTTTCTTAGCATAGTTTTCCTAATTTTTCACATGGGGACACGTGATGGGTAATTTGATATCGATTGTAACGACATGTTCCCGTCGTTATGGATAAGCCAATGGGGAAGGAATTTAAGTCAGAAAACATCTGAGTAGTAACTTGGAAATTTCCAGCCTAGGCCTGACTTGGACGAAATCTGAGTCAGGTGAGGTCTAGTGTAATCCAGTTATGGATGAGGGATTTAATTATGAATATAATTATTTGAGTGGATATCTAAGACGATAAGAATCATGTATGGCTTTACGGAATTGAATTTGAGCAGGTAGAACTCTCGTAATTGATCTTAGCGTGAAAAGGTAAGTTTAAAACATCAAAGTTTGAGGGTGTGTTGTGAAATGAGGACTTAGAACACAAATTTTGAGTCTCAATCTCCATGCAACCCACCACGTCCAGATTATTCTCGCCATGCTAGGGCCTCTACGGCGGGATTTGGCCTTCTTTGGCGAGCCAATCGTGAGTAAAAATGGGAAAAGTCCCAAAAATGTTATTTTTCTACAAACTTCGTTATTGGAGAGCAAGAGGGAGACCTAGGGCTATTTTTTTGGTTTTTTTCTAATTCCCATGCTAAAAGCTATTTTCATTACTCCCCTATTCGTAAATTTATTCTTAGAACTTAGAATCCTTGATATTTATCCTTGGGGAGGGTTTCGGCTTGAATTTAATGGTGGAAAACGTGCTAGTTGGGTGTTTGGATCATATGACTAGCCAAGGGATAGTATTTGGATATAATTCTGGTAAACTAGGCTTTTATTACTGATCCTTTGCATAATTACTTATTTTAGACCAGGAACAAGCAGAGAGGCTCCGAAAAGGGAACACTCAAGTTCCTTAAGAGTATTTATGCTTGGTTTCAAGGTAGTGATGATTTGATTTCCCAACAGTGTTATATGTGCTTACGAACTGCTCCATTGTATTCATGCATGTGTGTGAATAGAAAAGGATGAAATGAATCTAATGAAATGAGTATTAGTGATTTCACAGCATGCAATGAATCTGTTACCTGATGTATGATACAAGTGTGTAAATTCATTATGGTGTTGATTCTGTTAGTGATTGTGGTTGATTGGATCGGGTGTCACATTCAAACACAAAATTTGATAGGGTGTCATGTTTCAACACAAATTGGATCGTGTGTCATGTTTCGACACATTATTGGATCATGTGTCACATTTCGACACATTATTGGATCAGGTGTTACGTTTTGACACACTAACAGTTTGAGTGTGGGTTCCATGAGAGAAGCATCATTGATTGTTGCATTTGAGATTGATATTGTGAAACTGATATATTGAGCATGAACAAGTAAATTGTTGTTCTTTCTGTATATGTGTGGGTTACTATATTGTAGTTACTTACTGGAATAACCATGTGATCCTACATGTACACTATTGTTTGTGTACTGATACTGAACTTGCTTTTTCTTTGTCGAGTACAAGGCATCTCTAGGCAGCTGTTGAGAGACCTCAGCTAGGAGATCACTGACATTTCGAGTTCAAGGGAGAGCGAGTTCATTCAGGCTACCATGAATTCATCTAGGATCTTAGTCCATTTCCTTCGGATTTAGACCTTTCAGACTCTTACTTTATGTTTACTTTTTTTTAGGGTTGCATCGGCTTATCTTAGATCATTTAGTTAGAAGTTTTTGTACAATGACTTTCAAGTTCTAGGGGTTGAATTTCGACTTGTTTATGTTGGTTTTGATAACTTACTGAGTTTATGGGAACTCATCTTTTAAATTGATTATTTAAAATTGTTTCCACATCTTTAAATGCATGTCTTTTTGTTAGTACTATTTAGTTTGGTTGTAGTAATGGTTCTCCCATAGGATGGTTAGTGTGGGTTCCAATCACAGTGGTTTGGGTCGTGAAAATGCTTCTCTAGTTGTGAGATATTGATTTTCATCTCAAGTGATTTTGAAGATAAATGGCATTTTCTAGGTATACTCCTTCAACTCGGACTTGGATATTTACTTTGTTCTTAAGGTGAGCTCTTGCTATATCAATTGAAAATGAGCTTAAAAGTTGACTCTTTTCTAGATAAGATCCTGAGCTTGAAATGTGGATTAACCTTATTCTACAAGTGGATCCCTAAAACTAATAGCACAAAATTTTGCCCTAGTTTGTAGTAATGAATGTTTTGTGAGAAAAAAAAAGATTGTGCTTAGCTTTGAATCGAGACTCTGAATGATTCGAGATGTTGTTGTGTGCATTCTAGAGATGGCTTTTGGAATGTTTCAATCAACTCTATTTTTCATGATGATCTAGTTAAATTGGATTTTTTCAGTCTAAATCCCAATATTCAGAAGGGTACTACTAAACTAAATCTCATTATGTATAAGGGTTCTGTTAATCCTAAATCTCATTATGTAGGAGGTCCTACTAGTCTAAATCCCATTATGTAAGAGGATCCTGCTAAGTCCCATTATGTATAAGGGTCTTTCTAAACTAAATCCATTATGTTGAAGTGTCCTTCTAAACAAAATCTCATTATGTAGGAGTGTCCTTCTAAACTAAATCTCATTATATTTAAGGGTCTTCCTAGTCTCATTATGTAGAAGGGTCCTGCTAAACTAAATCTCATTATGTAGGAGGATCCTACTAATACTATTATGTAGGAGGGTCCTGCTAGTCCCATTGTCCACGAGGGTCCTGCTAAACAAAGTTTCATTATGCATAAGGTCCTGCTAACCCATTATATAGGAGGGTCCTACTAATCCCATTATGTAGGAGGGTTCTGCTAATCTCATTATGTAGGAGGGTCCTGCTAATCCCATTTCAAGGAGGGTCCTACTAAACTAAGTTTCATTATGTAGGAGGATCCTTCTAATCTCATTATGTAAGAGGGTTCTTCTAGTCTAAATCTCATTATGTAGGAGGGTTCTTCTAGTCTAAATCTCATTATGTAGGAGGGTCCTGCTAAACTAAATTATATTATGTCGGAGGGTCCTGCTAATCCCATTTTCCAGGAGGGTTGTGGTAGTCCCATTATGTATGAGGGTCTTGCTAATTTCATTATGTAGGAGGTTCCTGCTAATCTAAATCTCATTATGTAGGAGGTTCCTGCTAATCTAAATCTCATTATGTAGGAGGTTCCTGCTAATATCATTCTCTTGAGGGTCGTACTACTCCTATTACATAGAAGGGTCCTGTTGATCAGATTATGTATGAGGGTCCACCTAAGTCTAAGTTTCATTATCAAGAGGGTCCTGCTATACTAAACTCCATTGTCCAGGAGGTTCCTTCTATACGAAGTCTCATTGTCCAAGAGGGTCCTACTATACTAAATCACATTGTTTTAGAGGATCCTATTATACTCTATCTCGTTGTCTAGAAAGATACTGCTAAACAAAATCTCATTATGTAGGAAGATTTTGCTGAACTTATTCATCAAATAGAATCACCACATTATTTTTTTGGCCAGTTTGCACCAGAGGATATTATGTAAGCTAATAACATAAATGAGAAATACATATACCAAAAGAAAAATGTAAGACATATATGCAATTAGGGTGTTTGTGCCCTTGAAATAAAACATGAATGGGTGTTTGTTCATTAAAATACCACTAGGGTGTTTTTTCACTAAGGTTAAAATACAACTTGGGTGTTTGTTCCCTAGAAATGATAGATAATATGGTGTTTGTTCCTAAAATACCAATAGCGTGTTTGGTCCTACGGTCAAAATTCAACTAGGGTATTTATTCCCTAAAAAAGAAAGATAATAGGGTGTATGTTCCCTAAAATGCCTCTAAGCTATTGTCACGACCCACGGGTAGCCCCTAGACGTAACATGGCGTACTTGACCCCGACGGGGTCTCATACAAGCCCTTAGCATATCATAACATAAAGTATTAGAACAATAAGAGTAAAAATGCATTTAAGTCCAAATGTCTTTATAAAAGAAAAGTGGAAGTCTAATTTGTCTCATTTAGCCATCTATTACAATTCATGAGTCGAAATAGAGTCACAACCCCAACAACATAATCCGAAATAGAAAGTACTAAAGAGAAACTCAAAATGAAATGTCTTGTCCTCGAATTATGAGGGCTCACCACAAGCAAGGAGAATAGTCAAACCGAGCTTCAAACAAAGGATAACCGCCTTAAGAACCGGAACCTACACTTTAGAGAAAATATAGAAAATATGTGTTAGTATAAAAATGCACTAAGTATGGTAGTCATGCAAGAAATCATTGAAAACATGCTAAAAGGACATTTTGGTTGAAAACGATGTACTTTAACAAGTTTAAACTCATCATGAATACTTTGGAAAAGCATGAGTCATAAACCATATTACAATGCATAAATTATCATCTCATAATGGCAACATATCATAAGTACCCTCAAAGTATATCTTTGCAATGCATGAGTAAAATCCCATACTCCTATCCATACTAAGTAAAGCTTCTTGAGTAGCTATGGTTCATAAATCATTTTGTTATCCGTATTAACGTATTAGAGAATAAGCCTCAATCGACATAGAACATGTGCGCTAAACATGGAATCCGGTGTCTACCCCACACCGAAAAGGGGCATCCTACTTGCCTAAGGTAGAACCATACTCTTAGCTTAGGTGGATCCACTAGCTAAAGATCTATGCTGGCACATAGTTATTGGATAAGGGGATTTCTACTAGAAACCCAACCTCAACTAACGGAAGAGCTCCTATCTCATATCAATATCCACTCGGTGCTAAGCATTGATTCCCACAATTTACATATTATGTCTTGACTTAAGTTCATAATTATGGAAGAAGGTCTTGACAATCAATCCAACATAATCATGCTATAGCTCTAGATTCCTTAGGTGAGACTAGTCTTTCAACCTTATAATCATCATATGTGACAAACCTTTCACATCATATCATATTCATATATAAATGTGTTCATGAGGATAACAACTCAACACAATAACAAATAGATCATGATCATATTTACTTTACTCTCAAAGTGTTCTTATAGCCTTTACATAGCCCTCATTATCATGCATAATTCATATATCTTGCCCCTTCATGGCCACAATACATCAACACATCCACAATAGAAATGAATTATAGTATAATTCAAGTAACCCAACTATAACAAGCATAATCTCATATCATCCTTCAAAAATCAACAAATCACATCATAAGATCCAAATTTGAGAAATTAGGGATTTCATGGGTTCTTGGGGGAATTCACCATAAATCAACATTGAATCATCAATACAATCATAATCCATCATATATCAACCATTAAAAACGTTTTTAAAAAGAACCCACAAGATTGAAGTCAAACCCTAACTTTGGGGAAATCACTAGTTTTGACATTGGACTTGGAGGGACTCCTTGGATGGAAATTATCCAAGAATGAAGGACTACCATACCTTAGTAATTATTCTTCAAATAAATTGAGTGAAATAGCCTTGATTCTTCAAGCCCTAGCTCCACTTTTACTCTTCTTCTTCCTTGAGTTCTAGAGAGAGAAATTTTGTGTAGAAGATGAACTTTAAGGGTTTTGATTTGGGTGTTTGGAAATTATGAAGTAATGTGTGTATTTTGACTTTAAAATACTTAAATAGTACCCCTAAAGTCACCCAAAATGACTCCACTTCAATTGGACTTAAACGTAAAAACCCCAAAATAACCCTCACTTTAAGTGTGGTGCTAGGCACCACGACCCAACTTCACGAGCCATCAAGGGCACCAAGGCCCACGGTCCCTTGACCAGTATCTCCCTCAACTTCACAAGCCTCCCAAATGGTAAAGGAAACCCCACAAGCCTTCCCACGGTCTGTGGTCTTCACCACGAGCCGTGAAGTGGCTCGTGAAGAGGAGCCTTTCTTGGGGCAGCCTTGTGAGCTCACTGCCTCACCAACCACGGGTGGCACCATGGATCATGGTGGCCAACACGGGTCGTGAAGGCCCTAGTGGTGATGGTGGGCAGCAGCTAGGCGCATTTTGGCATCCTTGGCCCCCTTGCCATGGCCCTCACCCAATTCCCTTGGCCTTTGCCCTTAACTCTCGATGTTAACCCTCAGGTTTAGGCTCTAGTTTAACCTACTATTTTTTAGAGTGTTACAAGTGTTTATTACCTAAGGTAAAAATGTAACTAGGGTGTTTATTCCCTAGAAATGAAAGATAATATGTTTTTTGTTCCCTAAATGCCTCTACGGTATTTGTTCCCTAAGGTCAAAATGCAACTAGATTGTTTGTTCCCTAGAAATGAAAGATAATAGGGTGTTTTTTTTCCCTAAAATACCTCTAGGGTGTTTGCTCCCTAAGATCAAAATGCAACTAGGGTGTTTGTTCCATAGAAATGAAAGATAATAGGGTGTATGCTCCCTAAAATGCATCTAGGGAATTTGTTCCCTACATTCAAAATGCAATTAGGGTGTTTGTTCCCTAGAAATGAAAGATGATAGGGTGGTTATTTTCTAGAAGGTCTCTAGGGTATTTGTTCCCTAGAAACGGTAGTGATTTTTTTTTTTAATAACAAATAAAAAATGTCCTAGTTTTTGAAACTGAGGAACTTTGAAACTCTTTTTAATTTATAATTTTTTTTATTTTTTAAGTAAAAAAAATGATCCAATTTTGATCTTTCAAGGATATAAAATTTTATTCTGTGAGGTCGAGCCCAGTTGTAGGACTGGCTCTGTATCCTACATAACAAGAATAAGGTCAACATAGTTCATATATCAAAGTTTTTTTCTGTCCTTTTGTTCTTATTTTTGGTTACAAAAGACAACTTTAAAATATAATGCTAGAAGATGAAGAGAAAAAGTCAATTCATGGTTGAGAATGTTTTGGCTTTAGTTGGTACCAACAGTTAGTATTATGCATATGAATCACCTTCAACTACTTCCAAACAAATTGGAGGTCAACTTTTAGTAATTCCTATATTTTCAAATGGTACCCCTGTCACGACCCGAGAGCACCCCCTAGTCGTAATACGACGTACTCGACCCCGAAGGGGTCTTATACAAGCCTCGTAGCATTCATTCATCGCATAGGTAATAAAAATAGTACGCAATTTAAAATTTTTATTCAAAAACCATACAATCTATCAAAATACTCATTTAACAATCTTTCAAAACACACAATGGAAGTCAAAGTCTCACATGGACATCTTAGACAAGACTTTAAACAAGATAGGGTCACGGCCCTTTACAATCTAAGTCTTAACAATAGTCTTAAAACATAAAGAAACTAGAAACATAAAGTCCATGTCCTCGATCTATGAGGACATACCAAAAGATGTCTTGAGAGAACTCTAATCCCAAGCTTCACTAGAGAATGCAATCACTTGCCAGAACCTACACTTGTAGTAAAAATAAGAGAAATATGGGTTAGCACACAAAACGTACTAAGTATGATGACCATGCAAGAACATGCTTTAAAAGGGTCATTTTGATTGGAAACCATGCATTATGCCACTTTTTAGAAATATCATGAATAATAGCATAAGAGACATCAAAGACAAATATAATCATCACACAAGTCATAACATCACATTTGAGCAATATCAACATGTAACTCTTCACCTTCACATATAGCCTTCACCTCAAGTAACCCTCATGCTATACCTTGTGCAATGTATGGATAGTGTCCGATACCACCATCCACACCAAGGTACCACATTAAAGTAAGCAAAAGTGAACTTACCATTCAACCTTTCCATTTCCAAGGATACTCATACACAAGAGACCTAAACCTTTAACAAGTTATTTCACCACATAAAGACCATCACCTAAGACAACCCCTAAGTCATACTTGTGCAATGTGCAAGTAGCATCCCATACTACTACTCACACTAAGTACTCCTTTGAAGTCACCATAGACAAGGCACATTCAAATACAATAAGTCACAACAAGGAAGTAACTCATATAAAATTCAAGTATAGCATGCATCATTACATTAGGCATTTAAATCAACATTCTTTCTTAACTTCATTTAGAGGACTCTCATACAATAGTCATTAAGACTTAGAGAACTCACTATAGCCCTCTTGAAACATAGCCCTCTTGAAGCATACTCGTGCCATGTATGGATATCATCCCATCCTACTACCCACACTTCATGGAACTCCTCAAGAAACTATAATGCATATCTCACATGATGGGAATAAGTGTTTAACCTACATATACCATGAGAGCTAGACCATGGAATCCGATGTACTGTCCCACATCGTAAGGGTTGGTATACTTGCCTAAGGTAAACCAGTTTTTAGCTTAAGTGGATCCACCAGCTAGACCTATGTGGTCACATAGTTAAGGGACAAGGAGATTTCTACTAGATACCCCACCTCAACTCATGTGGGGGCATCCATCTCAAGAGATTTCTACTAGAAACCCCACCTCAACTCACGTGGGGGCATCCATCTCAAGAGATTTCTACTAGAAACCCCACCTCAACTCATGTGAGAGCTTTCATCTCATTCAATATCCTCTCGGTGCTTAGCCTACATTCCCATAGAGTATTTTACCATTCATCACATTAAGGGATAAGAGATTGTTACTAGACACCCACCTTAACTCATGTGAGGGTATTCATTCCACCCAACATTCATTCATTGGATAGCTCATAGATTCAAAGATGAGAATAACCTTTTGTCTAAAAATCCCATTATCGTTCATTAGTGTAAGATCAAGAATATCCTTTCAATCAACACATCATTATCATTCATTAGAGTACAATTGAGAATAGCTTTTCAATAAGTACTTCCTCATTAAAATTATCATTGAACCTAATTCATTATTCACTCAAGTTTGTTAATAGAGAGTCAACCTCCAATCCTAACACAACTAACTTCTAGACATGATCATCATTCATCCATTTAAAACACACACATGCATCATATCACATTCATATAAACAACATCATGATAATTCTTCAATTCCTCACACTATTCCTTCAAGACCATGATCACAACATACATAGGAAGTAAACACCTCCACCTTTCAAGTGGATCAACAATTCAATCACAATTCTAATACATCAAGTAATTAGGTCAAACTTGCCCTTTCAAAACTATGATCACAAATCCTCAATTTACCAAAAATTCACCATAATAAGGCATAGATGATAATACAATTAAATAATCTAAATCAATCTAAGCATAAATCCACCATCATTCATTCATAATCAATAGACCCACTTCATAAGTCACAATTTAGAAATTGAGAGGAATCATGGGTTTATAGAGTAAAATCATCTTAAATCATCAATTAAACATCAATATAATCATAGTTTATCATTTGTGAATGTTTGATATAAGAACCCATGAGATTGAGTGAAACCTAGGGCTTTTCATAAATTTGAAATCACTTTGAAACTTCTTTGAAATTGACTCTAGGGTGAAAGCTAACCCTAGATAAAGGATCAACATACCTTGCTATTAATTCCCCACGAAAATTGAAGAAGAACCACCTTGAAATCCCCAACCCTAGCTTAATCTTGACCTTGATCTCCAATGGAGTTTCTAGAGAGAATATTTTTTGGGAGGGAAAGGTTTGATTTGAGAGGTGAAGTCTAAATGAGGGCTTCAATGTTTTAATACTCTTAAAATACCTTATTACACTTAGAATAACCGTCCATACACTTTAAAATATTGGGTTGAATTTACCAATTCAACCCTCACTTGGCCAAGCCAAAAAACTAGATTGTAGGTCCAATCAACGAGTCACTATCCACGGATCGTGGATGGATTGACGGGACCATACTGTCCCTTCGTGGTTTGGATCAGAGAGCCTCCATTGGGGGTCTTGACCTACGGAGGTCATCCAAGGGGCATGGATGGACCTACGGGGTATGGACCCCTTTCGTAGGTCACCCCCTTTTGGCCAACTTTGGTCATTTGGAGCAACCTTGGGGTTAGACTTAAGGTCCTCCTCAAGGACCCCTAGGGTGGTCCTTAGGGAGTCGTACCTTGACGTTTGACCCTTTAACCAAAGCTCGGAACAACATACAACAACATCAAACCTCACACCAACTCAAACACACACACGTTAGGCTCTAGTTTTACTAGTTCATTTTTAGAGTCGTTACAACCTCAAACATACTTAAGTATTTACAAGATCAGTTCATATTGCATAAATTAAGGGGTTAGAATTATTCATATCCTCATGGTTCAAGTGCCTTAGAAACAAATGAAGTCTTACTTCACACAATATAAGTGTTCAGAATTGATTCAGATGGTGAGGACCCACGAAAAAATCCACCTTATTCATTTGTGGTCTTAGGATGTTTTAGAAGTCACTCACACTCATAAAGATGTTTAATGCATGAGATTGAGATACCATATGTTTGGCCCTCATATAAGTATCCACTAATGTGAGAACGCCAAAAATAAGATCAAATAGGACATGTCATTGGCTTGTAAAGTAGGCTTAGGGAAAGGTAGGATAATTATTTGGGATATAGTGACTATTTCTTCCTTAAAAATAGCACTATACTCTTTTTGTTTTTCATTTTCGCATTTGACCTTTGTTTTCTTGAAAGCTTCTCCTCATCTATTTTTTTTTTCTCATTTTCCCTCCTTTTCCTTGGAGGTTTTTTTCATTTCTTTTTTCTTTTTAACTTTTCTTTGTGTGTGTACATTTTTTTGGACTTTCACATAGTTGACCTTTTCACTTTATCATCAAACTTAGATCTTTGGCACTATGTAGATAATTGATAGTACGTTCAAGGAGATAGGACCCAGGAAAAGTGCATTTATGCAATCAAAAGGATATATGCTAACATGTGGTTATTCAAATAAAAGGGTTTCAGGTTCGAAATGAGAGTTTCATGGATAACATGTCATTTAGCAGGCTTTAAAGGTACAATCGGATCAAAGAAAGCCTATAAATATTTCCCAAGTTAAATGTTGCTCAAAATTTTTCCTCAACCAACATTCAGCCCAAGTTCTAGATGAAAAAAGGCATGCATTGATTTTTATATCTAAAGTTCACCACACAATGCACAAGAAACAATAAGGTCGAATTTATTTTAAGCGTTAACTTTAAACAAGATAATTTCTCAGTATTACATAAATATATTAAGAGGTACCAAAAGAATCTATGGATCACAACAAAGTTGGTTTGTCTTGCCAAATAGTTTAACATTTTTTTTCTTATGCACAATCCTAAGTATGTTGGTACCAACGAAGTCAAGATATTTTTTAAAAATAAAAAAAATAAAAAAATAAAAATCCTTGAAAAGAAATATCGTAACTTGAATACATTTTTTCATATTTTTTTAAGATTTTAAAATAAGGAAGCGAAATATTTTTATTTGATCTTTGAATAAACCCTTTTTTTGCCCTTTTTTGTGATGAGGATTTTCTACATTTTTCCTTGGTTGGACCGAACCTCAAAATAAGACTGCCTAGGTATCTTTTCAAAGAAAGAATCGGGTCATACGCAGTTCAAGAAGACCATAATTAGAAAACTTCATTTTTTTTATAGGAAGTAAAAAATTTCTTTTGGTATTTTGAACAAATTATACAAGACTTTTATTCATTTTTTTGGACATTTTTAATAAGAAATAAATTTTTTTTGAAATTTTTGAGTAAAGATCACCGAACCCGAAGAGAGCTGCCTACGTATCTCATTGTGGTGAGAATCAGGTGTGTGTAGTTTGTCCAGTTTTTGACAGTTAGGAGAAACTTTAAGATATTGAAACTTGATAAGAACATTATTTTTCAAAGTATTATGAAAGCAAAAAAATTTAATTTTGTGTACTAATTGTAAAAAGAAATCTAAATAATTTTTTTGTTCTTTTTTATTAAGTAGTGCAAAATTATTTATTTTATTTTTAAGAAATGTATAATAACTTCTAAACGAAGAAATATGTTTGTGTTTTCTCCTTTTGATTAAATTTATAAAAAAAAATAACTTCTTTCTCATTCCATTAATCACACTATGGCCTCATTTTTTTCATTAAGATCAAGACGTCTGAATCTGAATGAATATCTGAACGATTAAGATGTTATCTTTAGATCTAAACACTAAATGATTAAGATTGTCTGTTTTTCAATAGTTGAATCAACATAATTTCTTTGTTTATAAACATAATGAATATGCAATTGAAAATAATAATAATTAAATATTAGAAATATTTAAATTTAATAAAATAAATTAGTATTTGCACACAAAAAAATAATTTATGTTCGGTAATGATGGTGAGTATGATTTGAAGAATATGTGGTGGTTAATGACGTGTTGGTGATAGTCAGTGACACCGCTAATTGTGATGGTGAATGTGGTTTGTAGTAGATATTGACCTTAATGGTGGTAGTGGCTAATAATTATGGTGAGATGCTAATAGATGTAATTATAATGATAGAAGTAATAGATCGTGTGATAACGACTGACAGTAGCAAATGATAACGGTGATAATTTGAACATTGAATAATTATGAAATTTTCCTTTTTAACATATAAATATAGTGACATGAGAATATTAAATTAAACAATAACAACATAACCATTATCGCCCTAAAAAATAAAATTTAAATGATCTAATAATTAAATATTATATCAATATAACATAATAAAAATATCACAAACTTAATAAAATATATAATAATATAATATAATTTATAATTATTTAATTCGAAAAATAAATAATATATGCATTGGAGTATAACATGCTACAATGGTCAACAACAAAAAACTATATTAATGGGTACAAAAGGGCATGGTTCTCAAAGAATTGTGTAAAACACATAGATTTAATATTTATTCAAAGAACTGAATGGTTCAAACTACCGTTTAAATCTTAGCGAATCAGACCTCACAAGAGGCATTAAGTGATTGAATTAAAAAAAATACACTTAATGAACTACAATCTGAATGATTAAGATTCAGACCTTCATTAAGTGCAAACATATGAGGCCTAAATTGGTAAACTTACAAAGACTTTTTAAATAAATGTATTTTCTTGTAGCACATAAAATGATCTAAGTTGTCAAGTAAGAGGGGGATACTTGTCCGAGACGGACCGAACTCTTGTTTCAAGTCTGACTAAGTCAAATTTAAATGATGCAAATAAGCAGAGCCTACTAATGATAATCAATCATGTGTTTCAGGTTTACTAGGCTTAAAACCTAAAAAGAATGATTTCTAGATTGACTTACCCGAGCGGACACTCCAGCTAGGGAGGGGCAACTTGTTGGGTAGCAGCGCTATTTTGACATAATTGCTGGTCCAACCCTGCCTAACATGTGTTACTATAAATCCTTCACCAGGTGCCAAAGTATTCTAGTTTTATCTCAGTATAAAGTAGGATTCATAGCTGCATTCATGTGACAGTGTGTGCAGTATTTTTAGAGACGCATAGTGGTTGCGTAAGAGAAGACAATTTATTACAATTCAACAATACCAAAGTGACAAATGAGCAACAAGTAGCACATTAGATCATCATACACAATATATCCAAAAAAAACTCATGTAAGCTCGAATTCTTGTTATTCTTCAACAAAGTCGCCAGAGATGTCACACCCCCCTTTTGACTGTGGAAAGAAAATTTTCAATCTAAGTGATGGTATTGAATACAAAATATTTCAATTTTTCAGAGTCACCACTTGAAATTGATTTATCATGTTCCAACTCAACTTTTATGATCCCTAATCCAAAGGAAATGACTCTTTATTTTGGTATGAAAGGAAAATGACCGGGTAAAAAATTATGTTGACTGAGGAGAAGGTATTAGGCATATCTCGAGTCCCGTGGCTATGGCATAGTTACTTTTATCAAGCTATACTTGACTAAAATTATTTTTGGATATATTATTACGGGCCATGACTTGTTTGCATTTTCTTTTTGTGGAACTTTTATTTGGTCTCAACCTAGATGTGTTACCGCATTCTTGGTCTTGACATTTAGAAGCATAAATTCCTTCTTCGCATCGTACCTAATAATTTTATCTATAAATTTTATATTAAATTAATGAAAGTTAATTATATGTTTAGACAAGGTGTGTATTAAATATATTTTTGGACAAGATGCGTCACTATATCTTTGAGTTCCTTTTAATTGTCTCAAAAAAGATGTGCAACCGCATTCTTAATCGAAAAAAATATTTTTAACATGCCTAAAAGTTCGTCTAATGTTAAAATCAAATATTTGTTCCTTATAAAGCAAAACATAAAATAAATCTAAACTTCTAGGATACAATATAAATTTGGATCATTTTATATCTTTTTAATTTATTTACTATAAAAATTAAGAATGCACATGTTGCAATTTTTAATTAATCCAACAAAAATAATGACGAATTCCTCAATAAATCGCTTTCTTGTTTGATAAATAAAAATGACACTAATTTTTTTAGCCTAATAATCTCTACTTTATCATTATTAGCATATAAGTTAAGACAAGAACGCTGCCACGGCCCATTCATTTTAAGAAATAACATCTAATGCATAAAAATCAATAAATAAAAATAATCACCAATTAAAGCTATCCTCATGCATTAAATAAAGATATAACACACAACCCAATTTTCATTTCAACCAAATTATGAATAAAAATAAAATTATAAGAAAGCTTATCACATAATTACATCAAATTCCATAAATACATTAAAGAGATAAGATAAAGTTGTACCTCAAATTAAAAAAATTAAGTATCGCAAAATTTTAATCAAAGCTCAATTAGAACACCAACGAATCATTTTTAGTATGTGGTATTGGGTATGTTTGCTATGTATTGTGTTGGTTGTAAGTATAGGACGATATTGTATGATTATGTGTGTGTTGGTATGTGTTATAGGTTAGTGGTGTTGTTGTATGGTGAAAGTTAGGGAGTAGATTTGTGGGTTTTTTTTTCAAGTGTGTTGATGGTCTTTTTCTTTTCATGAGTTTTTTTTTTTTCCTTTTTTGGCTCTTGTGTGTCTAAGTGGGAATTTAGGGTAGCTTGTCGATGGTAGTCTATTGTGATGTAGTTGTCTGTAGTATATATGCAGGGTGAGGGAATGTAGAAAATGTGGGTTTGTAATGTTGGATAATGGGGGTGATGTGAGGCAGTTTAGGTTAATTTTTTTTAAAAAATATTATATATATATATTTTGAATTGATACAAAAACATATCTAAGTCAAAAGTATAATTAAGAAACACCAGCTTATTTGATAATCTAGATTAAAAAATGTGTATTTTTTTTTATAAATTTTCTTTTCTTTAGAACAAAACTTTAACTAATAATGCAACTCTATTTTTTGTAGTTTTCAAATGATTTAAAATAAACTTACTAAAGTAAGATAAAATAAAAACATCTATTTTAGATATAAAAGCAATATTTATGCACTAAAATGGTGTAAAATCTCACGTTCGGTAAAAAATTACAAGTCTACACCTATGGGTAATTGTTGAACATCGATTGTTATGAATTAATTTTGTTATCGCTTAATTTACTTTTGTATTCTTGTTTTAGTATTTCTTGATTGGCCACCATTTAGATAAATATATTGTCTATTCTTAAACTCGAGAGACTGAGAGGTAGGTAGACCAAAGAATACAAAAAAATTGATCTTTCTTGCATGTTTCTTGTATACATTCATGTTGAGGATTAATATCCCGACGAACACTGAGCTTGGTTACGAAACATGATGAAATATAAATGCTCTCCAATTGAGTTTTTCTATCCCCACTCAAAAATGTAGTTAGACAGTCAATTGGAGTAGGCGATTAGAGGTCGACAGATATTCATAAAATCAATCTTGTAAATTAGTAGTTTGATAACTGTAGTTAATTCATGAATGAGATGTGATACATGACCTTAAGCATGCTGCAGTCCTGGAATTATCCATTAATTTTTGAAATCACCAAAATTGAAGTTGTCGTTATTAGTCACTTTTATAATTGAATTATTTGCAATAGGAATATAACAAACACAAGATCTTGAAGACACTATTTTTAAATTGTGAAATTATTAGAATTAATATAAATTGATCATAAGTCATTTGGATTCGATAACTCGTTTCTAAAAGAGTTATTTATTACTTATGTGATTATGTACACTTGTGTGTGCATTTGGGAGCAACAAGTTTTTGGCGCCGCTGCCGTGAACTTTGTGAATTAATTTACATTTAATTTTTTGAAGTCTACTATTTTATTATTCAAGTGTTAGTAACTTGATCTTAGTTGTTGTGTATTGCAGGCATTAGAGCTAAATTCTAGCTTGAAATAGAAAATTGGTTGAACAAATCAACGAACCTGTGTGATGTGGCAGTCCCACTCACTAATAATATTGGATCCTAGTATTAGGAAACCACCACTGGGTGAGAGATTTGAGCTAAAATAGAATATGGTGCAACTCATTCATTGAGCTAAAATACAATATGGTGCAACTTATTCACTCAACTGGTAATTTACTGGCCTTTCTCATGAGGACCCCCAAGTGCATATAAGGAATTTTCTGGAAATAAGCGGCACGTCAATTCTACATAAGATATCAATTAGGTAAGGTTAACTCTTTTCCATTGTCAGTATTGGGAGAAGCAGGGCGGTGGTTCGTATCTGAGCCACAAAATTCCATCAGTACATGGGATTATCTAGCAAAGAGAGATGATTCTTCCCATCAGGCAAAACTTTAAGGTTGAGGAGTGAAATCTTGAGTTTCAACAAAAGAGACAGAGACAATATGTACCAAGCATGGGATCGATTGAAACAAATGCTAAATGTTTGTCCACATCATAACCAGGAAAATAAGGTAATAATTCACACCTTTATAAAAGGTCTTGCATATAATGCAAAAGTACTTCTAAATATTGCAGGATGTGGGCAACATTTAGAAAAGACCTAGAATGAACTGGTTGAACTCCTAGACAAACTATTAGTAGGGATCCCAGGATGAAATGGAGATACGCAAAGAAATACCATGCAAAGGGGTACAGAAGTATAAGAGGTGGATCAAATGACTGCATTGCCTGCTAAATTGGATGCATTACAAAATCAAATTACCACGCAGCTCAATAAACTAGAAATAGGGAAATAACATGTAAAAGAAAATGTGGTACAACAGCCTCATGGATGGTGTGAAGTTTGTGGTAGTGGAGAGTATGTGATTCAATGTTATGAATCAAATCTAGACTCCATAAATTATGTAGGTAATGCACAACGGGGTAGAGGAATGTAGAATTATGACAATTCATATAACACAAGTTTGAGGATTCACCCAAATGTTTCATGGGGTGGAAATTAAAATCAAAATCAAAATCAAAACCAGGCCCAAGGGAAAAACCAATATCGATCACAAGGAAATGGGCCGCAATATCATAATCATGGCCAAGGTAATAATCAAGGTGTCCAACAAGGGGGTATGACTAATTATGAGTTAATGAAGAAGTTGATGGACGAGATGGCCAAAAACAATGCAAAGGTAGATAAGTTCAGAGAGGATTTGAGAAATATCCAGATGTCAAATCAAAATTTAGAAAGACATTTTGCACAATTAGCTAATGCTACAAATCTGAGTCCATAAGGAGGTCTTTGGGTGACACTGATCCTAACCCAAAACAATTAAATATTGTGAGTACAAGAAGTGGATTACAATTAGAAGAGCTAGCTCCAAAGAAGAGAAATGCTCAAGTAGTAAGTGAAGAAAAGAAACAACATGAGGTGGGGAAAAATTCGAATGTTCAGAAGCTTGTTCCTCAAGTAAAACTAGTTCCTCCTTTTCCACAAAAGTTCAAAAAGCAAAATGAAGATGAATGCTTCGATAATTTTCCCTCTCTCCTTAAACAACTTCACATTAATCTTTCTTTGGTTGATAGTTTGTATGGAATTCCTAAATACGTCAAGTATGTGAAGGAGATAGTGACTAACAAGAGAAGGTTGACGAAGTATGAAACAGTGGCAATTATTGAATAGTGCAGGTCCAGATTTCAGAATAGACTACCCACAAAGTTGATAGATCTGGGTAGCTTCACTGTACAAATTACAGTTGGACAAAGTGTCCATGCCTGGGGTTATGTGATTTGGTGTGTAGTATAAATCTCATGCTGACATCCTCATAAAAGAAACTTGGGTTGGGTAGTCCAAAACTAACCAGTATCATCTTACAACTTGTAGATAGATATGTTGCTAGGCCGGAGGGGGTAGTGGAAGATGTATTGGTACAAGTGAGGTCATTGATATTTCTTGTGGACTTTGTTGTTATAAATTTTGAGCCTCGATCCTAAAATTTCATTCATCCTCGGATGACCTTTCTTAGCCATGGGGTGAGCATTGATTGATGTAGCAGTTTTGCAGTTGACTATGATAGCTCATGATAATGTAGAAGTATTTGATGTCTATCGCGCTTTGAAATTGTCGTATGTCTGTGAGTAGTTGTCTTCTGTTGTGGATCAAGTAACCCTCAAACTATACCTTGTGCAATATATGGATAACATTCCATACGACCACCCATACTAAGGTACCACCTTAAGGTCACCAAAAGTGAACTTACCATTCATCCTTCTCACCTTTACACAATAGAGCATATAAGACACATACACCTCACATGCATCACATCAACACATTAAGACCATCATCTAAGAACACTCTAAGTCATACTTGTGCAACGTGCAACTAGCATCCCATACTACTACTCACACCTTGTACTCCTTTGAAGTTACCATAGACAACACACATTAATAGACAATAGACATGACAAGGATATAACACATAATACATTCCAAGAATAGCACGCATCTTTACATTTAAGCATATAAGAGTCAACATTACTCAATAACATCATTTAGACGACTTTCATTCATTAGACATTAGATCAACATTCTCCGTAACTTCTTCCTAGGAGGACATTCAAACAATAGTCATTAAGACTTAGAGAACTCACAATGACCCTCTCAAAGCCTACTCGTGCAATGCATGAATAGCATCCCATACTACTACCCACACGTTGTAGAACTCTTCAAGAATCCATAAAGCAAATCTCACATGATGGGAATAAGCGTTTAACCGACATAGACCATGCAAGCTAGACATGGAATCTGGTGTTCAACCCCCACACCGAAAAGAGGTGGTATCCTTGCCTAAGGAAGACCGGTAAGATTAGCATGGATATGCATTGAATCCACTGGCTAATATCCTAGGTGGGCACACAGTTATGGGAGAGAAAGATGTTCATTGGAACCCTAGCCTTACATTGGGAGAGTTTCATCTTATCATATCCACTCGGTGCTTAGCCTACATTCCCATAGAGTATTTCAATCACATTACAACATTGTACTTGAGAGGGCCACCAACATTAGGCCTACCGACCCAAGCATATATACATGAAAGGTCACCACCATTAGGTCTACCGATTCATGGTATATTAAGGATAGTTCACTGATCTTCCTAGAAAGAGCCACCAACATTAGGTCTACCATTTCTAGGTTCATCATCTCACACAAGAAGGAGGCCACCAACATTAGGTCTACCGCTTCAAGGTTTAACACACACACAAGGAAAGGCCACTAACATTAAGTCTACCAATCCAAGGTTTAGCCTAGAATACTTTAATAGACATCTATAGAAAGGTTACCAATACTAGGTTTACCAATTCTATACATTCAATCATTCATTCATTCATTTGAGAGAAAGGCTATCAATCTAGGTCTACCAATCCAAGACATTAAGACAAGATACATTCATTATTCAAGAGGGGGATGCCTAAGCCTACCAAGTCAAGAGATTACATTCAACATTATTAGAAAAGGTTGCCTTAGCCTACCAAGTAAAGATACTTCATTCATGATCACATTCATTAATATAAGAAAATGTTGCATTAGCCTACCAATTCAATTGTAACAACCCTCAAAATGAAGTAGGATAAAGTAGAGCCTCAGATGGGCTTTATGCATTAATAACTTGTTAAAATAATGAAGAATAGCCTTTTTAGTCAGTTTTAAAGAGTTTGGAAGTCAAACGTCAAGGGACGACCAAGACGTTCAGAAATTAGTCTTTTATGTGTTGGTGAGTTCTAGTATGATGTTCATGTTTTTATGTTTTGTTTGGAGTCTAAATTCAGTGGAGGTGACCCAAGTGTCTTAATAAATATTTTTAGGTTCAAAAAATTTGGGTACATCTCCCTAGGACAACCTTAAGGGTTCCCGAGGAGGACCCCAACCCTTGGCCAAACAAGCTGCCAAGGTAGCTTGAAGTTGTTCATGGAGGAGAGTGGCTCCGCGTCGCAGACCTGCTCCACCAATGGCCAAAAAGTGGCTTCGCGTTGCAGATACACCGCGGATTCTATTGTCTTGAAATTTAATCTCCAAAAACTCCATGGAACACCTCTATGTCACGGACTTGTTTGCCGACGAAATCTGTGAAAATAAAACTCAAGTTTGGTTTGTTTAAAAGGTCCAACTAAGTGAGGGGTAGTTTGGATACTTTGGGGAATTATTATAAATGGTTATTCTACATATTTTAGGGAATTTTAAGCTGGTTAAAACCCCAAAACCTAGAATTAGACCCCATATTTCAAATTGACCCTTCCCTCTCAAAAGTAGATTCTCTCAAAAACTCCATTGAAGACATTGATGAAGCTCAAGCTAGAAGATGGTTTTTCAACTGAATTCTTCTTCAATTTCATGGGTATTCAATAATTAAGGTATGGTAAATCTTGATTCTTGAATAACCTCTCATTCAAGGAGTTTTATCAAAGATTTTCAAAAGTTATTCAAAGACCAAAATTCCCAATTTTCAATCTACACATGGGTCCCTTGTCAAATGATTTTATAAATCATTTTATTGATGAATTGATGTGAAATTAAGGTTTTTAAGATAATTTTTAAAAGAATTCTTGAAGAACCCATGATCCCCAAATTCTCAAAAATTGGCCTATGATGTGGGTCTTTGTGAATATGATATATATTGGTGAAATTATATTTAGATTAGATTGTATTGATGTTTTCTATGATTATCTATACTTATTCATGTTGAATTGTTGGTATATTGATGAGTTGAGAATTATGGCATTATGGGAAAAGTTATGGGTTGATCCCTTTGTTTATAGAATTGTACTTAGATTATGTTTATGTTATTGAATTACATTGTTGATTCCTATTGATATCTATTTCAATTGATTATGAATTGTTAAATATTGATCCATTGTGATCATGGCTTGGAGAACTGGTAAGTTGACCTAACTTCTAGTCTATGTTGTGTGGTTTGGTCCACATATGGTGGCGGTGTTTACTTCTTGTCTATCTATGCATGTTGAGATCATAGCCTTGAAGGCAATAGATGTGAAGTGAATTGATGATTATGATGCATATGTTTATGAAGTTGTGCTATGAAGGTTATGTATGAAGTCCTCAATGCTAGCATGATGTTTAAAGTGTGTTGATGATGCGGAGTATAATATGAATGATAATGTTAAGGACAAGGTGTGGTCTACATGATTGATTATGCTAAGTACCATTGTGGAATGACCCCTACCTATATGACCCCTATATGAAGTGTGATCATATACATGTTAGGAGTACCTATTCAATGTTAAATTTGTCCTTGTCTCCTACGATGAAGTGTGGGTGTGTGGTCTAGAATCCCTAAAGGCTTTATATGTGAATTGCTCATGATATGGGGATATTGTGAATGTGTTGTGATCCCTTGAAGGGAAGTACACTCAATATCAATGTTGTTGCTGTTATGTCACTATGAGGACCAATATGCACACACACTCTACATGTATAGCTATGAATATGATGTGTTATAGTGTCTATTGAAAGGTTAACTCTTATATGCACCCTTACATTTTATTATGCATGCAAAGTGAATGATTAGCAAGGTATGAATATGTGTTGCATAAAGGTGTTTATGTGAAAGTCTTTCTCACATATGTACACACACACATGAATGAATGAATAAGGTTTATGATAATCTAGTGAAAGTGAGTCTCTTGAAAGGTTTCCTCAATTGTACTCTAAACTAGACTACGTTATGAATATGGTATGACTAGGTGAAAGGTCATTCTCACATAATGTAGATTTTATGATGAAAGGTCATTCTCATCTTAGAAACCTTTGAGCTATATGATATGAGGGATTAACTCCCTAAAGCCTATTTTATGAACTAATGTTAAATAAAGGCTTAAAGATGTTTTAAAAGGGAGTTGGAGCTTAGCATCGAGTGAACATGAAAAATGAGAGTGAGGGCTTCACGTTTAGCAAGTCCGGCTTCCCATAAGAGAACCTTCACGTTTAGCAAGTCTGGGTTCCCAACATAAATGTTGTCTCATGAGATGAAAACCTCCATGCCTAGCAAGTCAAGGTTTCTAGTAGCAATCTCCTTGTTCCATAACTATGTGCCCTCGTAGGTCTTAGCTTAGTGGATCCACTAGATAGCTATTATGTATGTAGGTCCTACCTTGGCAAGTAGTACCCTCTCTTTTCGGTGTGGGAGTAGAACACTGGATTCCATGTAGCTCAGATGATCTATATCAGTTATAGCAACGTCTTTCGAAAATTAAGAAATGAACTAAGATAAGAATATGAACTCTAGTCATGATTTCTTAAAGAGTTACTTAGTGTTGGTAGGACTATGGACCCTACTTATGCATTGCATAAGTGGACTCTAAAAGAGGTTATGATTACGCTCTTTATGTATGAAGACTATGGTCTATGTATGTTAATATGAAAGCATGTTAAGGTTGACTTTACTTATGTCAAGACATGAAGTATGATTATGCATGTGAATTACACTTATGACTTCTTAATGGGTTGCTTAGTATATGTGGGGGTATGGGACTCCATGTGTACATTGCACAAGTGAGCTTGTGAAGGGGTTGTGAGGGTGGTTTACCTATGATATGAACTAGATGGGTTATGACTAATGATATAGTAAATGAATGAGTCCTTATATGATGTTATGACGTATGTTGGTCTTATGTCTAATGTTAAATGAAGATGTTATGACTTGTTGAATATGATGTGCCTAGTCTATGGTGGCTTCCTAGGAACACTTGGTGTGAGTAGTATTATGGGATGCTACTTGCACATTGCACTAGTGTGACTTGGGGGTTGTCTTATGTGATGGTTCCTATGTGAAGACTATCTCTTATGGTGTGCTTATGACTCTATGAATATATGTGGTTGGATTGATGAAGACTATATGTAAGTTCACCCTTGGTAACCTTAAGGTGATACATTGCACCAAGCATTCCCTAAGGGTTGCTTGAGGAAAGGAGTTAAAGAGGAAGGTAATGTATTGTATGCATTGAATGTGCCTAAAATGTTATAAGTGGCTCTATGTGCTATTATGAATGGTTTCCATGTGTATGATGATGTATGTGGTTTATATTGTTCCTATTGTACTAAATGTTCTTGAAGTTTCTCTAAAAAGGCATGATGCATGGTTTCCAACTAAATGCCCCTTTTAAACACATGTTTTTGCATGGTTATCATACTTAGTGCATTCTTGTACTAACACCATTCTTCTTCATCTTTTTACACCAAGTGTAGGTGATGGTGGCTAAAGGGCCTTTCCTAGAAGTGATGAGCTTGGCTTACTATTCCCAAGTTCAGGTGTGTCCTTAATCGGGTGTGTCCTTAAAGATTCAAGAACCTTTATGTTAAAGAGTTTCCTTAAGTTCAATGTACTAGATAGTAGTTTCTTTTGTATTGTAAGGATTGTGTCCCTCTTGTGTTGTAGTCGTGTTTTAAGATGACTACCTTGAGACATAGTACTCCGATTTTGTATTAAAGGTCTAAATGAGGTGACTTTTTAAGTCTTCTATTATATTATGAAAAAGTTTTAAATTTTCCGTTATATTTCTATGATAAATGCTATGACGAATGCTAAGGGCTTGTATAAGACATCCGAGAGGTCGAATACGTCGGTAACGACTAGGGGGTGCTCTCAGGTTGTTACATCAATATATCACATTCAACATTATAGAACACTTCACATTCCATCATCTTCATTCATGAGTGTTAAGAGAGAATATACTGTCAATCAACAACACAATTACATTTTATACAAGATCATCATTCCATTATTGAAATCACATGTAAAACCTTCACATTATACAATATCATGATAACACTTCAATTCACCCAACTATGACTTCAAGGCCATGATCACAATGTACATAGTAAGTAAACACCTCCACCTTTCAAGTGGATCAACAATTCATGCATAATTCTACTTTAACTAGTAATTAGGTCAAACTTGCCCTTTCAAGGCTATGATCACAATTGTTCAATTCACTAACAATTCACCATAATTAGACATAGATGATGATACAATTCAATAATCCAAATCAATCTAAGAATAAATCCACCATCATTCATTCACAATCATCAAACCCACTTTATAAGTCGCAATTTAAGAATTGAGAGAATCATGGGTTCGTAGAGTAAAATCATCGTAAATCATCAATTACACATCATTATATTCGTAGTTTATCACTTGAAAACGTTTGATGCAAGAACCCATGAGATTGAGTGAAACTTAGGGTTTTTCATGAATTTAAAATCACTTTGAAACTTCTTTGAAATTGACTCTAGGGTGAAAGCTAACCCTAGATGAACGATCAACATACTTTATACTTGAAAAATCCCATGAGATTGAAGAAGAAACACCTTGAAATCCCAACCCTAGCTTGAACTTGACCTTGATCTCTAATGGAGTTTCTAGAGAGAACTTTTTAGGAAGGAAGGGTTTTGATTTGGAGAGATGAAGTCTAAATGAGGGTTTCAATGTTTTAATACGATTAAAATAACTAAAAACACTTAAAATAACCATCCACACATTAATTGGGACTTGGGGTGAATTTACCAACTCACCCCCAAGTTGGTTGTGTCACTTGACAGCAACAGAGTGGCCATTCACGCCCTAGACTCACGGACCATGAGTCCATTCACGGACCATGTTTTTGGTCTATGGTCTAGGCATGTGGCATGGTTTGGAGGGGCTCGACCTACTGAAACGACCCCAAAAATGCTCGAAAATGTGCTTCGAAAACACCTATAATTATAATTTCCATATATCTCAAAATCTGTGTATGATTTTGGAAATTCAACTTCATATTCTTATTCATAGGGTCAAATTGAGTGGAAAATGGGTCTAACCCAAATTTTGGAGCAATCGTATCAAAATTCAAAAATAGCAAAAAATGCGATTTAGAGTGTCAACTTTAAAGGGGCATATCTCTTAGAAAACAAGGAACTGGAAGGACCTCAAACTACCAAAATTAAAGCTATTTGAGTTAGCTTTCCAACGCACTTGGTTTTACCTCATTCCGAGTTAGGATGAAGGAGTTATGACCATTTTCGTAAAATCTGTCTGTACAGATTTGCAATTTTCAGTGAGCTATTTTTTTTTCAGCCTCATTTTTTAGGCTAAGTGTTGGGGACGTTTTTTTATAAAAAGGGGATATGTCCCATACTTAGTCATTTTAACTTCAAAACACTCAAAAACACTCTCTAAGCCCTCTTCAAAATTCCACCAAGATCCTCAACCAAATTCAAAGATCTCAAGCTCTAATTCCGGATTCAAGACTCAATCTCAAGCTTCAATTCTCCATTCCAATCTTCATCAGGGATTCTCCAAAGTTGAGGAATGTGGGTTTGATTATGGAAACCTTCCTTTCCACAAGTCCAACCATTTATCCTCTAGTACTACTTCAAGTTTATGGGTCCTTATGGTTATTTATGAACTATTGAGTATGGAATTACTACTACACACCCTATTATGGTCTATTTTGCATATTATCATGAAATGGAATTATTATGTGATGTTTATGGTTTTCATGCTTCCATGATCAAATTATGAAGGTGGATATATATATGTATGTTATTGGTGGGCTGATTTAAATGAATTTTGGAATTGGTTGGACTTAGTACTCTTAAAATACATGATTTTATTTACATGAACAATAGCCCACCATGTGTTTGTTAAAATTCTCATTTATAGAATTCTTAGGAAATGGCAGGTCCAATGTACGTCATATGAGTCGGATGGTTATATAATTATTGAAATGATGATGAATTTGATACATATATATAATTTTCTCTATATAGTGTTGTGAGTCGACCAAGCCTAGCTCGGGGGGTTGTAGGCCCGGATAACCGTATCGGGGGGTTGGTACCTTGGTTGCCTAGTACGGGGGGTAGTAGGCCCATATAACCATATCGAGGGATTTGTACCTTGGTTGCCTAGTACGAGGGGTAGTAGGCCCGTATAACCATATCAAGGGCTTTGTACCTTGGTCCCTAGCTTAGGGGGTGGTAGGCCCGGGTAACCACATTGAGGGGTTTGTACCTCTTTCGCCTCTCCAAGGGGGTGGTAGGCCTTGGAAATACTATATTGATGGTCATTCGCTACACATGTACTACGCCCTACTAAATATGATTTTTATGTAAGCATCATTATACAAATCATCTCATTAATATGCTATCTATCGGGTATGATTATGCATTTTGCCTGTGATGTCCATCTATTGTTGCATTGCATTGCATCTCATATACTTAGTACACTCAAACGTACTAATGCATACTATATGCCTACATGATGTCACCATGTAGGAACCGGAGCACCGCTTGACCATCCTCCTCCGCGTGGCTAATACGATTTTCTATCGAGCTCATTGGTGAGTCCTCCATTACGGGGACGTTGCTTATGATCTCTTGCTATGTATAAAACTTTTCCTTTTTGATTATGTATTGACTATGAGGGTGAGCCCGGTAGTTTGTCTTGGCCCCCGCTAAGTACCCATGTTTAGAGGTGGTGTTGGACAAGTTGTGTATTTTGCTTGAACTTGACTCATTTATGGTATTTATGTATTATTCTCTTCTTTTTTTTCTCTTATTCCCATAGTCCAGATTTTCCCTTGATTATGCCTATCGCTTATGGTCATTTTAATTGCTTCCGCGACCAAGGTTGTGTAATGATATGCTATGAGGCTTGTTTGGGGTTCCTCCGGGTTCCCCATTCGCTAGTGACGTCTAGGCCCTAGGTTTGGGTTATGATAAACTTGGTATCAGAGTACTAGGTTGATAGATCCTCGGAGTCCAACACACCGTGTTGATTAGAGTCTGATTCATAGTTGTGTTGTGCACTACAACTATGAGTAGGAGGCTATGAGACGTTTTAGGAAATGTTTCCCTTCTTCATGTTCTAAGTCGTGCTGTAGAGTTGAATTAAGTTTTTCCGTAACGGTTGTTCTTTGCTATGCTAGATCATGCCTAATACAAGGGGAAGACGAGCCCGCGCACCCGATGATCAACCGACCAATGGGGATTTTTGGGATGCCCTTACTTTATTTACACAAGCTATGGCTAATCAAGCCAACCATGGGGCCCAGGCCCCTCAGGCTCCTACCCCGGCATCTCGGGTGAGAGACTTCGTGCGGATGAATCCCCCGAAATTCTATGGGTCTAAGTTAGATGAAGACCCTCAAGAGTTCATTGATGAAGTCCACAAGATATTAGCTATCATGGGTGTGAGGTCAGAAGATAAGGCGGAGTTGGCGGCCCACCAACTAAAAGGGGTGGCCCAAATATGGTACAACCAATGGAAGGAAAAGAAGGGGGCAAACTATGTGGTGCGTTGGGAAGAGTTCAAAATGGCTTTCCTTAATCGATTCTTTCCTCTTGAGCTTAGGCAGGCCAAATTGGTGGAGTTCATGAATTTAAAACAAGAGTCTATGAGTGTGAGGGAGTATGCCCTTAAGTTTAACCAACTTTCAAGATATGCTTCACACTTGGTTGCCGACTCACGGTCTAGAATGAACAAATTCGTGATGGGTGTGTCCGACCTAGTGAGTGAAGAATGCCGGTCCGTAATGTTAATTAGTGACATGGACTTGTCCCGCTTGATGGTCTATGCCGGGCAAATGAAAGAGGAGAAGTTGAGGAAGAGGAGGGGTCATGAGGCCAAGAGGGCCCGTTTTGAGGGCAAGTTCCAAAGTCGAAGGGGAGGCCGGTTTCATCAAGGCCAAGGGTCTTCTAATGCGCCCCATAGGGGGTTTGCCAATGACATTCCAAGGGCCCAAGGTGTTAGTGGTATGGGTCTTATTGATGTATGTCCGAAGTGTGGTAAGAGCCATGGTGGCCCGTGCTTGGGAAATACTGGTGCTTGCTACAGTTGTGGGAAAATGGGGCACAAGGCAATAGATTATCCTCAGAATCGCAACAAGGGTAAGGAGGTCCGTCCATAAGGTGCCAATGCGGTTTCTTTGGGGAGAGGGGGCCGACAAAATGGTGTCCCAAGGCACAATCGATTTTATGCTTTGCATGGGAGGCAAGGGATCGATGAAGTCCTCGACGTTGTTACCAGTATGTTGAAAATCTTTGACTTTGATGTATATACATTAATTGATCCGGGTGTCGCTCTTTCTTTTGTCACCCCCTTTGTTGCCAAAAAGTTTCATGTTGAGCCCCCAACTTGTTGCATGAGTCATATATGGTGTCTACTCCTATTGGTGCATATATTATTGCTAGGAAGGTCTATAGAAATTGTCCTATTTGCATCTTGCATAAAATATTGCCTTGTGATCTTGTTGAGTTGAACATGGTCGATTTTGATATTGTTCTTGGGATGGATTGGTTGCATGCATACTATGCTTCCATTGATTGTAGAACCCGTAGGGTCAAGTTCCAATTCCCAAGTGAACCCATTCTTGAGTGGGAGAGCCAAAATGTGGTAGTCAAGGGTAGGTTTATCTCTTACATTAAAGCCCGTAAGTTGATCTCTAAGGGGTGTCTCTATCACCTTGTGAGGGTTAGGAATGTGGAGTCCGAAAACCTTCTTATAGAGTCAGTTCCGATCGTAAATAAATTTCTTAATGTTTTTCCTAATGACCTTCCGGTGTTCCTCCCAAAAGGGAAATAGATTTTGGCATAGACCTCCTCCCCGATACTCAACCCATTTCTATTTTCCCTTATCGTATGGCCCCGGCGGAGTTAAAGGAGTTGAAGGAACAATTGAGGGACTTGTTGGAGAAGGGTTTCATTAGGCCTAGCCAATCACCATGGGGTGCACCGGTGTTGTTTGTGAAGAAGAAAGATGGGTCCCTTAGGATGTGTATTGACTACCGGCAACTCAATAGGGTCACCGTCAAGAATAAATATCCTCTTCCTAGGATTGATGACTTGTTCAACCAATTGCAAGGGGCTAGCCACTTCTCTAAGATTGATCTTCGATCCAGGTATCATCAAGTGAAGGTGAGGGAGTGTGACATTCCCAAGACAGCCTTCCGGACTAGGTATGGGCATTATGAATTTGTGGTCATGTCCTTTGGGTTGACTAATGCACCGGCTATCTTCATGGACCTAATGAATAAGGTCTTTAAACCCTACCTTGATTCCTTTGTTGTGGTCTTCATTGATGATATTTTAATCTATTTGCATAGCGAGGAAGAACATATGGGTCACTTGAGGGTTGTGTTGCAAAGATTGAGAGAGGAGAAGTTGTATGCCAAGTATGAAAAGTGTGAATTTTGGCTGAGGGAGGTTGCCTTCCTAGGTCATGTGGTGTCGGGGGATGGTATTAAGGTGGACCCTAAGAAGACCGATGTGATTAGAAATTGGCCTAGACCATTGACCCTGTCGGATATTAGGAGCTTCTTGGGCTTAGCGGGTTACTACCGGAGATTTGTGAATGGGTTTTCTTATATTGCTTCTCCCATGACTAAGTTGACACAAAAGAAGGCTAAGTTTGAGTGGACCGATGAGTGCGAAAGGAGTTTTCAAACCTTGAAAGATAAACTTGTGTCCGCTCCTATATTGTCACTACCGGATGGGCTTGAGGGAATTGTTGCTAGAGTTGGCTTGGGTTGTGTTCTAATGCAAAATGGTAAGGTGATAGCCTATGCTTCTAGACAACTCAAAGTGCATGAAAAGAACTATCCTACGCATGATCTTGAATTAGCCGTGGTGGTGTTTGCTTTAAAGATTTGGCGTCATTACTTATATGGGGTACATGTTGATGTGTTCACCGATCATCAGAGCCTCAAATATGTCTTCACCCAAAAAGATCTCAACTTGAGACAAAGAAGGTGGCTAGAATTTCTTAAAGATTATGATATGAGTGTGCATTATCACCCCGGTAAAGCTAATGTGGTGGCGAATGCTTTGAGTAGGGTGTCTATGGGTAGCCTAGCTCATGTTGATATTGGTGATAGGGAAATGGCTAGGGAGGTGCATCGGTTGGCTAGGTTAGGGGTTAGGTTGGAAGAGGTTGGTAATGGTGGTGTGGTCGTTGTTGATGGTGCTAGGTCTTCCTTGGTTGATGAGGTGATAGCAAAACAAGATCTTGACTCTTCCTTGATAGAATTGAAGGCCTTGGTGAAAGAGGGCAAGGTGGAAGTTTTCTCCCAAGGGGGTGATGGTGCCCTTAGGTACCAAGGTAGGTTGTGTGTGCCTTGTGTTGATGGTTTGAGAGAGAAAATTCTTGAGGAGGCTCATAATTCTTCCTACTCCATCCACCCCGGTTCTACCAAAATGTATAGAGATCTGAGGGATGTGTATTGGTGGGGAGGCATGAAGAAGGACATTGCCAAATTCGTCTCCGATTGTCATAGTTTTCAACAAGTCAAGGCTGAACATCAAAGGCCGGGTGGCTTAACCCAAGACATAGAGATTCCTACTTGGAAGTGGGAAGAAATTAATATGGATTTTGTAGTTGGTTTACCCAAGACTAGAAAAGGTTTTGATTCTATTTGGGTGGTGGTTGATAGGATGACAAAATCGGCTCATTTTCTACCGGTAAAGACAACATATGGGGAGGAAGGTTATGTAAGGTTATATATTCATGATTTGGTAAGGTTGCATGGGATTCCTCTATCCATCATATCGGATCGTGGTACTCAATTTACTTCACACTTTTGGAAGTCGTTTCAAAGGGGTCTAGGTACGAGAGTTAAGCTTACTACGGCCTTTCACCCGCAAACGGATGGACAAGCTGAAAGGACTATCCAAACACTTGAGGATATGCTTAGGGCTTGTGTATTGGAGCTTAAGGGTAGTTGGGATGATCATCTTCCATTGATTGAGTTTGCCTATAACAATAGCTATCATTCTAGCATCGGTATGGCTCCTTTTGAGGCTCTCTATGGGAGGCGTTGTAGATCACCTGTTGGGTGGTTTGAGGTTGGTGAGGTGGCCTTGTTAGGACCATATCTAGTTATGGAGGCTCTTGAGAAGGTTAGGATGATTATAGAAAGGTTGAAGATGGCCCAAAGCCGCCAAAAGTCCTATGCCGATGTAAGGAGAAGGGCTCTTGAATTCCGAGTTGGTGATTGGGTCTATTTGAAGGTGTCACCCATGAAGGGTGTGGTTCATTTTGGTAAGAAGGGCAAGTTGAGCCCAAGATACGTGGGTCCTTATAAGGTGATGAGGAGAATTGGCAAGGTAGCTTATGAGTTGAAATTGCCTAGCGAAATGGATTTGGTTCATCCGGTATTTCATGTGTCTATGTGGAGGAAGTGTGTGGGTGATCCGAATGCCATTGTACCTCTTGATGTTGAGGGTGTTGTTGAAGATAATTTGACCTATGAAGAGGTTCCGGTCCAGATTTTAGATAGACAAGTGAAGAGGTTAAGAAACAAAGATGTGGCTTCCGTTAAAGTCCTTTGGAGAAATCAACAAGTTGAAAGTGCTACTTGGGAGGCCGAAGCGGACATGCAAAGGCGATATCCTTATCTTTTCCACTCCACTCAAGCTTAAAGTATTGATCTAAGCCCTTTATAGAATCTCAGGTCTTAAGTTCAGCCCCCATGTCATTGCATACATTCATGTTTATGTTGACAAGTTCATTGTGGTTTTACAACCATGTTGAGGTTTTTGAAATGAGGTGTAAGTGCATTGTTGCATCCTAATGTGGGCTGAAATTTCCATGTTTGTGTCTCATGTACGTTTCTTTGACATTCGAGGACGAATGTTCCCAGGAGGGAGATATTGAAACGACCCCAAAAATGCCCGAAAATATGCTTTGGAAACACCTATAATTGTAATTTCAAAATATCTCAAAATCTGTGCATGATTTCAGAAATTTGACTTCATATTATTCATGGGGTCAAATTGAGTGGGGAATGGGTCTAACCTGAATTTTAGAGCAACCGTATTAAAATTCGAAAATCGCAAAAAACGCGATTTGGAGGGTCAACTTTAAAGGGGCATATCTCTTAGCACACAAGGAACTGCAAGGACCTCAAACTATCAAAATTAAAGCTCTTTGAGTTAGATTTCCAACGCACTTGGTTTCACCTCATTCCGAGTTAGGATGAAGGAGTTATGACCATTTTCGTAACACATGTCTGTGCAGATTTGCAATTTCTAGTGAGCTATTTTTTTTTCAACCTCATTTTTGAGGCTGAGTGTTGGGGACGTTTTTTTATAAAAAGGGGATATGTCCCATACTTAGTCATTTTAACTTCAAAACACTCAAAAACACTCTCTAAGCCCTCTCCAAAATTCCACTAAGATCCTCAATCAAATTCAAAGATCTCAAGCTCTAATTCCGGATTCAAGACTCAATCTCAAGCTTCAATTCTCCATTCCAATCTTCATCAAGGATTCTCCAAAGTTGAGGTATGTGGGTTTGATTGTGGAAACCTTCCTTTCCACAAGTCCAACCATTTATCCTCCAGTACTATTAAAAGTTTATGCGTCCTTATGGTTATTTATGAACTCTTGAGTATGGAATTACTACTACACACCCTATTATAGTCTATTTTGCATATTATCATTAATGGAATTATTATGTGATGTTTATGGTTTTCATGCTTCTATGATCAAGTTATGAATGTGGATATATAGTATGTTGTTGGTGGGCTGATTTATATGAATTTTGGAATTGGTTGGACTTAGTACTGTTGAAATACATGATTTTATTTATCCGAACAATAGCCCACCATGTGTTTGATAAAATGCCCATTTATATAATTCTTAGGAAATGGAAGATCCAATATACGTCCTAAGAATAGGATGGTTATATAATTATTGAAATGATGATGAAATGGATACATGTATATGATTTTCTCTATATAGTGTTGTGAGTCGACCAAGCCTAGCTCGGGAGATTGTAGGCCCGGGTAACCGTATCGAGAGGTTGGTACCTTGGTTGCCTAGTACGGGGGGTAGTAGGCCCGTATAACCATATCGAGGGATTTGTACCTTGGTTGCCTAGTACAGGGGGTAATAGGCCCGTATAACCATATCAAGGGCTTTGTACCTTGGTCCCTAGCTTAGGGGGTGGTAGGCCCGGGTAACCACATTGAGGGGTTTGTACCTCTTTCGCCTCTCCAAGGGGGTGGTAGGCCTTGGAAATACTATATTGATGGTCATTCGCTACACATGTACTACGCCCTACTAAATATGATTTTTATGTAAGCATCATTATACAAATCATCTCATTAATATGCTATCTATCGGGTATGATTATGCATTTTGCCTGTGATGTCCATCTATTGTTGCATTGCATTGCATCTCATATACTTAGTACATTCAAACGTACTAATGCATACTATATGCCTACATGATGTCACCATGTAGGGACTGGAGCACCGCTTGACCATCCTCCTCCGCGTGGCTAATACGATTTTCTATCGAGCTCATTGGTGAGTCCTCCATTACGGGGACGTTGCTTATGATCTCTTGCTATGTATAAAACTTTTCCTTTTTGATTATTGAGAATGAGTTGCATAAAGGCTCTATGAGATTGTGTTGAGCATGATTTTAGTTTGGAGAAGGAAGTTCCTCCTTAGATATGAGAAATTTTGAATTTTCATGCATATTGGGTTGTTAGATGTAGTTCCTACTTCCTTATGATATATTTGAGTATGGTGAGTTTGGATTTGATGTTTTCTCCTTAATTATGTGCATTTCATGCATAATGGGCTGATAGAATTAGTTCACCCCTCTTTTGATGTTTTGAAAACGTCCTAGCTTGGAGTCGATAGTTCCCCCTTGATTGATTACATTACATCATAGGTTGGGTTTTTAGTTCCTCTCCTACTCTTTTAGAACCACTCTAAACCTCATTCAAGGATGAATGGGACGGTCCCAGGGGGGAGATAATGTAACACCCCAGATTCGAAATAATGAGCAATAGCAGCTTTTGGGAAACTGCAGTTGTCATCCACGCTCTGCCACCCACGGCCCATGGACCGAGCCACGGACCATAGGGAGGGTCCATGGATTGGCCACCTTTGGTCAATTAGGTACCTCTAGACCACGGCCTGACCAAAGGTTTGTCAGTTAGACCATAGACCGTGGTCGAGGCCCAAGAATTCAAGTCCTAGACGAACCACGGTTGACTAGGACGGACTGTGAGTCGATCGACGGTCCATCGGTCGGGGTTCTGTGGTTCACCAATTAGCAATTATTTTAGGGGCTTAAGTGTCTTTTCTGATTTTAATTAAATTGAAGTGCTGTCATTTTTCCTACATCTAGACCACCTATATAAGCCTTTTACCCCAAAATTAGACCCATTTAGTTCATTCTTCCAAACTTCCCAAAAGAAATTAAATCTCTTCCCAAATATCCTCTCTTGGAACTTGAAGATGAAGAAGAAGATTTCACCAAGGGTTGCAAGCTAAGGATCCAAATTATCCATTGAAGATAGGCAATTGTACTTGAGGTATGATAGCTTTCATCCATGGGTTCTTTCTACCCATGGAGTCCCCAAACTCGTCTATTTCAAATGGTAGGATTCCCCAATTAGCTAGGGTTTTCCTCAAACATCATGAATTCTTTTAATTATTGATCTTAAAGATTTAATTATGTTTAAATGTGCATGAATTGATGATTTACAATGCTTTTTTGATGTCTCCCCTATCAACCCATACAAACCCCCATGTTTTCCAAATTGTGATCTCATTGAGTTTGGTTGTTGATTATGAAAGATGAGTTGTATGATCTAAAGCATGAAGTTAAAGAATTACTTGAATTAATGATAAAATCCCTATCTAATGCTAGAATTCTAGATTTGGTAATTGAAAGTGGCTTTGATCCTTGTAAAGGCAAAGTATGAGTTTATGCATAATCTTATGAAACCTATGTAAATGCTTTAAGGGTGCTTTGAGAGTAAAGTGCCAATATTGTTGTTGTGTTGTTGAAAGGGCATTCTCATAAAAAACTTACAATCATGATGTGAAAGGTTTTCTCAGATAGAAAGGATTCGTGGGTTGAAATGCTATTCTCACCCAATTGAATCAATGAATAAGAGTTATGCTAATGAACTAGTTAGATTGGCAAAATGACATGCATTTCCATGGATAATGAGAATAAATAAGAAAATACTATTCCAGGGGAATTATGCTTAGCATCGAGTGGATATTGACATTGATATGGAAGCTCTCCCATGAGTAGAGGCCAGGTTTCTAAAAGAAGTTTCATGAGATGGAAGCTCACCCATGAGTAGAGGTTGGGTTTCTAGTAGCAATCTCCTCATCCCATAATTGTGTTCCCCATTGGTTAATTAGCTAGTTGATCCACTTAAGCTAGATGTTCAGGGTTCTACCTTAGGAAAGTAGAACAACCCTTTTCGGTGTGGGAGACACCGGTGATCATGTTTTAGCTCTCATGATCTTTGTGCCGGTTAAGGTTAATTCTCCCACAACAAATTGGCTAATGAACTAATGTTACTTAAGAAAGTATCTTGTACGTCTTCAAAGACTTAAAGATGATTTAGTTTGCATTAACCATGATGATATTACTATGTTTTCCAACTATTTCTATTATGACGTGTAAACTTGGCAAATTGCATGTCATGAAATAAAATGTCCGTCTTAGCATGTTTTAAATGTTTTTATGCATAGTTATCATACTTAGTGCATTTTTGTACTAACGCATACTCTTGCCTACATTTTTCCCAAATGTAGAGTCTGACAGGCAGGGTTTCCATTCTAGTTACGAGAGCTTGGACTTTGATCTCCTTCCGAGCTTGGTGAGTCCTCATGCTTCGAGGATGGACTTTTATTGTTGTAGTTTCACTTTCGTATTTCCTTTTTGAACATGATGTATGGAATAGGCCCACTTTCATTCGATTTTAATAGATGGCTATGTTGAGACATGACTTAGACTTTCGCTTTTCTATAAAGATGTTTTGGACTTAAATGTTGTTTTTTACTCTTTATTGCTCTACTACTTATGTTATGAGGACTAAGTTGCTTGTATGAAGTCCTTCGGGGTTCTATACGTCATGTTACATCTAGGGAGTACCCCTGGGTCGTGACATGTACAATTTTGGGCTACAATATATTTTTGAGGATCATGTGAGTGTAATCTCACCCTTGTCCATGAATTTTATGCCAAATAGATTACAGAGCAATGATATAGCAATATTATTGAGGTGAGGGGTGAGACTATTTGGTTCTCTACTAAAGCGCTTAATATATTTTTGGGAACCCCCCATTGGGAATCTACTGAGTACAATAGGCTGAAAAACGACCCCCATATAGACATATCCATCACATTTTTTATCGGGTGACCTTCACTACCAGGTGGGATAGGAGTAAAGATATGGGTAGATACGAAACCCTTTATTATGCTCATTTGAATCTAGAAGCTAGGGTGTGGTTGAAAAATTGTAAGTAGTGACTTATTGTCATGCAAACGCACGTCTAAGGTCACTATGGATTAGGTTGTGTTAGTTTACATGTTGATGAGAGGTATGCCTGTTAATTTGGGTTAGTGCTAAGATAAAATATAATGAAATTCCAAAATAATAATAGGTAGAGGTTTTGTTATGGGAGCTTGGTGACACAATTCCTTAGGTAAGAGGGTGTTGATGAGGAGGTCCATGACTATTTCCCACATAGGGCCACTTGTTTGGTTTGCAATATTGTAGATATAACGAAAACAAATGTTGAAGACATGTCACATGGGTCTATTTTATCTTCTATGGACTGGCAGGAAAGGGATGATAGCTGGATGGGCCGTATGTTTCGTATGGTGGAGTTGCATCTTCTTATTAGTGGTTTCCCTCTTACTGATGTTGAGATGGAGGAGTTGGTCGAGCGCTATTTACTGAGGGATAGTCCGATGTACATGTGTAGAATGGGTCTGACTTTTCAAGAGCCATTGCATGATGATGAGGCCAAGGTAGATGATGAGCTTGATGAGGATGATACTTCACTTATGGCAATTAATAGGGCCTCTGATGTGGCCGGTGGTCGTGATGGTGATGATGATGAAGCCTAGAGACCTAAGGTAGTTTCTCTTTCACTCTTTACTTTGTTTTAATTTGTACATCGGAGACAGTGATTTGATTAAGTTTAGGGTGAAAGATGAACTTCCATGTATATATTTTACTAGTTTATCGAGTCTTTTATTTTTTTAGGTGGATTCCTCGGTTTTTGTTTTTCAATTCTTTTTCTGAGAATGGTCCCTTCTAACTGACTATGACTAGTTTATTTTGTTTAATTGTGTCGAGTCATAGAGTTATCATAGAAGTGATAGTTTCCAATGATGGATGGATGACGACTGCCTTAAGGGAAAATTAGTCACTAGGAGTGGTAGAATGTGAAACCAAACTTTTGTTACTCTGAAATCTTGCTTAATGTGTAAGCAGGACGTTAATGCATAATTGTGGAACTTAAAAATATGTTTCAGTTTTCTGAGTGACTTGAAAAATAAGGTAGCTGGCATGTTTTGGTAGTAAATTCCAAATGAGAGCCCATTTTCGTCCAAACAATCGAATATAGTCTTTTGAGGGAACCCATGGATCAAGTCTTTACGGACATTGCTCGAAGCTCCGTGAGAAGTTGCCGAGTGAACGTAAAACCGATTCGCCGAGTTGAAGCCGGAACCGACGCGAACCAACGGTCAAAAACGCCAAACTCCTTCGCTAAATCAGTGTAAACCGGTACTAACTCTGGTTTAAACCCGCTCATCACGGTCTGCTCCATACCAGGCACGCCCATATTAACAGCCTGCTGCACGAACCCGTTCATCCAATTTTGGGGGAGGTCCGTTTTATTCATGGATTCGTTCATAATACATTTTTTCTAAGGGTATTAACCTTATGATTTCTTTTATGTTTTCCAGCATATATTCTATATATTCTATGTCATGGGTTTGTTGGAATGCTTCTATATTATTTTTCATCATATTACTTAGTAAGGTAAGATCTGTCATAGTTTGTTGCCAATATTCTAAGTATTCTTGATTTATCATTAATCTGAATATTGAATTTCTAAGTCATATATATTAAAATCTATGATTTCATTGTTTATTCTTCTTATTTCATCTAGTTCATACCATTCTTGGTTCATTAATTCTATTTCTTCTTCTTCAATTATATTTTCCCATATGATTTGTCTTATTTCCGTTGGTATAGTTCTAAGTATATGCAAAATTAATATCTTATATGCTAAAATCATTTCATCATGTAAGTAAGTCATATCAATCATCACAATAGCAATTTAATACAATTCCTTCATATCATAATCTTGACAGATAGCATTTATATCAGATTATTATAACTAGACTATTTTCAAACATTTTCTCAGTCACTGTTAACACCGTACTTTCGAAAATACTTTCTTCCTTTAGCGCCAACTGTGTTTACTCCCTCACGGCTTCTCATGCCTACGGTTTCAACTTTAGGATGGCATAGTCGGAAGTTTTCTTTTCTTTCCTCATGTTAACAAACTTAAAAACATTTGACAATAATTCTAGTGTATAACAACTTAATATAAATTCATCTTATCAATATTATGATATTCAGAATCAAGTAATTTAGCTATTCATATTCATGATTCTAGATATATTGATGGATATGTGTACCTGTGGAGTATCTTCATTATGTTGATCCATTGCTTGGACAAAGTTTAGCTTGAGAAAAATATTTATTTGAGAGAATATTTGTTACAAAAGAGCAATGCTTTCCGTGTAGAAAGTCTTGCTTCTATCTTGCCTAATGGCTCTCTATTTATACAAGTATAAGTAACCTTACTATGGTTACTTTTTCTAACCTATAGTTACTTTAGCTAACTATAATTACTTTACATATTACTTTACATTATACTATTCCTACCACTATCCGCACTAATTTACAATATTCCTATCTTTACATAAAATGACAAACAACTTTACATATCTTTCTTCCTTTAGCTTTTTCTTCCATTATCTCCACTATCTTTGCTTTATCTTCCATTATCTTTTGTCTTCATCTTTGCAGATATTTTCTATTCCAAAGTTGACAAATGGAATGATATTGTCTTCTCCGTAGCATTTTGAACAGTTGTGGTCTGGATATTTGTGTCCTATAGTTTTGCAATAATTTTCCATTAGCTCTGTTGAGATAAAGTTTTGCCTTATAGCTCTTGTCGTCGGTTTTTTTTCTGGTTTTAGTAGGCTTAATACCCACTGTCTTATTTCTTCCATATCTGCCAGTCTTGTTTCTCTGCAATTTGAATATATCATTGTTTGCTCCCTGGCATAGTAGCTCCATATTGTATTTTGGTTTAAATAATTTGTTGCTAGTTCATTTAATATTGTGGCTAGGCCAATAACTCTTTTTCTTGCATAAAATGCTGGTATCTCAATCTTTTGAATTTCGTCTTGTTTTTCTATCTTTTCGGGGATGATCATTTCTCTTGTCAATCCTATTTTTATTACTTGTATAATTGGTTTGATTTCGTCATATAATATCTCGGCCGGTGCCTGAATAAAATTTTATATAAAATAATGTCCCTTTGGTAATTCGTTTATAGTGCATAAATGCCTTGTGTAGTTCTGGAATTGTAGCTATCTCGTCTCCTGTTGCTGTATATACTGTGTTTAGCAATCCATAATGGTAACAAGTACCTACTAGATTGGCGTTTGTTTTTGGTTGTGCAATTAATTTATTGTATCCTTGTAGATGTTGTGTAATGTAATCTTCATGAGGATTTTTTGTATTGGTAGATCTGGGATTTTGGTTTAAAAAGGTTTGGATTTTGTGGATATTTTCAATATATGCTCGGGTTATATGGTTGTATGCCTGTTTATGACTGTTAGGTTGGGTTTTTCGGTGTTTCCCATCATCACCTTGTAGCTCTGGAATTTTTGAGTCGTCCGATGGACTTAGCTCCGCATGTTTCTTGTCATGCTGCTGACTTTTATATTTTGTAGCTCTTTTTCCATTGTATCTAGCTTTGTATGAAACAATGTCATTGTATTCAATATTTTCTCAATCGTATTTTCATTGTCTGGATCCGTTTGAGTAGCTTTGTCTTGATATGTAATCTGCAATAACATTTTTGTCAGTACTTATCACTTCTATTGTGAATGTGAAATTTTGTATATTTAATACGAGTCTTCGTATTTCTTTTGTTGTTACTGAATCTTGTATCTTTCTTGTAATCCACCATTTTACCTGCGTGTTATCTGTTCTTACAATAAACTTGTTATAAACAATATATGGTTCAAAAGCTAATAAACATTTATACAAAGCATATAGTTCCTTTCTATTTATTTCCCATTTTATTTCGGGATTTGTAAATGTTCCGGAGTAATATCTACAATGATGTTCTATTTTTTCTTTATCGTATTTATATTTTAATACTCCTCCATAGCTTATTTCACTGGCATCGGATTCTACTATGTATATGAATTTTTTATTTTCGTCTGGGAAGTATAATTTTGGTAATTTTTTGCACAATAGTTTTATTTTTTGTATTTGTACTTGGTCTTTTTTGTCAAAATAATATTCTACATCCTTTTTTAATTTTTTATGTAATGGTTTAAGATTTTCTGCTAAATTAGGTATATATTCTCGTACCCGATTTACTAATCCTAAAAATGATTGTAATTTCTTTTTGTGTCTATATTTTCTTTAATTTATTATTTTTTGTACTATATGGTTTTGCATTTTTATACCATTCTTATCTATTTGTATTCCTAAAAATTCTATTTGATTTTTCATTATTTCAGCTTTCTCTTTTGCTTAGGCTTATTCCCGAGTGTGTAATTACATGAATAAATTTTTCTAATAGTCGTATATGTTCTTCTTCCGTTCGTGAATATAATAAGATATCATCTATGTATACTATGCAGTTCTCTAGTTGATTAAAATAATTATCCATAAAATGTTGGTATCTACGGTGCATTTTTATATCCAAAAGGTAATACGTTCCATTCATAAAATCCTTGAGGTACCGTAAAAGCCGTTAATTTTTAGATTCTTCTTCTAACTTAAGATGGTAAAATCCGATTTGCAATCAAATTTACTAAAATAATTATAACCTTGTATTTGTCTAACTTTTAATACTTTATTTGGTATGGGGTAATTATATGTTTTAGTTTTTGCATTTAAATTTCTATAATCAATAACCATACGGCTTTTTCCTCTTTTTTGTTCACTATGTTTATTTACTATGAATGCTGGGCTTGTATGTTTACTATTACTTTCTTGGATGTATTTATTCTCTAATAATTCGTTTATATGCATTCTAAATTCTTTTAAATCATCAAAATTGTATTTCAATGGTTTTTGGGTTATTATGCTATTTTCATCAATTAGTTCAATTTTTACCTTTGTTTTATGTTTTTCCCATCCTTTTAAGGGATCTTCACTAAATAGTGGTTCTAGTTTTTCTTGGATTATTTTTACTTTGTCTATTGAAAATATTATTATTTCTATATTATGGGTACTTTCTTTAATATTTTCTAATTTTTGTGTTATTTTTTCACTTCCTTTAATCCATGGTGTGGATTTTCTATTTTTATTAGCTACTCTTTTTGCTCCTACTTTTTGCTTACATGGTGTGGTAAACCACCAAGTGTGTTTTTGTTATTATGTGGGGATATAGTTTTTCTAGAAACGGCATTCCTAAAAGCATATCTTTATTAATAAATTCATAACTATATATGTCTTCTATAGTTAATATTTTATCCCATATTTGTAGTTTTATATTTCTTGCTTTGTATGTTATCATACTTCCTTCATTATTAAATCCTGTTACTACTATAAGGGTTTTTAATTTTTCCCATTTTTCATCTGGTAGACAATTATGTTTACACATATTTGCTTCTGCTCCTGTATCTAACATTGGAGTATAGTATCTATTATAATAGTTTTCGACTATTATTTTTGCAAGTATATAGATTTTCATAATGCTCTTTTTATTGTGACTTTTTTGGTTTTATAAGTTATGATTAGTTGTGTATTATCTAGATTATAAGGTTTCATTTCTTCTAACCATTTTATTCCTAATATTATATTATCACCTTGGTATATTGTAAATTTAATTGATATAATTATTCCTCCTATAATAACTTCTTTTTCAGTTGTATCTTCTATGTATGATAATTCTTTTGGTAAGTCGGGACATGCTTGTTTTTTAGATATTATCTCTTCTTCATCTACTAGTTTTCGTGGTATATAATTTTCTTCTAGTCCATTATATAGATCTCTTTAGTGATTTCTTTGTTCTATTATTCCAGTTATATAATAATGATATGGTTCAATTTCTTTTATTATTGGGTATTCTACTGATTTTCGTTGAGGTTCAACGAGCGGTGAATATTTTGCTGCCTGGGGCTAACTCTATTCCTGACATTTTCCAATATAATACTAATGATTTATCTATATTTTTATCATCTATTGCTACTGAATAATTTGCACTAATTATGAATTTAAATTTTTGGTATATTAGATTTCCTTTTACTGCACTTATTACACTTCTCTCTATTGGCTCTATTATCCTATCATCCGCTAAATATATTTCTATTGGTGTATCTATTCCTTCTCTAAAACAGGCTTTTATCAATATCTCTGTTCCTCCTAAGTGTACGTATTTTATAGGGTCTTTAGCTTTAATTGTTTGTATTTCTTTATTTATTATTCGTTTTATTTATTATAGGTATTCTTGCTTTTCCTTTAGCGTATTTACAATCTATTATATGTTCTTTTTGGCTCACTACATAGTATTCTTCTTTTTGTCTTTTAAAAATATTTCTTATTAAGGGTAACTTAAATATTTTTTCTACACTGAGATCTAATTCTTTTCCTTTTATTTGTTCAAATATATTAACATCAAATATTACTTTTTGTTCTGTAGATTCTTCATTTGTATATTCTTCTTTTATTATTTGTACATCTTTGTCAGTCATAATAATTATTATCTTCTTCTATTTCATTTTCAGGTTGTTCGTGGTCAAGTTCATTTATATCAAATTCATATATACTATCATCACTATCTGGGTCATAATCTATATGATCTAATTGTGTATATATTTCATCATTAATTATTATTTCAGATATTTGTTTTCTTTTTGGATCTCTAGGTAGTTTACAATCTTTAGCTAAATGTCCTAATTTTCCGCAATTATAACATGTACATTACATTTTATTTTTTTCTTTGGCCTAAAGGGTCTTTTTTTCTTTAGTGTTCTTTATATAATATCTTCTTCGTGGTTTCTTATATTTATATTGAGATTTAAAATTTTAAAATTTTCCTGGGTTTCTATTTTACTTTTTATAGTACATATCATTACATCCAAATTGAGGTGCTAATTTATCTTTACAAGAGCGTAGATTTTTTATTATTGATTTTTCCATTTTTATGTCTTCTCTATATTTTTCACATATTTCAGAATACCATTTTTGTAAATATCTCATACGTGCTCCTAGTGTATCTTGTAATCCTGTACTATTCCAGTCTTTTATTATTTTAGAACTAAATGGTTCTGGTAATTTTGTAAAGTACAACTTTCTTATTTCGTGCTTCGTTGTGTCATATGTTCCTTTATAATAATATTCTCTAAATGCGCATGTATATTCATCTATGTAGCACATATTACATATAGCTAATTTTAACATTAGATTTCTATGTAACTATTTTTCTTTATGTTGTTCTTCTACTTCGTTGTTGTCTTTGCTAAATTCATTTCTTATAGCAAGCTCGTATTTGTTTAGGATATCAATGGGAGTAGTTGCATTTTCTCCATCCATTTTCTTATTGTTTCTTAATATTTTAGTGCTTTCTTCTCCTAAATTTTGTAACCATAATTTTTTGTTCCTATAAATGTTCTTTCTATATATCCCGGTACTTCGTTATTCCAATTTTATTATCTACTAGTTGTTTTGATATGTAGCCTACCCATAATTGTATTGCCTTGTTTATGTCACTACGCAATCTAAATCTAGAAAATTAGTATTTCTCGGTTGTTGTAGATGGTGTCCATTTTTTATTTAATCTTTTGTTCCATAAAGTATCATATCTATCCGATTCTTGATAACTAACCGTATAATAATTCGGACTCATTGTTCTAGGATTTTTAACTTCGTACTTGTGCTTGTACTTGCCTTATTTTCTACTTCTTCGTATTTACTTCTATTCTATTGGTTATGTCGGTTTCTTTTATTTGTCCTAATATTTCGTATATGTTTCACTTATATCCGAACCTTGTTCGAACAGTTTTCTTCTATGTCGACATTATCAATGCTTAGATCTGTTTCTAATTGTTCCTTAAATTTTTTATTTTCTAGCTCGAATTGAGACTCATTTTCTTTTTCTTTTCGTCTAGCTGCGTATAATTCTTTAACTGTCGCTAGTTCTTTTACTAGTGCAACTATCTTATCATTTTTTACCTCTTCTATTTGTTGGATTTCTAATTTTGTTTGTTGTTTTATTGTTTCTATTTCTTTTTTCCTATCTATTTCTTCATTTTCTTTAGTTATTCGTACCATTGCCGTTAAACTATCTTCTAATCTTACTGTTTCTTTTTCTATCATTAAATGTAAATTATCACCTATCTTTTTATATCTCCTTCCTATGTTTGAAAATATTATCTTTATTTTTAATCCTTCCGGATTTTCATAAGTTTTTTCTTCTATAGCAAATTCTTCCTTATTCATTTTAAATTATATTTTAGTTTATACTCTATAGTTTCTGACATACACCTGCATATATGTTATATTCAAGTCTTTCTTGTTTATATTTTAATTCTTGTCGTTTTGTTATTACTGTTCTGATTAATTCATATCTATATATTCTTGTTTATATTTTAATTCTTGTCGTTTTGTTATTACTGTTCTGATTAATTCATATCTATGAACTTCAGATTGTTGCCAAATAAAGATAATATTTTCAAACCTAGGAAGGAGATATAAAAAGATAGGTGATAATTTACATTTAATGATAGAAAAAGAAACAGTAAGATTAGAAGATAGTTTAACGGCAATGGTACGAATAACTACAGAAAATGAAGAAATAGATAGGAAAAAAGAAATAGAAACAATAAAACAACAAACAAAATTAGAAATCCAACAGATAGAAGAGGTAAAAAATGATAAGATACTTGCACTAGAAAAAGAACTAGCCATACTTAAAGAATTATACGCAGCTAAACAAAAAGAAAAAGAAAAAGAGACTGTATTAGAAATAGAAATTAAAAAATATAAGGAAAAATTAGAAACAGATATAAGCATTGATAATGTCGACATAGAAGAAAACCTGTTCGTAACAAGGTTCGATATAAGTGAAACATATACGTAAATATTAGGACAAATAAAAGAAACCGACATAACCAATAGAATAGAAGTAAATACTGAAGAAGTAGAAAATAAGGCAAGTACAAGCACAAGTACGAAGTTAAAAATCCTAGAACAATGAGTCCGAATTATTATACGCTTAGTTATCAAGAATCGATAGATATGATACTTTATGGAACAAAAGATTAAATAAAAAATGGACACCATCTACAACAACCGTAAACACTAATTTTCTAGATTTAGATTGCGTAGCCGACATAAACAAGGCAATACAATTATGGGTAGGCTACATATCAAAACAACTAGTAGATAATAAAATTGGAATAACAAGTACCAGGATATATAGAAAGAACATTTATAGGAACAAAGTAAAATTATGGTTACAAAATTTAGGAGAAGAAAGCACTAAAATATTAAGAAACAATAAGAAAATGGATGGAGAAAATGCAACTACTCCCATTGATATCCTAAACAAATACGAGCTTGCTATAATAAATGAATTTAGCAAAGACAACAAATGTAGTAGAAGAACAACATAAAGAAAAACAGCTTACATAGAAATCTAATGTTAAAATTAGCTATATGTAATATGTGCTACATAGATGAATATACATGCGCATTTAGAGAATATTATTATAAAGGAACATATGACACAAAGCTAAGCACAGAAATAAGAAAGTTGTACTTTACAAAATTACCGTAACCATTTAGTTCTAAAATAATAAAAGACGGAATAGTGCAGATTACAAGATACACTAGAGCATGTATGAGATATTTACAAAAATGGTATTCTGAAATATGTGAAAATATAGAGAAGACATAAAAATGGAAAAATCAATAATAAAAATCTAGCCTCGTTGTAAAGATAAAATAGCACCTCAATTTGGATGTAATGATAACTACTATAAAAAGAAAAATAGAAAGCCAGGAAAATTTAAAAAATTTAAATCTCAATATAAATATAAGAAACCACGAAGAAGATATTATATAAAGAACACTAAAGAAAAAAGACCCTTTAGGCCAAAGAAAAAAATAACAGAATGTACATGTTATAATTGCGGAAAATTAGGACATTTAGCTAAAGATTGTAAACTACCTAGAGATCCAAAAAGAAAACAAATATCCGAAATAATAATTAATGATGAAATATATACACAATTAGATCATATAGATTATGACCCGGATAGTGATGATAGTATATATGAATTTGATATAAATGAACTTGACCACGAACAACCCGAAAATGAAATAGAAGAAGATAATAATTATTATGACCGACAAAGATGTACAAATAATAAAAGAAGAATATACAAATGAAGAATCTACATTTAACAAAAAGTAATATTTGATGTTAATATATTTGAACAAATAAAAGGAAAAGAATTAGATCTCAGTGTAGAAAAATATTTAAGTTACCCTTAATAAGAAATATTTTTAAAAGACAAAAAGAAGAATACTATGTAGTGAGCCAAAAAGAACATATAATAGATTGTAAATACGCTAAAGGAAAAGCAAGAATACCTATAATAAATAAACGAATAATAAATAAAGAAATACAAACAATTAAAGCTAAAGACCCTATAAAATACGTACACTTAGGAGGAACAGAGATATTGATAAAAGCCTGTTTTAGAGAAGGAATAGATACACCAATAGAAATATATTTAGCGGATGATAGGATAATAGAGCCAATAGAGAGAAGTATAATAAGTGCAAGAAAAGGAAATCTAATATACCAAAATTTAAATTCATAATTAGTGCAAATTATTCAGTAGCAATAGATGATAAAAATATAGATAAATCATTAGTATTATATTGGAAAATGTCAGAATAGAGTTAGCCCTGTGCAAAGAAATATTCACCGCTCGCTGTAAAAACCTATACGTACTAACCACAAAACATAAAATAACAGCTAAAAATAAGATAAACAAGATAAAAATAGAAGACCCCTTTGAACAAATTGTAACGGTCATAGATAATAATGATTATAGTTATAAAGAAATAGATATAGAAGAAGATTTAGAGATAGTCAGTGATAGAATAAGTACATCAAAAAGAATGAAAAATATAGATAAAACAGAAACATCTCAACCTCAACGAAAATCAGTAGAATACCCAATAATAAAAGAAATTGAACCATATCATTATTATATAACTGGAATAATAGAACAAAGAAAACACATTATTTTAATAAATACAGGACAAGAAGAAAATTATATACCACGAAAACTAGTAGATGAAGAAGAGATAATATCTAAAAACAAGCATGTCCCGACTTACCAAAAGAAAAAAGAAGTTATTATAGGAGGAATAATTATATCAATTAAATTTACAATATACCAAGGTGATAATATAATATTAGGAATAAAATGATTAGAAGAAATGAAACCTTATAATCTAGATAATACACAACTAATCATAACTTATAAAACCAAAAAAGTCACAATAAAAAGAGCATTATGAAAATCTATATACTTGCAAAAATAATAGTCGAAAACTATTATAATAGATACTATACTCCAATGTTAGATACAGGAGCAGAAGCAAATATGTGTAAACATAATTGTCTACCAGATGAAAAATGGGAAAAATTAAAAACCCCTATAGTAGTAACAGGATTTAATAATGAAGGAAGTATGATAACATACAAGGCAAAAAAATATCCCCACATAATAACAAAAACACACCGGTGGTTTACCACACCATGTAAGCAAAAAGTAGGAGCAAAAAGAGTAGCTAATAAAAATAGAAAATCCACACCATGGATTAAAGGAAGTGAAAAATAACACAAAAATTAGAAAATATTAAAGAAAGTACCCATAATATAGAAATAATAATATTTTCAATAGACAAAGTAAAAATAATCCAAGAAAACTAGAACCACTATTTAGTGAAGATCCCTTAAAAGGATGGGAAAAACATAAAACAAAGGTAAAAATTGAACTAATTGATGAAAATAGCATAATAACCCAAAAACCATTGAAATACAATTTTGATGATTTAAAAGAATTTAGAATGCATATAAACGAATTATTAGAGAATAAATACATCCAAGAAAGTAATAGTAAACATACAAGCCCAACATTCATAGTAAATAAACATAGTGAACAAAAAAGAGGAAAAAGCCGTATGGTTATTGATTATAGAAATTTAAATGCAAAAACTAAAACATATAATTACCCCATACCAAATAAAGTATTAAAAGTTAGACAAATACAAGGTTATAATTATTTTAGTAAATTTGATTGCAAATCAGGATTTTACCATCTTAAGTTAGAAGAAGAATCTAAAAATTAACAGCTTTTACGGTACCTCAAGGATTTTATGAATGGAACGTATTACCTTTTGGATATAAAAATGCACCAGGTAGATACCAACATTTTATGGATAATTATTTTAATCAACTAGAGAACTCGCATAGTATACATAGATGATATCTTATTATATTCACGAACGTAAGAAGAACATATACGACTATTAGAAAAATTTATTCATGTAATTACACACTCAGGAATAAGCCTAAGCAAGCAAAAAGAAAGCTGAAATAATGAAAAATCAAATAGAATTTTTAGGAATACAAATAGATAAGAATGGTATAAAAATGCAAAACCATATAGTACAAAAAAATAATAAATTCTGAAGAAAATATAGACACAAAAAGAAATTACAATCATTTTTAGGATTAGTAAATCGTGTACGAGAATATATACCTAATTTAGCAGAAAATCTTAAACCATTACATAAAAATTAAAAAAGGATGTAGAATATTATTTTGACAAAAAGACCAAGTACAAATACAAAAATAAAACTATTGTGCAAAAATTACCAAAATTATACTTCCCATTTAAAATAAAAATTCATATACATAGTAGAATTCGATGCCGTTGAAATAAGCTATGGAGGAGTATTAAAATATAAATACGATAAAGAAAAATAGAACATCATTGTAGATATTACTCCGGAACATTTACAAATCCCGAAATAAAATGGGAAATAAATAGAAAGGAACTATATGCTTTGTATAAATGTTTATTAGCTTTTGAACCATATATTGTTTATAACAAGTTTATTGTAAGAACAGATAACACGCAGTAAAATGGTGGATTACCAGACAATGAAAATACGATTGAGAAAATATTGAATACAATGACATTGTTTCATACAAAGCTAGATACAATGGAAAAAGAGCTACAAAATATAAAAAGTCAGCAGCATGACAAGAAACATGCGGAGCTAAGTCCATCGAACGACTCAAAAATTCCAGAGCTACAAGGTGATGATGGGAAACACCGAAAAACCCAACCTAACAGTTTGTTAAATGCAGCTACAGGAGCTAGTACCTCTGCCAATTCCGTAACTACACAAGGCATTTATGCACTATAAACGAATTACCAAAGGGACATTATTTTATATAAAATTTTATTCAAGACCGGCCGAGATATTATATGACGAAATCAAACCAATTATACAAGTAATAAAAATAGGATTGACAAGAGAAATGATCATCCCCGAAAAGATAGAAAAACAAGACGAAATTCAAAAGATTGAGATACCAGCATTTTATGCAAGAAAAGAGTTATTGGCCTAGCCACAATATTAAATGAACTAGCAACAAATTATTTAAACCAAAATACAATATGGAGCTACTATGCCAGGGAGCAAACAATGATATATTCAAATTGCAGAGAAACAAGACTGGCAGATCTGGAAGAAATAAGACAGTGGGGATTAAGCCTACTAAAACCAGAAAAAAACGACGACAAGAGCTATAAGGCAAAACTTTATCTCAACAGAGCTAATGGAAAATTATTGCAAAACTATAGGACACAAATATCCAGACCACAACTGTTCAAAATGCTACGGAGAAGACAATATCATTCCAGCTGTCAACCTGGAATAGAAAATATCTGCAAAGATGAAGACAAAAGATAATGGAAGATAAAGCAAAGATAGTGGAGATAATGGAAGAAAAAGCTAAAGGAAGAAAGATATGTAAAGTTGTTTGTCATTTTATGTAAAGATAGGAATATTATAAATTAGTGCGGATAGTGGTAGGAATAGTATAATGTAAAGTAATATGTAAAGTAATTATAGTTAGCTAAAGTAACTATAGGTTAGAAAAAGTAACCATAGTAAGGTTACTTATACTTGTATAAATAGAGAGCCATTAGGCAAGATAGAAGCAAGACTTTTTACACGGAAAGCATTGCTCTTTTGTAACAAATATTCTCTCAAATAAATATTTTCACAAGCTAAACTTTGTCCAAGCAATGGATCAACATAATGAAGATACTCCACGGTACACATATCCATCAATATATCTAGAATCATGAATATGAATAGCTAAATTACTTGATTCGAATATCATAATATTGATAAGATGAATTTATATTAAGTTGTTATACACTAGAATTATTGTCAAATGTTTTTAAGTTTGTTAACATGAGGAAAGAAAAGAAAACTTCCGACTATGCCATCCTAAAGTTGAAACCGTAGGCATGAGAAGCCGTGAGGGAGTAAACACAGTTGAGGCGCTGAAGGAAGAAAGTATTTTCGAAAGTACGGTGTTAACAGTGACTGAGAAAATGTTTGAAAATAGTCTAGTTATAATAATCTGATATAAATGCTATCTGTCAAGATTATGATATGAAGGAATTGTATTAAATTGCTATTGTGATGATTGATATGACTTACTTACATGATGAAATGATTTTAGCATATAAGATATTAATTTTGCATATACTTAGAACTATACCAACGGAAATAAGACAAATCATATGGGAAAATATAATTGAAGAAGAAGAAATAGAATTAATGAACCAAGAATGGTATGAACTAGATGAAATAAGAAGAATAAACAATGAAATCATAGATTTTAATATATATGACTTAGAAATTCAATATTCAGATTAATGATAAATCAAGAATACTTAGAATATTGGCAACAAACTATGACAGATCTTACCTTACTAAGTAATATGATGAAAAATAATATAGAAGCATTCCAACAAACCCATGACATAGAATATATAGAATATATGCTGGAAAACATAAAAGAAATCATAAGGTTAATACCCTTAGAAAAAATGTATTATGAACGAATCCATGAATAAAACGGACCTCCCCCAAAATGGTTAATGGACAATGGATGTTCAAAGCACATGACTGACAACTTCCTATCACTCAAGGCACTTCAAGGCGGAGGTGTCTCTTTTGGAAATGCAAAGAAAGGATATATTCTTGGGGTTGGAAGAGTTGGAAAATTGTTGGAGCACTCTATTGAAAATGTGTACTACGTAAGTGGACTAAAATATAGTCTTCTCAGTGTGTCTCAAATATGTGACAAGGGAAATGAAGTGAAGTTTCTATCAGAAAAGTGCATAGTTACTAATCTAGTAACAAGGGAAGTAATTCTAACAACAAGAAGGCAAAAGAACATGCACATTGCTGACCTGGATACTATTTAGGGAGATGATCTTACCTGTCTTAGTGCTCAAAGTGAGAATGCCAATATATGGCATAAAAGGCTCAGATATGTGAGCTCCACTCTGCTACACAAACTTTCTTTCAGGGACCTGGTCCGGGGGTTACATAAGTTGAAGTTTAGTGACAACAAGGTGTGTGATGCATGTGTCAAAGTCAAATAAACCAGATCCACCTTCTAGTCAAAGAAGTAAATGAGTTCTTCTCGTTCCCTTTATCTTATTCACATGGATCTATGCGGACCTATGAGGATTCAGAGCAGGGGTGAAAAGAAGTACATTTTGGTGATTGTTGATGATTATTCAAGGTTCACTTGGACAATGTTCTTAAGGTCCAAGGAGGAAGCATACGATGCACTGATGACCTTCATCAAGATGATTCAAGCAAAGTTAGACGACAAGATTGCAGGGATCAGGTCCGATCATGGAACTGAATTTGAAAATGTGAAGCTTGATAACTTATGTGCTAAAAATGGAATTCATCGTGACTTCTCTGCTCCAAGAACACCTCAACAAAATGGTGTTGTGGAAAGAAAGAACTGAACTATGGTTGACATAGCTAGAACGTTGCTTATTGACTCAAATCTTCTGCAATCGTTTTGGGCTGAAGCAATCAATACTGCCTTCTATTAACCAACTGTTGCTTGATCAGGTCCTTGCTGAACAAGACACCTTACGAGCTGCTATATAACAGAAAGCCCAAGTTGAACTATCTAAAGGCTTTTGGTTGTAAGTGTTTTGTACTTAACAATGGCAAGGATGATCTAGGAAAATTTGATCCTAGAAGCGATGAAGGAGTATTTGTAGGATACTCGTCCTCCAGCAAGGCCTATAGAGTCTACAACAAAAGAACTTTGTGTATTGAAGAAAACATTCATGTGATCTTTGATGAAGTTGGTGCCTTGTCAGATTTAAATCACAGAGACGAGAATGAACTGGAAGAACTCCCTTAGATTCAGAGAGATGAAGTGAATGAATCTCTAACTGAAAGTGCTCAAGATTCAGGAGATGCCGATCAGGAGTCATCAGAAGAAGTGAAAGAAGATGATGATCCTGGAGAGGGACCTGGTACCTCTATTAATGTGATCCAAATGAATCTTCCCAACCTGAAAACTTTTTTCATGAGGAAGCAGAAGAAGAACAAACAGATCAGCCTCAACCTCCTAGTCCTCAGTCTAGGTGGAAACACTAGTCATTTCATCCTTTTGACAATGTTGTTTCTCCTGTGAATTCTGGGATGCAGACTAGATCCAAAGTAAGAAATTTGGCTGCTTTTTTAGCCTTTATACCCAGCAAAAGAACAATAAATAGGCCTTGGCAGATTCCGACTAGGTAATTTCTATGCAAGAGGAACTCCATCAATTTGAAACTTGGTCCCTAGACCTGCTGACAAAACTATTATTGGGACTAGGTGGGTGTTCAGAAACAAACTTGATGAAAATGGCATTATCACAAGGAACAAATCGAGGTTGGTAGTTCAAGGCTATAATCAAGAATAAGGCATTGACTATGGTGAAACATTTGCTCCGGTTGCCAGAATGGAAGCCATCAAAATTCTCATTGCTTTTGCAGCCTATATGGAGTTCAAGTTGTTCCAGATGGATGTCAAAAGTGATTTCCTAAATGGTGACTTCAAGGAAGAAGTGTACGTAAATCAACCACCTGGGTTTGAAGATATTGATCTTCCAAATCATGTGTTCAAGTTGGACAAGTCTCTTTATGGACTGAAACAGGCTCCTAGGGCTTAGTATGAAAGGCTGTCTAGCTTTCTGCTAAAAAATGATTTCAAGAGGGGAAAGATTGACAATACCTTGTTCCTGAAGACTAGAGGGAGAGAGCTGCTTATCATTCAAGTGTATGTGGACAACATTATCTGTGGAGCCACATTCGAGGTCCTATGTGAAGAATTTGCTAATCTAATGGGAAATGAATTCGAGATGAGCATGATGGGAAAGCTGACCTTTTTCTTGGGTTTGCAGATTAAGCAAACTCCAAATGGGACCTCAATCTGTCAAGAAAAATATATCAACAAATTGCTGAAAAAGTTTCACATGACAAATTCAAACATAATTGACACCCCCATGGGCACCAACTCAAAATTGGGAGCTGATGATTCTGGTGGCTTGGTAAATCAGACTATGTACAGGGAAATTATTGGATCACTGATGTATTTAACATCAAGTAGACCTGACATAGTGTTCAATGTAGGGATGTGTGCAAGATTTCACGCTTGTTCCAAAGAGTCACACCTAAAGGCTGCCAAGAGGATTTTGAGGTATCTAAAAGGGACAGGGGACCTGATCCTCTTCTACCTAGCTGGATATTAATTTGAATTAGTGGGGTTCGCAGATGCAAAATTTGCAGGTTATCAAGTTGACAGGCACTTTCGCAATGGCCTACTTTCTAGGCTCCTCACTTATCTCATAGGGAGCTAAGGGGATTGGTGATTGTCCGATGGTGAGATCATTTCGGCGGTCTGTCGAGTGGTTTGGCTATCGCGATTTGGTTCACCTTTTGTGCCTGAGTAAAGGACCATTATTCAGGATGATCACGATCGGTGAAGATGCCAGTCTATTCGGCGGTGCGCCGATGGGGTTCAGCGAGCCCGATTTCACTCATCTTTTTGTCCCACCTGCAGGGCTAGTGTTCTGGAATTTTCAGTGAGCCACATGTTGTTCGCCAAGTGGTTAGGCGATCTCTAGCAATCTTCACCGATTGACCTCAGAGTGAATCGTTCTCATCACGTTATTCCTTTCATTCCTTCTCTTTCCTTTTTAATTCTATCTTTATTTTTCATTTTTGCATTAAGGACAATGTTAGATGTATTTGGTGGGGTGGGGGTTTGATACCACCTCTTGATGTTTGTGAATGTGGTTGTTCTCTTGCAATTTTGAGTGTCGATCATTATCAATACCGATGACTTGAATAGTACTCTTGATTGAACAATATGTTTGTGTGGCTCCAATGAGACAAATTGAGTTGCATAAGTCATGTGTGAACTCGTAGCATCTCATTGTGACTAAGCCAGTTGTTGAGTTGACCTCTTGTGATGATCGTTGCGTGCTAGCTAAAAATTGTAGAGTCTTGTTTCATGATTGTGTTGAATGCCTTGTGTGGTGAGATTTCCTTGAAATAAGTTCTTGGTAATACCTAGAACTTGCCCCGTTAGTCCAATTGACTAATGTAAGCAAATAATATAGATGATCTTAGGCACAATTTGTGAAGAGTGAACCAAAATTGATTTTATACCTCTTTGTAACCACCTTGTGAGAGTGTGAACCTAGCTTGGAACCATTTGAGCCTATCATTTTCTTTGGATGAAACTTGAACAACTTTAACCTCTTTGCCCCATCACCATAACTGTCATGAAGCACTGGGTCGTTTGAATAGCCAACTTAGGCCAAAAGCCTAAGTTGGGGGTGTGGTAAAAAAGGAGGAGAGTTAAGAAATTTAAGAAATTCGCCCTTGAAGGATCTGGTTGAAAAAGATGGAACCCCTCCATGTAAAAAAAAAAAGAAGAGAAAAGTGAAAGTAGAAAAGGATTGAAAAAGAAAAGAGTTGTTGAAATAAAGTTTGTAAAATGGACAAAAGAAATGGGGTATCCAATGATTTATGCTTAAAGGAGCGTAGGGTGGATTGTGAAAATCATATAGTGTGAAAGAGAAGGAGGAAAAGTGAAATGCAGGTCATGCTTCATGAAGATAGAAGTCACTAAACCAAAATGATCATACCTTTACCCCCAGTCCCATTACAAGCCTTGAAAGACCTTTGTGATCTTGACTGAGTTGAAAAATAATGTTGGTTGGAAAATAAGGGCTAGCCTATGGGTAAAGTCATGCATATGTTTATCTTTGGGAGTATGAGAGTTGCGCTTGATTTCAAAATTTTGGAAATTTGATTCTTTTTGTATGAGCATGTAATATTCTTGGTGTAAGGGCATTTGAATGCTTTTGTTGAGCTTGAATCTACATTTGAAGCAAGCATTGTGAGCTTGAGTTATATTTAATAATGGTTAGTCACGGTTTGAAACTTAGAGTGCACAATTGAACAATGCATGTGTAGTTTGAACCTCTTGTGTGCATTCATGTGGAGTCTTGAGTAGCACTGTTTATAGACATACTTGTTGACATGATTGATCTTATGTTTTACTCAAGGACAAGCAAAAGTTTAAGTTAGGGGTGTTGATGAGTTTGGGATTTCGATACATTTAGGGCTTGAAAATCATAGTTTTAGGGTCCTCATTCCCTATCTTATGATCTAAACTGATGCTTGTGTGGTGATTTGGAGCTACAAAGACAAAAGAGCAAGGCAAGGACATCACCGAGCAAAAGAGAGTAGAAAAATTAAACCAGTTGAAGAAAATCAAGGACGAGGATCGTCAAGGCCACTCGGCGATTAGGCGAGTGGTACTTCAGCTCGCCTAAAGTTACAGTGTGCCATTCCTTGGACAAGAGAAACTAGGCGATGGAACGCACCCTTCGGAAACACGTTGTTTGGATCGGCGAAGGAGTCTCATCCCGCCTAATTTTACAGAACAATTAGTGAAAATGCAAGCAAAAACGGCGATGACAAAGGAACATTGGTGCATCGCCGATCAGGTCGGCGAGCCCAACCTTGATCGCCTAAAATCACAGCACAAAAAGGGTGATGACTCAAGCTAAAAAGGTGATAGAGAGGTGCGTTTGGTGTGTTGCCGATCTGGTCTACGACACTCGACTTATACCGCCAAATGACCTCAAAGGCAAAAATCTAGGAACGTATAAATTGATTTTTAAAAAGAGAAAACATCGTCCTAACATTGTTAGACTCTACATTTTTTATTGAAACACTATTTTCTAAGTTTTTGAGTAGATTTTGAAGTTGGGTTTGGATCTTGAAAGTTGATTGGAAGTTTTGTGAAGACTTGAATTTAATTACCCATCTTATGGAGAATATAATTGGTAATATTTTTCTACTTTTTTTAATGCGTGGCTAAAACCCCTATTCTTGGGTGTGTGATTATGTGATTAATTGTCTCAATTAGCTTACGGGTGTTAGTAATTAATGATTTGATTGTTATTTTGAAGTGGTTTAGATTGATAACTGAGTTTTAATTTATGAATTGTAATTATCTATGAAGTTCTAGTCTATATTTTTTACGAGGATACTCATTCATGGTTCATTCTTAGGGTTGGACATGGTGTCACTCCGTAATCCTCCTTTTGTCCTAGGATTCAAATGAGTCGAGATTTGACTAATTTGTGTTTACAGCTGTTTAATGGACACCGAGTGAGAAGTAACCGTCCTATTTAGAGTTGAGACGTCCTCTTTCATTTCATCAAGAACTTTGTCCGACCCTTCCACTTTATTGAGAATGTGTGCAAGCATATATTCAGTGTGGAAATTTTCTGGATCATCCCTTTGGTCTTTTGGCTTTTGACGTTCATGGGGAGGTACATATCTCTCTTTGTCGCTGCCTTGTTCCCTCAAGTTTGTACCACAGTTGCGCCATTCCCTATCATGGTCCTTCAAACCTTCATCACGCTCTCTATTCCAACCTTGGTTTCCACCTGGCCTTGGATAGTTTTGGTGGAAACCTCCTCCTTGATTTGCTAGAAAGTGTACTTCTTCATTGTACAAAGCTTCAAAGTGCGCATCATCGGGATTTACTCTTCTAACTCCAACTGCGTTCACAGCCTTAGAACCACTACCCATGACATGTTTAGACAAAAGATCTATTTGGGTCATCATTTTAGCCATGTTTTCATCCCGCTCTTTGTCATTTTCTATTTGTTCCTTTGTCATCTTGAAAGTCAAAGGAGACACTTGATCTTCCCTAGTATACCATGCACGATTTATCTTCGTCATTCCATCAAATAGAGTTGACGCTATTTCAAAAGGTTGATGCATAATTCCTCCTTGGACAAGCTGTTCAGCCACACCTTTGTTGACTAAATCTAGACTCTAGTAGAAATGTTGTAACAACACATTGTTCAGGAGTCCATGAGTTGGACATTGGAGTAATAGTTTCTAAAACCTCGGCCATATCTCAGGGATTGGTTTATCATCCAAGCGTTTAAAACCCTGAATATTATCTCCCAATGCCATCATCTTTGAGGGAGAAAAAAATCTTATGTAGAATGCCTAGGTAAGCTCTTAAGACATAATCACGTTCCTTGGTAGGTAACTAACCACTTCGTTGCTTCCCCCATCAAAGTAAAAAGAAACAACCGAAGTCGGCCTGACTCTTGTGAGATGTTCTTGAATGAAAATAGACCACATACGTCCATAACATTCTGGATATGATCATGGGGATCCTCAAGAGCCAACCCTCTGAACAAACCCTTCATTTGAAAAAACTGCGACATCATGCTAGTCACATGGAATACCGTATTTCCTACGATCGGAGGTAAACAAATAGCACCTACACTACCCAATTGAGCTTCATTGACATCATTCATGTTACCGATGTCATATCGATGTCCAAGTTGGCTAGCGTTACACCCATTCACACTCATGTCTTCACCTATTCAAGGGGAGCCAACAACAAACACAAAACAAAGTAAGTCGATTCAACTACAAACAAGATTAGATCACAGCTAAACTTCACTAAAAGAATTCTAAACACCACTCCCTAACAGAGGCGCCATTTTTTATAACACTCAACTACACTTCATCCAATTCTAAGTGTAGGCGATCCCAATCTAGTATAAACCCAACGAAGAGTTGGGATCGATCCCACAGGGAGTGATGCGGTAGAGAATTTGATTACAAAGTGAAAGGCATGTTCTAATCGGTTGTAGGAATAGAAGTTATCGAAACAGTTAACATAAATTGTAGGGGTTGACAACTAGTGTCAAATGGGGGGATTAGGATTGTCAATTAACAAATACCAAATCAGGGGAGCAGTCAAGTAGAAAGGGATCCTTGGGGTTGTGATTGATTAATTGCCAATTTCACTATATGGGTGATTACTCTTATTGGGTAGGCTAGACTTTAGATGTAATAGTCATTTGTCGATCAACTTTCATGAATCAAGCGAGTTCTCTCAAATCTCAGTAAGCATAACAATTATAAACATCCCAAAACGTCAATTTACCTACTCTCTCGAGCTAAATAGGTAGGATTGAATTAAGACTCACTTTCTTAAGCTGAATCCACAACAACCCAATCACTACAATCATCAATTGATAACCTAAATTCTAAAACCTCTTTCTCAAGCAAGCATAGAATACTAGACTAGAACTACATTTGCAACTACAATTCATGAGTTAAACTCAATTATCAATAGAACCCACTTCAAAACAACAATTAAATCAGTAACTACTAACACCCATAAGCTAATTGAGACAATTAATCACATAATAACACCCCTAAGAATCGGGGGTTTAGCCACACATTATAAAAAGCAAGAAAATATTACCAACTATGTTCTCCATCAACTCGGTAACAAAATCTGAGTCTTCACAATGCTTCAAATTAACTTAAAATCAAGACCCAACTTAAAATTCTACTCAAAAACTATAAAAATAGTGTTTGGGATCAAACACTCAAAGTTAGAACTCTCAAACACTCGAAAACTTCTCTCAGAATTTCGGACCTCCTGAAATCTTTTCAAATCTCCCATTTATACTCTTCTAGATTTTCAACTTTTGGACCGATCAGTGGAATTATTCGATCATCACCGACCAGGTAGGCGATGTGCCATGTTTCCCTCTCCATCGCCATCTTGACTTCCCTCTTCACCATTCAGACCCTGTAACTTTAGGCAATCAGGATCCTTGTCTCCGATCCATTCGGTGGTTCACCGAAGGTCTATTTCTATCGCCAAGTTGTCTTTCCCCCGAGCTAGCATTTTGTTACTTTTGGTGAGCTGAGGTACCACTCGGCTAATCACCAAGTGGTCTTAACGATCGTCAGCTTTCGTTATCGTCAGCTTTTTTGCTCATATTTGCCTGATAATGTACATGCCTTGCTCTTTTTCCTTCATACCTGTAAATTAGCACTTAAACATTAGTTCTGAGAATAAAATAGGCATCGAGGCCACTAATACTATGAATAATAAGTCCTAAATGAGTCAAAATCCCAAACTCATCTCTAACGTCACCGATAAAAGTTTATTCAACGAACTTGATGGAATCCGCTTAGTGCACTTTTGTGGATTGCCAATTGGATCTCAACTGGCCTAAGTTCACAGTGCACTTTCATTTTTTCGAGCTCAAAAAAAAGATATGAATGAGTCTGCACAATACCTTCAGTGGATCGGTGATATGGTTTTGTCATCTCCTAAATAACCATTCACAACATGTTGACTTTTTTTCCACCCTGCACTTACAAAACACATTATTGAAAGCAATAAAATAAAAGTAAAACTTGGATTTTCTCCCAAGAAATGCCTTAGCTAACGTCGTGGCACGACATAGTTCTTAATTCATCAACAATCATTCTTAGGATTTGGTATGGTATCACTAGGTAACATTCCCTTTTTGCCATGGATTGAGATAGGTGAAGATCTAACATATTTGAGTCTACAACTGTGTGATAGACACCGAATGGGAGGTCACCATTTCAGCTAAGGTGGAGAAGTCATTTTTTAATTCCTTCAACACCTTGTTGGACCCTTCAACCTTGTTGAAGATCCCTGTGAGTATTTCCTCGGTTCTATTTCCTTCTGGTCCAGCTGGTTCCTTTGGTCTTTCAAGATCATGGAGAGGAATATACATATTATTTTCAACCTCGTGGTCTCTCTAATCTATCCAACCACTATCTCTCTCTTAGTTCCAAGCTTGGTCTCCACCATGTCGTCGGTAGTTTAGGTAAGAACCCATCATTTGATTTCCCAAGTATTGTACTTCCTCATTATACAATGCCTCAAACTTGGTTTCTTTTGAGCACTACCAATTGCTTGTTCCAACAACATTTACCAATTTTAATCCACCCCCATGACATGTTGGACAACAAAACTAGTTGGGTCATCAATTCAGCCATGTTTTCATCTCTCTCATGGTCCTTCTCAATTTGTTCTTTTCTCATTCTCAGTTTCAATAAAAACACTTGGTCCTCTCTAGTATTCCATGCTAGCTTGAACTTGGTCATGTAATCTAGCAACAATGTTACTACCTCATATATTTGTCGCACCAGTCCACCTTGAGTAAGTTGATCAACCACACCTTTATTGATTGAACCAAGGCTACAATAAAAGTATTGCAGCGTCAAATGGTTTGGAACACCATGTGTTGGACATTGTAAGAGTAATCTCTGGAACCGCAACCATGTCTCATATAGAGACTCACCTACAATTATTTTAAAATTTTGGATTTGGTTCTTAAGCTTTACCATCTTCAGGGGAGGAAAGAAACTCTCTAAGAAATCTTCAGTCAACTCCTGCCAAGAATTGATAGAGTCATTTAGCAATTCCACCAACCATCTTGTAGCTTTACCAATAAAAGAGAACGGGAATAACCTCAACCTTATGGACTTTTGTGAGATGTTCTTTAAAACAAATGACCCACATACATCCACAAAATTCTGAAGGTGTTCAGGGGGGTCTTCATGAGAAAACCCCCCCAAAAACATTCCTCTCAATTAGAGTAGTTGTAGCATTATTCTGGTTACATGAAAATTTTCCCTCCCAACTGTTGGGGGTAACCGGATAGCTCCCGTGGTTCGAATGTTGTTAACATGCATGTCCTTCAAATCACCTATATTGTCATTTTTCCCGTAGTGACTATCATTTTCACTACCATAGTTACTCATGTTATATGCGTGCAAATCAGCACACCACAACAAGCAACAATTTACTAGAACTAAACAAATTTACAAACTCATTTTTCAAATTGAATTCTTAGCCATCACTCCCCATCAATGGCACCATTTTTGATAACGCTCAAACTACTCTCTAAAATAAATCCAAATAGTAAGCGATCGTCATTAATAAAAATACCCAAGTAAGAGTCGAGGTCCAATTCCATAGAGTGTGATATCATGCAAGGAATTCTATTAAGAAATTAAGAGTGTAAATCAATTCATTTGTAACAATTACGAACAATGGGTGGATGATTCCACTAAATTTTACGAAAAGGGTTTTGATATCAAGGTTCACAATTGAACTATAACTTAAGAAATTCAAGTAATTAACGAGCAATCTAGGGGTGTGGAGATTGGTAATCGATGTCGCATAGGGGTAATTGTATGTTCTAGAGTGCTAAACATTCATAGATAGGTTGGGTCATCTTTAATAGCACTAATCTTCTTTCGATCTGATAGCATCAGTTCATAGAATCTCCTTTCGAACTCACCTATGTGCATAACTAAATAACTCATTAACTTAAATTATTCTTTCTTTAGATGCAGAAATAGGGAAAATAGGTACGATTCATAATCTCTTTTACAAGAAAATTACTTGCATCAAACCAAAATTACAAGTATCAAACTAATTTTCCACGCCAATAAATCTTTTTTGAGCATCAATCAAAGATTAAAAGTAGGATTAAGTTTTCAACCTTAACTCATAAGTTAATCCCATTTTAATTATCCCAAATACACGGATGAACTAAAACAAAACAAAACAAAACACGTTACACACTACATTAAATCAACACCCAACCCCATAATTGCACCCCTAGGGTTTGGGGTTTTATCAACCAATCAAAAAATGTAAAGGAATTAAATCTTTCATGATAGAAACCACGGGTGATATGAAATTAAGAAATTATAAACAACACCCACTTGATTCCAACTTCAAATTGTCAATTTCCAGAGCAATGTTAAAAACCCCAAAACTAAAGTGTTCTGCACAAGGCAAAAATATTTCTTACTCTATAAAGGAAAACTCTCAGTTGCAGACTAACTAAAAATTCCCTCTCCAAAAACTCTCTATTTTTTTTCTTTGGGGTATTTATAGTTCCCCAAAATTGGGCCCAAAATTCACAAGTGACCGTTTCGGCGAGATTAGTCTGGCTTGCCAAGCTAGTTTGGCAGATCATTATTTGATCCTTAGCTAATCTTTCTCTTGCTTTAGGATTCAGGTGTTTGATCCTCATTCGGTGAGATCAGTTGATTATGCCTTGCATATTTGATAAATCGATGGTACCACCTTTATTCGCCTTTTAAACTTTCAATTTTCCTCTAAGCTTGTCAGCTTCGGCAAAGGTCATTCAGTTCACTCATCACATTTGGAAAGTCACCGATTAATGATTTAGTTCGCTAGCCCTACTTTATATTTTCAACTTTGAGTAGTGTCACTTTGAGCGAGGTCGTGCCAGTTGGGAGATCTGCCCTTCTGATTAGGCGATCAACAATGTGTAGTTTACACTTCTTTCCCTGTTTTTGGCCTTTCTTTCAAGTATTTATCCTTACCTTGTCTCTTAGCCTTCTTAATTGCAATTTATAAAAATATCATTAGAAAATGACATTATTAGGCATTCAAAATACTAATTATTAAACTAAATAGGCCTCAAATAAGTGTAAATCTATCACTCGTCATGGATCACTTTCAAACCTCTTTTGTATATTTGGAATTATACTACTGATTTATGATATGACTTATTCTCTACGGTTTATTCATGTTTCTATTGATAAGTGGTATATTTACACTCATTTGAGGCCTATTTAGTTGACCAGTTACTATCATGAATGCCTTATTATGTCCTATTCTGCTAATATTTTGATGATGTGCAGCTATGAGGGCAAAGGGACAAGGTAAGGATGAATACTTGAAAGAAGGCCAAAAACATAGAAATAAGTGCAAACTCCACATTGTTGATTGCCTAACCAAAAGGGTGGATCGCCTAACTGGCATGACTCACCCAAAGTTACAGTGCTCAATATTAGAGTTAATAAAGGCAGGTTGGCGTACTTAAAGAGGAAGGGTGACTTGTCGAATGAAAAGAGCGAACATGTTGATCATCACCGAAGGTGACAGGACTTGGAAGAAAAGTGAAGGCTTGAAAGGTGAACAAAGATGCTACTCAGCGATTTGTCAAATGTGAAAGATAGCCTCAAACAAGCTCACCGACTAATGTTCAAACACATGAAGCCTGAAGCAAGAGAAGGGCAAGCTAAGGAGCAGAGGACTATCCGACAAATATGTGTAGATGGCTCGACTAACTTCGTTGAAGTGTTTACGCAGTGAATTTAGGGCCAAATTATGGAAATATACAAATATCCCAAAGGAGAGAAAAAATAAAAAACTTTTGCAGAAGAAAACTTTTGAGGCTTTTAAATTAGAGTTTAAGGAGTTCCCAAATTTGTATGTTTTTGAGAGAAAAAGTCATAGTATTGGGATTTTAATTTTTGCTCTTGAATTTGACAAATTGAAGTTGAAATCAATGTGGGTGTTGAGTTTAATTCTTAATTTCATCACATCCATGGCTTCCTTCAGGACATATATAATTTATTTACTTTTTTGTGATGGGTGACTAAAACTCAATTCTAGTGGTGCAATTATGGGGTTGAGTGTTGATTTAATGTAGTGGGTATTGTGTTTTGCTCTATTTTATTATTGTTCATTTATGAATTTCTACTAATTAGCACGGGTTAAGTTATGGGTTAAGGTTGCATGCTTAATCCTTGTTTAGATCTTTGGTTGAAGCTTGAAAGAGATTGGTTGAAGTGGGTAATCAGTCTAATGCTTGCAATTTAGGTTTGTTGTCTATGATTTACTTGAAAGAAAAATTATGGGTCAGATCTATTTGCACAAATCTACTTGTAAGAGACATTTCATAAGATAGTAGGTTGATTTTTGCATCACATAGATAAGTCTGAAGGAGATTATATGAATTGATACTATGAGATTGAAAAAAGATTAGTGTTATTGAAGAAGACTCAGCCTATCCATGATTGTCTAGCATTATTGAGTAACAAAATAACCTATCTGTGAAATAAACTCCAATCCCCGCACCCCTAGATCATTTCTTAATTGTTTGAATTTCTGAATTTCTAGTTTAATTGTGACTATTGATAGCAGAACTCTTTTTATAAATTTGGTGGAATCATCCACCCATTGTTCTTACTTGCTACAAATGACTTGATTTACACTCTAAATTTCTTGATAGAATTCCTTGCACTATATCACTCTCTTAGGGATTCAACCGCGACTCTTAGTTGGGTATTTTTATTGACAACGATTTCTTATTCTCTTAATGTTTATGACGATAGTTTGAGCATTATCATAAATGGTGCCGTTGTCAGGGAGTGATGACGAACAATTTCATTTAAGAAATTAGTTTGTAAATTTGTTTAGTTATAGTAGATTGTTGGTTGGTGTTTGTACATTTGTTGATTTGCATGTATAAAACATGAATGACCACAGTAAGATAATAATAGTCACTAAGGGGAAAATGATAATATGGGTGATTTATATGACATGCACATGAACATCATTAGTAATTGGAGCCAACCGATTTCCTCTTATAATAGGGAGGGCAGTTTTCCATGTAACCAAAACAATGCTATAACTACTCCAAATGAGAGGAATGTTCAGTGTATAGCTCATGAGGATGCTCATGAACACCTACAAAATTTTGTGGATATATGTGGACCATTCGTGTTCAAGAACATCTCACAAAAGTCCTTAAGGTTGCGATTATTCCTATTCTTTTTGACAGGTGAAACTACAAGATGGTTGGCGGAATAGCCAAATTATTATATCACTTCTTGAGAGGAGTTGACTGAAACTTTCCTAGAGATATTCTTTCCTCCTTCAAAAAATGGTGAAGCTTAGGAACAACATCCAAAAGTTTAAGAGAATCGTGGGTGAACCTCTAAATGAGATTGGGTTGTTGTTCCGGAAATTGCTTCTACAATGTCCAACACGTGGTTTTTCAGAAAATTTGCTATTGCAATACTATTATTGCAGCCTTAATTTGGTCAACAAGGTTTTGGCTTATTTCCACGACTTTAAGTACACCCCAGACATGACATGGTATATAAGACTGAGAAGACCTACACAAGCCACTTGACATACATATACAAAACATACTAGAGAAAAGGAAGAAATCTAATAAGAAGTAAAGAGTTTGACATATAACCATAAGTACATCAAAGTTTAGACAAGTAATGTATTGCATCAAAGATGGTCAGGACATAACCGGTACACCACAATACAATGTTTGGAAACTAAAATATAATGAAAGAAACAAATGTGACATTATCCTCGAAGTATGAGGACTCACCAAGTCTTCAAAACCTCTAAGTGCTCACTAACCACGAACAGAAGGAGAAGAATCATCAAGCCTTACATTAGTGAAACAATGTATGCACAAGCAGGGGCGAATCTATGTATTAAAATTGCATTACCAGAACCTGTGGTCATCCGACTAAACTCGATATATAACTTGTATAATTATTAAAGAATATATTAAATACAAACTTGTGGAACCCATTCTCAAAGTCGTTGGATGGTTCACTGGTTTGACAATCAGATTTTAACACCAAGGTCTTGAGTTTGATCCTAGCCGGACACAAATCGCTTGAATTTTTTTGTTAGCTAAAAACTACACGTTTTTAAAAAAAAAAGCAAAATTCTAATGTTCTAAAGTGAAAAGACTTCAAATGCTATTATAGAACGTTTTCAAAATATTAAGTCCCATTGAGTACAATTGTAAACTGATGATATTTGTTTCGTAATATATTTTTTCATGTTTTGCTCGCTTAGTTATTGTTATTATAAATTTTTTATCTTATCTTTAAAGCAATGGTGCACCCGTTTTCTTAAAATCCTGGATTCGCCTCTTGGCACAAGTATGTATTAGTACATTGAATGTACTATGTATGAGGAGAGTGCAATAAAATATGAGACATGATCATAAAAGGACAAAATAAAAAACATGCTATACATGACCAAGCTAATATAGAAAAATCATTTAAGAAGAATCGTAAATCATGAACATGGTCCATGCATCTTAAAACATGAATAAAAGCTTCATAAACCTTTTTGAAGTAAATTTGTTCATTTATGGGATATCAAGTTTAACGGAAAATAGACCATGCGAGTTATAATATGGAATCTGATGTAACTCCCACATAGAGAAGGGAGAGTCTACTTGTCAAGGTAAAACTCCATATCATATCATATGCTATATGTGGATGTACTAGCTAGGAAACTTAAGGCAAACCTACTAGGGCACGTAGTTAGGAACTAGAGGCTGCTACTAAACATTACCATATTTGAGCCTCCACCTCAAAGCTCTCTCAGTGCTAAGTTAAATCCCAACGAAATAGTCATTTTCATAAAGTCATCATCATACATGGAAAAGTATTATTCAATTCCCAATCCAAGCTAAAACAGAGCATAAAGTAGCTCATTAAATCTTGAATCAAGTCTAAGTGAGAAAATAGTTAACCAAGCCATGATCCCTTAAGTATATGAGGAAATCCTTTCATAATTCACTGATGCTCATCTTAAAGCAACCTAGATCATAAAACCTTTCATTTCATAAATCATGTATAACTTCATAAAAACATCATTCATAGATTCAAGTTTCTTCATAAATTCATGTATATTAAGGTTCATAATAAAATCATGATTAATGCATGGATTCATGTGATTTAAATTGAAAAGCATGTAATTCAGTCAAAACAATCATAATAAGATCAAATCAACCTATTGAATCAACATATATATAACCCATGAAGAATTGAATGAAAATCTAATCAGTTTGATTTGAATTGAACTGGAGAATTGGAGAAACGCTTGGGGCTTAATGGGCTAATGGAATCCATTGATGAAGCCCTACAAGCCTTGATTGAATCCCTAAGCAATGATGAAAAAAGAAGACTTGAAATTGAAAAACCTTAGCTTTGTCTTCCTTGATCTAGATAGAGAATTTTCTAAGGGTGAAAGGTAGTTATAGGACTTAGAATTTGGGTCAAAACAACGTAGTATATGTATTAAAGGCATAGGAAAAGACCTAAATACCCTTTAAAATAACTACCGAACAGTCCTACGATTGTGACCTATGGTCCGTAGGAATTTCTATGGTCCGTCCTGGTCAACCGTAGAACCAACTTTAATACCCAAAAACTCAATCATTTCCCAAGAGATAATTCTACGGTCCGTAGAACTCTCTACAATCTGTAGACCTCATTCGTAGAACCCAAGTTTCACTCTAAAATTTCACCATGTCTGAAACCTTTCTACGGAATCTTTCTACAGAACCTTCCTACGGTCCATAAAACTAATGACGACCCATAAAAACCTTTTATGGAATTGAGGTCCTAAATCAAATCTCTAAATCAATCCCACGAGTTAGTCCTAAGACCCATCAAACTTTCTATGGTTCATTATGTCAATTCGTAAGTCCAATCTTCAAAAAATTAATTTTCCATAACTCAACTCTAGGTTTACGACTTCCTTCCTTCGGCCTGTACGAGCTCATACAGTCCATAGGTTTGATTCATAGAAACTTTCTTCAATTCATTTTTTATGTATTTTATTTCCTTATTGACTTTTCTAACTTCTGAGGTATTACAATGATCAATTTATTCAAGGTGGGATGATGCGAAAATCATTCAACATAGCAATGATGTTTATAGATGATATGAGAAAAGTGAACCAAAAATGGCATACTAGAGAGGATCAAGTATCTTCTCAACGATAGGGCATGAGCAAGGAACACCTAGAAAAGGATCATGATCGTGATGCAAACATGGCTAAAATAATTACCCAACTTTATTTGTTGTCTAAACAAGTCATGGGATGTGGACTTAAAGATGTGAATGTGGTTGGTAAAAACGTTGGAAAATGCCCATATTATGCCAAATTTGAGGCATTATATAATAAGGAACTACAATACTTAGGAAATCAAATAGGGGGTTCTCACCCATACTACCAAAGGCAAGAAGGGAATCAAGGTTGGAATAAAGATCACAATAATGGTTGGAGAGATCGAGGTGCAACATTGGAGAGATAAGGAAGTTGAAAAAGATAGAAATATTCCCCCTCATGATCGTCTTATACCAAAAGAACTATCTAGATCGAAGGAAACATACACTGATGAAATGCTCACAAGGATCTTCAATAAGGTTGAAGGGTCCGACAAGGTGTTTAAGTATTTGAAAAATGACTTCTCCACCTTAACTCAAATAATGACCTCTCATTCATTGTCAATTAAATAGCTTGAAACCTAGATGTGCCAACTCTCCACTCATCTCAATCTAAGGCAAAAAGGAACTTTGCCTAGTCACACCATTTAATCCCAAGAAGAATGGTTGTTGAATAAGAACTATGACATGCCATGATGTTAAATATGGAGCTTCTTGGGAGGAAACCCAAGTTTTACGTTATTTTATTTCTTTCAATTATGTGTGTTATGAGTACAGGTTTAAATGAAGTCAAAGTGTTAAGAAAGGTAATTAGGCGACACCAAGATCAAGTTGTCAAGCCACCAAAAGTGTTGTCCAGACATCTTCATGTTCTTCTTCAGGGGTGAAAAATTAAGAAAAAGTGTGTTGTCAACTTAGCTGATTTGAGTTCTAATTGGCGATCCACCGTAGTGCAATAATCGGATATTATCAGGTTCACCGAATCAACCTTTAGGTCTGGTATTCATTCAAGCCTCATCGGTGAGCTTTAGCTCCTACAACGATTCACCAAATGTGTTCGACGATGTTTATTGTAGTCCGTCGAGTGGGTATGAGCTAAATAGGCCAAGAGTCTTTTTAAGTTAAAAAAGAAACCCTTTCATTTCTTTGTGCTTATTTCCCTCTTAAACTCACAATACCCTTGTTTTGGTGTTTGTGTACCTCCATTGCATGATATCACTTACTCGGAGTGCTTTGAATTGCTTGCATCTTGATCCCAACCATAGTTCCCTTGATTTTGTGCTTTGCTACTATCTTTGAGGTTAGTTTCGAGTTACATCCTATTATTTGTTCTAGAAATTGTTGCTTTTGATATGGTCTTGATGTTAATATTGTTATATTGTTGTTTAATTTGTATGGGTGATGCTAGATAGATTGTATTGAACTATACCCATGAGTTAGATAGTTGATTTTGTGACTGAAATTGCTAAATTTGATTGTGTTGGTTAAAACTAGGGGTGTCAAATGGGCGGGTTGGGTTGAAATTAGAGATATTAAAATGGGTTGAAATAGAAATCGAATTGGGTATTGACCCACCCAAGTTTACTTTGGGCTCAAATGGTTAGGTTAAAATGGGCTAAAAAATGGGTTGGGTCTTGACCCGTCCAATTTGACCCAATTAATCTCAATAATTTTAACATAGTGATATTTAACATTTATAATCATAATTCAAATTTCAGCTAAAGATTTTTTAAAAAAAAAAAGTAACAAATGGATAGATAAATCCTAAATGATGTTAAATAGATAATAATTCATACCTTTAATATAGGAACATATCTTAGAAAAGAGTTTTAAAATGGGTTGAAATTGGAGATTGAATTGGGCTCAATTGAGGATTCTTTTAAAATGGGTTAGGCTTGAATGGGTTGTGATTGAGCCCAATTCAAATTATCTTGAGCCCAACCCTTAAAATTTTGGGCGGGTTGGGCGGGTTACCTATGTTTGAGTTCATTTTTGACACCCCTAGTTAAAACTTGAAATTGAACCTTGGATGTATTGGGTTTTGGTTGAATTGAGCACGGGTGAGGTCCGATTAGCCCAGTGTTGCCCCAAATGACCTAAACTTTCCTAATGATAGATAGACTAACGATTTTCTTAAGTGCAAATCATCATTTTAGGTAGTAGTTTATGATATTTGAGAGAAGTTTGAGTACCCATGGGTAGAAAAGTATATGGGTAGAATCTAAAACTCACTAGGAATTAGGTATCATTGCATATTATGGTTGACATTGTGAAAATAAGCACTAGGCAAAAATATTACCTGTTCGGCGGGCTTATCTTAGCTCGCCAAGGTAACTTGAAGAATCACTGAGTAAGCCCAAGGTCGTCTTCTAGATTTGTATGTGTGACCTGGGTATTATTCCATTTGGTGAGCTTGTCTTAGTTCACCAAAACCCACTCGGTTTATCACCATGTGGGAGTGGACATCACCCTTTATGCCTGTTCTTTTTAATTTTGCACTGCCACTTTCTATGGACTTGTCTTAGTTCGCTGGAAAAAAATTGGTGCGTCATTGAGTTGGAGATGACTATGCTCTTCATGCCTAGGTTCACTATAATTGTGCACTATAAACTTCAGCGAGCTCATCAGAGCTTGCCTAACCTATTAGACAAATCGCCTTCCTAGTAGGTGAGCCTCAGAACCTACTTTTGAACTATGCTTCCTTTGAGTTTGATTTCAACAAACCTTCACCAAATCTATGTCTGAATGATTATGCCTTGCAGGAAATGGCTAGACTCAAAGGAAAAAGATTAGTACCATCTAACATAGGGCCCGAGAATGAGTCTCCTCCTCCTCTTCTTACAAGAAATAAGGGAATTTCCATTCCATCTAAGGCTCATCGCTAATAACAAACCACTTTGTGCTCTTCAACACATGTGAGTGAGTAGCTAAAGAACATAATTGCCAAAAAAAGAATGCACATTAGGTCCAAATTAGTCAAGCCTACCTAGGCTCTAGCACCTACCTCTCGTGTTCTCCCGATCATCGTTCCAAGGGCCCTCAAAAGGCTCAAGGCAGCTGGAGAACATACAATCCTTGAGGAGAGATGACTCTCCATTGATGGATTCATGAGAGGCTACCCGGCCATCTCAGATACTATTCAATTTCATAGGTTTGGGAGGTTTACAAAGCCTCAATTTTCTTATGTTCCAGCATAGATCCGATAATTCTACACGACCTATATATACATAGGGCTTTTCCAAAGATAAGGAAGGGCACAATTTTGAAGCCCTTGGAAGAAGTGAAAGTGTGGGGCAAGATGCTACAATGTCATGCGGGTGCAATCAACACTGCCCTATGCACTCTAGAAATTTGGGCTTAGATGTTTTAGATGTTTACACTCCAGATGTGGCATAACCTTGACTCATTAAAAGGTTGGCTAGCAGCTCTTATTTTTTATGCTTCTTCTCCGTGGATGGATGACATCGTGAATATTGAGAAGAAAGATATGAATGTTGGCGCCCGGTATTGGTTTGGATTCATAGGTAGCAATATCATGTAAATACAAATGAATCAATCCTCTGGCATGCAAAAGTTGTTTTGGTTCGTATGATAATTAATAGGGAAAAGATAAATGTGGGGTCAATTATTGTATATAAAATCTTAATGAGGGCTAGAAAAGAGCAGGCCTCTCTCCCCTTCTCGGTCTTGATCACACAATTGTGTAAGACTGCGAGAGTTCCATTCTAGGAAAGGAATGATGTGAGGATCACCCTTTCATTATCTAATGACATTTGGAGGATCGAGGCTAGTTACTTACATGGTAATATAGCTAGGAGGAATCCTCCACCACCAGATACTACGCTCATGGTTGATCATGTCATTCTTAAGGTCGAGGCCACTCCATCTGCTCCTTTTCTAAAGATACCACAACCTTCTTCAGTGCCCTATACTTCAACTTTTACTACTGTACCTTCCCCTACTCCTATCTCCCAAACCCCCTTGACCCAGGCGATGATATACCAAATGGGTAATTTTACACGGTCTACGGATGTGAGGTGTACAAAGGTTGAGAGTTATATGACCAAGTTGATGAATCGAGTGATTAAGGTTGCATTAGCTTCCTTGAGGGTTAGGTTGACTCAGTGTGAGGCCACTCTAGTGTCGCATGGTGACAAGTTTGATAATCTCATAGCTAGGATGGAGTCCCGAGAAAAGATAGAGGGTAGCTCATATGGTTTGATATCAATGAGGGTTGGGATAGACAATCTAAGGGTTGATGTGGACCAGCTAAAGTCCACAGATATTTCTATGATATGGGATGTGGTTCCCTTGCCCAATGCGCCCTAGTATGTGCCTACTTTTATGCCTAGTGTTGAGCTTCATACTAGTGTGGCTGAGTAGCCGAGTGTGGATGGTATTACTTTTAGTGCTAATATTGATGAAGATGAGAGAGATGAGGATGGGTCCGATGGTGATTTGGTCGAGGAGACAAATGCGGAGGAGATACAGAGAGATGAGAACGAGCAGCAGATTGCTATGACCTTGATGGAGCTGTAGGATATTGAGGATTATATGGTCTATGCTACGTTGGAGAAATCCCATATGGAACCTCCATAGTTAGCACTAGTGGGGTCTCTTTAGAATCCACCATTCCTCCTATTGATGTGTCGGGCACTGATGCCTTGATTGAGCGTGCTATGCTACCTCTTGTGATCATTTTGTCAGGCACTGATGCCCAAGATAATGCCATCCCTCTTGAGACTCCAGATCTGAGCACTTTATAGGCATAGACTATTAAGGGGACTTTTATCTCTCCTTTCGTACTTTTATTACTTTATTTTGTATTGAGGGCACTACTATTTTTATTTTGGTGGGGTGAGGGCATTTTGCCAATATTTCCCTTTTGATTGCATTTTGTTACTTTCAGATTTACTTTTGGATAATTATAGTATTTTGTTTTTTTTTTGTTTTTTTAGTAAATTGATGGTTCATCTAAAATTTTCTCTCCATATTCAATTTCCTCATGATTTTGGAAGTCTTTGAAATGCTTGTGTTTTCATTGATAATGATTCGAGGATCGATTGGGTCAATATCGATGTCTTAAATAGTACTCATGATGAGCATTGTGTTTTTAGTGTTTGTATTGCAAGAATAAATCAATGTGGCTGCACTTTTGAATGATCTAGTGGAATCTTGTGTTGATTAGCTGCGTTTTGATGCGAGTCTTGCAATGAACATTGCACGTAATCTTTTTATGTTGTCGGGATATGCTAAATGATTGTGTTTGAAGTGCCTTGTGTGGTAAGGTTTTACTAGAAATCATGCTTGTTGAATCATAAAATTTGCCTTGTTAGTCCAATTTTCTAGCTTTGGTGAATGCAAGAAATGACCATGGGCACATATTTTGAGAGAAACCCCAAATGCACATACCTTTTGTGACTACCTTGTGAGGGTGTGGAACAATTTTGGCAATATTTGAGCTGAAATCGTTTGTTAGAAATCATGTTGAAACCTCTTGAGCTAAATTTCCCTTAACCTCTCACTAATAAATCATTTCTGAAGCATTGATTCTATTTGAATAGCCAAATTAGGCCAAAAGCCTAAGTTGGGGTGTGGAACAGAAGGAGGAAAGAAAGCCAAGTGGAAGAATAAAAAAGAGAAACATGGAGTCTCAACTTTGAAGCATGCTACAAAAAGAAGTACCCCTCCTTATTAAAAAAACAGAATGGTGATGAACAAAATATGCAAAATTGAATTGAAAAGAAGATTTGAGGAAATAAAATGGTTATCAAATAAAACGATTGAAAAGTCAAAGTTTGAGTTCCTAAGTAAAAGGAATAGAAAGCACTTGAGAAGACATAAAGATGAAAATGCTTCGAAAAGGTGAAGTCACAGAGCCAAATTGACCATACTTTAACCCTCAGCCCCATTACAAGCTAAAAAGACCCTTGAGATCTTGCATGAATTAGATTGTGTGATGATTGGAAAATATGGTCAAACATATGGGATGAAACTTGCATAAATTTGTTTTTCAGAGAGTGAGAGTTTTATTGTATTAATTCCTAACTTCTTTATTCACTTACTTTGAGAGCATGGAATCGTTCTTGATGTGATGGCACCTTAATGCATTTGTTGAAACATGATTTTGCATAAGTGAAGAAGCAACAGTGAGCTTAAGCTTATATTGATACCGACTAGTCACCATTTGAAGCCTTTTGATTATGATTGAGTGTACATGTGCTTGAAAGTAGTCTTGTAATGGCACTTGCATATTATCTCTCATTGAGAACTGTTGTACTGATCCTTGTTGAACTAAGTGTATTCTTGATTTACTTAAGGACAAGAAAAAATTTGAGTTGGAGGTGTTGATAAGTGGTAGATTCACACTCATTTAAGGCCTATTTAGTTTAACAATTAGTGTCCTCAATGCCTGATTATGTCTTATTCTGATGATATTTTGATGATTTGCAGATATAAAGGCTAAGGGACAAGGCAAGGATGAATACTTGAAAGAAAGGCCAAAAACCTAGAAAAAGGTGTAAACTATACATTGTTGATCGCCTAACCCAAAGGGTGGATTGCCAAACTGGCACGACCTCACCCAAAGTTACAGTGCTCAATATTGGAGTTAATTGAAGCAGGTCGGTGTACTTAAAGAGGGATGGTGAACCACCAAATGCATAAGGCGAACATGCTTATCATCACCGAAGGTGATAGGACTTGGAAGAAAAGTGAAGGCTAAAAAGACGAACAAAGGTGGTACTTGATGATTTTCCGAATGTAAAAATCAAACTTAAATGAGCTCGCTGACTTAGGTTCAAACAACTGAAGCCTAAAGCAAGAGTAGGGCAAGCTAAGGAGCTGACATCGATCTGCAGAATCTTCTTGGAGAGCTCGACTAACGTCATCGAAGTGGTCACACAGTGAATTTTGGAAATCTAAAAATAGCTCAAAGGAGAGAGAAAGTAGAAGACTTTTGCATAAGAAAACTTTTGAAACTATTAGAATAGAGTTTTAGAGTTCTCAACTTGTATGCTTTTGAGATAAACACCCTTAGTGTTGGGGTTTTAACTTTTACTCTAGAATTTGACAAATTAAAGTTGAAATCAAAGTGGGTGTTGAATATAATTGCTTAATTTCATCACATCTATGGTTGTCTTTATGATAGGTATAATTTCTTTACTTTTTGTGAGGGGCAGCTAAAGCCCCTATTTTTGGGGTGCAATTATGGGGTTGACTGTTGATTTAATATAGTGAGTATTGTGTTTTGCTCTATTTTATTTTGTTCCTTCATGGATTTGGACTAATTAACATGGGTTAACTTATGGGTTAAGGTTGTAAACTTCATCCTAGTTTAGATCTTTGGTTGATGCTTGAAAGATATTGATTAAAGTGGGTATTTAGTCTAATGCTTGAAATTTAGGTTTGATTTCTATAATTTTCTTGAAAGAGAAATTATGGGTCGGATCTATTTGGCCAAATCTACTCGAAAGAAAGATTTTGTAAGGTAATGGGTTGATTTGTGAATCACATAGATGAGACGGAAAGGAGATTCTATGAATTGATATTATGAGATTGACAGAAGATTAGTATAATTGAAGATGACCCAACCTAACCATGTTTGTCTAGCATTTTAAGCAACACAATTACCCGTTTGTGACATAACATTCCCCGTACGCCTAGATTGTTTCTTAATTAGTTGAGTTTCTGAATTTCTAGTTTGACTGTGACTCTTAATATAAAAAAATCTTTTTGTAAATTTGGTGGAATCATCCATCCATTGTTCTTACTTATTGCAAATGAATTGATTTACACTCTAAATTTCTTCATAGAATTCCTTGCACTATATCACTCTCTTCGGGATTCGACCCCGACTTTTATTTGGATATTTTTATTGACAACGGCCGCTTATTATGTTAATGTTTTTAGGATGGTTTGAGCATTATCATCCGCTTATTATTATTATTATTATTTCTATTTAAACTATTATCTTCCACATCTTGTATTTTGGGTTGAGGCTTTCCTACTCGAGGGATTATAGTAAGCGTCATCATGGCCTAATTTTGGGTTGTGACATCATCATACCAACACTCTAAACTATTAACATGGGGATACAATCATGAAACAAAGCATAAACTAAAACCTATAAGTGTGTGTCCGAATAAATAAACAAGAATATGCATAAGAATCCATGGTAGTATACAAGACGAAGCTCATCCTTGGACTCAAAATTAGGAGTCTTTTAACTGAGGTCTCAAATCAGCTATTGGAAGATGCCCTATACTCACCAAGGAAAATAATGGGTGCAGTATCAGTGCACAAACCACAATGTATTGGTAGGATCACGCAGGCAGTCCAAGATATGGATATAAACAACCACCACAATACAACAGCACATATAACAATGCATAATATTTCAACAATCATCAACCACATAGACTCTTAGTCACATGTGATGAAATGCAACACTTGGGTCAAACAATGCATAAGTACATGTCTCACATGATTAGAATGTGAATACCAGGTCCTCTCACAAAACCCAAACCCAAGTTGTTAGTGTACCGACGTGGTACCCTAGACATCTATAATTAGTGTACCAGTGTGGTACCTGAGCCAACCAACAATCACAAACAATCATGCACAATCACATAGTACAATGAACAAGACCATTTGAAAAGCACAAGTCACAATCACAAGTTCAATGTATGAGATTACCTACATGATGTCACTTCATATGTCTCCCTATCATGCATTGCACAAATGATACTAAAAAGTAGTAGACATGCATTCATATTTAACTGAAAACATACAACCAACACCTACCTCAAATCAAGCCTCTTTAAAACTCTAAATAACCCAAGCTTTCCCCCTGTGAAATTCATTGGCTTGTTCTTGGTCTAAAACAAACAATATAAAAAACAATAAATCACTAATAGCCTATTAGTATACCTGGATTATTAATAAATCCTAACCCTAGCCAAAATATTATCATCTTCCCTAATTTAGGGCTCTTGCTCACGATGAAATCATTTCAAAACCTTCCCCCCAATAGCAATAACCTAGATTCTACGGCTTGAAAATCTATTTACAATGTTGGGGAGTCGAATTCTTATCTTTATTAATGAATTCCATGGGAAACTGATGAAAATTTCCCAAAATCGCCCCTCCTAAGTTCAAGAACTCAAAATATAAAAAATAGGGGTTTTGGAATGTTTTCTGCATAAAATCTCGATACATCTCACTATAGTGGCATCATAATGATGTCAACTAGCCTTTCTATAGCGTTCTGCACACTCCATTGTAGATAGATGCCTCCCTTTATATCAATATCAAAAAAAGTTTAGAAATTTAAGCTTTGGAAAAATGTTTTTTTTACAACACAAACTCTTCCGTTGATGTCTCGTCATCCCTTTCACAACAGGTTCAATTACGGGAGTTTTACTTACCCAAATTCAATTTTGAAAGGCCATATGGACTCCTAAATGTATTGCCTAGAAGAATACAATGACCAAACATCTATTCCCCCAAGAATTCAGCTAGCCCAGATTCCTTCAAAGCCTAGCCTAGCCAAAAAAAATGTAAGTCACTACCCAAAAAGTTTACTAACCCAATTTCTTTCCCTATTGACCTATTCAAAATGACCGTATCAGGTCGTTACAATAGAAACCAATGTACCCATCACTCATCCACAAGTAACCAAATAAGAAAAACTAAGCTAAAGTAGAAAAGGGGCTAGTACCTGAAATGTCAAACAAGTGAGGCTACTTGTATCACATGTCCCTTTTTTTCTCCCGCGTAGCTTTTTCAATTGAATGATGTTTCCAGTAAACCTTTGATTTGATCTCCTTTGTCCTTAGCTTCCGGACATTCTGACCAAGAATCACAATAAGTTCCTCTTCATATCGCAAGTCCTTGTCCAACATAATTGAGTCTCATTTAATAATATAGTCTCCATTTCCATGGCCTTTCTTTAGCATAGACACATCAAACACTGGATGAACCCTAGATAGGTTGGGTGGCAGTGCTAACATGCAAGCCAATGGACTCACGCCTTCAAAAACCTCAAATGGACCAATGTAGCGAGGGCTAAGATTATCTTTCTGACCAAACCTCATGGCTCCTTTTATAAGTGATACCTTCAATAGAACCTGATCACCGACCTGAAAAGTCATGTCTCTTACCTTGCGATCTACATACTCCTTCTACCTACTATGGGCTGCCAACAAATTAGCTTGAATCCCCCTCACCCTTTCCTAATCTTTCCTAGCCAAGTCAACACTCAAAGGATTCACATCCCCAACCTCAAACCAGTCTATGGTCGATCTACATCCCCTCCCCTATAGTGCCTCAAGTGGTGCCATATCAATGTTGGAGTGATAAATATTATTATAGGAGAACTCACATAAAGGAAGAAATTGATCCCAATGGCCCCCAAAATCAATTACACATGCTCTCAACATATCTTCCAATACCTTAATAGTCCTCGTTAACTGACCGTCAGTCTGTGGGTGGAAAGTAGTACTGAAAGTGAGTTGAGTACCCAATGTCTCATGTAGCTTACCCCAAAACATCAAAGTAACACGGTCTGAGATGATAGAAAGGGGCACCCCGTGCAACCTAACTATCTCCTTCAGATAAATCTTTGCCAGTCATTGAGAGTCATTATCCACTCTAACTAGAATGAAGTGGGGTGATTAATCCAACCTATCAATAAAAACCCAAATCGAATCATATTTACCCAAAGTCTTGGGTAGTCCTACCATGAAATCCATGGATATCCTCTCCCACTTCAATTAGAGAATGGGCATCCTCTGAAGCAAACCTACTAGTCTTTGATGTTCATACTTTACCTGTTGACAATTCTTGAACTTGGAAACATATTCTGCAATGTCTTTCCATTCCACCAATAAAGTTGCCTCTTTACCTACACATCTTAGTCACACCTGGATGAATAGAATATGGTGAACCATGAGCCTCTGCCAACACATTCTAGATCAACTTATCAACATGAGGGAATACAAATCTTTGCTCTAAACTTGAGCACACTATCAACATCAAGTGTGGCATCTTGGGTCTCCCCATACACCATCTTACCTTTGAGCCTAGCCAACTCTTCATCCTCAAATTGTTTAATCTTGATTTTCTTTATGAAGGTGGGTGTGACCTCAATATTGGTTAGCACCCCACCTTTCTCGGAGATTCCCAACCGCGTAAACTTAGAGTCCAAAGTCTGAATCTCTTTAGCAAAATGACACTTTGATATTCCAAAGCAAGCCAAATTGTCCATGCTAACCGTCTTCCGGCTCAATTTGTCTTCCACCATATTAGCCTTACCCAAGTGCTACTGAATGGTCACACCATAATCCTTGAGCAACTCCATCCATCTCCTATGTGTCTAGTTTAGACACTTCTTAGTGAACACATGTTGGAGACTGGGTTGCTCAATGAATGCCTCACACTAACGCCATATATATAGTGCCTCTAGTTCTTGAGAGCAAACACCACTACCACCAACTCCAAGTCATGGATGGGGTAATTCCTCTCATGAACCTTCAACTTTTTTAGAATCACAATCTATGACATTCTTTTCCTGTATCAACACAACACCCAAGCCAAAATGTGAAGCTTCATAATAAACAATGAAATCATAATCTTCCACCAGCAAGTTCAAGATTGGCGTTGTAGTCAAAAGATCCTTAAGCTTTTGAACGCTTTCTTCACGTTTATCTGACCACTCAAAAGGTACCTCCTTTTGATTCAACATGGTCGTGTTTAGCAATAGAAGCAAAGTTCTTTACAAACCTGCTATAATAGCTAACGTGCCCCCACAAAATGTCTCACCTTTGTCTCAAAGCTAGGCCGAACCCAATTCTTAAATGTATGAATATTTTTGGGATCTACCATCATCCCTTCTTTTGAAACTGCATGCCCTAGAAAAGCAACCAAAGGTAGCTAGAATTCACACATAGAAAATTTAGCATTCAATTCTTGTTTCTCCAAGATACACAGAACAATACAAAGATTGTTTGCATACTACTCCTCCCCATTGGATTAAATCAAAATATTGTCCTTACAAACAATCATAAAGAAATCTAAGAATGGGTTAAGCACCCTGTTCATCAAACTCATAAACATTGCATGCACATTAGTCAATCGAAACGACATTACCAAAAACTCAAAATGCCTATACCGGGTTAGGAAAGATCTTTTAGATATATACTTAGTCCTAATCTTTAAGTGATGGTACCCTGGCCTCTAATAAATCTTAGAAAAGACAAATGCACCCTGCAACTGGTCAAACAAATTATATATGTGATACAAGGGATACTTATTTCGGATGGTAACCTTATTCAACTATCGGTAATCTATATAAATCCCCATACTACCCTCTTTCTTTTTTACAAACAAAACAGGAGCACCCCATGGAGAAGCACTAGGACTAACAAATCCCTTATCAAGCAATTCCTGAAGCTGACTCTTAAGCTCTCTTAACTCTACCGGAGCCATGCGATAGGGAGGAAATGATTGGTGAGTGTCCGGCTCCAAGTCAATACAAAAGTCTATGTCCCTATGTGGGGCATACCAGGAAGATAGGTGGGAAACACCTTTGGAAACCCATAAAGCATAGGGATAGACTCAATGAAAAGAGACTCCACACTAAACATCCCAAATATGAGCCAAATATGCTAAACCATCCTGCCCTACAAGTTTGCTATCATGATGGAATGATATGATCTTTAATGGCTTAGGCTTGTACACCCCTTCCCACTCCAACCTTTCCCTCCCTGGTATCTCTAGAGTCATTGTCTTAGCATTACAATTTACTGCAGCAAAACAGGGGGACAATTAAGTCATTCCCAATTGGATTTTTTAAGAATCCACAATATAATTTGAACTTCACCTGAATTTTTTAAAAGTGCAATATATTTTGAATATGTATGTTTTATAATTAGTAAATGATTCAAAATTGATGGCATTATAGTAAGCGTTAAAAAGTTATTCTTCTTAGTAGAAAAAAATGATAAAGTTCAAGCATGATAGGATTCCTAACTAAGAAAATTCTTCCTAATAAACTAAAGTATTATTTTTAAAAAAATAAGATTATAAATTTAGTTAAATGAGTATGATAAATTAAATAAGTCTATTAAAAAAAAAAGATGAGCTTTAATGACATGACATGTCAAAGAGAGAAGGAGGCTTTTGAAGTGTTAAATATATTTTTTTAGGAAAATAATAATAATTGTGTAATATTTTGATCCTAAATAAAATAAAAAATGATATTTGAAGACAATTTTTAATACTTGAGTGAGTGACCATTTAAGAAATTAACTCCCTTTATTAGCATGATCAACCCAGGCCTAGGGGTGGCAAAATCAAACCCAACCCGCCCAACCCATTTAAGTTTACGCGGGTTGTTGACCCGTCTATTCATGAGTTCAATCCATTAAAAGTTGGATTAATATGTTACCCGAATTGACTTGTGAGAAATCTTATCAAAATATTTTTAAAAAGTTTTTTTTCAAATTTGATATGTTATATATAGCCATAATAAAGAAAAATAATAATTTTATTAGGTACTAAAATATTTTAAAAGGCCAATTAAAACAATTTAACTAAGTAAAAATTGGGTTGGGTCTTGACTCAATATATAACTCATTACCTAACCCATTTTGACCCAAGCAAATTTGAGTTTGGTTTGATCTTGACTCATTATAACCGGCAAAATTTCACCCAGTCCACTTAATTGTCACCCCTACCGAGGCCCTAGGTGGTAAATATTGGTCATTTAAATCTCAAGTTGTATATCACTTGTCAGGTTAAACTCACTAAGAAAAGTGGAAAGTAAAGTCTTTGCTTTGCTTTAAAATATGTAGTGGCTATATAATCATGACAACAAAAAAAGATACTACTATGCTATTTTAGAAGGAAGGAAAGCAAAGTAGAGAATGAGGGAGGGCGAATATACGTTAGGATACTTTTGAAGACGCAAAACTTCTCATGGAAACTTCAGCATAGTAAAAGACGTTGAAAGATTTATCAAGTTGTGATGTAGAATATACCCTACCATAGCTTTGTTTTATATCACGAATTCAAAAGTAGTGTTTGGTACGAACAACAAGGACAACTAATTTTAAAATTAATTTATCTCATGGTTGATTAGAATAAAATCACAAGATAACTTATCTCAAAATTAATTTTTAAATATTGTCACATTTTTGGGGTTCAATTGTGTCAAGTCAAATGGTGCTATATACAACGGAACGAAGAGAGTATATATATTTTTTTAACTCAAAGGTTGTGGCATAGTCACATGGAGAGAGTATATAAATAGTGTATAATTACGTATTAGAGATGTGCGTGTATATATAATATTCATATTCATATACACTGTTTAAATAAAATTTATACATTGCATCAGTTCATCTTCCTCCACAGGCTGAATTTTTATCAATCCCGACCAACTCAAATCTCCTTTTAAGAGTCCTAAATTATTAACAAAATACATATGTACAGTTTTATAGTTGAGAAATAATCATTAATTGAAAGTCTAAATTTTTCATGCTTAAATGAACTTAAATACAAGTGAAAATTGAATTGAAAAACAAATTATAAGTTGTTTTTCAAATTTGATGAATTTTAAAATTTTCTTAATCAAACCATGATTTTCAAATATTTTTTTTAAAAAAAAAATGATAACTATGCTGAACAGGTCCTAATTTAAAATAGGGTTATTGTAATTAATTACTACCCTTCCGAATAGAGTAAAAATTGAGGGAATATTAGTAGTATATACCATACATAATACAATAACTTTGAAAGAGTCATAGATGGCCGGCCGCATGCTCTTCGCCGAATGACCATTTTATGAAATAAATTATAATTGGGTTATTTTGACCCGGAATTTGATCCACACATTTTGTCTAATTTTTCCCTATTTTAATACACTTTCTGGTTCCTTCTAAATTTAACTATAGAGCCATAAATTATAAAGTTTGACAGAGTGCTATTACAAACTTTATTGTTATGTTTAAACCATTATAGGAAGGGACCAAAAAAGCACTAGTTTTACTGCAAGTTAAATTGTATGCTTGGAAGTTGGAACTAACAGCACATTATTTTGATAAGAAAGTTAAGGAAGAAGTTGCAAAAAGATGGGTATTCATATCATAGGAACATATGAGGCTAAAATGATTTACTATTTACTAGAAGTGATTACAATAACCATCCCAACATTGAAAACAAAGACTTCCTAATTTTTGTATATATCCTTGGAAGGACACAATTAATGGGTAACCACAAATTTTGTTCATTATGTAAGAAGGTGGATTATAAAAATACATACAGACTCTACTTACAATAGATTAGTAGGCTTCCAGATACTTGTTGAATCCTCCATCTGATGCTGATGATCGGCTAGTGAGGGCAGGTCTCATTGCAACAATGGCACTCTCATTCGCTCCAGCTCTCAGAGCAGCCCTACCAGCTTCCAAGAACCTATTGACTGCATCATCTACGTATTGATTAGCTTCACGGACATTCATCTTCCGTCCAATATCAGCGTAGTTTTTGAGAACATGGTCTCCATTAAGCTGTGAAGCAAGCTGGATCAGTTCTATTTGAAATTCAGAGAGCTTTGCATCTTCTCTTGGTCCCCATGGTCTTAGATTTGTCTTCACCTCCACAAGTTTCTCTGTATATATCATATCGATCAAATGATTAGGATCAATCTGCCTCTTAAACGGATGATTAGGCTCTTGTTTAATATGAAGAATTTGCAACGGAGAGGCGAATCTACACTTGGGATACAGGGATCAAGGGTACCCCCTTAACATAGGAAAAAATGTATGTAAATATATCTTAAATAGAGTATATATTTCTCTGTTGGCACCCTTAGCAACAAAGTGGTTCCACCAGTTAATTTCGGGTGCATGGGTGGGCATTGGCTTACCTGGGTTCGATTCCCACTTCGCTCAAGAAAATAATTAAGCCACATGTGGAAGGGCACATTGCAGAACTAAAATAAATATGTTCCGTCTCTACCCACTAAAGTTTTTAAATGATGTCGTTTTAGACAATTCAGCATAGTATACAGTACAGACATGCTGGGAAAATCCAATCTTCGGCTATATCAGATTAGATATGTTCTACCATATTCAGGCCAGCACTCGTCAAAGATAAAGCACTCAATTCTTCTTCCTCCCTACCGTCTGAATGTTATAACAGATCCTATCTGCTTTATTAAACTATACGACAGAACAAAGCACAATAGTAGCTTTTACCAATACAAAAGACGGAAAACATCCCATTGCTCTAAATGATGAAATAGAATTACAACTCATGCATGAGTTGGAGCAGCTAAAGTGAAGTAGAGGATCAAAAGAAGATCCTATTCAAGACAGGACAATGAGTTCATGAGGGAGCCAACAGAGCTCCACAAGGACATGTTAAGCCAGCTCATCTCGCAAAAAAGTATATGTTTGCTTACAATCATGACATGCTTGAGGAAAGCAGAAGTATTTTGATAGTAATAGTAATCACAGCAGACAGCATATTAAAACTACTAATAAGCATCTTGCAATAGAATATCTTCACCATATGCATTTGAAGAAATTTAGCTAGAATACGTTTACTCTTAAAACTATTTCCTAAAGCATCAACATCTAAAAGCAGACCATATGCCCTGGAAGTACTCTCCGTCTTATAGGTAACTATCAGTCACTTCTGTTTGAACATAGAATTTTCAGTATTAAGCATGCAATAATGGAGAAATCAACTAAGTATTTGTTCATGGTTTGCTGAAGTTGTATGCATACAAACCTGGACAATCATCACGAGGAGTCTTACGCAAGCAGAAATAGTTCTCAAAGGTCCCAGCCCATGCGTCTCGCTTGGTTAAGAAACTTGATTTCAGATTAAAAAGTTTTTTCACAGTTGCTGGTATGGATGAGTGCTCAAATTGTGAAGATGTAGTTGGACCTGTCGGCTCATGGATCACTGCATCAAACATATTGATCAGGTATATATGTTTAAACATTCCAATCCACCAGCACCAATATGTAGACAACGATTTGAGAAAAATAAAGGAGAAGGTAAGAAAGATGAATATAGCATAATAACATTAATGACTTATCAATTATCAAAGAGATAAACTTAGTCATTCAGCCCATTGAGCTTCTCAATCAATACAGAAAAATACTAATTAAATTTCCAGAGGCATGAACATAACAACTAAGAGAGTAGCATTCCTATGTTCCTTTTTTTTTTGGCTATGTAAGCTTATATTTAGATGTGCTCTCCAGTACCGAAAGAGGGCATCTGTACATAAAAATGTGTGAGTGTGCAGCTTTTGAGGTTAACTTTTGTCTAAATAATCACTAAGCCCATATTTATCTCAGGATATTCCTGTACAGTTGTAGTCACACCCTTTTAACTCAACATATCTAGGTATAGCTACAATTCCAGACATATAGCAATGAGCTTAACTATAGAATTTACGATATTCATATGAAAGAATCCTGAAAACAGCCTGGTGAGTTCTCTTTTGAAATGAAACAAGTAAGTTGTATGTATATAAAGGACAAGATGACTGACTCACCAGTGGCCTTGTCAATCCATGGTGAAATCAAGAAGGTTGGGACACGAACCCCCAAGCGGTCAAATCTGAAGTAATATGGTGGAGGCCCGATAATACCATCAGGATTAGGCACCCCAGAAACAGGAGTTGGTACATGATCAAAGAAGCCACCATGTTCGTCATATGTAATCAAGAGTGCCATTTCTTTCCACTGTGGACTTGCCCTCAATGTCTCATAAACCTCCTTGACAAATTTTTGTCCAAGTGCTACATCGTGTGATGGATGATCATCATTTGCTGGGTCAATTTTAACATCGAAATATCTCTGCTCAATCACAACGTAATTTGGAAGTTTCCCAAGTCTAGCGTGGATTTTGAACGTTAATGCATAATTGTGGAACTTAAAAATATGTTTCAGTTTTCTGAGTGACTTGAAAAATAAGGTAGCAGGCATGTTTTGGTAGTAAATTCCAAATGAGAGCCCATTTTCGTCCAAACAATCGAATATAGTCTTTTGAGGGAACCCATGGATCAAGTCTTTACGGACATTGCTCGAAGCTCCGTGAGAAGTTGCCGAGTGAACGTAAAACCGATTCGGCTGAGTTGAAGCCGGAACCGACGCGAACCAACGGTCAAAAACGCCAAACTCCTTCGCTAAATCAGTGTAAACCGGTACTAACTCTGGTTTAAACCCGCTCATCACGGTCTGCTCCATACCAGGCACGCCCATATTAACAGCCTGCTGCACGAACCCGTTCATCGGAGCTGGGTTTGCTGAAGAATCATTCGACCCGAATATCTGCTCCCGAATGGCTTGAATAGAGTGACCTGGATCAGAATCAACGAATACAGCATCATCGGAGACAAAGATTTTTGGGGAATAAGGGTCTGAAGCATTAACCCTGTTAAACTCGGAGCCCTTCAGCCCATCGATATCCGGTCGGGTCTTGTGGAGCCAACCCAGAATATGATCAAAAGAGCGGTTTTCCATGACCAAAACGACAAGAGTTTTGATGGGTCCGTTGATTTTGTGATTCTTGGGCGTCACAAACGGAAAGGAAAAGGAAATGCAAGGGGATGAAAGCAGGTAAAGTATAAAGAATAAACCCAAGTGGGTCGCTGGGAAAAGGATTTTCCGATGGCCCATTTCCGGCGATTTGAAAATCCGGTGGCGGTAGTTGAGAATTGCGTTGGCGGAATAGACAAGACTTACATACAAGTACTAGTCTTGGAAAATGGCATAGCCACTGAGAATCATTTGGTAGCAGGCAATTTAAGAATCCTATCTCAAATGTTACACTATTTGTCTTTTATTTTAATCTTTCCTTCACTTTATAACCAAACGTTTTATATTCCCTTTGTCAAATTTATTTGAAATGTCAAATAACATTTCATACACTCTTCAAGCCTTTTTAAATTATAATTTATTTATTAGAAAATTAGATAGATAAATCTTATCTTAAGTGCATGTCTCTGACTTTTAAAGCAATAGTTTCACATAAACATAGAACAACCAATGATTAACTTTAAAAAGGAGAGGACAGTAAATACTGAAATAGTAAGAGAAAACGGGGGAGTGAATTACAAGGTATGAAATAAAACTTTCATCAACAAAGTTAAAGTGTAGGTAGATAATCAATTGAGTTATTGAGATTCCTATATTGAAATAGTAAATGAAGTGAACTTGTTACAAAAAAAAAATTGCCGTGACTAATTATTGCTCCCATATGCACACGCAAGTGCACGTGGTCGCAGAAGCAATAAATGACTCTTTTAGAACCGAGTTGTCGAACCCAAATGACTTACGATCAATTTATATTAATTATACTAATCCCACAATTTAAAAAAAGTGTCTTCAAGAACTTGTGTTTTCTATGTTACTACTGAGAATAATTCAATTATAAAAATAACTAATAACAACAACTTCAATTTTGGTAATTTAAACAATTGAGGGACAATTCCAGGGTTACAACATGCTTAAGGTTTCATGCAATGGCGAATCTAAAGGTAAAAAATAGGGCACCAGAATTCGTGGTCTTTTCATAAAATTAGATATTTTATGTATATATTTTCTAAAATTTGTATATTGTTATATTGTAGCACTCGTACTATAAGAAGTCTATCTGGTCAACGTGGTTAAATGTTGAGCTTTTGACCTTGAGCATGAAGAATCAATTCTCAGTTAATACATTTTTCTTGGTGAATTCATGTTCGGATCAATTCTCATTTAATACATATTTCTGGGTGCACCCATGTTTGAAAAATCCTAGATTCACCTCTGGTTTCTTGTATCAACGGTTATCAAATTACTGATTTACAGGATTGAATTTACGACCAAAATCTCTCGACCTCTAATCACATACTCCAATTGAGTGTCTAACTACATCGTTGAGCGGGGATAGACATGCCCAATTGGCGAGCATTTATATTTCATCCTATTTTGTAACCAAGTTCGGTGTTCACTCGGGTATCAATCTTAAACACGAATCTAAACAGGTGATATGCAAGAAAGATCGAGCTTTTTTTATTGTTTGGTGTATCTACCTCTCCGTCTCTCGAGTTCAATAATAGACAATATATTTGTCTCAATGGTGGTCAATCATGAAATACTAAAATAAGAATACAAAAGTAATTTAAGCGATAACCAAAATTAATTCATAATAATCAATGTTCAACAATTACCCGTAATTACATCCCCAAAACAAAAGAGTTTAGCCACTAATAATATTCAAAAACTTAAAGACAATTATTTTCATGAAATTCACAATTAAAGAAAGAGTAGAAAATTGAAACCTAAGATGAATTGTTAATATTTTGCTCTTGCACACGAAAAAGAAGAAGCATCCCTAGAAATATCCCTAGGATCCTATTTATAAAGTTTAGGAAATTAATTCCCACTTCTAATCTAATTTGGAATTCTCCTTCAACTAAACTTCACCGGGAATGTCGAAATTGGGCTAGGGCAGCACACCAGTATTGCGCCAAGAGATACCTTCAGTAGTTCACAGCCTGGTGGTGCAACGCGCTACCAGTGCGCTTGACAAGTGCTTTAGCAGTTGGGGCCTTGCCATTGCACTTGTTCTCTTCGCCCCTATCGCCTCCTAATTAGCTTGTATTCTTTTAGAATCACTACATATGCTAATTATGTAGGTTAGTGTGCATTCATCGCAATACTAAATGAAAACATATCAGTTAGAATTGGAAATACTCTCTAAACATAAGGTAAATATGAACAAATTATAGTAATTGACATATAAATATGCCCAAGATCACCACCCCACACTTAAAATTTTGTTCGTCCTGGAACAATCGCTAAACTATCAACTCATTATTACTACATTTGGACTTATCTACCCACATTAAAATCAAACAAACACATTCAATCATGCTTTTGTATTCATACTTTATGCGACAATCAACAATTTAGTTCACCATGTTAGTTTACCAATCAACACCACATAGCCTCAATGAATGACTCTTCACGAATTTTCCAGACCAATATAATCATATAAGAACACCCTGAAAATATAATTCACCCAAATGTGCGTCATGAATGCCCTCACAATTTTTAGTACATCCTTTCACTCATCATATTTGTACATTGTATTTCTAAACAACGCCTATTTTTCAAAGTTTAACTCTCACAAATGATGTTCTTATATGTTCTAACATAACATAGGCTTGCCCTTAGTGTACTTTAACTTTCACAAAGCATTTATCATGAAATCAAGAGGACTTAATTTGATTGTAATGTAGGTTTAAGGCAAGGAAGGATACATTTAGAATATAATTAATGACTATACCTCATCAATGCACTTGTGTTATTTTTCGGACATCTTCAACCACTTCTCTTTTCGTCGGTACACACCTCGTAAATATCCTTCAATTCATTTTTCAACCTTTGCCCTTTTGTTTATTTAAGCACTTGTTTCTTACTTAAACATATTTTTTTATGTATACATGTGCTTTTGCAATTTATAATCATGGGCCATTTTCACCTCTCTTTTTTAATTTCACTACAAAAAAAAATTCACCTACTTCACTTCTACCATTATATTGCCATTTTACTTCTTGACATAGTTTATTAAGGATCAACTTTTGGATCAAACAAAGTCATGGCATCAATAAAAAAAATTCAACTCAATATGTGGTTTATAAAAAAAAAAGGCTAAAAGGCTCAATGGGGCTTTACTAAGGATAATTCAGTTGAAAGCACACAAGAGAGTTAAAATTGGCTATTCAAAGAAATGTCTCAATCCTATTCCATAATCTATACAAATTACTTCTTAAGCACATATGGGGAAAGTTCCACATGTCATTCAATGCAAGAACTAAGAAAATACTCACCACACATGGCATCATGACATACACATAAGGATATAATCAACCTCGCATGATCCTACAAATCACATTGCGATATTTTCCACACAATTAAGCCCATTTTTATCAATTTAGAGTCAAAATGAAGAACCTAATGTGTGTCTTAAAGTTACAAATTTCATTATAGTTGCATATACAAGTGTGAACTACCCATGACGCCTGCCAAGATTTCAGAGTAACAAAAGTTTGGTTTCACATTCTACCACTCCTAGTGACTAATTTTCCCTTAAGGCAGTCGTCATCCATCCATCATTGGAAACTATCACTTCTATGATAACTCTATGACTCGACACAATTAAACAAAATAAACTAGTCATAGTCAGTCAGAAGGGACCATTCTCAGAAAAAGAACTGGAAAACAAAAACCGAGGAATCCACCTAAAAAAATAAAAGACTCGATAAACTAGTAAAATATATACATGGAAGTTCATCTTTCACCCTAAACTTAATCAAATCACTATCTCCGATGTACAAATTAAAACAAAGTAAAGAGTGAAAGAGAAACTACCTTAGGTCTCTAGGCTTCATCATCATCACCATCACGACCACCGGCCACATCAGAGGCCCTATTAATTGCCATAAGTGAAGTATCATCCTCATCAAGCTCATCATCTACCTTGGCCTCATCATTATGCAATGGCTCTTGAAAAGTCAGACCCATTCTACACATGTACATCGGACTATCCCTCAATAAATAGCGCTCGACCAACTCCTCCATCTCAACATTAGTAAGAGGGAAACCACTAATAAGAAGATGCAACTCCACCATATGAAACATACGGCCCATCCAGCTATCATGCCTTTCCTGCCAGTCCACAGAAGATAAAATAGACCCATGTGACATGTCTTCAACATTTGTTTTCGTCATATCTACAATATTGCAAGCCAAACAAGCGGCCCTATGTGGGAAATAGTCATGGACCTCCTCATCAACACCCTCTTACCTAAGGAATCGTGTCACCAAGCTCCCATAACAAAACCTCTACCTATTATTATTTTGGAATTTCATTATATTTTATCTCAGCACTAACCCAAATTAACAGGCATACCTCTCATCAACATGTAAACTAACACAACCTAATCCATAGTGACCTTAGACGTGCGTTTGCATGACAATAAGTCACTACTTACAATTTTCAACCACACCCTAGCTTCTAGATTCAAATGAGCATAATAAAGGGTTTCGTGTCTACCCATATCTTTACTCCTATCCCACCTGGCAGTGAAGGTCACCCGATAAAAAATGTGATGGATATGTTTATACGGGGGTCATTTTTCAGCCTATTGTACTCAGTAGATTCCCAATGGGGGGTTCCCAAAAATATATTAAGCGCTTTAGTAGAGAACCAAATAGTCTCACCCCTCACCTCAATAATATTGCTATATCTGAAAAGACCCAAAAAGTTCCTAAAAATGTGCTTCGGAAGTTACCGGAAGCTTGTTTTAGCTATGTCTAAAAATTCATTTCGTTTTTCGAAAATCCAACTTCATATTCTCGTTTAGGGGGTCAAATTGAGTGGGAAATGGGTCTAACCCAAATTTTAGAGCAACCGTATCAAAATCCGAAATTTCCAAGTGAAGTCTTTTTCGAGGGTCTAATTTGGAGGGTCATATCTCCTACCACACAAATAATTGGGTGGTCCATAACATATCCATGGAAATACCTTTGATTTAGCTACCCAACGCACTTCGTTTCACCTCATTTGGAGTTCGGACGAAGAAGTTATGCCCATTTTCGTAAAATTGATCTGTGCAGGAAATGCAATTTCCAGTGACCGAAATTACTGTTCACCCACCTCATTTTTTTTCTAAGTGTTGGACCCATTTTTTCCAAAGGGCATATGTTATTTCCTATATAACATTAATTCAATTCCCATCTCTAAAACATTTCCCAAAACACCTCTCCCATACTTAGACACATTTTCTCTCAAGTTCTCTCAAGAACCCTAATCCAAAACCTTCCTCAAGATTGAAGAGACTCTTGCTCCAAGTTCCAAGCTTCCATTGAAGACACTCTCAAGACATTCATAAAAACTCAAGGTATGTGGTGTTGAACCCATGGGTCCTTCCACCCATAGTACCTAGACTCTATTCTACTCACTAATTCATGGTTTAAGTTGAGATTCATAAATTAGTCTTGTTCTTTGTAATAATTTCCTGCACATTGAATTTTAAACATGAAAAGTGATTGTTTTGAGCATGTTGTGACCCTAGAACTTGAATCTAAATTTGGAATTGATGTGGAGATTTTTCATGTGGTCTTGTGGGTGTTAAAAGGCGTTGTTGTAGGTTGTTCACTGGTTTGGCTGCATAATTACTACCCTATCTTTCATGCTCTTTGATCCCATTACATGCCTTCAAGGTGTTTGACAAAATGTCCAATTGTAGAGAATTGATGAATTGATGCTTTAGGGCTTGAGTTATGAGATGTGTGGCATTCCAGAGATGTGTTGATGACAAACTAAGCTTGTGTATATGTTCATTCCATACATGAGATTGCATTATAGCCTAATGTGAATTTCCTATATAAAGTATTGCATGACCATGCCCGGTCCGGGGGAAAAGAACCGGATAACCATGTGAGAGGTTTATATCTCACCACTTAGGATGCTTGGGGTGTGACCAACATCAACTATGTGAGAGGTTTATATCTCACCACCTAGGATGCTTGGGATGTGACCAACATCAATCATGTGAGAGGTTTATATCTCACCACCTAGGATGCTTGGGGTGTGACCAACATCAACCATGTGAGAGGTTTATATCTCACCACCTAGGATGCTTGGGGTGTGACCAACATCAACCATGTGAGAGGTTTATATCTCACCACCTAGGATGCTTGGGGTGTGACCAACATCAACCATGTGAGAGGTTTATATCTCACCACCTAGGATGCTTGGAATGTGACTAACATCAACCATGTGAGAGGTTTATATCTCACCACCTAGGATGCTTGGGGTGTGACCAACATCAACCATGTGAGAGGTTTATATCTCACCACCTAGGATGCTTGGGGTGTGACCAACATCAACCATATGAGAGGTTTATATCTCACCACCTAGGATGCTTGGGGTGTGACCAACATCAACCATGTGAGGGGTTTATACCTTGCCACCAGGGTGTCCGGGTGTGAACGGCATCCCCCATCTTAAGTTGGGGTTATAGATTGGTTGGATTATGCACACACATATGATATCTACTATTAGTATAGATTTACTTAAACATGTTTTGACTTCACTTTGATCATGCATCCTCATATTATTATTCATTATGCCTATGGAACTATTTCTTGCATTTCGATTGTGTCCTTGTCTATTGTTGTATTGCACCCCGCATACTTAGTACATTCCAAAGTACTAACGCATATTTTGCCTACATGATGTCACCATGTAGGGACCGGAGCTACTCTTGATCCTTCTCTATATCCACATGGCTAGTACGGTGCTTATCCGAGTTTGTTGGTGAGTCCTCAATGATTCGAAGGCTATGTTATGTTTCCTACTCCTATGTTTTGAGACTTTAGCTTGCAATTGTATTTTGACTATGAGGGGAGCCGGTAGTATGTCATGGCCCCCGTCCTATCTATGTATGTAGAGGTGTGCGTTGGACAAGTATTTTGTAAATGAGCTTATCTCTTATTCTATGATGTTATTTCAAAATGGTTTGCCCTTAGTCCCTAATTCCCATTATTTAATGTTGAATGTACTTCCGCGACCGATGAAGTATGATGACAAGTTTGAGAGGGTTGTTTGGGGTTCCTTCGGGTTCCTCATTCGCCATGTCACGTCTAGGCCCTAGGCTTGGGTCGTGACAAGCTTGGTATCAGAGCACTAGGTTGTTAAATCCTCAGAGTCCAACACACCGCGTTGAGTAGAGTCCTAATCATGGTTGTGAAGCGCGCCACGACTATGAATGGGAGGCTACAAAACGTTTTAGGAAAGGTTTCCCTTCTTCATGTTCTATGTCGTGCTTAGAGTGTAATAAGGTGATTCCTCCCTAACATTTGTTCTTTGGATTGCTAGATCATCATGCCAAACATGAGGGGAAGACGGGTCCGATCACCTGAAGAGCCACCCACCAATGGTGAGCTCCGTGATGTACTCACCATGCTTGCACAAGTGGTATCTAACCAAGTGCAACAAGGAGCCCAAGCTTCTCGAGCTACCATCCCGGGGGAAAGGGTGAGAGATTTCATGAGGATGAACCCTCCGGTCTTCCATGGTTCAAAGGTGGATGAGGACCCGCAAGAGTTCATCGATAAGGTATGCAAAATCTTGACCATTATAGATGTTGGTGCTTGTGAGAAGGCGGAGTTGGCGGCCTACCAACTCAAGGGGGTTGCTCAAATTTGGTTTGATCAATGGAAGGGTGAGAAAGGTAATGGCTATGTGGTGTTGTGGGAGGAGTTTAAACTTGCTTTCCTTAATAGGTTCCCATACCAAATAAAGTATTAAAAGTTAGACAAATACAAGGTTATAATTATTTTAGTAAATTTGATTGCAAATCAGGATTTTACCATCTTAAGTTAGAAGAAGAATCTAAAAAATTAATGAGCTTTTACGGTACCTCAAGGATTTTATGAATGGAACGTATTACCTTTTGGATATAAAAATGCACCAGGTAGATACCAACATTTTATGGATAATTATTTTAATCAACTAGAGAACCGCATAATATACATAGATGATATCTTATTATATTCACGAACGAGAAGAAGAACATATACGATTATTAGAAAAATTTATTCATATAATTACACACTCGGGAATAAGCCTAAGCAAAAGAAAATTTGAAATAATGAAAAATCAAATAGAATTTTTAGGAATACAAATAGATAAGAATGGTATAAAAATGCAAAACCATATAGTACAAAAAATAATAAATTCGAAGAAAATATAGACACAAAAAAAGAAATTACAATCATTTTAGGATTAGTAAATCAGTACGAGAATATATACCTAATTTAGCGAGAAAATCTTAAACCATTACATAAAAAATTAAAAAGGATGTAGAATATTATTTTGACAAAAAAGACCAAGTCCAAATACAAAAAATAAAACTATTGTGTAAAAAACTACCAAAATTATACTTTCAGACGAAAAAAAAAAATTCATATACATAGTAGAATCAGATGCCAGTGAAATAAGCTATGGAGGAGTATTAAAATATAAATACGATAAAGAAAAAATAGAACATCATTGTAGATATTACTCCGGAACATTTACAAATCCCGAAATAAAATGGGAAACAATCATGCACGGATTTTGAGATATATGGAAATTACAATTATAGGTATTTTCGAAGCACATTTTCGGGCATTTTTGGGGTCGTTTCTAGCTGAGAAACACTTGTCGACACTCTAGTCAGTACCAATGGTGAGTGAATATCCTGATGTGTTCCCTGAGAAACTTCCAAGATTAGCTCCTGCTAGAGAAATCAAATTTGTTTTTATTTAGATGATGTTTGCGTAATCAATACACAACTTTCGATGCAAGTGTCTACGATAGTGCAATAGTATAATAACCCAACCAAGGGTTGGGGTCGTGTCCCAAGAGAGTGATTTTGAGAATTAATAGAAAATTAGAATTATGTTCTAATTAGTCGTAGCTAAAGACATTATCGATTTAAAACATTGTAAATCAAATGGGGGTGATGCAAGTGTCAATTAACAATGGGAGTTTTGTCACAAGTAAGCAAAAATTAGCAAAGAGTACTAATAAATGAGAGGGGATTCTTGGGATGTGGTTAGGAATACGGGATAAACAAGACTATTGGGTACATACTTTTGATAGAAACCTTATAGAGTAATTATGACTAGGCTAGACTTTAAAGGGGATAAGCTCTCTCTCGAGTAACTTACCCCGTTTCAAATGGGTTCCTCTGGGACACCCACTTGCCGTATGAAGACCAGCCTACGTATTAGCCCACTCACTCTCTCGAGGTGGGTATGTGGGAATGAGACTAGGGTTCACTCTCTCAAGCTGAACCTTATGTCGATCGACTCCCACTGACCATCAATTTAGTAGTCTTAGTTTCATGACTTCTTTCTCGAGCAACCGAAAACACATATATTAACTTGTATTTGCAACTACAAATTCATTAAATTCACCCACAATGACCAAACGAAATCACAATTAAACTATCAGTAAGCAAGACCCAATAACTAATCTTACCCATATTCACAAAATCACACCCCAAGAATTACGGTTTTTAGCAACACTTGCCGAAGAGATAGAAATTTATACCTAAATGAGTTTGCATTCAAATGGGTATGAAGATTTAAGTCTTGATACAAGCTAATAACGAAGAATCCAAAAGACCCAATCCCAAATCCTTGGAGATGAAACCCTTTGAATCTTCAAGTTCTTCAAAACCCTCTCAAACTTAGAGCAAAAATATCAAAAAGTACTATGCAATGCTAAAATTATAATATTGTGCGACTCTTTAAACTACAAGTCTAACTAGTATTTATAGTTTTCGGAAAGTGTATTCTAAAGGATCCATTTGGCGCAGTTAGTCTGGATCATCGATGCACTCGGCGATCCACCCTTTGGTCTACTTCATCGCCTTTCGGCTCATGCCTTGGCATCTTCACGTCTGGATCATTGGGCGATATAGTGCGTTTCGCGGAATTGTTCGGCAACATGCGACTCCTCATTTTCAATGCCGATTTGGTCCTTTCCTTTAGGTCTCAAAGACACTAGAACAAAAGGCAATTTTCAAGCATGTCGGCGACACGCCAAACGGATTAGCGATCCTCGGGTGTTCATTTCCTCGTTCTTTTTCAGCCTTTTTTGTTCCGTTTTGCCAAGTAGTGTCCATGCTTTACCTCAAGCTCAAAACACACCGAAACTCAAGGTTATTCATTAGTTATTGAGACAAAATAAGCATTTGAGAACACTAATTCTATCTAAATATATCCTTAAATGAGTCCAATTTGTGGACTCATCAACACCCCCAACTTAAACTTTTGCTTGTCCTCAAGTAAAACTCAAGTTTAGCCATTCAAAAAGGAATGTCTGAAACAGTGCTACACAAGATTCAATCATGAATGTACACAACAAGACTCAATTTACCAATTTGTCGACTCATCAACACCCCAACTTAAACTTTTGCTTGTTTCAAGTAAAACTCAAGTTTAGCCATTCAAAAAGGAATGTCTGAAACAGTGCTACACAAGATTCAATCATGAATGTACACAACAAGACTCAATTTACTCATGCAAGGATCAAATGTGTACCTAAAGATTCAAGTTGTGACACACTACTACCAAAGATTCTCAAGCTCGGAATACTTGGTTCAAATGCAAGTTCAAGCTCAACAAAAGTATTCGAATACCCTTACACAAAGGATGATTCCATATTCACACACAGGTTTAATCAGTTAAAGTTCCGAATCAGATGCAACACTCACACTAAAAGAAGAACATAATGCATGCTTTCACCCATAGGTTCGCTCGTATTTTCCAGTCAACATTTGCTTGACTCTCTCAAGATTAAAAAGGTCTTTTTAAGGCTTGTAATGGGGCAAAGTGCAAAGGCATGTTCATATAGGCTTAGTGGCTTTCATCCTTGTGAATTGTGGTGTTCACAACACTTCCTTCCCTTTTCCTTCATCATTTTTTTTAGTGTTCATAAGTCATCCTATTATTCACTTTACCATAGTGTATTGGAAACGCTATTTCTTTTGTACTTTATTCCACAACTTTCTTTTTCATTCTTTTCTTTTTCTCTATCTTTTTTTTTTAATATGGAGGGGTTCCATTTTTTTTCAACACCATGGGTTAAAGGGGACTTTCTTTGCACTTCTTGAATTTCCCTTTTCTTTTCACCACACCTCCAATTTAGGCTTTTTCTATTCATTAAACCACAAATCAAGAGGATTATAGGTAATGGATTAAGAAAGGTCTAGTTTTCATCAAGTTTTTTCCAAAGAAAGGTAAGGTTCAAAGGGTGTTCAAGAGGTACACACTCACAAGGTAGGCCACAAAAAGAGGTATATATCAAATTGGCTCACACTCTTCAAATTTGCCTAAGATCATGTCAAGAGAAAGCCTTACTTAGTCGACCGGACTAACGGGGCAAATTCTAGGTGTATTCATGCATGGTTCCATTAAGCTCACCATACTTTTGCTATTGTGCAACGGTCATCACATAAGAATCAATTTGATACATGGAGAATCACAACAAGATGCAAAGAGTTCACACATTGTGCAGGCAACTTCATGTTCGTTCGATTGCAAGCACTATTCAAGTCATCAATATTGATCGAAATTGAAACTTAAATTTGCCAAGGAACAACCACTTTTAATCACAAGAGGTGGCAAAAATTTGCAAAATTTTTTGGAAGGTCAAAATTATTTTTCAATTAAAATAAAAAGGAGCCATAAGCTCAAAACATCTACAAAAATGCCGTATATAACACAATTCTAAATAGAACAGCCCAAATATATATTCAAAACACCAGCATCAATATTCACACAAAGGGCGAGCCTCACCCCACCACAAATGAAAAGTATTTGTCCTCAAATGCAAATAACGAAAGTATCTAAAAGTAAATATACAGTAAAACAGAGAGGGAGGTAAAGAAAGGTCCTGTCTATGCAGTCTCTCCATTTGTCGGGGCTTCAGTGCCCTGTGTAGCAGTTTGTACTTGGGCATCAGTGCCCAGAGTCTCCTCAGAGGGAATAGTAGTACCAAATCCATTAGGGGCTGCTGTGGACGTTTCAACCAGCGATGTCTGGGTCACCTGCTGCACAACCGTGTCCACTAAATTTGGCAAATCTCTAAATATGCGCCCCTCTTGGCTCTCCATTGTCTCCATCTCATGTACTACCATCATCTCCTCGTCGGTCTCTGCCTCCAACTCCTCATCTGCAATGCCATCCTTCTGTACATCTCCGTTGGTAGCTGGAGGAATCCCCGAGGTCTCAGGAGCATCCAAGTCGTCTGCCTCCCTATTAATGAATGTCGCTGAGAGGATGATGAAGCAGTTGGGGCCTACGAAGAAGAGGAAAGAGCGGATGTACCTGAAGGCCCAGAGGCCAGAGCACACAGAGATGCCTTAGCATGTATTGTCTTAACATCGACCTTCAGAGAAATATCTGTTGGAACTGCTCTCTTCCCTGACTACCTCCTCTCTTGTGTAATCGGCCTCAATACACCGAATGTCAATGAAGGATAAAGGGTAACCTCAATATCCCTCGTAGTGTCGGGGTACTCGGCTCACCGACACAACTTAGTGATCATGACCGAGAATGGCGAGAAGTCGGCCGCTAGCCCTCATGGCCATCTTTTGTGAAATCGGTAGCCCCGGATCGATGTCTTTTGCCTAGACATGATGCAACCAAGTCAAAGCTTGTCTTACGATGGCGCAAAATGGAATCGTTACGGGATGGCATTATGGTGCTACTAATGAAGCCAAACGAGAACTTGGCGGCAATGTTCAAGTCCCTCTTTTCAATAGGGGCTCCTGCATCCATCCACCTCGGGGTGATGCCGAAATAATAGGAGGCAACCACCACTTCAGGTCATCTATGGACTGAACAATAGGCAATCCCTCATAAGAAAGTGCAAAGTGCAGCGATCTACCCAATACAGTGTTAATATATTCATTGTTTCACTCAACTTCCTTTCCTCTGACCATGATCGACTTTAGCGGTCTAAAATCGCTTGCCTTTTTCTTGTGTTTGGGCACCAACTCCCTATATAAGATGTGTAAAAAAATTGGACCCGGGAAGGAATGTAAGGGCCTCGGGGTCTTGTGAACTGCTTGAACTCATAGTAGTGGAGGGTGTCCATAACATCGAGATATTTGCCTTTTATTCCCTCCATAGATAGAAGCTTTTCTATATGGTGGTTCGTACCCCCTTCACCTTTTAATCTATTTAGTAGTCCGGCTAGAGGAGCGATAGGTATTGTAGGGGTCCTTTGGAGGTGCCCAGGGGGCGGTGAATACGATTCGGGAGGGGTGATAGCGAAAGGGATTACGGGTGTACGTGGATTAAGGTCTATCTCAGAGCTCATTCTATCGGTTAATCAAGGGTTGATCATCTTCAGGTTCAGACCACTCAACTTGGGTCTCAATAGCTACTCCTTTCTTAGCTATATGCTTCTTCCTTTTGCCTTCGTCTCTGGTGGGAGTTATTCCCTTCCCTCTTTAGAGGATTTGAACCCCTTCGTTTATATTAATGCCATGTCTTTTGCTTTCTTGGGTGGCATGTTGAGATTTGTATGTACCATATACGTAAAATATCGGGATAAATTAGGAGAAAATCATAAATATGCACTGAGAAAATCTAATGCAGACACAGGCTCGCCGATTGGATCGGCGAGTCGCCAAACCTCTTTGGCGAGCTAATTTGGGTCCGCCGAAGGGTTTGGCTTAAAAAGTATAGCAAGTCCCACAAAGGGCGATCAATAGTGCTTTCTGTGAGTCACCGAGTGCTTTCGGTGACCAATGGCTTCTCGCCGAAAGTTACAAACTCAAACATCCAATTTGACACAAAATTAAGGGCGAGATAGAGACATTAGGTGAACCACCGAGCAATTCGGCGAGCTCGACCTAGCTTGCCAAATGGCCCAACGTTCGCATTTTCAATCCACCTTCCTGAATTCAACCCCTCAACTCCCGATAACTAAATCAAAGCATGCACTAATGAAATTCAAACAAGACCCGTACTACCCATCAGCTCAGGATACTTAGAGTTTTTCTCGGTTTTGCTAAATTTGGCCATTTGATGATATTTACTCTTAAGAATGGTGTCACCCACCCTATCATTGAGCAATTTTTGTCATTTAGCACAAATACAAGCTAACGAGACTTCACCCAATAAATCTAAACAACATTGAAGCACAACCCAATACAATTTTATTCATTTAAAAGCACTAACATTATATGCATTTGTCGATCAAAACTATACGGGCAAGATTTTCAAATTAATATAGGCATTTAAACATTCTAATCCTATCGAGAGAGTAAAGACACAAAAATACATTACAATCATTGCAAATGAGTATAAAACTTTTGAAATGAATGTCGGGGTTTTAGGAACTAACCTTTAATGCCGATTGAAATATGATTGAAATGCTAAGCGACAAAGAAATCCCAGTCCGAGCACCAATCAACAACTAAAATACTAATTGAAAGCAAAATTATTGAAAATACTACCTTGGTGTGAGTTTGTGAGGTTCAAAATCGAGGGAAAGTGAAGATTTTGAAATTTTTGAAGTCTTTGGCCGTATATAACCATCCGAGTTCATGCCCATTCGGCGACGTTAATATTGCTCACCGATCTATTCGACGATAAAACGAATGGTCGCATACCTCGCCGAGTTTTACGGGGCTTCCGGTTTATATGGAGGTCCAAATGGCGGACAATAGTGAGATCGCCGGCCCGGTTCCGCAATGGGCCAACCACATCCTTAGTTCGCAAACCTTCACTTTTCAACACATTCCTTATTTTATCCTACAAAAAATCAATACACCATTATATATAAAAGCAAACTAAATAATTTAAAACCTTGGGTTGCCTCCCAAGAAGCACCTTAATTAACATCGTGGCACGATGCGAGTCTTTACTCACTGCATTATTGGGGTTGAGCTGGTGACCCTAGACAACCCCAACTGGTTAAGTTGGTTGAGATGAGGCATTAAATGACTCATGAGCATTTCTATCAGCTTGATGGATCTAGAGGGAGAGCCAATTATTTGATTGACAGCTCAACACTCTCATTCATCTCTTCCATCACTCTATCCTATTCAAAGATCTTTTGGAGGATTGAAACGACCCCAAAAATGCCCGAAAATGTACTTCGAAACACCTAAAATTGTAATTTCCATATATCTCAAAATTCGTGCATCATTTCAGAAATTCGACTTCATATTCTTATTCAGGGGGTCAAATTGAGTGGGAAATGGGTCTAACCCGAATTTTAGAGCAACCGTATCAAAATTCGAAAATTGCAAAATGCGATTTTGAGGGTCAACTTTAAAGGGGCATATCTCTTAGCACACAAGGAACTGGAAGGAGCTCAAACTATCAAAATTAAAGCTCTGTGAGTTAGCTTTCCAACGCAATTTGTTTCACCTCATTTGGAGTTCGGACGAAGAAGTTATGCCCATTTTCGTAAAATTTGTCTGGCAGAAAATGCAATTTTCAGTGGCGAAAACTCTTGTTCACCGCCTCATTTTTTTCTAAGTGTTGGGACGTTTTTATAAAAGGGGACATATCCATACTTAGTCATTTAACTTCAAAACACTCAAAAGCACTCTCTCTAAACCCTCTTAAAAAATTCCACTAAGATCATCCACCAAATTCAAGAATCCCAAGCTTTAATTAGGATTCAAGATTCAATCTCAAGCAATTCTCCATTCCAATCTTCATCAAGAATTCTCCAAAGTTGAGGTATGTGGGTTTGATTGTGGAAAACTTCCTTTCCACAAGTCCAACCATTTATCCTCTATTACTACTTCAAGTTTATGGGTCCTTATGTTTATTTATGAACTCTTGGGTATGGAATCACTACTACACACCCTATTAAGGTCTATCTTGCATATTATCATGAAATGGTATTATTATGTGATGTTTATGATTTTCATGCCTCCATGATCAAATTATGAAGGTTGTTATATATGTATATATATATATGTACGTTGTTGGTGGGCTGTTTTATATAGATTTTGAAATTGGTGGGACTTAGCACTCTTGAAACACATGATTTTATTTACATGAACAAGTAGCCCACCATATGTTTGATAAAATGTCATTTATAGGATTCTTATGAAATGGAAGGTTCAATGTACGTCCTATGAGTCGGATGATTATATAAATATTGAAATGATGATGAAATGGATACATGTATATGATTTTCTCTATATAGTGTGTGAGTCGACCAAGCCTAGCTCGGGGTTGTAGGCCCGGATAACCGTATCGAGGGGTTGGTACCTTGGTTGCCTAGTACGGGGTAGTAGGCCCGTATAACCATATCGAGGGGTTGGTACCTTGGTTGCCTAGTACGGGGGTAGTAGTCCCGTATAACCATATCGAGGGGTTTGTACCTTGGTCCCTAGCTCGGGGGGTGGTAGGCCCGGGTAACCACTTTGAGGGGTTTGTACCTCTTTCGCCTCTCCAAGGGGGTGGTAGGCCTTGAAAATACTATATTGATGGTCACTCACTACACATATACTATGCCCTACTAAATATGATTTTTATATAAGCATCATTATACATATCATCTCATTAATATGCTATTTATCGGGTACGATTATGCATTTTGCCTATGATGTCCATCCATTGTTGCATTGCATTGCATCCCATATACTTAGTACATTCAAATGTACTAATGCATACTCTATGCCTACATGATGTCACCATGTAGGGACCGGCACCAAATCGACCATCCTCCTCCGCGTGGCTAATTCGATTTTCTAGCGAGCTTATTTGTGAGTCCTCCATCCCGGGGACGTTGCTTATGATCTCATGCTATGTATAAGACTTTTCCTTTTTAATTATATTTTGACTATGAGGGTGAGCCTGGTAGTTTGTCTCGGCCCCCGCTAAGTATCCATGTTTAGAGGTGGTGTTGGACAAGTTGTGTATTATGTTTGAGCTTGACTCATCTATGGTATTTATGTATTATTCTCTTTTTCTCTTGCTCCCTTAGTCCCAATTTCCCTTGATTATGCTTATAAACATGGTCATTTTAATTGCTTCCGCGACCAAGGATGTGTAATGATATGCTATGAGGCTTGTTTGGGGTTCCCTCGGGTTCCCATTCGCCGGTCACGTCTAAGCCCTAGGCTTGGGTCGTGACAAGGATGATCGTAGTGTGTTCTCAACACGATTGTTCTCCTTGTCTCTAGACATTCTCCGCTCATGAGGGGGTATGTACCTCCCCGATTCTTGCTTTGGTTTGCTACTTCTGATATTTTGGTGGTTAAGTCGTTCAGCTGAGTTACCAGTGCAGCTAACTTGAAGTCACCCTCGACTTCTTGGTTTGCTTCAGCTAACTTGCCACCACTACCCTCAGCAATGCTCAGGGTTTCTGCATACAACAACTCAGAGAAAAACAAAACTAAAAATAAAATTAGTGAAACTACAAATATCAAGAACATAAATTCTACTTAACTAAGAATTCTCAAATAACACCACTCCCCGGCAGCAGTGCCATTTTGATGTTTGCGTAATCAAGACACAACTTCCGATGTAAGTGTCTACGATCGTGCAATAGTATAGTAACCCAACCAAGGGTTGGGGTCTTGGCCCAAGGAAGTGGTTTTGCTAATTAACGAGAAGATTAGAATTAAGTTCTAATTAGTCGTAGCTAATAAAAAATTAGTCGTAGCTAAAGATATTATCAATTAAAAATATTGTAAATCAAAGGGGTGACGCAAGCGTCAATTAACAAAGGGAGTTTTGTCACAAGTAAGCAAAAATAACGAAAAATAGCAAATAGTACTAATAAATGAGAGGGGATTCTTGTGATGTGATTAAGAATATGGGATAAACAAGATTATCGGGTACATGCTTTTGATAGAAAACTTATAGAGTAATTATGACTAGGCAAGACTTTAAGGGGGATAAGCTCTCTCTCGAGCAACTTACCCCGTTTCAAATAGGTTCCTCTCGAACACCTACTTGCCGCATGAAGACCAGCCTATGCCTTAGCCCACTCACTCTCTCGAGTTGAGTATTGGAATGAGACTAGGGTTCACTCTCTCGAGCTGAACCTCATGTCGACCCACTCCAACCGACCATCAATTTAGTAGTCTTAGTTTCATGACTTCTCTCTTGAGCAAGCCGAAAACACATATGAACTTGTATTTGCAACTACAAATTCATTAAATTCACCCACAACTACTAAACGAAATCACAATTAAACTATCAACAAGCAAGACCCAACAACTAATCTAACCCATATTCACAAAATCACACCCCAAGAATTGGGGTTCTTAGCCACACATGTAGAAGAGATAGAAATTTATACCTAAATGAGTTTGCATTCAAATGGGAATGAAGATTTAAGTCTTAATACAAGCTAAGAAAGAAGAATCCAAAAGATCCAATCCCAAATCCTTGGAGATGAAACCCTTCGAATCTTCAAGTTCTTCAAAACCCTCTCAAACTTAGAGAAAAAATATCCAAAAATACTATTAAATGCTAAAATTATAATATTATTCGACTCTTTAAACTACAACTCTAACTAGTATTTATACTTTTCAAAAACCGTGCTGTGAAGGATCCATTCGACGTAGTTAGTCGGGATCGCCGATGAAGGCTGGGTGATCCGCCCTTTGGTCGGCTTCATCCCCTTTCGGCTCATGCCTTCAGCGTCTTCGCATCCTGGATCATTGAGCGGTATAGTATTGCATTGTGGAATTGTTCGGCAACAGGTCGAGTGCTACTTGTCAACACCGATTTGATCCTTCTTTCAGGGATCAACACACTAGAACAAAAAGAGATCTTCAGGCCTATCGGTGACTCGCCCGAACGAATTTGGCGATCCTCGGGTCTTCATTTCTTTGTTCTTTATCGGCCCTTTTGTTCCTTTTGCCAAGTAGTGTTCATGCATTGCCTCAAACTCAAAATTCCTCAAACTCAAGGTTATTCATCAGTTATTAAGACAAAATAAGCATTTGAGGACACTAATTTTATCAAAATATAGCCCTAAATGAGTCCAATTTGTGGACTCATCAGTAGATCCCGATAAGTAGTCCATATCAATTCCACCTTATAGAATTGAGCATGCCAATTGAAGGAGCTAAAAGAGTAGTTGAAAGTCTTACTTGATAAAGGCTTTATCGACCAGTATATATCACCTTGGGTTGCATCAATGTTCATTGTATGTAAGAAATATGGTTCATTGATAATGCGTATAGATTTAAGACATCGAATAAAATGACAATAAATAATAAGTATCCTCTCCCTTGAATAAATAATTTATTTGATAAGTTACAAGTTGATAGATGCTTTTAAAAGATTGATTTAAGGTATGGTTATCACCAGTTTAGGATTCTTGAGGTAGACATTTTCAAGACAGCTTTCCAGACCAGATATGGAAATTTCAAGTTCCTATGTCATTTGTGCTGACGAATTCCCTAGAAATCTTCATGGATATGATGAATAGAATTTTCAAGCCCTTCCTTGATATGTACGTGATTGTATTTATAGATTACATCCTAGGGTATTTACGTGATAAAGCATAGTACACAAATCATTTGAGGTCAGTGCTACAAACACTTAGAGACACCAATTATATGATATGTTTACTAAGTGCAAATTTTGGATGAAATTAGTAGCCTTTCTAGGCCATGTGGTAAATTGAGAAGGTACAAGGGTGAACTTTCATAAGATAGAAGCCGCGAAGAATTTGACCCGACCCGCCACTCCTATAGAGATACATAGTTTCTTGGGTCTAGCCGGCTAATATTGGAGATTTATAGAGGGATTCTCTTTTATTTTAGTTCCATGAAACATATTTATGTAGAAAGAAAATGATTTCCAATGGTCGGACAATTGTGAAATAAGGTTCTAGAAGTTAAAAATAGACTAAATCACCAATATTACACTTACTAGATGGCACAAAAGGATATGTTGTGCATTGTGATACTTCAGTGCACGCGGCTGGCCGTGATACGATGCGGCAGATGGGAAAGATATAACATTTGCTTCTCGACAATTGAAGAAGCATGAACATAATTATCCCACTCATGATTTAAAACTTAAAACTATGGTATTTGTTCTTAAAATATGGTGCCACTATCGGTATGGAGTGCATGTTGATATCTTTACTGAGATCACAAGAGCTTTCAATACTTATTTAAGTAGAAAGAGTTGAACTTGAAGTAGAGGAGGTGTCTAGAGTTGTTGAAAGACTATGAAGTTGATATCCTCTACCACCCAGTAAAGGTAACAACGTAGCAGATGCTCTTAGTCAATCATTTATGGGTAGGATGGAACATATGTCACCTACTCAACGTGCATTGGGCAATATACGCATAAATTAGCCATCCTTGAGTGTGACTTGTGGATTCGAGGGATGGTGTCATTGTGTTATTGAATACATCTAAGTCTTCACCAATGACATTGGTAAAATGAGAGACAATATGATGATCCCTTAATGCTCAATTACAAAGAAGGAATACAACAACATCGAGTTACAACATTTGAGCTATCAGGTGATAGCACTTTGAGGTGTCGGTGTAGATTGTGCGTTCCTAATATAGATCGGTTGAGACAATAGATTATGGCTGAGGCATATTACTCTCGTAATTCAATTCATCCTGGCTTTATGAAGATGTAACATGAGTTTAAAGAGGTCTATTTGTGGAATGATATAAAGAGAGATATTGCAGAGTATGTAGCAAAATGCTCCAATTGCTAACAAGTGAAAGCAAAACATTAGTTGTCTGATATCCTAGCTTAGACCATAAGTATTCCAGTATAGAAATGGGAAGATATTAATATAAACTTCATCATAGGCTTGTCGTCTTCGTTCCGTAAAATTGACTCCATATGGGTGATAGTTGATCGGCTAATGAAATCAACCCATTTCTTAACCTTTAAGTCCACCCGCATGGATGAAGATTATGCGAAGTTGTATATAAGAGAAAATGTTCGCTTACATGGACCCAATGCCCCTTATTTCAAATAGAGGTGCTCAATATACAAATCATTTTTGGAGATCATTGCAATGAATCTTAGGCACACATGTGAATTTTAACACTACATGTTAACCACAAATAGATGTCCAAGCCGAGCTTACTATTCAAACACTTGAAAACATGTTAAGAGCTTGTGTGCTAGATTTTAAAGGTAATTGGAATGATCATTTCCCACTAATAGAGTTTGCATTATATAAAAATTATCATTCAAGTACTAGAGAGAATTCATTTAAAGATCTATATGGGAAATAATGTAGATTGCCTATTGGTTGATTTGAAGTAGGTGAGATGTAGATACTAGGACAAAATCTAGCCATCGAAGATGTTGAGAAGGTCAAGTTGATACAAGAGCAGTTTGATCTACTCAAAGTCGATAGAAGTCATATATACATATGTATGACTTAGGGATTTAGCATTTCAAATTGATGATTTGGTATTTTTGAAGGTGTCTCCTATGAAAGGAGTTATGCAATTTAGAAAGAAAGGTTAGTTGATTCCTAGGTATATAGGGCCTTATAGAATTATGTTTAGAATTGGCCAAGTAGCCTATGATGTAGAATAAACCCAAAGTTAGGCTGCGGTGCACCCGATCTTCCATGTGCCTACTCTACTCAAGTTTTTAAGAGGACCTTTAGATGTCATTCATATAGAAGATATTAGCCTTACTCAAGACTTACGATTTGAGGAAATCTCGGGCTATATTGGAATGACAAGACCCAATGTTAAGGACTAGAGATATAGCTTTAGTTAAAACACTTTGGAGGAACTAGAACGTTGAAGAGGCTACTTGAGAGGTGGAAGAAAATAAGAAAGCAAACTATCTGTATATATTCCAAGAACAACCGAGAAGGTTCTTAAACTATGCATCTCTTTGATATGATCATTAGCCTCTATTGTATATATTTCATTGTTAGCTGATTCTCACATTATATGTTTAGGTACATGGTATATGCTTATGATTTCGAGTCTTACATGGATGCAACTTCCAAACGTAGGTATAAGGTAAGATTCAATATTTGCCATACTTTTTGTGCGATATAAGCCCTAATGGAGCCTTGTTTTGATCGTTTAAGTGTTGTAATTATTGTGATGCTCTATGAAGTGTATGTGTATATATTCTTATTAATTGATAGTTCCCGATAGACCTATCTACAAAGGAAACTCTACCATTGTTTTTGGAAATTTGGAGAATGAAGCAAATTTTAAAGGCCTTAATTGATAAAATGAGGTGGAAGTTACTCTGGTGATTTTATGATGTCTTGGACAACTATAGAATGCAAAAAAAGGTACAAGCAACATTCGAGTATAAATAATCCTAAGTGGGGGAGAATACAACATCTCGGAATCTGAATTTAGTTTACTTCTAAGAGAATATGTAAACCATAAGCAATAAAGGGTTACGTGGAACTTTATATACCAAATTAAGGATTTTTGAGTGTGCCGTAATTCTATGGTATTTAGGAGTTTTCCTTCAGGAGTTAGGAATAATATTCTAAAAGGGCAACGAAGCGTTTGCTTGCTACCGAGTTAAATGGAGCATTTGGTGTATTTGTATAATAATTATATATTTTAAATAGAGTGAGCATATCACAAGGAAGATTGATCCTATATATACTATGAACTAAGTAAATGACTGAAAAAAAGGTAAAAGCGACCATTTCTTTTACATTAGTCATTAGTTGACATGTGGGTTAGTGGGGTCACCCTTCAATTCTTTCTATAAAATGCTTAGGTGAAGCATTATACTTGGAATTTATAGATGCAAGAAGTGCCCTCTACCTTTGCACTTCATCAATTACGGTGAGGTGGTGATTTCACCGACAAACAATTATTCTCATAAACAAGAAGGCGTATAGGGACCTAAATCTTATACAAATGGTAGTCTTCATTAAAGAATTTATGAAATTCATCAAAAACTGAAGTTAGGTTAATTTCAAGTAGGTAAATTCTCTAACACACACTTGAATATAATTATGGATTACTTATTTGGGATGTATTGTAAAATGAAAATCTTTAATTGGAATTGTTGCACTAGCTTTCAAAATGAATTTTGTGATGATTTATGGTTCTTTGAAACAGAAGAAGAAGATAAATAGTGATTTTTTATTATAAAAAGTGGTATTTTTGGTGTTTCTACTTATGAGGAAAATTAAGATTGAATCTTGTAAGTTGGAAAATTAAATAAGGAATTCATTTCAAATGATAATTAAAATTGGATTAAGCGGAAAGTATTGGAATTAATTATTAAGGAACTCACACATTATTGATGAACATGTGTATATTATTTTACAGTTAACTATGTCGAATGGATTGATCATCATGGAGTGGCGGAAACTAGTGGTTGGTTATGTGAAAGACTACACCCCTGTACGTTGAGTTGTTTGGAATTGGTGGTGTCATCATTATCAACCAAATCATTCAAGGTATGTGAAGCTAAAACTCCCCTCACCTTTAAGGTACCGCCTATGTAGTGTTTCTTATATATTGGTCAAGTTAGTTCAGTTGAATCACAAAAGTAAAACCTACATATTTGCCAACTACTTGATTAATTTGTTTAAGTCTAAAGGTATTCACGTCACCCTCTTCGCATTGTGTTTATTAATATTTTGGGTTATCATAAGTGTCTTTACTTGGATTTCTTTTGATTCATAATTGTATATATGTCATTAATAATAAGAAAGAATGAACCACTAGAATATGTGTGGCTTAATATTGATGTTTTTGGGGAAAGTAAGGGGAGCATGTTTGTAGGTAAATTTCAACCTAAAGGAATTGCCAAGTTCTAATGGTGTTCTTTGAGTTGATTTTTGTGCATGTCTTGAATTTCCCTTTTTCAGAGCAGTGATTTGTGTCCCATTTTGGGACACAAGCTTAGTAAGAAAGTTAGGACCTATTGATGGAGTCAAATTTGGGATTCCCAACACCAGTCCACATTCCTATTTTTATTTAATTTTAGTTCTACTACAATTGTTATTTTTGTGTCAAAACATCCATTTTGACATTCGATCTTGTTTCGATAGCATGGAAGCAATAGGAGCCGTTTGGAAAGAGAAAAGCTTTGGATTCATGATTTTGGAGCATGTGGAGTCTTCATTGAGGTGGGATTTGGAATCCTAGTTTGTAGATTGATCTTATTAATCTAAATTCATGTTGAATTGCTAGGATTGGGGTTGTGATGTAATTGATCATGCTTATTTATTAGAAATCATGCCTTAGGTATTTTCTGGTATATTTTGGGTGTTCTAGTAAGCCTATTCTTGTTATGTGTGCATGCCTTACCTTATCGTCATAACTTTGTAGATCATTTCATAGTTGATTGTGATCATTAGTATCTTGTTATTGGCCTTAGCCTAGGGTTAGACTAGTGATTGCTTTAGACCTATATTTTGGAGCTGTTAGGCCTTTGGATTGTTCCAATGTCACTTTGGATGACCTAGCTCCATGTAGACTAATATAGCAGACTTAAGTCCGATAATGTGATTCTTGTCTAGGTGAAAACTCAACCTTTATGATCCTTCTCATCCATAATTTACCCTTGGGAGTTACCCAGATATGTTTGTGGGTTATTTTCGGCTTTATCTAGGCTGTTTGGGGTCGAGTTTTAGATTTGGAGCTGGAGCGGATCTTTGGCGATGCTAGAATTGCTTTTGTTCTACGGTATGGACCGGTTGGGAGTAACCGAGAGGGAATTTAGTGTTTTGAAGTTATCTTTCCACGGTTCGAGATTCGTGTGATTTCTTTTTATCTTGGGTTCAAGGCTCATGTGTACTCACTTTTAGCCGAGTTCGAGGCATTGCCACACCTTCTATTAGATGGGTTAGAGTCCTTAGCACACCTTTTATTAGTGAGGTTTGAGGCCTTGGAAAACATCCTTAGTCGGGTTCTATGCCACGACTCATCTTTTAGCCTTGGTTCAAGTCTGTTCATAGCTCTATTAGTCGGGTTGAGTCGACTTGGTGATTTTGGGTTTTTGGGCTGCCTGACTGCACTATGAGTCTGTGGATGGTCGCGGTAGTTATGGAAGTGATCTCAATCTTATCTAATAGTTCCTTAGGTCTTTTGTGTATCTATCGGGCTTATGGGGTTCGTTTGGGTTATTTACTTTAAATTGTGCACGAGTGTACCTTTTGTCCTTATGGGGTTTAGTTAGGTTTTAGTTTGCTATTTATTTTACTGTTCATTTTTTCCTTAGCTCATGTGCTTCTTAGTTAGGATTTATTCTTGTTTTCATTGTGGCTTTTTTGTAATTTCCTTTTCACTTGCTGGTTGTTGTTTCTACCCAGTATGTCTGTTGTTAGTCGTTTTGGGCTACAAGTTGGCTTACCTACTAGTTAGTTATGATAGGTGCTATCATGAATCAAGATTCTGCACAAAAGGACCTTCTAAACAAAACTTGGCATTCCAAAGCTAATAGAACAGTCAGGATTGTATTTTTAGGGTGTCTTTCTAAAATTTTAATCAAAACCAACCATTCAAGTTTTAAAAACTCCAAAACATGGAAACTTGCACAAAATCTAAACGAATGACTAGGTGACCAAATCAGTAGTCTTAGCAAGTCATAAATGAGTTTGGGTATTTATATAAAATCTCTAAACGAAAAAAAGAATGCAAAAAGGAGAAAATGACTAGAAAGGTCATTATAAAGATTTGGACTGGCACTAAGTGTGTTTGGCAGTGCCTATTGAGCCATTTTGTCATGACCCAATGTACATCCTAGATGTGACATGGTGAATAGGATCCGAGAAACTCTAAACAATCCACTTGCCATAAGCATGATGTAAAATAAATACAACAAAAGAGATAGGAAACATAAATCTCATATTATAAAATAAATTTGATCATACGTGTGGAATACTACTAAGTCGAAATACACCATTCTAACATCATAAGAGTGATTGGTATGTACAAGTCTGAAATGAAAAAAGATAATAAAAGAAATAAAATATCAATGGTCTTGTCCTACGATGGATCACCAATACAATGTACTAGTAAAGCAATCCAAGATAACCGAGCGGGAGGAGAAGCGTCACAACCTATATTATGAGATAAATATAGTCACAAATATGCATTAGTAGAGTGAATGTACTAAGTATGCGAAAATGAAATAAAATGTAGATCATGATAACATAATGAATTTGACATGATATGCAAGACTAAGTAAAATGTGATAAAAGCCTTTATCAAGAAATCATAAATCATATACGAGGTAAATGCATACTTTAAAGCATTTGAGAAGATTTCATAAAACCTATGAAGAAACATAGTTCATTTGTGGGATACTTCTTGTTAACTAGCAATAAGACCATGTGATCTATAACATGAATTCGATATGACCCTTACATTGAAAAGGAGAATCTACTTGCCAAGGTAGAAGTCTGTCACATTCATTCTTTGCTACCGTGGATCCACTAGCTTAGGTCATTTAAGCCAATTCTAGGGCGCATAGTTAAGGGACAAGGACATTGCTTCTAGAGACATGACCTCTACTAATGGGAGAGCCTCCATCTCAAATGTTCTCTCGGAAAAAAGACATAATTATAATTATAACAAAATACTTGGAAAGGCAAAATTAAGATTACCAATCCAATCCCTTAAGTTTATATTAGCGTATTTCATTCAAATCATGATTTCATAAACTTCTTCACATAATAGACACTTACCTTTCTAAGCATCTAAATCATAATTTCATTCATATGTGAGAAAAACTTTCACAAATCATCGATACTTATCTCAAAGGCATCTATAGTTCATAAATCATTCTTTTCATAAAACATGCATAACTTTCATAATCATAAATCATAAGTTCATAAGCATGATACATATTCATAAAATAGGCATAGACATGAGTTCATATGAAATAATTCAGAACCATAAAATTGAGTCAAATCATGCATAATAAGATTGAATATAAGTAATTGAATCACTATGATCCCATGGAGAATCACATGAAACCCTAAGAAAAGGGTGAAATTGAATTGGATTGAGATTCTTTGGTACCAAATGGATGGAAGGAATCCATTCGTGAATTACCATATACCTTGATAGTAAAATTCCTAAGAATGCAAGGGCAGTGAACCTTGACACTTGAAACCCTAGATCTTCACCTTTGATCTCTTGAGTGAATTTTGGTGAAGACTTGAGGTTTTGGGAGAATTAGTGAACGGGGTCGGGCTTAGTCTTAGGAGTAAAAACGGTTATAGGGGTAGTTATATGGCCAAAAGCGATGCATTTTAGGTGTTAGTTGGAGTGGAAAAGATAAAAACACCCTTAATTAAAAACTATCGGATAGGTCTATAGTTTAGACCCACTGCGTCAAGTAAGTCTTTGTGGATCATCTTGGTCAATCGTAGAATCTGTTATTGGAGCTCAAAATCTAAAAACTTCAACTAAACCTTCCTATAGGTCATGTTCCTTTTATAGCTGCGTAGAGCCTATCCATAGAACCTAGAAGTCCAAGTCAAAAATTTCTCTAAGTCGGGAATATCTCCTACGGGTCCATTCTAGAGCTCTAGATCATTCTACGACTCTTCCTATTCATTCGTAAGGTCAAACATCGGAAGACTTGACATTTCTCAAAATCAAGTTAATCCTATGTTTACCTTCCTATAGCCCGTAGGACAATCTATAGTTTGTATGTGGCTTCCGTTAAATTTGTACGGTGCAAAATACACCTTTTCCTTTTTTTCCATCCTACTCATTTGAAGAAAAGACCTAAAATATAGTATGTGAAACCAATAAGAGGACATACAAACATACTTCGGAAAGAACATGGAGTATAACTTTAACTAAAATTCATCGAACTCTATAAAAGATGTTCTCATTCTATTGGAGATCGGTGGAAAACACAAAAAAGAAAATCTAATGTAATTTTTGACAAACAAAATTATGAAGTTAAAACATATGATTGAAAATTGCAAGAGCCATAGTTTATAAAGTAGAAAATAATATTTTGGGTATCATTTTCAACTGCTTTGAAATATTCATCAAGAGCTATCTTGATTAGAATATTGTACTACATTTGAACAATCACAATCCCTATTTTACACACACAACTGTAACCCTCTTTTGGAGCTCATGATTTATGGTATGTACCTACGAGAAAATTTTAATTTTAGGATTTGTGAAATAGTGATTTTAATCCTACACATACGTAAGGCCGAAGTCACAAATATCTTGGAATTTTGAATAACATTAATCATAAAATTGAAAGCAAAAAACATACCAAAAATTCCACTTATAAAATTAATAATATTGAAAGCCACTCTAAATCATCAAAAGAATGAATCTTTTGAATGGATATGCATTTCTTTGTAATAAGTTAAGATTCATTTTTGAAAAAATCTTAT